>JAWWEU010000125.1:14922147-14962509 GCA_035583155.1 Acropternis orthonyx | reverse complement strand
TGTTTTCCCAATGATTAAAGAAGAAAGGAAACTGTGAGGTAAATAATCAGGTAGAAATAATGACGCACTTTGAATCTCCCACATGAATGAGTTGATCTGTTAGCAGCTAATGCACTATGCTGCTTCCCCTCCCTCCCCCCTCACTGTAATCAGCCTTTTGTCACATACCAGTGAAATCCATTAGCTGCAACTTCCTTATCAACTTCCAAGGCTTTCCAGCTACTAAAATATTTGCATATTTAACGATTCATTTGACTGGTATCAACTCTCATTTACCAAGTGCTTGAGAGGAGAAACCAGGCAGAGTGTGCAGAAATCCTGGTTAAAAACAAAAAAGTACTGACAGCGCCTTTCAATAAACAGATTAATCTGAATTACATGGGATTGGAGAAGACTTGGCAAAAATTTGAGAAGTATCAATAACTTTTAAATCCATGTTTTAACTTAAAGATTGTGAGCACAGGGGAAAGCTTTTCTGTATTTCTATCAGCTTCTAATTTCATTCACGTCATTATTCACCACTCACTTTATTTCACTTTCCTCTGTGATACTTGCACTGAATTACCTTCACTTGTCTACTCCTGAATTCTTTCAGCAGTGATACTTGCTAGTACTTACAGCATCACCACTACAGTGCCAATATAAATATATCCACTATAAAATTCAGGAATTTGAGAGGGTATCAGAAAAGAAAATATCACTGAATAAATCAAGAGCAGCGGCAAGCTGATAAAGCCTTGGGAAGATTCTGCTTTGACACAAATGGCACAGTAGTCTTCATTGGTAAAACAGCTATCAGGGGAGTAATGCCTGACAGTTACATGGAGGTTTAGCCAAAAGTATTTTTAAAAATACATATTAATTTTGTACTGACTCTTTAACACTCCACATTAACTGGCATGCTTCTGAAGAATGCAAACTACATAAAAATGTAAAATACTGAGTTATCTCTAACATTCTTTGATGTGTTTCAATAAAAATACATAGATTCACACATTTGGACTTTTGTCACTTTGATAGCTAACTGGCAACTGAAGAGACCCACATCTGTCAGATACCGAGTCTCATCTGTAAGGGCAATACCAAGAAGGTAGCAGAGCTGTGATACTGTGCCATAAAAAACACAGCATCACATTTGGCTCCAACAGGTGCAGATGAGTGACTGCTCATGTTTCAATACCCGTTACAATCAACAAAATTATAAGCTTGTGTGGCTTGGCAAAATTGGCAGTCCATGTGCTCAGCCAGCTTTAAGGACAAGACAGGACAACTCCATCCCAACACGGCTGGAAAGCAACAAGCCACATTCACACGACAAAGGTAACCACATCATTCTCTTACACGTTGGTACAGTATCTGTGCTCACGCTGTTTCCAAGGCAAATCCATGACACATTGCCTTGCTGAGGGCATAAGGTTGACCTCCATCCCATGCAGAACAAAGGCATGTGAAATCCCTCAATGAAAATAAATCTCCATTCATCCATATTCCTGTTTGCCATGACTAAAGCTACCATCTAAGGGCATAAAGGTGAGATGATGATACAGCTACAACTGTTGCAGAGTTCAGTGCTCCTGAAATTATGTATTTCAAATGAGATGTCATAAAAAGGTGTTGACATCTGGAGGTTATCAAAGAGATTACAACACTATTACCTTCAAAGTATAGTGACATCTTTCGTTTAACCGTCTTTTAGTAATGTAAATGGGCCCAAATGTAGCATACTTAAGAATTCCAATCATAAACTGCTATCAGGGATCATATAATGCTATTACAAATACTGAAGGAAATAACTGAACTAAACACAGAGAACAAATCATATAATAAGTGAAGAAGGACAGTAATACCCAAGTGCCTTACTTCCTTGGTCATCACTTAAACCAATTCATAGCCATTATTTATTGATAGCAATACAGTTATTTTCCAAAGCAAAATTTAGTCTACACTAATTCTAGTTGGTGGGGTTTTTTTTCCCCCAGATGTCTTTCAGAAAATAAAACTTATTTCTCTGCTTTAAACAATTTCATGATCAATGTGTTACCTCTGGCTCCAGGTAAGTACATGACCTGACAAGGGGAAGACAGACAGCATCCTTCTGTGACTGCCTTGGTACACAGCCTCCTAACCATCATTAATGAAACATTGCAGAACACTGCAAAGAAATGTGAACAGTGCAACCTCATGTTAACTTGAAACTGGTGTAACTTACAGCACTTTGCTTCAACACTCCTGCTCACCACATATATGAACTCTAATCAATTATATATAGTTTATGGGACATTGCCCATTTGTCACATCTTTGCTGGGAATACGACATATTAACTGTGAATAACAAGGGTTAACATGAGGAGGATGATATTGCCCATTAGCTGGAAGCCAGATTCAATAGCTTGTTATTAGGCAAAATGTTAATCAGAGGTAGCTGTGGCAAAGTCAGCTGTTCTTTATAAAGTTTAGCTAAGCATCCTCAGAAGGATAGAGTCCAGTAATTACATGTACAGTATTTAAGGTTTCATTAAATTAATTAGAAGCTCTTTGAATGTTAATTTTGAGTAAGTTTTACACCAGAAGTTCCACAGTAGAAATACCCTTTTCAGAAATGTAACTGACGATCTTATGCTCAACACCATTCCTTTAAAATGATAAATTATTTGTATGAAATGCATTATTTATTATAGCTTCAATATGCCTTTATCAATGTTGTTTAGAGAGTTTATATTTACATTACTAGGCAATTATGAGCAGAAAGGGTAGTTCAGATGATTATATTCCCTGGTGCACATAGGGAAAAACATAAATGATAATGGTTACGGTAGGTTAAGCTATATAACAAAACCAAGCTAATAGACAACAATGTATGTTATTTCTGGCAGCACTAGGGGTATTTTATGTACTGTAGCCTGGGAGACCAAAAAGTATGATCAGTAATGCAATATAACATTCAGACTATCATAGCATGACTCTCTGGAAGAGTTAATGCTCATGAGTACCAGATTGAGGAATTCACTGATGACATTGACTTCAGAGGTCCATGAATAGCACTCAGAAGCCCAGTCCAGTTATTGTTCAAGTAAATGGGAGTTTTATTTTGAAACTTGAAAATTTCACCCTTTATTAATTACTAAGGCTAAGTTGCATGATTAAACTGATGAATGGCCCAGAAAAGATAATCAGGAAATTACTAGCCAATGTCCTTCTGCAGAATTCCACAGCACCACATGAAATGATCAAGCTGCAGGTTGTAAGCGAGAAAACAGAAGCCTGTGAACTGTGTGCCTGAGTCCACCACATGTCAACCAGGCCAGGTGCATCCAGGAAAATCCAAAGAAAACTAGAGAAGTTCGTGAGAAAGAAAAGGATTCAGCAGTCCAAATCAGACTGCCAGGGTACAGGAACAATGTGTCAGGGTGTGCAGGTTTAGTTTGCTATCCTAAATACTTATTGGTGGATAAACTGAACCTTCAGAGAAGGCAGATCTCCCCTAAGCAAAATGTGCTGTTGGGCTGACCTGAATGCTGCTCTTCAAGTCTGAAGCCCTCAGCAAAGACCTCAAGAAGTTTTAAATATTTATAAACCACAAGAGAAGTGCTCGAGTTTCAGGCCTTGTGACAAAAAAATGCAGTTTTTTTAACTCCCCTCATCCCCAGACTAGTATGTTTATCACTCTGATGAAAAAAATAATTCATGCGCATATCTTCCTCAAGAAGAACAACTCCCGAGTCATGTTACAAACCAGTCATGTTACAAACCGCCCAACAGTTATTGTGCATTTTACACAATTCTCAAACAAATATCTCCAGGGCTGGTAGGAAGAACAGAGACATATGCTTTGCCTTCCTATTCTTACACAAATGAAGTTTTACCACCTCTTCTGAGAAGTAACAGTGAAAACTGCAATTTATGGGACAGGATATCTTGTTATCTGTCTATAAAGACACCAAAGGAAAGATCTTTATCTTGTTTCAAAAGTTATGCAGATCTTTCCTTAACATTTCCATTTCTACAGAAAATATCCCTTTTGACTACTAAAACTCGGTGAGGTAAAGCAGGGTGAAAGCTGCCAGTGAGCAAAAGTGAAAACAGCTGAAGTTTCAGATACTTAGAAACAAAGGCACAGGTCTCTGGATGAATGCCCGTGGAAGAAGCACATTCCATGCAAGAGGGAAGAGGATTGTAAAACAATGAGTCAGACCATCCCGAAACAATGTATTCAGTGCAAGCACAACAAAATACCCCTTTTTTTTTTTTTTTAGGAGCAGTTACATTTTTCAATCTACTGTAACTCTATGGTCCCAGGTATAGTAGAAAGCTTTGCTGGAGTGTATCGATATATACAATACAGTCAAAGCAGTTTGTGTGTAAACACAGCTACTTCAGATGAATCACAATGTGCTGTAGTAAAATAAAAATCTTCCCACACAGTTTTACTGAGGCAGTAGTTGATCATGTTACAGCCACTCTCACGTACTATTTATCCCAGTTTACATTGCTATATTTGTACACAGTGCATATGCTGTTTAAGTATCCCTTCCATAAACAGTGCAACACTTGCATACCACTTAGAAATTGTTTCTTCCCCTTTCCAGTGTGCTGGCTTACATACAAAGCCATTAGTAAGCTAAACATAACAGACAATGTACACTTCTCCTGAAATCCTGTAAGTGCTTCAGCTTATTTTCCTGCTCTTCCCAAAGCTACAGTCCTCAGTAACTTGCACCACACCATAACATCCGTGCCAGCAAATCCTCAAGCACCAAGACTTCCTAACTGACAAGGGATTTACTAGAGCATCACTACCCATCTGCAAAAGCCTCTTCATTGTAGGATGACAAATATCCATTTCTTCATAAACATGAAGATAAAACTTGGTTTTCTCCCTTTCCTTCTATCATGAACCGTAAGGATCAAGACCCTGACTGAAGACTAACAATTGAAAAAGAAATCTTGAACTAACAGGAATGAAGCAGTATCACGTTTAGCGATGCACAGGGGCTCCAGTAATTTGTCTTGCTAACCTCTACCACAAAAATACCCATGGGCTTAGTTGCCCAAAAGCAAGTCTCTGATTATCTGAACAGTGCTTTTCCAATTGGCCTGTCATCCATTTCAGATCAGTATGATGTTGTCCAGCTCCTGTGCGTGAAAGCTCTCTAAGAGATCTCCTAACCAAGTTATCGTCCTATCTAGCAAGTGTTTGATTTTATCCAGCCTGACTAAAAACACATGGTTTTGCAATTCTGCAAGGCCAACAGGCTTTGCTCCTCTTAGAATGAGGTGCAGGCAGTGCTTGCATTCATTGTGATGCACTTTGATGGCCTTCGTGGCAGGCAGCTTATTTCAAATACTGACCTGAAAAATCTTCTTCATTATTTAAGCACAGCAAAAATCACCCAAATGTCTATCTTAAATATACTGTCTAATAGGTGCAAGATTACCCAGTAAGAAGACATATTAAAATCACAATACTTACAAAAAGCAAAAGCAGAAGTGGAGTTATAACAATGCCCTGGAAGAAACAAACAAAAACAGTCGGTTAGTCAGGGTAGCAGAACAGTCTTTACTTCCTTGTACCCTAGTGCACAGAAATACACATACATCATTCAACATAACAGCAATTAAGTAACAAGCCCTTCACTGTGCATGTTCTTTAACATTTGTATGCCAATCATTTTATAAACTACGCTCCGTATGAAGTGCCTTTTTTTACCTCTAGCTTTCCCCACTTTACACCGAAGCCCCTCTATTCTAAAGGATCTCATACACAGAAATATAGATCATTTATTTCAAAACACATATTAAAGCTCCCCGCTCACTGTGCTGTATCTTAACTTCACTAAGCGGCTCCTCCTTAGGGGGAGGCTTGTGATCAAGTCCCCTGCCACCCAGTCCCAGGTCCTCTTCTGAGCAAAAGCTGCATCAACTGTGATGAATTAGGTGTCGTGACTGTGTAATGTAAGCAGATATTCCCCAAGGAAATGAGCTGAGATCTCAAAACTCATTTCACTTGATTAGACTTCATGTCTCACTGGTAGAAGGCAAGTCTTTCATCTAATTTAATCACACAGGACCACCTCGGCTTTCCACATCCCCCAGGCAGATGCAAGCAAAAAGATTTGTTGTCTTCACTGACAAGGAACAGGTTTAAAGCTGATGATTGGACAAAACAGAGGATTTTAAGTTTCATGAGAGCAAATCTCAGAATGAGTTGTTTGGGTTGGGAGTTAACATGACATGCATCACTTTCATAGCTGCAAATAGCAATTCCCCATCATCCCTCCATCTGACTTCAATATTTTATTATTGCTCAATAAAACGATTCTATCATTTAATGCATGCTAATTCACAGAGCTTGCTTGGAACTTCTCCAAGCTTGGAACTTCTCTATTCTTCATCCAGATAGGTCTCAAGAATAGCTACTTTCTCAGCTATTCACAAACTTTTTTTTTAAAGGACAAAGGTCCAAAACTTTATCTACAAGGGTGTTTATTTTATGGGTTTTTTTAGCTACAAGTGAAAAACAATTGAACAAAAAAGGCAGTTGTTCCCTACTTTTCATTTAACCTTGAGTAACACAGCTTTACTGCAATCTTTTGGAAGCTAATATTAAGAAAAACCTGAAATTACTATTTTTGTATTTGCTTTCATGGATCAAGACAGACCATTAGACACAGAGTGTTCCTAAAACAAAATGCAACAAATAAATGCCACAAATTATAGCAGACAGGAAAGATCAAGGAGGCAACAGTTAAGCTGTGCAACTTGAAGGCTCTGCAGAATTTAAAAATGTATTTTCAAATAAATAATGTATGCCATATCTGACTGCCCCCCACAGCCTAGCTATCCATAATAATTTCTCTTTTTACAAACGTCACAATTGAGATGGATCATGAGAGACTAAATGGAGAAGAAGTAGAAACTCTAAGAATTGCTTCAGGGAGTCGCTCACTGTTTACAGGAGCTCTAGACCAAAATGCAGATAACAGATATGAAGAAATATAGGTGTTTGAGAATACTGGCTGGAGAGGAAGAAACAAAAGTTGAGGAAGGGAGGAGACACCAAGAGCTGAACTGACACTGTGCACAGTGGCATCTACGATGCCTAGAATAGAGAATCGACAGTAAGATCTGTATAATGAAGGTACAACACAGTCACTTCATCAGAACAAACCAAACTCCAGCTTTTATGGACCACTAAGAATGCATGAGCCCGACACTTTCCCTGTGTTCCCCTTTCTCTATTGACAGCCAGACTGTACGCCTCAAACATTCCCAAGTGCCCAAGTATTCCCTTAGCCTCCTCTGACTTTGGGCTGGCAGAACACCACTGCAGCAGGTTTCCACCTTCGGGCCTCTGCACGAGCGGAAAGGAGCATGGATGGAGCGGGAGGTGATACACCAGAAGCATTCCAAACTCCAACTGAGCATCAAGAGCAGGCAGCACACTGCCAGCTGGAGAGTACAGCCAGCTCTCCTCTAGATATGAAGGAACTCATTGATTCAGCACCATCACTAATTTCTTATGCACTTCACACACCTAAGTGCACTTTTATACATTACCAACAAAAACAAAGGTAAAAAACCAAACCAAACCACTTTTCCCCTTTATTTTGTTGACAAATAAAGATGGTGTCCTTACTCTTTAGGATGGGAGCTGTGACTTGCTATATATTTACTTTAGAAGCTTGGTGATATTAACACAATGAGCAACAGCCACTGCTAATTCAAAGCTCGTGTCACAAAAGGAAATGGCACCTCTGTCACAGCAACACTTCTTCATAATTCTGGAAGTGGAGAGGAAGAGTATACTGCTATACATCATAAAGAGATTTCTGACTGAGCATGTTGAAAATCTAGTGTTCAAAAGGTCAATTCTAGCAATTTATTGCTAAATTTTGGTATTAAACCTGGTGATCTTAGTAATCAGAAGCGAGTTTCCTGTTGCCTCTCCACAGAAGGATTTTCAAGGTTGAACTTTCCCATTTGCAATACATATGCAATTCCCTGGGAAGCTAAACAATTACCCGACAGAGCAGACAAGTTCATATTAAAAAATAAATGCTGTTGCTGAATCAGAGTAATCTGATGTTAATGTTTTATTTTGATAAGAAGAGCCAGTTTGAAAAGCCGCAGGGATTACATCAAAACCAAAGAGGTTTTTCCAGTCAGTAGTGCTGCAGTGACTGTGATGGTTTACGGGTGCAAGCAAGGCAAAATTTATCAGGGGCGGCAACCTCTGTTACCCAACTGACTGATGGAGCTGGTAAAGAATAAGCTTTGGGCATGAAAAGCCCATTTATATGTTACCTCAAAACACTGATGTGCTTTCTCCTGCAGAAGCCCTTCCCTTCAAGTTTCTGCCCCAGAGTTGAAGAGGGGTTTACATACTATGGTGTGTTTGTCTAACAAAAGGCATTACCTTTCCACACCACCTTGCTCCAACACATTACCTCTTCATTAGAAACATGCTCCTCAATATGCTCATAAGCATTACGTGGTGCATCTCAATTCATGCTCATTAAAGAATAACCAATGGAGCACTTCAAGCCTAAAGCCTACTGACTGAAAATACAGGTGACAGTTTACATTTCAAATGTAAAACCAGCCTGATTCACCAAGAAAAAAGAGAAAGTGGGAGAAAACAGTGACTCCACATGGTGCAGCTCATGCTCCAGCCGAGGCGTCACAAAGATGAGCGTACCCTGACTGTGGCAGTGTGGCTGCTTTCTAAGACTACAACTGGCTGAGAAGCACACAGGAACCTAAAAATTAAAATAAATATTATTGTCTCTAAGTCCATTGGACACCAACAGCATCAGAGAGCAAAAAGTAACTAAAATTGACGATGCTTTTCCCTGCCTTGCTTCCCAGGCAAGTGCTGTCAGATACATACTGTATGGAGATAAACAGATTGTAGATTAGCACTTCCAGAAGAAGCTGAGCATCTGCCCTTGAGAATGCAAGGTCATTACACAGTTTTAGCATCTTCAAAGTTCGGGTGGAGTGTTAAGCTTTCCGACTGCTGCCCACAATGGAGTCAAAGTTGTAAAGTGACTGCTGTTTGCTATCTGCAGAAAAACTTTCAAGAAATCCATTTACACCTCTGATGTGAAAGACTGACTGAATATATTTCAATGACTTTAGTGGAAAAGGCAGAAAAAAAAATCTCATCTTGACCTGAGACACTGATACAACATAGGAATCTAAATAGTCAGATACCTGTAAACACATTTCATTTCACAGCAAAGATAATGAAACCTATCTTAATTAAGAGACCTTAAATACATTTTTGTGTGTGTAAGCATGTACATAAACATACATATTAACAGCAAGGATGTACTTGAGACTCATTTAATTGTTATTTGCCTTGTGTAGATAAAGAAGTTAGAAGTTTTCTATAGGTTTCATCCAGTATAACATCGTCATAGAGCAGATATTAAGAGATGTTTATTCTCCAAAAAAATATATAGAATCAATACATGGAATTGGCTGCCAAATCAGACAGCAAGGGGAAGTCACATAATGAATTTGAAACTGTGATGGCAAATCATTAAAAACGAAATTATGCAAATTGGATGAGAAAGGTGGGCACCGATCCAGAGGGACACATGGTAGAAGACAAGTAGGGATTATTGTAATGAGGCATGAAATACATGTGAACTTTCCTTCCTTTCCTTTACCCACAAATTTCCTATGCAATTTTTCTTCATTCTTACAGGTCATCAGTATGACACACATGTGGCAATTACTAGTGAGAAAAAAAAAAAACAACACCTTAACCAAAGTCACATCTGATTTGTCTTAAGAAGTAGGGCTAGAAAGAAAAAAACACCAGGTTTTTGTTATCAAGGTTCTGAACAAATGTGTATTTTCTGAAATCAATTATCTACTCATGCTTAATGCTACAGATGTTCTTGAATGGTTTATCAGAGCATGATACAAATGAAGCAAAAGTGTAAGCAGTGTTATATTACAAGCTCAACAACATTTAGCAAAAGGTTACCTGGCAGCATTTCCATTACTACTGGTAGGGTAAGGTGCAAGAAAAATGGCTCTGAACTCTGGATAATTTCATCAGAAGACAAGCATAAATGAAAACTGAAACTCAGTCTTCATCTGTGTACAGCAGTATTTCTCATGGGCTTTTATTTCAAGAGTTGTGGCCCTTTTCGAAAAAGAAAGAGCAACTAAAAAAAACCAGCACTCCCCATTCAACCCCCAAACAAACAAACAAGGGCCCCAAACCTGTAGTTTTTATGATTACAATATGAGAGACTGTACCTCAATATATATATTATTTCTATTGCTTATGTATTTTGTTTCCTTGATTTTGTGCCTAGCATTGCTTTTTTAAATTTTTTTTTTTATTTTTAGGAAGTTTTCAGACAACTTTGAAATGTTTTACATTTCAAAAAGAGAACCCTGCCTCTAGAAAAGTGCTTCTAGGTTTGAATTCGTTATGTTTGTGGCTATGAAGACAGCTAGTACCAAAGTTCTGACAGAATACAGATAAATGGATGTTCTCAAATAATCTGGTACCATCCCAAAGGAAAAAAAGTAAGCACTCCTAAAGGTCAAAAGGCTTATTGTTCAGTGTTTCCAAGAACACGATAGAGAGTGTAAAGACCATGGCAGTACTCAATGTCAACTCTTGTCTGTTCAAATGAAGGAGCACAAGACTCTCACTATCCTCACCCCTCAGAGTAGTCAGAGCTCCACAAATCCACTTCAAGGCATGACACCTGACTAAAACATTGCTTATTCACTGTGATGCCTTATTATTCATCCTCCTGAATAAACTGATTTAAAGCACAGTCCTATGTTGAACTGCTTTGCAGTAATGTTAATTTTAGACATCATACACAGAATGACTCCTTCTGAACCACAGCTTTCACATAGCAAAATCCTCAGAAATTAGTTGTCTTCTCCCTCTTTTTCACCTATTCCCACACAACTTTGGAACTATGCAGAACCTCTTGACAGACACCACAGACCAAAATAAAAGCACCTATGCTAAATATATACACTTGGTTCCAAAGCAGAAGGGCAAAACCACTAAAAGTCAGGGTGGGACTAGGCAAGTTCTTGTGAAACCACCAGCATGCTCTGAATGCAGAGTGAGCAAAACAGAAATGGGCCTGATAACAGAGTTGCAGAGGCAGCTGTGAATTTTGCATATCTCAGTTTTCAAGTCCTAAACCATTTAAACAAGATGATTTCCAGACTGGAACAAGTTACTTAAAAAATATTTCAGTGCATTAGTATTTGGATCCTTGGGACAACCTTTTTATGGGTTCTTTAAACAGCTTTTAATATTTTTAATATTTCTGTAAGCATGGCTATACAAACTATGCTATTAGTTTGACCTACTTAAAGATGATATTGGAGATGACAAATTTTTGTCAAATAAAATGCTGAAATTGATTTCCACAATAAAACATATGTTTCTCCCCACTTTGAAACTTTGTGCTTGCATAAATTACATAAATGTTTGGTTTTATTTCTTGCAGTCTCAAAGATAAACTTTCTGGTGTGCTTGTAATTTCAGTCATTGGCCCATGATGCAACTTCAACATCCCTGTGATGCTTCCCCATGGACATCACAGAAGCTCCTGGTGCCAAATAATGCCTTGCCTTTTGTTTTCCAACTTAATTATTTTCAAAATAATTTCAAGTGTAAAACTCTTCCTATACATCCCTTTTCTGCCAGCTACTCCAATGACATCGGTAGTTCTGAGGAGGCTTAAGCAACTGCAGGACTTCAAAATAAATTATGTAATTTGGCTCTTTATTGTCCTCTTTTACATCAAATGACTATTCTGACAGCTGGGAAGAACAAAGGCTTATGAATTGATGGTTTTTAAGATTCTAAATACACCCATCCTCCCCATAATAAGTAATAGGAAAATCTAAAAGATATTAAAAAAACCCCATGACGTTAAGTTCACACATTTCTGTTAAATTGATAAGCATCATACAACACCAAGACAAGGAACTACAATACAAACTTGAAAACACAATTCTACATAACCCTAATTTAACTATAATTCTGAATAAATACCACAACAATAGCTGCAACTCATCCAATTAGGCCAATATTGTATTTTAATAACAAAATTGCAAAATAAGAAGCACTATGTCAAAATGGCTTTTGATTTATCAGAAGGGACAAAATAAACTAGATTTCATATCAACTCTGAGATAATGCATAGAGTTTTGTGAATTGTTCCAGACATTGTCCCACCTCTGTTATGCTGTATCAACCTAGTGGCCTCTACTGTGGGAAGGGACATTAATTTTTAAAAAAAGAAAACTGAGATAATATTAAAAAGCTTACTGGCATCAGGTAATAGTAGAAATCAAAAGCATTTCTACTATTTATTAATAATTACTATTTGCAGATGTTCTTCTTGAATACATTTTATGCAAGCATGAAAAAATGAAATTAAAAGGAATGCAAGCAGCCAGAATTCATTTTTTTTTCAACAAAACAGAACAGAGAAAGAAGAAATACAGTGACCTGAACTACTGGCAGTAACACTACTACACTTGTCACAGGTGGAGTGTAAACAATAAAACCAAAAAGAGAAAGCTTTTTTTTCCAGTAAGGCTGAGGGGTGAGTTTTTGATATCAGACTGAGAGTTAAGCCAAGAGTAAGAAAAGAGTAAGAAAAGAAAAGAAAGGTGAAACTTGATATAAGGCCAGTTTACCTGGCTTCCCAGCAGAGGGCATCTTCAACACATTAGAAATTTCCTTCTTACACAGCAACAGAACAGTTCAGAACACAGCAGCAAGGACCTCAAAGTTTTAAAGCAACTATAAAACTTCTTGGTGCGTTATAGATGATACAGGAATAGTATCTGGAATATAATATATAATGGCCAGACTTCGTGAACGAAGATCTTGGGAAGGGCTCTCCCCACATGGGTGTGCCCTTCCAGCCTGCGCACTGGATTTTTCAGGTGAGGCACAGCGGGCGCAGAACTGGCCCCACCGTTTAAGTCCTAAGGTCCATTTGCCACGGCCGAGCGAGCTTGGACAGTGACAGTGAAATCCTCGGGTCTAACAGTGCCCGGTACTAACCGGGGCTGACCCTGCTGAGCATCCGAGATCTGACGGGATCGGATGGCAGGGAGGCATTTAACTGCCATGGGGACGGTCCCTACCGAGACTCGAACTCAGGGCCTTGGGATTCAGAGTCCAGAGTGCTAACCATTACGCAATGATGCACAAAATATAACACAAGTCTGAATCGGAAAAAAATGCTTCCATCAAATACCCTGATACTACCAGTGAGATGGGAGCTGGCTGGCAGAGCGTGGAATAGCTCCTACAAAAGGTGCTGCTTCTGGCCCCAAACGTTTCCCACGTGCTGCAGCCTCTTGCTACTGCAGCAGCTGCTGTGTGTGACCGAAGGCAATTTTGGTGGGTCTTTGCTCACACATCCGGAACAGGATCCAGCCATATTCACCAAGCTTGGAACACCTTACTGCAAGTTTTTGTTGTCTCTTGTGCAACACATTCTGCTCAGCTGTCTCGTTAACATCTCTAGAGCATTCAATGATACTGTCAAGTCTGTTGGAGCTACATTCTCCTCTTCCCATTTCCTCTTCACTTGCTTTTGCCTCAAAGACCTGTTTCCTCTCCTCTACCTCCCACCTCAATTGAACCTTTTAAAACTTCCTCATATGCAAATGCTTTTCCTAATTCCAGCTCATTAAACCACTGTCTGTTCCTATTCAAATTTAATCTTCATGCGGTGTCAGCAGAGAGCAAGATCAGTATAATTCTGTGTGTCAGCATAGTTTATACACCGGTGTTAGGTAGGCTTTTGCTAGAGGAGGCATAAAAAAAAAAAAGAACTTTACAACCATCCACACCCATACACTTTTCCAAGTGATCCCCTTGCCTTTGCAAAAATCACTTGGACACAATCCTGTAATTTCTACAATGCAAACAGGTTCCCACACCTTACTGCATGACTCAGTGGGACTGAGGAGAAAAGGCACATCACTTGTAGGATTGAGGTGTCTGCATGGCCCTTTCTTTAAAAAGAGTTTAATGTGTAATAAGGATATAATAAACTCAGTTAGATGTGTTGGGGTGTATCTTAAGTGCAAGGTATGTTAGTGTAGTATTAAGGATGCACCACAATTTCCCCTCTTTTTTGTACACAGAAAACAAATGCAGTAACATGCCCGTTTTACAAGAAAAGTTATTTCTCCACCTAACTTTTAAGTCTGTTTTCTTGCAGAAGAGAGTCAAGAAGGATCTAAATTTCGCCTGTATTTGGCTCTCTGCTGAGTAATCAGCAAATCCTAATCTAAATTATTGAGAAGCCATTCCCAGAAAAGCGTGCCAGCCTCAGCACCTCTGCTCCCACAAACCCTTGTGGCACTAGGATAGGATGGCACACTAGATGGTGCTGTGGGACCTTCCAGGGAAAACAGTCTCCTAAAACACAAGTTATTGTATTGTTCAATTAGCCAGATAGTTGATTCCATATTTAGAGACACATTAAAGAGTACTAAGTCCCAACAAGAGAAACCAGGACCACAGAAATGGAAGGAATACACCAAGCAAACATCCTGCTTTGACTGACACTGCCTTTTGTAGTAAAGTGCTCTTCTTTCACCCCTCCTGCCGCTCCTTCCCAAAGCAAGAGATTGCAGTGTTTATGCTCTACAACAGTCTTACTTTAAAGGGGTCTATATGTAAAACATTACTGAAAGAGTCTGAAGTCAGAGATCCAACAGAGCAAGGTCCCTACAAGCCTTTTCTGTCCTTCCTTGGGAGCTGGACCTAACCACCCCCCAGCATTCACTATTTTAGTCTGTTCAATGCTTTAAAAATATTTTAACACAGTAAGCTTTGAATTAACTAAACTGTGAATTAACTTTTCCTGCCATGATGATCAGTTGTGTGAAAGAAAACAGAAGCATAAGGGGAAAATTACAGAAACCTGAGAGAAAAGCTATCAGAAATTCTACAGAAATGAGCAGTTACAAGCAGTTATCAAAATTGATTCTACTTACTTCTTTCTATAGCTTTCCACGTAACTATTTGAGTACAACAGTTTCTGTATGAAGACATCAGCAATATATGAACCAAAGCAAGTTACATTTTGCTAACATAAACACTATGTTTAAATAAACTGCTGTCTCTCCCCTTCTTTTTCAAGCCAAGAACCTCAAACAGTGCAAATATAAAACACTGTATATAACCCCTCTTTGACATACACAAGAAAATATAAACGTTATATAATGGGTGGGAGTGTTGTGCCAATAAAAACCTATATGGATTAATTATACATCAATAGTAGTAAAACACTTTCTTAGCATTGCAAAGATCTCTTTGTAACCTGCTATTCAGAAATACTACTTAAAACATATCACTGAAGTGCTGGCACAGTTTTCACACTCACCCAAACTGTGGGTTTGGTCTGTGGTATCTATGAAATGAGATACTATCCCCCCTCCGCCCAGTCAAACCAACAGCATAGTCTGTCTGTGGGTATTGTTATAAATTAGACAGTTTACATTGGTTTTTGTCACGAGAAAGTCTCATCAGCCAAGGTGCTAACTGCACTCTGTAAGGTGAGAAATGCCCTCCAAATCCCCCAGGATTCTCTAGGATCATTTCCAAGTCCGCTGCAAAGTTAAGCTATTAATAATTAGTTTGAGACTGAGCCCACTCATGCGTTTTTATCTTTAGTCTAAGAGGTCTGAGTTGTTTTAGCAAAATGTATCACAAAATTCATTCAACCTGTTTCCACTATTATTCTCAGATATGACTTCCACTCAGAACTGAGTATTTCAGAGGCCAAACCCAACCAAAACGCACACTAGCACATGTGTGTATACACAAACCCCCAAACCCAGCCCCCAATATGGTAATCTATATTGCCTGTGTTCTGTGCTGCCTGCCTGGCCCCAAGTCATCAATAATGAATAGAAATGTACAGCTACAGCAGTAGCCTGTGTCATGGGCTTGTCAGGGATTTTTGAAAAGGAACAAAAACACAGGTTTGCCATTTGATGGTGTCTTCTTTTGCAAACCCAGGAAGGGCAAAACAAAGCGGTCTTTCAAAAAGGGTGATATAATTAACCCTTTTTGTACTAATTGGACAGTTTCTTCCACCATAGAGAATGGAAAATTATTTTCTGGCAATGCAACCAGTATTCTCCTAGGCCTGGGAATTCAACAATAATGTTGATACTGTGCACAGGGAGGAGAGGTTGTTTCTATTTTAAGACAATGAATACATACTCTAGAGGAGTCAAATACAGGTTTACATAGAGGGAGAAAAAAGGATTTGTTTTCCTAGGAATCCAGTAAGTTCAGTCTCAAATAAATTTTTTCTTGAGGAAGAATCTTAATGCATGCAAACAAACACATATGCACACATAGTCAATGAAAGCAATGGCATTATTAAAAACAGGCAGATGATCATAAATTAGTTGGACAATGTTTAAAAAAATAAAGTGATTCTTGTATCTATTATTTCTTTTCAATGTTCCCAAATACATTTCTACAGATATTAGGACTCGAGTTTTACAGGACTGATTATCTCACATTTTATAAACAGAACACACCAGCTGGTACAATACCAATCCACCCCCTGGGGGAGGGTGGGTGGCAGACTACAAAATGTCTATAGGACACACACAGACTGAACTGATTGAAAACCCAGCTGTAAATCCAAATCTTTCTTGCTTTCTACATCTGCATAAATTCCAGAATAAGTCCAGGAATAATATATTTAATTAATAAAAACATTAACTTCCACAGGAACTTCTGTAGTAGATAAGTAAATATTCTCCACTTTGGAAAATGCAACTGAAGACGCACCCTTGTCTTCAAAAAGCCTGGAAGTAGATAATTTGACATAATTTGTCTATTAAATGAAACTATATAAGCGTGAGCTTCCAACTGGGCATTAAAAGTGAGACATCTCAACTCAAATTATGTTGCCAGGCCTTCTTTTCTAGAAGGCAGTAGCAAATAAAAGCACATGGTTTAAACACAACTGAGGAAAATCTTCAGAAAGCAGCAATCAATAATACAATTTAAACAGCCTGCTCTGTGTTCTGACCTAACGTTATCTTGTGATAACTGTTTTTAATGGTTAGAGTGGGATATTATAGCATTCAGCTGAACTGAACTGTGCATAAATCGCTGAATGTTCATGAGTTGAATATGTTATTAATGACTGTGAATAAGGAAAAAGGACCATAAACCACCTTTCTGTGGCAGATAATAAAATAACTGCCTCAAAAATCACAAGTACACACTCTAGCAGGCTAAAGTTAAAAAAACCCAAACCACAGAAATGTGATTCTGTTTAAATTAACAGATTGAGATCATTTACTTACAAAAGAAACTTTATCCTGCTGAAAGAATTCCAAAATTATTTTATAGCAAAACAAGTTGATTCTCAGTCCTAACTCCATATACACTTCAGCATGACTACTCTGAATATCTTTCACTTTGCAAATTCTACACAGTCAGTAAAAACTTCTTTTCTCCTACTGCTGTGTCTTTTTGTGGTTTTGCAAGTGCTCAGGCACCCCTCCTCCAGCCTCCTGCCCAAACACAGGGTTGGCAGCACAAAACTTCTGCCTTGTTTTGAATATCCCCATGGCGTACACAATCTACTTCATACACATTTGAATGTGCTGAATATGCACAGCTGTAACAAGAAAATGCAAGGGTTTGTTCAGATGTGATAGAATGGGCCAAACCCCCATCCTTGTTATCAATACCGTATGTTTTTCTTTTAATTCATCTGTTTCAAAGATGTTTCATTTTTCTGATATGTTATTCATGAAACATGGATCTCACATTCAAGACAAAAGACTGGAGCATTTGTTCAGTATAATACAATTGTTCAAGTCACAGATGACCAAGTGGGCTTGGAACAGCCTGTCTCCCTCAGCACAGCATCCTAAATCGCTCATTCCACCTGCTGAAGCAACTGACAATCACTTTGAAGCGTGCAGGGAACTGGCTGAATCTACAGTACTGTGACATCAAAAGAGCTCTGCCTACACTGATTTTGAGATGGCAGGTCTGAGGAAAATTCACCTCCCTGAAACTCACCTCCACAAGTCCATGCTGCCTGGCTCACATCTATAGTGATGTGAGGAGGATGCAAGGAGCCAGGAATGCTGCCTAGGAAGGATCTCCCAATGCCCAGCCCTGCCACATCACTCAGGAAAGGAAGAGGCAGGGCACTGCTGTGAGCTTGAGCACTGAAACCCACATCCACTGCAGGGAGCTCTCCATGGGGCATCCTCTGACAAGGACGGCATGTCACAGTTTACCTGGGAATGGTAGCATTTGGTGCACTCTGAGCATACCAGAGCAGGTAAATTGTAGAAAGCTAAAAACTCGGGCAGAGGCATCCTAAAGAACTGCCTGCTTTTTCAGAAAAAATTAAACCAAACCAAAAAATGGGAAAAGAAAAAAGCAAAGGGGAGTGGGGGCAGCAAACAAAACTTGGCTTTGTACTTCATTTTCCTATACGGGTTATCCTGCTCTAACTTGCTTTTCTCTTGTCTTATATGAATACTGCTTTTGCATTTAAATCATCTGTCCCAAAATGTGGGTCTTTGATTCAGTAACATAACAGAGTATTTCCAGAGGGGGAAAATTGTTTCTGAAAACCAAACAGTCCTAGCCTAGCAGAGACTGCCTAGGCAGGGAAGGGAGCTGGTATGTGAGATGAACCAAATGAAGAGAAAGCATTTCCGTCACAGCCCCCACAAGAAAGGTTTTTTTGATTTTAGCTCCCAAGAGCTCAAATGGCAAGACAGTGCTAATTTGGAAGGTGTTTCCTATTTTTCAGGAGGTAAAACAAGGGAACAACTAAAAGATGTTATCCAAGATTTCTACCTTTCCCTTCTCACAGCAAGAGTTTTCAGTCTACTCTGTCCTCAGGGAACCCAAACTCCAGAGGTGGTTCCTTTCCGACTCCTCCTCAGGCTTTTCCCCAGCTTTTCCCAAAGAACCACTGCAAGGATGGAAGCTCAGAGTATGAGATTAGACCATTTGTGTATTTAAATTTACAAAGACTCCCAGTCCTCTGAATCCAGAGTTATTCTCATTCGACACATAGAACACATTCCTTTTAACAGTGAAATCCCTTGTAATTACTCAGTTAAACGACACATCACACACATTCACAGAAACTCATTAGCTGAAGGGACAAAACATACTCCTAAGGCCTTTGATTTTTACTGAGGGTTTCTAGGATTTTCTAACCAACAAGAGATTTGTGTCTATTTTGTGTGTCTAACACTTTTCATAAAATCCTTCACCTGGTGGATTGCAGACAGGACTTCTCCACAGAAGAATCAAAGAACAATCAAAGAATCAAAGAAGCACAGTCAAATCACCTGCTATCCCTACCTTGAACATGGGAATTGCAGAGAGACCAGCAAGACTTAATGCATCAATTAACAACTGACCTGATTTTCAAAGTAGTTCTCAGATGCACTGTTTGCCTCATTGATCTACACAAACCAATGATATACAGCCTAATAATTAGCATTACACAACATTGCAAGCTACCAACTCTAACCATTGTGAAAATCACAAAAACCAACCCATCATCCAGCTTAGTATTAGCTGTTAATAAATCAGTTATCCATTACAGGGTAGTTTCAACACCCATAACACGGAAGGGTTAAATAGCCTCACCTTGGTGTTAAATACAGGTTCTGCTCACAAATGAGAAATACACCACCTCCTGTCTGCCTAGGTATGAAAAGTATGTTTCTTCAGAGAGCAGATCCTTACCCACCAGTTTAGTCACCAGCAGTTTATTATCAGCCCTTTTCATTTTAAGTGTAACTTCCACATGAAACATACACAATTTCCTGGTTTTCTTCCTGAAGTTTTACTGCATACACAGGTAACAGAGTCAAAAAAATAACTGCTTTGGTTATTTACAATTACACAAACTGTTTCTTTTGCAAAGCAGTTTCAGGCAATCCAAACGCACATCATTCAGATTTGCACAGCAACACAACGGGCAAATCAAGGCCCTACAACTAAAAGGCAACAATGTCATCATCCCTCTCATTTCTGGATCAGACAAAAAGGACACCAGCCTAGATCGTACACAGAGCAAACACAACCATCCTGTAGGCTAAAAGTAACAATAACCTGGGATGGTTGTTCCCAAGCTGCAAGCTATCTAAAGACTTAAAAAATTTAACCACATTGTTTTAGAGAGAAAGTACATGAAATTCAATACATGAACAGGATTGCTTGTCAGATGCCTGCCTGCAAGAGCTTTACACACACACACACACACACACACACACAAGACATAAAACTGCAAGTTATTTTTTATATATCTTGTGTAAGAGGGTTTTTTAAATGTAAATATTATATTTAAATTAGCATTTTTGGTTTTCCTACAATCAAAAGCCTCTAACATCACAAATCGTGACAACAAGGTGGCCTAGCAACCTAGACAGACAGACACAGGAAGTTCAGTCAGTCAGTAATAAAAAGCTTTGGCTGTCTGGCTTCAGGGAGAAGAAAATTGCTTGGATGATCACTTCAGTACTCTACTAGGTGATGCACTATTTTATTCTTTCTGATAGCTGCAGTTTAAAAGAACTCAAACCAGGAAAATGTACATGTAAAGGCTGAGCAAAGATGTGGACTGAAGCTTTACTTTGTTTCGCTTCAGATTCACACTTTTGATAGAGCCTAGGGAGCCAGAGAGAGAAGAAAGGAAACTGTCCCCAGCGCCTGACAGTGACAAAAGTGAAAATAGCTGCTTAAGCAGCAAGCTACCTGTGGAGTGGTTTTAGGAGCAACGGGGTCTGCTGGGGGAGTGCAACAGCTTTTGCAATGTTAGCAGGTGTCACCGCAGTGTACTTGCCAGCAAAACATGTTTACCAAGACACGGTCACAATTTAATTTCTTACCAGGATTCACCGGGATACATGACAATACACTGTCATTCTGCTCGCCAGCAAATCTGTGGTAAATTTACAATGCTGCTCCATGATGGACCCAAGCCTGATGGTGCTGAGTACTTACAGCCCCTCCCAAAGAATGAAGGCATTCTGCACCTTGCAGAATGGTTTGTTTCTAAAAAGAGGTGATGTCAGAGCTGATGACTGGTTCTCCATCGTTCTTCACTCTAATTACACCTAGGCAGGGACAGTGCTAAGCTCTGTGCTATTGAGAGGCTTGAAATACTTCTGTCAACACGACTGGCTTTTCTCTTCCCTAGTCTTCTTGAGGCTCTTTCTGTTCCTCTCCTTCATTTTTCTCCTCTACTGAAAATCTCTTTAAAAAAGACTAAAAGTATAATTCTCCGAAGACCTGACTTAAGTGCATACCTAACACTTAAGCCTACACCCAGCAGAACACAGAGGCTCTGCAATTTTTTTTTGTATATATGTATTTTTTCAAGAACTCTTACTTAATGATGAGACCAAGAAACACCGTCTAACTCCATTAGTAGTATCAGCATTGAAAAAACTCCAAACACTAGCTTGTCTTCAGGCCCTCACAACTACTGGCAATTCACTCAGACAATTGGCAAATAAATCTGATTTGGGTTTTTTATTCAGCAAGCAGAGAGCACCAAGATGAGCATTTCCAGATCTGACAAGTAATTGCTGTATTAAATACCATAGGAGTACATTTTGCAGAAGGTGATGGCCCATCCATAGAATACTTATTATTAGCAGCAATAACCATTGTGGGTAAGTGACTATTCTCTTTCAAGGGTAATAGCATCTGCTTACATAAAGGGATAATTTTGCCACATTCTCAAGGTCTTCTTTCTTCTGCCCTGCTGTCAGAACTCTAATCAGGTATGCACAGCACCTACAGTGCTCTTGCATACTCCAGGTAATTAGCCTTTCCACTAATCAGAGAGCATCTCTCATCACTGCAAACACACAGTACACTGCTTGTTCCTTAAACCTCAGGTTTCCTTTGCTCATTTCTTAAGGACCTGACTGAACACCAGTTACTCTGAACCACTCTTTCAATGCACACCATTTAGAGCTTTCCAAATAAAATCACTTCTGAGCATTTTGCTGGGAGTTGAATTTAAAGACGTGAATTATCGATGTTTCGGCTGAAATGTATCCCTGATCTTTCCCTTTTCTTCTAATAGTTAAGAAAATGAAAGCTCACAATGTGTTTCCCTGTGACCATCTTCACATGCCTTTCTGCTTGAAAAATTGATCACCTTAGATAAAAACTGATTTACACCTGTGATTTATTAAGACAAGAAACTCGTGTTTAGAAGAAAAAAAGGCTGCAGTAAGAGTCTATACTCTGACAAATGGCAAAAAATACAGCTGATTTAACAAATGAGCGCTCAATCAATGATGCACTGAGGCACATGACAAAGGGAAGTCAAAATCCATTACATTCAAGAATCTCCTTTAAATTCCACTTCATTGCACTGACCCTGTTGCTCAATGCTAAAGACTTTACAAGGTTTTCGGAAACATTTAGAAGAGCTTTTGTTTTGGCATTCACTCAGCTGCACCTCACAATTAACACTGCCAGACTCCTTTCTAATCAATTATTCATTAAGATTACTAGCATATCTTTTGAGCATCTTAACTTCACATCAGAAGTGTGCAAGGGATGCTACATGCATGTGTACTTTACAGAATAAAAGGCAGAGTCTAAGCAGGTTTTAACGTTAAATGAGAACAAGGCTAAAAGAAGCGAAATCAACACTTTTAGTCAAAGTTGAGCTTCAGGCGAGCTGCAGGCAGTGCACAGCGTGAGAGAATTTGGCTCCAGAAAGTGCCCATGTGTTGACAGCTGAGTGAGAGTTTGAAGGCTTAATGGTAAGAAATGTTCCGTCAGTGGTAATGTTACACACTACTTACTCAGTTAGCTACTCATCTTCTGCAGCCCTGACAGCTGATGGCACAAACCCCCTTCAATGGAAGTTTTGCCATTTCCTACACAAACATGTTTATTGCAGTTACCGTGGCTAGTCTTTTTTCCAGTCAAACAAAAAGCAGGAAACAATTATCAGGAAATAACCATCAAACACAACGGTGATGAGAAATCAAGAATGCAGAAAAATCTGAAAAGCTGCTCAAACTATAGAAAATACACAAATTAGTTAGAGCCTGTTTCTACAACTGTAATTATATCTATGTGTAAGATAAGAGATTAAGAATTTATATTATAGTAGATCCTACTCTATTAAACACTGTGTGTTGGTGGGGAAGATATTTGACCCCTTAACATAATTAAAATATATAGGTGAGGAAGGTTTGTACTTAAAAGTCCTTAAGATCTAACTTGGGCTCTGAAGTTACATGGTATAAATGGTTCTCCCCACAGCATACAGGACAACCATATTAACACAGAATCTTTTAGGTTGGAAAAGACTTCAAGATCCTAGAGTCCAACTGTAAAACTGAAGTCATGAAGTTTTCAGTCCTGTTTCAGTTCACCTGTTTTACCTGGGTCAGAACAAACAGCCAACTAGGACACCAGGCTAGATGAGCCCAGCTTGTGCAACACAGCCAAGGCATGCAGAAGCACTGATTTGATAAATTCTCATCACCTCTCCGAGTGTGAGCAAGTCTGTGGCTGCCAAATAATGTCAGTAAAATGACAGAGGTGCCTATTATTCCTCTACTCTGCATACCCACAGCTGCTGCCATCTTGACTGAGAAGAGTAGCTCTCTGTTTACTTTCTACACATAGTGATGAGCACTTGTCTCACCAGGTCATTACCAAAGGTTGGATATCATGGTTTGGAATCTGATCTTACATTACAGAAAAATTTAAAAAAATAATAATCACTAGCTGGAAGCCAAAGCCAGGCAATGCCTTTGAACATCTGCCACAGATCCAAGCATTTCAAAATGAAGCAAAATGATGCTCATCATGACCACACCTTGCTCCTTAGATTAAGTGGTTTAGATGCATAACTCCCACCAACTGGCTTTTTTTGAAGCTACTCAATTCACTAAAGACAGATAGAGGTGACTAGAAACATTAAAAAAACCCCAAAAAACAAAAAACAAAAAACCCACCAACCTAAGACTAAGGAGTTTAGAAGTGAAACTTCTATTGAAATCAAATTAGGTACTTTGAAAAGTTTTACTTACCATGACTTTACAAAGCATAAAAAGGCTACTAATGCATATTGTAACAGATAACTGCATTTCTGATATAATATTCATTACCTCACATGCTGCAAATGTCTGCAAAAAGTCTCAGTGTATCAAGAAGCATGATTGAAATCTTGACAGCAAAAGAACTTACTGTTATCAGACCAGCATTACTGTCCCCAAACCAGCAACAAAGAGATTTAAATTGTTCTTGGAACAACCAGCACTTTATAGAATTATTTAATGGTTCAGTTCATTTTGAATCTCCTTCAGAAATAGAAGTAAACATTTAAAAGCCAAATTTTGCCTGGGAATTACTACTTGATCTCTCACTGGAGTCAGTAGGCACCATTCATATAAAGCTATAGGCAAGCAAATGAAAATACATGTTTCAGTGTCATGATGGACCAGCTTTACACCAGTGCAGCTACACTGATTCCAATGGACTTGGCAAAGGACTGTATTTGAATCATGAAGTACTGAACTCAGCCCTGTCACCAGCTTTACCAGCCTATCAGAAGCTATGAATTCACAGTACACAATACCAGTTTTTAAGATGTCTTTTGTTTCTGTTAAACTTTCAGAGATTTCACAGGATTTGGTGACTCAGAAATAATTGTTTCAAGCAGAAATAAAATATTACAGTATCTCCCAACAAAAAGAATGCTATTTCAGTTGAAGTACAGTCTAAATCCTTTGAGGATTTCCTCTACTATCGTAATTTGTTCTTAGCATTCAGAGATAGCACTTTCCTGTTATCTCCGCTTTTCAAAGACAAAATAGTCATTTAGATCATATGTAAATTCCATGTTCCTTCATGAATCTTCACAGCAACACATGACAGACTGCACAGTATTATGAACAAAAATATAGTACCTTAAACGAAAAAAAAAAAAAAGGAGAGAGAATAAAACAGAAAAAAAACCCTTACAAAAGCATTACCAATGGTCTGTTCAGTGTCAGAGGCCTGAACACAAACTACAGCTCTGCAGTGTAAAGCAACCAAGTGAGAGCCCTTTTGGCCAGCTGGGTGTCAGGAATTTCTGCTATAACACAGCAGTCTGTTTCAATGACCAGTTTGACAAACGCTCATTGTCAAGCTCACCATCATTTGTAAAACAGATCAAATGGTACCACTAAACACCCTCCTACTCTGTTTGTAACTGTGTAGGTAACCTTGTCCTCAGGGTGTGTATGAACAATGTTTAAAAGAAACGAATACGCGCAGCTGATCAGACCAGCAGCTGATCAGTATTTAATCACCAAATCCAATAAGGAAACAAATGATGCTGAGCACAGGGGTGGAAAACAAAGGTAGATGGAAAATGTTAAATGAGCCACCAATTTATGGAAGATAAAAACACTCTCAGAAACAATTTGCAAAACAATTTTCTTTTTACACATTTAATAAACAATCTGTCAGAGTAAACGAAATCTCAGAAGCTGGAAGTTAAAAAAAAAAATCAATTAAAATGAAGTCACAGGGAATGGTGGGGAATTGTTCCTGGCAGTTATTTGATATAGTATAGTTAATATTTTTAGTCAGGCAAATTAACAGTTTTGCTGCTGTAGACTTGCACTCACGCAATACAGAACCTCTGAGGGTTTGTTCTCAAAGTTACAGAAATACATGCATAAATATTGTTATATAGCTACATTTGAGATGTACAGTAACAGTCATTTACTCTACAGACTAATAAAGAGGAATTCTACATTGCTAAAATCAGCTTCAAAGAATGCCTGCATCTAAAAACAATAACAAAAAACACAATTTATTTAATGGGGTCCCATTTCACTCGTGAAAAATACTTTGAAAGCTCTCAAATAAAATCCTGTTTCTCTAGCCAACTGTATCAATAGATAAGCTTTTCTTTAGTACTATTTTACTGTCTAATTTGTAGTGTGCCCCACTATATTGATTTAAGAAAATTCAAGCGAGGCAGTGTCAGTTTCTGTTTCTACAGGGAAACCACTGAGCTGAACAGTGAGTCACGTAAGGTCAAATCAGGATGCAACTTGCTGTGTTGCTACCTTAAAATTATGGAGGGCTAAGGAAGAAAACAATGGTAGGTTTGCAGACACAGTATAAATACCACTTTTCATTATCCAATTAATGCATCCTGAATAACAACATAATTTAAGGTTTTGACTTTTCATACCCTTTCATGTATTAAGTAACTTGAATTTGCAAGCAGAAGGTGTATTTTCTTCACATGCTTTCTAAACACTGCTGTCAAGCGTGGCCACAGAAAGGAAGCTCAAGTTTAGTTAGTTCCCAGCTTATCTCGACATTCTGCTCAGGAGAAGCTGCTGTTCCTCAGCTTCTGCAGCTCATGTTTGCATTAGAGATTTACCCACCTGGACTTGAGGTGCAGGAAGGAAGAGAGAAAGCAGCTTATCTTTATCACGGTGTGCTTTGCCAACACATTCCACTGCACATTGACAGTGTAAGCACAGACAGGGAACTTGATGCAACCTTGCCTTGTTCAGAGGAATGAAAAGGGAAAGAAACACAAGTGTTTCACATGCAGAGTTCACATTCGTTTGTGTTTGACCTGTATAAGCTGAATAATTTACTCTCAGCTGTCATGGCCACTGGCCTGCAGACACCAGAAAGTGCAGTACAGAGTACCTCTAGCTTATGGATCTGGACACCCGCCTGAGTCAGCAAGTAATGGGACTTTTAGTCCTGCCCGTTCTTCAGAAAAAAAGACTCCCCCTATACTGAGTCTTAGGGCCCTGGAGGAACAAACAGCTCAATTCTGATGCTTGGACATCCCTTCATCCCAGTTGTTAGCCTGCCTGCTCAGATGGCAGGTACCTACTCTTCTGGACCAAAACACTGTGCTGATACCACACTATGGGCTTTGCCCATATTTCTATCAGTGACACACTGCCCTTAACCTGCAGAGATCTCAGAATTACACGCAGGTTTGTAACACAACACAGAGCCAGACAACACCAGCAAACCACTGAAAAGCTTCCTCACTCACTGCAGTACCATACATCCGCTTACACACCACCAGACTTAAAAGGTATAATGGAAGGTGATAGTATGACAATGGAGCTGACAACCCAACAATACAAAGGAAATGCATAAATAAAAACAGTTGCATTTGAACTATAGATTGTGCAGACTAAACAAACTTTATGTTGGTATGAGGTTATTTCAGATATCATTCTGATCCCCCCACTCCCTGCAGATCACAAAAGACACAAGTCGTTAGCATACATGTGCTCAGAACAGTGAGCACAGACTCAAAGGATCAGCAATGATTTTTACAGGCACTGTGCTTAATTATGGCTTAGTATTTCTAGTGATTACTAGATCGAAAAAACCCAGAAAAACTTACCCTATTATCTCAGCTTGCTCACAGTGCCCCATAAAGTCTAAACAAGGATGAAACTGAAAGGCATCTTCCCAGCCCAACAACAGCATGAAGAATGTGAGAAGTAATGCAATTAAAAGATCCACCTATTAAAATAAAATCATCTCTCAACTAGTTAACTTTGATTTAAAAGAGCAAAACAATTTGGTAGAGAACAATGCACACTTGCTAACCTCTCTAACCGCGTTAACAGGTGGCAGTGCATTTTGCTTTGATGTTTGTTGTGAAGTCAGATTCAAAGCGCCTGTTCAGCTATTCTTTGTTACATTTGTATTCCCCTCTGCTATCAATAGCTACATTAAAAAAACAAAAGAATCCCCACACATTTTTAACCTTATGAGATAAGCCTGTCAAACAGTGCATACAAAGCATCATGTGATCTGTTTTTAAGTTATTGAAATTACATGCTTTGGACTACTGAAAGATACTCCTCCTTTGAACAGAGGTTTTGTTTGAAAAATCAAGATATACAGCTGAAATTATCAAAACAGCAAAGAGAAAAGGCAGACTAAGGTCAGGTTACATATAGAAAGCTTTGCCCAAACAGTTCCTGTTTGTTCCTTATCCCAAAAGCCAAACTTTAGACTAGTCTCCTGAAGTGAATGATCTCCCCAGTGAATGACAGTCCTAACCAAGCAGCAAACAAATGCAGGTTTTTCTGATGCCCCTCTCCATTGAGCTATTACAGCTGTGCCTTTATCCTGCAGGTAGCATTTCTTTAGTTCCAAAAATTTGCATTCAAAGAGTTATCTGTTTTCCATTTAGTGTGTGACCCACTGAGACACCAATGCCCTACGATTTCAATAAAATACCTGAAGTACCAGCTAGTAAGCACAGTCAACATATGAAGAAATGGCAGACACTTCTTGTTAAACCTATTAGAAGAATCCTCATCCCAGACATCTGGGATGCATGTCCATAGGTTGAAGAGAAAACAAAAGAGAAATCTGTTGAAATTTATTACATATGCAGAAGTTATAACTAGTTTAGGGAATACAGAGCTGGAGACATGAGAACTTTGGGGGAAAGTGAGTATGAACACCCTGAACTTGAAACCAGTGTTCCTTAACCATCTGTTCTTGGCCACTGATAGAAAAGGAATATTCAATCAGTTCCAGTATGGCAGATTTTATGTTTGCTGGAACACAGCCGCAGCCATCCATGTATAAAAAATATATTCCCTTCCACCCAGACTCATAACACAACTGAGCAACCACAGATTCTCTCCCTGTTGTTTTATTATCTACAGACTAGGAGAACTTTGGAAATTAAAAAGGCAGATTAATTACAGCGTACAATTTAATTAAGTCTTTGAAGAATAATGGATCCAGCAGAAAACTCCCTAATAGCCTGCAGACAGAACTGTGAAAGAACAGCAGGTTCAAAAAAATAGGCTAAAAAGTCCAACATGGCACAAAATCGCCCTTTCCACTGAAGTTCTCTTCTGAGTGAGACCCAGACACAGAACCTAGAAATAAAGTCCTGCACAGCACAAGCCTCTGTGAGCACACCTGCAGCTACAACCTCTGGTCAGCATGAGTATTATTGGAGATACACCGTCTCTGTTAGCAATTAAATGCTTTCTGTGGATCCAGGCACAGACAGCCCTGGCATCACAGCGGGCACGGAGGGAACATTCCCAGGCTACGGAGCAAACAAAGCCTACCCCGTCACTGTGTTCTAATGAATCAAGATACACCGCTGGTGGCTGAGGGATGTAAAATGCCCAACAGCTGGGAGAATAGCCCCAAGCTCTTGACAAATTACGCACTCCAATATTACAGGCCTGCTAGCAAAATGTATCAGATTCTCCTCTAACATGATAGTTATTCTTTTGGACAAAGAGGACAGAAAAAAAATAAACTGTTGAACAAAATTCAATACCCAATGGAATAATAAGGTGTTCAAGAGGGAAAGGTTTTCAGGCACTGCAAAACTCTACAGAATCACAGATGAGCAAGACACGTGCAAAACTGACACAAATTCACTTTCGTAAAGAGGTGTGGAAAACTTTGGAAAAAGAAAATTCATTAATATAAACATACTATCTTGTTCCAGTTGGCCTGAAAAGTTAACTCTCCAGTTAATGTGTACATAAAAAGCAGAACACATGAACTTACATAATTTTCAAAATTGGCCTTGTGAATGAGGTATGATAACAAGTGTATTTTGAAACTGTATGACCATCCATGGTCAACAAGATACAAAAAACTTGGCCAACTGTATATTTAATTTATTTATCCCATTCTGGGAGATGCTTAGGCTTAAAATTAAAGAGAATAACAACTTCTTGGGGTTTTTTTAAACAAAAATCCAAATAACCCCAGTAGATGAATTATGGTATCCAAACAACCCCAGTAGATGAATTATGGTATCAATTAGTCCTACATTAGGGCATCTGTATTAGGTGAAATTTTGCAGAGGGATGTATGTGCATTTGTCTTACTGGTATCAATCAAAAAACAAGATTTCACTTATCATACACTTGCAATCCTTTTGCAAGGGAAAACCTGTGAAGAGTTCTCTAGTAGCCACTTGTCCTTCTTATGCCAATACAGTGTAGACAATTAGAGCAGTGTTCCTTTCAACCTCTTCAACAAAGTACATTAAAAAGGTTTGATCAAGTCCTCTTTATGCAATATATGTCACATTCAGTGAATATACACTGATGACCTCACCCTTTACCCTGGCAGTCTCTTTGTCTTTCTTCTGTGAAATAGCATATTTGAACACAGTATTTTCTTAAATGTGTTGCCTTGATTGCATATGGAGAGAACACAGGCAGATAAATGTTAATGAAATGAATTAATGAGGTTTCTTAAATGCTCTTCTTGTACACAATTTTAACACTCACTCACCTCAAATATTATATGTTTAATGAAATGCCAGATAGGAATATTATCCAAGTAAGTTAAAAAAAAATAAAATGGCACAAGTTAAAATTATTTAACAGTAGAGTGAAAACATAAATCCTCCTTTTTGTACCACAGCACCAACAGATTATCTTTAAAGGCAACACAATAAACTCTTTCAAAAAAATCTCAAGCACAAATTATGCTTAATAACTTACATAGTTATGGACAATTCATTAGGCTGCTGTGACTGAAACAGGCTAAAGCACACCTCTCTTTTTCATTCAGTTTAGTATGCAAATGGTTGTCAAACTGCCACAGTAGCTGGTTGCACTGATTTTTCTACACTGCCAGTTAATCAGTCTCCTATTTCGTCTGTATGCAACCTTCATACACACAGACAGGAGTAACAAAACCTGAAAAAGGAAGATAAAAGTACTTACCTACAAATTAACAGGGGACTCTCAGCACTAGAACAGAGTTATTTACATTTGCTTTATTCTAGCACTAAATGGTTAGATGACCCAATGTGCAGTGAACTGTATGTATTTATCAGACAGTCTCTTCCTCCAAAAGTCTATAACCTGGCTTATGAGACACACATTAAAAAATCCCAGAGGACAGAAAAGGAAGCCAAGAGACAGATAGATATATGATGGAGTTTGTCTGTTTTCATTGGTGCCCCCCTCCCACTGCTTTTTTTTAAATCTGGATTTTTAACAAAACCCCCTAAAGAGTCACAGAAGTTAACAGTGATGGAACAAGCACACCCATCTGTGCGCTCCAGAACAGAATGGATGAAGTAGATATTTCTATAGTGAGTTCAGGTACAAGGTATTGAGATAGAGCACAAGATGAGACTTTGCAAAGTGTACACCCAGAGCATTCAAAGCATTTTTTCATAAAATTATGTGTAACAGGCTGGCAAAAACTATGAATTAAAAAGAAGCATTAAATATAAAATATTGCTTTTGTGCTGATTGCTATCGCTTGATCAGTAGGAAGGCAAGAGGCACCATTTGATAAAACTGGTTACTAGAAGAAGAACAAAGAACATTCCCCTGTGTCACATGTATGCCACAGTTAATATAAACAATTTAAAATACAGAAAAGATTGTTTCTTTATCCACCTTTAGGGGGATAAGAAGATCTGTCTGTAAATAAATAAGGGCTGGAGATTGCTCTACTTTGCTTCATTAAGCAGCAGATAAGACAGATAAGAGGTCCCCTTTGGAGCATTGTACCCACACTCAACTGATACATCACTGGTACCCACAAGGGGCATTTCTCCTCTGATTTCTTATACAAGATGCAAAAGAGTTCAGGCTCCATCTAACTGGGGTACTCTAGCAGGGTTTTGTCCACTTTTCTAACCGCACTCAGATCTCAACGCTGGCAAAGAGTATCACAGAATCATTTAAGGTTGGGAAAAGATCTTTGAGTCCAACTGTTAACCCAGCACTGCCAAGTCCACCACTAAATCATGTGGCCAGGTGCCACATCTACACATCTTTTAAATACCTCCAGGGTTGGTGACTCCACCACTTCCTTTGGCAGCCTGTTCCAATACCCAACCACCATTTTCATGAAGAAATTGATCCCTAATATCCAAGCTAAACCTCCTCTGATGCAACTTGAGGCCATTTCTTCTCATCCTGTGGCTAGTTACCTGGGAGAAGAGACTGACCCCCACCTTGCTCCAGCCTCCTTTCAGGCAGTTGCAGAGAGAGGTAAGGTCAGTAAGAGAGCAATGTGAAGCATGTTTGACTGGTTTTTTTCTGACTATAGCTTGGAACACTTCAGTACTTGACAAGATAAACTTCAAAATACACTACCAAAAACAACTCCCAAAAAACAACTCCACCAAAAAAGCAACTGCTCCTTCTAATACTTCTGGTTTTTAGCCAGACATTAATTAAAGAAACCTTGCACTCTGACACCAAAACAGCCTTTTCCATTGATTTTCATGAGGGCAGAATTCTACCTTTTAAGTTTACACAAGGCACAGCTCCACTTCACTTTCCTCTAGCAAAAATTGCTATCCTTAGTCTCCTCTCCTTTGGCCACAGTTAACCATCTTCTCTTCTTGAGGTGTACACGGGACCGCTTCTACAGTGGGCCACAGACACAACCAAGTGGGAGAAATAAACCCCTGATTTTTGTTTTAAAACTCAGCTCATTTCACTGTTCTAGTCTGAAACACAGCCCAAGAAACCAACATGTTGGCACCTTTTTTTTGCAGCATAAGAGGAGCAGAAAGCAGGGTTGTCACCTCTTAAACTGACTGTCACCAGAGAAGTCAGAGAGGAATTGCACTTCAGATTAAAAAAGAAAGAAAACTAAGAAAAAAATATTGTATTTTGCTGGATCACACTTCACTTCTGAAAGTGCTGTAAAAAACCCAAAAGTGTCTGTAAAAAAAACACTGACAGTTGCTGGACAAGAACGTTTTTCATTCTGAGCAGCCTGCCTCTGTCTACCAAAAGAACCTTCAAAACCAGGTTAACTTGAAGCACACCAATAAAAACATTTAGGAATATATAGCCTTTATTTGTAGTAGCATAATCCCACATAACTGCAGTATTTAGAGCAATGTTACTTGTTCTATCAAAGCAGCAGAACAAATGAAGAAAGAGCTTAGGGATCTTCAGTGTTGTCAGGCATCAGCAAAGAACTGTAATCCGCTGGGATGTCCTCACTGAAATACACAGAATTGCCAAATGCCCATTTTGAGCCACTTTGGAATCCATTCTCCTGCCCCATTTTTTCCCCCAAACAAGACTAGTTCCAAACGCATAACATTTCTTTTAAAAGGTCAGATTTGGTTTCTGACCTGCTTGATGTTTTTTCACCTGTGTAGAACCTAGACCAACCTATTGAAAGCAATGTATTTCTAATGATGCCAGATTCATCTTAAAGTAACTCTGGTTTGACTATCCAAAGCATCCCATGAAATACTCCTCTCCCAGTTATTTAATCATTGTTCAGGGCTGTACAAAACAAAACCTGCACCACTCAAGTCTCCTGCAGAACCCTAGAGAAAGATCTTGCTGTGGCAGGTGCCATAAAATATCTCACCTAACAGCCTCCTGTTACACTGACAAAGGATATACCCTCAAAACTCCCCACCGATGTGTTTCCTGAAAAGGCTACTGTATCTTTGTTAGACAAACCCAACTTTTAATCACTCCACAGTTACAGGGGAAGGTTTGACAGATCTGTAAAGAAAACCTTAAACATCGAAGATGTCATTTCCAGCAGGTAAGTTTAATAACTCCATTTAAGACTTATTTGAAAGTATTTCTCTCTGGTCACAGAGCAAATCTCTGCATACTTTTCACCCTTAGTTTTACTTTTTCAGATGTAGTTTTAGTGGTCCTTAAGAGGAAAAACACCTGTGAACCAAGAAAAAAAATATTTCAAGCATATATGCTTCAAAAATGTATTTTCTCCCAAATATTACGTTGTCATACACAATAATTCTTCTAGTGGTTCTGCAGTCCTTGTGCTACACTTTTTTTTGCCTGCCCATCAGAGATAAGCTTCGATTCATGATCCACAGGGCTACCATGACCCCCACCACCTTCTGCTAACACAACCAGAAACCTACTCATGCTACAGATGCCTGACGCCAGGTGAAAGTTATGGCCACAGGACAAGTAAGGCACACCAATGCACATTTTCCACTAATTGTGGAGTGGACTTTGAGGAAGACTTGGGAAGAGAATTCCAGAAATAAAGAGACATGTTTTGGGAGATGCAATCGCCTTCCCATTTACAGCACATAAAGAGACTTGGGAGCCAGTCAGTTTTGAAAGGGCTGGTTCTTCTGTAAGCAAGAGAAGTTGAACAATGCCAAAAGTATGGCCACTGAGCCACTAAAGCAGACTTGGCACAAATGCAAGACTCACAAAAGCAGTGACAGAAGAACAAAGAAACCACAGCCTCCAATTTTCCAGGGGTAACTCTTGCTGCATAAGACTTGTGAAAAAGAAATTAATTTTCTGGAGTGCATGATTCTTTGCTTTCCTGATGAGTGGTTCCTGCTAAGGGTAATTAGAAAATTAAAGCCTTGACTCATCACAAAATGAGGGGAGGAAGTGTGTGTGACAGATAGACTAAAAATAATTACCGGCCTAGCCTGGGCCAAAATCCTTGTTCTCTCAGGCTGTATTTCCACTTTTGAATCCTGAGGCTAAGCTTCCTTGCAGAGATACAAGTCTGTTCAGAAACAGAACAGTCCAGTTCCGTTCCTCTCCTATTTTTGTAGTAGGTTCTTGCAAATCCAACTGACAGTGAGTGTTACTGGGAGGCACAAAGTGGGAGATGTCACTTGTCCCAGACAGCTCTCGATGTTGTGCCTCCCTGCACTTGACCCTGTAGATGCCACTCACATTCTTCTCTGGCACCCATGTTGTGTGTTGTTGCTCTCTGGACTAAGATCCTGGTTCCAGGGCCCAGGTTTCCTCCACTTAAGATCATCAAGCATAACCTAGTGTGTATCTGAGATGTCCTCTGCTAGGAAGCAAAACCAACCACTGTCTGCACCAGTTCAGAGACTGGATCCGTTCATGGCAGGCTGGTGTGCCTGCTTTGTGGTGATCGCAACCTAGACCTGCTTCATTTTAGTCCTGGGCACAGGTCAAACAGCCTATACAGCAAAACACAACACATGCTGTGTGCCAGTCACACAAGTGTCTATGAACCAATGCCAGAACACAGGGAAACAGGATTCTTGCTTTCTATTACCAGTCCTAGGAGACAGCTGGTGTTTTATGTTTAACCACACTGTTTGTATCAGTTAGTATCTGTGCACTTCTGGTTGTCCAAGTAAGTCCAAAGGTATGAACTCAATTAACAGACTTCAGTCATAAAGCATCTGTGTTTACTCAATACTTTCAGAATACTTTCAGTGCCGCTAATAGCAGCAGATTAAGCCTCTAATTTCACAAACTCCTTCTGAAAACCATGTCCCACACTAGAACAATTGGCTCCTTCTACTGAAGACCTGAACTGGCTTCATGAAAGCCATGCAAACGTGGAAAGGGTGATATTAATACTCTGACCAGATCCATTTTCCAGGCTAGACCCTCTGCTAGTTGTGTTAGGACAAGAGAAAGTACAACAAGCTGTGTGGGGATGAACAGCCATCAGCACTGCAAAGGACAACAGGCAATTCTGTTCTTTTCTCCCATATCAAATCAAGACTGCCAGCAGCAGAAATCCAAGCAAAGAAAGATGACTCTATACTCCCAAAAAACTAGCAAATGAAAGTGAAAGGGAAAAAAACAACCAACCAAAATCTTTAAACTCCCTCTTTCTCCCAAGTGTTAAACTGATCTTTCAATTATTGATATCTCGCTTTCTCAATTGACCACTAAACTGGAAGCTGCCCAAATCTTTATTTGTATTTCAAGACAACAGTCAACGAGAAGCACACTCACAGCCTTACCTAAAAAAAATGAGCAGGCCCTATGCAAAGCAACTTTGCAATCTGGGACTGCAAGTGGAATCACTGTTTTTCACAATAGTTAATTTAATTGAAATCTGGAACAAGGATGAAACCTACTCCTATTGAAAACTGACACCCTCATATTAAAATGTCATTTATACCAGTACATTAAGAGAAAATGAAGCTTTTGAAAATGGGTTTGCTTAACATGGCAGTGAAATATTCAGAGTGGAGTTTTATCTTGTTATATAAAACAAACGCAACTTATATAACATCACTCCAAATACTAAATTGCTATGAAAAAGAACATGTGAATGTGCTGATTTGAATTCAGAAATAAAAAAGAGTGAAAAATGGTATCTCCTGAAGTGAAATTAACTGAAGAAAAATTCTCTGTGGCAATACTTCAGCAGTTTCACCAGTCAGCCTATCAGTGGAGAAGGCTGGGGGGAAGAAGGAGAGATATTGCATAAAGTGAAAATAAAAGTCCTCTCTTATAAAAGTCAATACATCATCTTAAGCTAGAAAAAAATGGTCCCTAAACATCCGTAACTACAATCAGTAATTGTCATTAAAAGCTCTCATTATATAGAGTAAGTGTAATTAGAGCATCTTGCCCACACAGGGTGCAGCACACAGAGAATGCTAGAAGGATTCATAAATTAGTGCCAAATCAGTCTCATTCCCAGCTACCATACAATCTGCTGTAAAACAGAAAAATTGTATTTACACACATTAAGGCAAAGCCCACTGGCCTCTACAAAATTAGCCTAAACACGAAATGCAGTTATTTGAGGGACTCCCTATTTCATTATGTGTCTTAGGAATAAAGGGATAAAGTTTGCCATCAATAACACTGAACATATCTGCTGAACCCCGCAGATTCCAGGGCATTAATAATTTAAACTCTTATGGGAATTTTGTCATGGTGGAGATAGGACTTGTCTGCAAACGGAGCTCAGGGGATGTTCAATATGATCTATTCTAGTATACACACACAATTGCTACATTTATCATGATGCAGAGGAAAAGAACGGTTCTTTCTTAAGGACTTCAGGAATGTTTCCTCTGTAATTTACACAACAAAACCTCTGAGCATTTCTAATAAAAAAAAAATCCCAGGCTCCAAAAAGATATTATCCTAAGAATTATACTGAAAAGATTTCTTCTCTCCCTCTCTCTATTACTTGTGCATGTACAGTGGTGTTCAACACAGCAATGCAGCTCCTGATAGGAGCGTTGATGCGACTGCCAGCACAGATACTGTATGAGATTATGGCCTGAGCGGATAAAGTTCTACACTTCACTCAAATATTTATACTCTCAAGTGCACATCTAACAGTTCTGTAGTTAAAACAGTCAGTTATGTGCACAACTACTGGATCACAGTGCAAATATCCCCTTTTGTACATGTCAATGGAAAGCACAGAAAGAACACATGCTTTTGAGAGTGGTATTTGTGTAACACAGAGTAAATTCAGGCATTTCCGCAATAGCTAATTTAAGGGAGCTCTAGGTATGGACACACTCACGCTGTCACAACAGTATTTGTGTTCTAATATAGCATAGTGATTTTCCACAATTCTAGGACTAAAGTAAGCTCGGAATTCAAAAAAATTAGACAAAAAATTTTCCTTTCATAACCAAGCCTTAATTCTTAAAATAACATTTCTAGAAAAAAAAAAGGACATAAAAATTTCTGTCCACATGCTTTTAATGCACCCACTCACACTGGACCTTCACTGTACCAGGCATGCATGACCTAATCTGCACCACAGCTCCTGAGTGGCAGAAGGACCAATGCTCCCCTAAAGTGCTCAAACATGAGGAATGGTAATGTAGTACATAAAAATTCATGAAAATGCCTCAGAATATTTCTTCAATTTGCTAAATATCCATTGAAATAATACAAATATATAGGTGATCAGAAAAATAGTAGCAGCACAAGCTTTTCAACCAGATTTAAGATATTCCCTGTAAAACCCAGAGGATAGCGTCCAAAACCTCGACAAGATTACTGTCTGATTATCCATGAAAACTGAACTCTGAGTTCAGTTCAAGAACTTCTTCATATAATGTCATAAACCAATTATTTTTTACGATTGGGATATTTGTGAACAGAATCAGTCTGGAAAATGTAATTGGGAAGTTTATCACTATAGCAGCTTTTCCTTGATGTTAACACCCTGAAGAGCCATGCTCCCACCTCAGCATAAACATGTCATGTTAGTGCTGGTTCTTAAATGATTATTTGGATGAAGCCTCCTGTATTTTGTGATGACAAGAAGAAACCATGGGAGTGAGAACAAGAGAGAGGCAGAGGATGCCCAGCACTCATGCAGGACAGTTGTGGTGTGTGAACCTTCCTACTGAAACAGGAGCTCCCAGGTAGGGGCTGCCTCAGGACAACCGCAGTCCACCCTGTGCCAAAACTTGCTGTTATTCCTTCTGCATGGAAGCCAGCCCAGTCCAGGCACTCTCCAGAGATCTGCCCATACTCTCTTGTTTATATAGTATACCATCTTAATTTAGACCTCTTGCTCTCCAGGGCTCTCCTGTCCCAAAACCCTGCTCTGTCACAAACCTTTTTTTTAATCTGCTTGGACATGTCAGTGCTTGACTGAACTCTCATGACTGATGGATCTTTCCCTTGCTAGTTCTCCAAAGAGGAAGAAACTTCTCCTTACTTTGACAGGGCTTTAAGAAATGCACGCACCAAGTACAGAACAAAAACTTAACTGGATAGCTAGCTCAGGGACAGTAACTACCCTGCAGAAAAACATACACCTAGAAATCTTAGATCTGTACCTCACTATTCCAGGGTGTTTGAACAGCTTTATGAAACAGACTGATAAAATCACAGTGTTTTTTTCTATCAGAGATGGTATTTCCTGCTCCTAAAAGAAAGCACAACAATTGGAAGAGACTGCAGAGGTTTTTTAACAGCTTGTAAAATAATTGAAACAGCAAATAAAACAAATTATACCTCTTCCCATATATTACAGACTATATAGTTTTCTGTATGATATTTGATAACACTGGCTTGGGATGTTCTCAATACAAGTTCAGCTGGCACTGGACTGTGCAGTTGTCTGAATTAGCATAATAATTTTAATCCCAAGAGTTAAGAGAAATCAGATTGAAAAATAAAAAAGGAACCAGCATAATGCTTTGTAAGCATTTATGGTGCAATAATTATGGCACAGCTTGGTGTAGTAGGACTCCCATCGTATATTTTTCCAAATGTCTTTGGAGTGACATATCCCATTTTGACAGACCTTTGTGAGTGAGGGAAAGAACAGCCCTCCACTAACTCTGCTTCAGCATAAGCCAACTGAGATAGTACAATGAAATTCTATTTTAGTTCTTGCTTGAATATACATATACACATTGATCAGATTTTGAAACTGTAAGACAAAATGGCAGACCGGCCAGCTTTGCTGGGAAGCCCACACTGTAATGAGCAGGGTGGGTGGGGGAGAGAAAAAAAAAAAGGGCATGCAGCAAAACCATTCTTACACTTTTATGAACTGAGTGACTAAGCTAAGCAATAAGGCAGTACTCTATAAATATTAGGTCTCATCTAGATTTTATTATTTTGCAAGCTGTTTGTGCTACAGTGATGCTCTTAGCTTGTATTTTAACTACCTACTAAAAATATGGAAAGCAATAGTAATAAATATATTTTATGCATGAGTTCATGTAACAGTTTTTTTGTTGGGGACACTACAGAGTCTATAAAATGAATCTGTTCTACGTTAATTGGCCTGCAAAGCAAGAAAGAGGGATAGAAGCTGTTTCTCAAAGTCAATGACCAGAAAAACCTTACTGAAATGCTACATGTGAGTTAAGGCTAGAGTAAAATTGACACTGCTATTTTACTAACTGCTTCATTATAGTGCATTATCTGTATTATGAATGCACCAAATGGTCTTTCTGGAGACTTTATATAACTTCATATGATTTTGCATCCACTGTAGGGAACTCAGTTCTGTAGCACAGGGAAAGATGCAATGATCATCACTGAAGAAAAAAGTGTGTGTCTCTAAGAACCAGTTATCAGAAATAAGAGAGAAATTGACCTAAGTCTAGGTGTCTGTGGGTTGAGGTTCATGGAAAACAGTGAGACATGTGGGATTTATTTGTTCTCATGGAAAAAAAAAATAAAGTAGAGGCATGCAAAACACTTAAGAGTCATTTGTAGTCCTTTCAACTTTCATAAAACTGGTTTGCTAGCTGCATGCCATCTATTTCCCAGGATGCACTGGACAGACAAATATCTGTTCCAGTTATTACAGCCAAGCTTTCACAGCCAGATACAGAATATTTACAGACCACATACCAGTTCCTCCAGCAAGAGCAGAACTGCTGCCAACATAATACCATGCCCTGTGAGCTGATGGATAAAACAGTATTGTCTATGTTAAACAAAACAAAACAAAACAACAAAAAAACCCAACAAAAGAAAAAGAAAGAAAAAGAAAAAGAAAAAGAAAAAGAAAAAGAAAAAGAAAAAGAAAAAGAAAAAGAAAAAGAA
>JAWWEU010000125.1:14887095-14912284 GCA_035583155.1 Acropternis orthonyx | reverse complement strand
ATACACACATACATACATACATGTATTTAATGCTTTGCCAGCTTTTCAACAGAAGACTTACTCTGTAAGTGACCACATTGGTAGTGCTCCACATCTGGAGCAACTCAAAGGCCGTGAAACTGATAAACAACTCTGATTACTTATTACAGTCCCTGGTTTATTATCACCCCACTGCATTTTCAGTCATAAGGTTTATCCATCCCATGGCTGGAGAAGTCTGTAAGACTAAAGCTTTTAGCAAACATATTTGTGATTTGTTTTCTGTCATAAATACATATTTGCTATATAACCATGATTTCAAACTAGAATACCACAACAAACATTTAAGTGTGTGTACATATTTGTAACTTCATAGTGCCCAGTGCCTGTACAATTTTATTTTTAAAAAAATCACTAACTAGAAAAAAAAACCAGCTAGTACTGCGGTTTCATTCTAGCTGATATTTTGTACTTTAGAAAAGTCTTTCCTGGGAATTTTTTTTAAGAAGAATGTTTTGTGTAATGCTGCTCCAAGATTTCCACAGAGAACTGAAGTGAATGAAAAGTGAAATGAGGTAATTAAACATAAGCAGAACTTTCCAATGATCATGAACTAAGATCAAACTGAAATTAGGAGTATTACATGAATACACAAACCAGCTCAGCTTCTTGAACTGAGATTTCTTCAAAGAGCTAGAACAGGTACTAGAAATTAAAAATATGTCTCTTGCTTTACTAGTAGCCAGTATTCTAGTCAGATGCAGTGGAGTCTAAATTCTTACTGAAGTAAAAAGACATCTCCTGATGCCAGCTGAACTGAGCCTTTGGGTATTCACGGAAACCTCTTGAACTGAAAGCCAAGGACAGCAGAGAAACTGGAGTTTGTGCCAAGGAACAAGAGAAAATACTACGCATGCAGCCAGACTAAAGCGCTGCTCCAACACTGGGATTCCACAGCTGGACGCAGAAAGCGCCTTCTTCCCACTGGAGGAGAACATGATAGGTGACAAAAAGGACAAGTATGAGGGAATTGATATTTTGAAAGCGTGAACGGTCATCTATACCCAAAAAACGGACATCCACCCTCCTGACTTTAACTTAGTTCCTCAAAAAAGCAGCAGCACAATGCATACCCTCAAAGTACCACATGACTTGCTCTCTTGACAGTACAGCTCTTTATACTTAAACTCCTAAACGCCAGCTCTTCATTTAAAAAAAAAAAAAAAAAAGGAAAATAGAAGTGAGTTATTTTGTACTTGCAGTTTTGATTTTAATTTCCTAATTTGAATTCTTGTGCCATTATTCATTTTATACATCACAATCCTCCTTCTGGAGACACAAGACTGGAATCATAAACAGACACTTCTAAACATGTGTAAATTTTAGTAAATAAGAACAAATTCAATTATTAGCTGCCTAAATAAATAAAACAGTCACAGCAGCTTGCCAACATACAAAATAATTTTTTATTTAATATGCATGAGTATCTCTCTAAACAACACGTCCATAGAAGAAATCTATTCTTCCTTTCTTCATAAATATATTTACTGTTCTTTACAGTGTCCTTCCCAAATGTTTGTAGACCACGAGGACCACAAATACTGCTTTTGCTTTTTAAAGTTATATTTCCACCTAGATTGATTGCTTTCCCATATCTAGATATTTTAGTGTGTTCCTCAGAGACATTGAGTGGCTCCACTGACAGTAAAATATGCTAAACAAATGACAAGTCACTGAGTAAATTAGCATCTACTCTCTGATCCGCTGGGTCATGTTTTCTTTTCAAAATCCATGGCCTCTTGATAGAAAATAATGAGTATTTGATGGGCCTTATTAGAAAAATCAATATATTGATGCCCATGCCTGAAACATCTGCATAATAATAGATACTGTTAACCCATTAAGGAGAAAATTAAGATGTGTTTACACATTATTAATTCACCACAAGCAGAGACAATTTCTTCACTACTTTTCTCAAGAGTTTAACAAAAAGAAAAGAAATGTTAATATCTATTTAATGGCATGGCAACACAAGCTGAAAGATGTTTCAAATTTTTTTGCCATATGAATGGCAGAATTCCACCAGCAATAATGTGAAAAATACAAAGACACCAATGATACTGTTAAAAATAAAGACTATAAAGCATTTGCTGGAAATACTGTATTACTTACCAAAAAACTTCCAAAAGCAGAATTAAATATAGCAGCTGCCTGAAGAGAAAAAAAAAAGATAAATATCACCAATGGCAAAATAGCTACAGTACAAGAACAAAATGTTATTCCTCTGCCCAACAAGCTATTAGTTTCTCCAAATACACATACACAGAGACCATTAGGCAGTTAGCCACTGCTTAAAAAATTGCGAGTGGCCTGTAACTTATGAAGACTGATAGGTTCTAGTTTATGCATTCATAAATAATGTGCTGAAACGGACAAAAGCAGGAGGAGAAGAAAATCCCTGCCGATAGACCGAAGAGGAATATCCACAAGAACTAAGAATATTACACAGAGGCTTGGTCTCACTGCTTTTGCTCTAATTTGCCAGGTACATTTTTATATACTGACCTGTTAATTAAAATAAACATAATCTGATTTAACTATAATGCTGCATTTTCATACACCTTTAACAATTCTAATGAAATATTAATCAGGTAAGCAAACTAATTAAATAGTTCATCATAATAAAGTATTGACAGATAGAGAAGTTTCTGTAGTTTGACCAACACATTTAAAATAGAAACAACAAAAAGCCAACCAAAAAACCCACAACCACAATGACCCCATTCCTCTGAGGCCAAAATGTCACCACTTTTTACACCAGTCTTTTAAAATAAGAAAATAAGCAATTTTCATAATGACTTTAAAAGTGTTTGTGCTTACCTAAATATCCAGGAAATACATAAGGTAGCAGTATTATTTCTTAATATGAATTCATTAAATTCCAGGAAGTTAAAACTCGAGCCTTGCACAGCTTTCCCCAATTACCAAGAAAGATCAGAAACTCTTGTATGGCAGCCAGTCTGATGATGAAAAGCCACACAGAAAAGACAAGAGGAAAGAGAGCAGGGAAATCTACCATTTACGTGCCGACTTAGAGCAGAGTCAAATTAATCACCCTGGACACTTCCAGCCACCCGTTAATAACAAGTGGATGCTACTGGGTTTATCAAGTTTGAATAAAGTCCAAAATCAGGGTAGGAGCCATAGCTGAACCTGCCTTCTGCTCCATAAGAGGATGCAATGAAAATGAATGGGTAATGAGATCCTTGGCTCTAGAGAGCTTAGCTTTCTTATTCAAGTTCATAATTAATTCAAAGCTTTGATAATTTCATTAGATTCCTCCTCTGCTGGCCCTATCAATAAAAGATGGCACTGGACCACAGCTCCTCCGTGGCCCAAATACAAAAACAAATGCAGACTCAGAAACCTTTGCTGACTTGCTTACTAACAGGGACAATGGCATATGGCACTCCATGTTGCAGAGGGAGCATCTGAATAGATACAGCTAAATAAAACATTATAGTTGACAGTTGTAAACTACAGTAACATATTTTAACACCTCTTTCTCATCAGCATTTCTTTTTTGAAATTAAAAAAAAGAGGCACAAGTCCAAACAGCTTCTCTTGCCAGAGATCATAGCTGAAAGGAAGAGTGAGTAGTATAAACAACAATTCTTCAACAAGTGTGAATTAAGTGAGGATTTTCTATTTAAAACTGTGCAGCTGATGCTTTCATGTGGCAAGGCAGAGACACATTACACTCATCCACCCAAAGCCAGAGCACGGCTACCAATCCTGATTTGAGGTCCATCTAGAGACACGACATTTTTTTACTTAAAACATGCTGCAATTCCACTTCCAGGAGAAATTCTGTACCTGGGAAGGTGTTAAGGGGAGAGACTAGATGGTTTTACAGTGGTGATACTAGATGGTGACATTTTGGCCATCATCAAACTTCTTTTCTTTCCTCCTTCCTGATCCATTCAGAAGAGTTCTGGATTTTTTTAAATATTCTCAAGCATGTAACAGGTACTAAGACAACAATGTTGGACAAATTTTATGCTTCAGTTACTCTGCAAGTCACGTGCAAAAGTTCATGACTGGTTCAGGGGTACACTAGTCTGCAATTTTTAACTCCCTTTCTCCAAAGTGCCAGAAATTATTCACAGCAGATGATTAAACACTCATTACAGGCAAAAGAAAAAAAAAAAGTCAGGAAGACTGCAAATTAAGCTATAATCATTCAGATTATTTGCTTGGGTGAGGGAGGACTTACACATGTCAATTACTCTACATGTACAGTTTTCTTTACAAACATTTCCCCTGCGACATAAACTTAGAAGTAAATTTGTCTCACACTCACTTATATTTGTGATTCTGGTTCAGCTTAAACTGGTAATAAACTGAAGCAACTGCTCCCATTTGTAATTAAACATACCTAGTAGCATGACCCTGTAGAATTTAAGCACTTTTGTGCTTCCAACTCCCTTCTGTCAAGAGGGATACATACCTCACAGGGCATTGTCAAAATTAATTCACTCCTTAAAAAGCACTCTGAAATCCTTAGAGGGATGATACAAATAAACGTTAGTGCTGACACATGATACAGCCAGGCTCTTAATTTTCTATTTGAAACATTCATTATACTATTATTATATAACTTTTTTTTTAGTGTTTGCTCTTTTGGTGCTTCAGTAGACTATCTGCAGTAAGTTTAAATGAAATAATGAAGCATTTATACATCCTTGTAATACTCCAAATTCGGATTTGCATGTGTTTGCAAACTGTTCACTGCAGTTAACATTAAATAGGAGGGGAGAGTTCTTTACAAAATCCATGGCAAGATCCTTTCAAAAGCTAAATGTGTAGCCATGTATTGAATCGTAAGGTCAGATAACATTCAAAAGCAGCAAATTATTCAAGGTTATAGCAACTCAGAGGCACCACTGGAAGTCAGTGACAGTACAGAAGAACATCTACAGCCCCACTTGAGCTTACAATACTACACACTAGCTCCACTAAACAACAAACTCACTTATTATTAGGCAGGTACAATTTCAATCAACTCTCTACGGCACTGGGCTTGAGAGAACATTCACATGGTCTGCATTTCCAGGGAGGATTGACTGGCCTGGAGCACTTCCAAGTGGGAAGTGACCAGGCCACTTCTGAAGGACACCTGCATGGCAGTACACAGCAGAAACTTCCCTCTTCTCACACCTGAGTCTAGCACAAAGCCTCATCTCTCTCTCTCACCTTATCCTGGAATACATATATACAGAAAAAACTTAAGAACTGTAACAGTGACAGCAAAAAAGATCCAAGTCTGTCCTCATAGGAACAAATGCCAGTAGGAAGAAAAAGGCAAATCCACAAGCACTTCCCCTCGGGTGGGCACCCCAATGCAGCAGCAAGTACACACAGCTTTCAAGTACATGTGACTGGGCAGCAAATCAAACAAGCATGTCTAGGTTTCAATAGCATAAAATACAGAATACATTCTGAACTCTCTTTCATTGCCTTTTATTTTGGTATCAAACTAAACTATCTTGGAATTTATTAGACTAGATATCTTTTGATAATAATGCAGCCTGACTACATAAGAGAAAAGATACACTGGCAGCATTTGGAACACCTGGGTCAAACCCCAACATTTTATCATTATTGGCAAGATTCGAATGAAACTGTTACACACAACGCAACTGGAATTTAGTCTGCTGCAGAGTACAGGGAAACACCAGTGCCTCGTAGCTTTGTATGGGGACCATATAAAAAGGTAAAAGACTTTTTTGCCAATGTGTACATATTGTTTTACCACTAAAACACTTGGTTCTCAAGTGTCACGTGGCAGCCTTTAGAGAGACAACCTTCCTAATTGCCCTTAAGGCTACACTTAGCCCCAGGCACCCCAAGGCTGGGAGAGCACATGCCATGGACACTAAGGCTGCCTGGCCCTGAGGTGTCCCTGCTCTGTGGAAAGGACATTCCAGGGCCAAGGCCACAGAAGCAGAGTAATGAAACTAAATGGCCTCAAAACGTCTTAGAAGGAAGCACCCTGGGCATTGCACAAAGGGGCTCTGTGAATGTCTGCAATTCCCTGCAGTTAAAACCCTGGCACTAGTGGGATATACCACACACCAGTGGGACAGACAGCTCAAGCACCAGGCATCACACTAATTACCGGTTTAACACACATGGCACAATGAAAAAGAAAGAAACACTCGTACAAGCAGAAAACAACTGGAGAGAGACAAGGACTCCAGTAGTTCTACTGCAGGATTATGCAGTAGGGGACAGAGAACACAATGTGGTAGTGTAACATTTTACAGTGTCCACACTATTATTGCAAAATTTAATGCAACTGCATCACCTATTTGACAGGCAGAAGAAAAAAAAAAGAAAGAGAGAAAAAACAAACCTAAAGGAAGTTATGGAAATGGTTTGACCAAACAGTACAGAAAAGGAATTTTTTATCTACTCAAAGAGATCAGTGTAGTTCAGGAAGGCAGGACATCAGAAGTAGCTTGAATGAGTTGGCAGAGTCCCTTTAAACAACTCCTTCAATCTCCTGTTTAAAATAAAATCTCATGTGAGTGTTACCACAGCTCATGTCTTAACTGCTGTTTCCAATAATAAGATGTTACAGCTCTGTAGAAAGCTATTTGCCACAGCACTGTTACTGCAAACAGAATATAAATATACCTAATAAGGTTTAATCTGTGTTGCTGTTCATAACTATTCATCTGACTTCAGACAGGAAAAAATATATATATTCAAGTTCCCGGGTTTGAGCACTAAATTGAATCAGGTGTCCTCTTCTCTTAAGAAAATTAAGTTGCTTTTGTGCAAGAGTGTTTTAATGAGAACAGAGCCTGCCGACATTGATAAATGGGAATGACACCAGAGAGAGCATGTAAGCAGGACAATATGTGCATGTTACAGTCTTACAGGCTATTTTTCACTGACTATCCTGAATGACTTCGCTGTTTCTTAAGGGGCCTATTAATCTCAAATTTAGTTATTACACAACGTTTATTTGAACATATATTCTGTGGATGATGACAGTTAATAAAGGAAATCTTTTACAAGCTGTATTTTTACATATTGTTCCAACTGCAGCTCCCAGTCATTGTACTGTATTGATGGAATAACCTAGTTATGATGCAGCTTTAAAAAAGGCACATATATTCAGATTCCTTTCTAAGCATATGGGGACTCTTAAATAACTGTTAAAATGCATATAAAAATCCTGCTACAGCAAGGCAAAATGAAAGAGGCAGTGTTAACTGCTCAACAAAATCTCTAGCTGCCCAATTGCCCCCTCAAAGACAAAGTACATGCCTTTTTAACACTCCAGCATCATCCCTGAGAAACAAATAGAACCTAGTTTTGATCCTTGGAGATGTATATACACTCCATACTGAATTCAACAGAAGTTGAAGTATGCATCTTACACATTCATCTGGCCCATGTGTTGTGTATGTGATAGGGTACCTCAACAGTGGTATTTCATTTAAAACAAAACAAAACCAAAACAAAACAAACACAAAACAAAAACAAACAAACACAAACAAAAACCCCACAAACCCACCAGAAAACCCACAAACCAACAACCAATCAAACACACCAAATCAAAACCACAAAAAAAACACCTCCAAAACTCAAGAAACACCTTGCAAAACAAAACCAAAAAACCTAACCAAAAAACCCTCCATAACAAAAAACCCCCAGATTTTGATAACAACTAAATTTTGACTCTAAAGAAATCTTATTAAAAAATATGAGCTGATGTTCAAAAAGTCTCTTATAAAAATACTGAATTACTTTAATCATTTTAGTGGAGTAGAAATGCAAATAACCTTATCCTCTTAAACAACAGAAGCGTGACAAAATCCATACCACCAACACAAAAAAACCTACACCCACCAACAAAGGAACTTCCAGAACACCAACAAAAAACAAAAAAAATTACCAAACTATGGAGGGGATTATGATTTTATCTACTACTATGTCCCCCGTGGCCCAGCACAACTTGTTGACTGGGAAAAAGATATCACCTAATCCCCAACTCACCTCTAGAAGTGTGCTGACAAAACAAAAACATTTCCTTATTTCAACCATGTTCGATAACCATCAGTTTTATGGAAATGGCATAGAAAAGTCACCAGAAAATGAAAACAGAATAACTAATATGTTGTTTGCATTTCAGTAGGGGAACATCATCCAGAGAATGATGCCCTCTAAAACATCTCATTGAGCCACCCAAAGCTGCACACACTACAGGTTTGTTCTGGGCTGGCAGATACTGCCATTCCCCCAGTAGAAGTTCACTCTGCTTCAGCCAGGAACAGCATTCTGACACAAGCAGTGCGTGGAAGCAAGCTGGGGCCTCCACTGGCAGAGAGTTATTGCCTCCTACCCCTTACTAGCCAAGTTCTTTCTGTTGAAAATCAGTCTTTCACTGTTCCATTTCTGTAGTTCCTCATACCCATCACTGTCTCTTGGTAACAATATTTATAAATACAAAAACATCTATACAGAGGATGTCAAAAGGAAAGCTTAATGGACACACTTACTTAGGTTATGTGGTGCTTTCCATTGAAAGATTTCTGTTTCACCAATAGTTTCAACAATAGTGAGACAGAGAAAGAAAACGCTCCTGGTTTGCTTTCCTTTGGTCAGAAATGGTACCTTCTTTCTACTGAGAGCAACCGGGATAACTCATGGGAGTTCTGGAGTGTCAGCATAGTATTCCTCACTCAGAGACAGTGGGAGATGAAGACTAAAAACCAGGAGAGTATATACTTTTTTTTTCCAGAGAGTAAAACCAGAATGTAAACATTTGTTAACAATTCAAATGGAAAACATGAATCATTCAAATCTCAGGAACATTTAGCGTCAGTGCAAATTTCCACCGATACTAATACACAGATTAGTAACAGAAAATCCATGTTGAACAGAAGTTGGAAAGCAATACTGTACTGTATGGCTGGACCATTTTACTTCAGATTACTTGTTAAACTGAGCTGAAAGAAAACAGAAGACTTCATCATGGGTATGAGAAAGATCACATGAATGAAGCCAGGAGGGAAGAACCTCTTTCAGGAGTTGGAATGTCATTTTCACATTGGAAGAACCAAGACTTCGTTTCAGGTATAGAAATGACAAAATGTTTCACAAGACATAGTGCACTGTGCCTGACTAGCCCAAATCATACTGCTGTTGCTTGGTTCCTGTTTCTTTGCTTTATCTTAAATGGCACAGATCTACCTATACCAGATGCTTACGTGGCTGTGTAGCATACAAAACTGGTGTGATGCTCTCAAGACTTACTAGGGCAAAAGGCCTATCTAGGTTGTACTCAGAAACACAAATGTAAGCAGCACACACCTTTTGCAAACTCCCATTTGTTCCTTCAGGATGCCAAGGTGAAAAGAGATGACTTCTTTCTATCAACCATGGTCCCGTTTCCTTTAGATGATGAGATGGGCTGCAAGCAGAAACAGCCACCAACACTCTCAGCTGTCCCTGTGCGACAGTCCTTGACCAGCCAATACCCCAAGCCCAGCAATACCCTGCAGCTGATCCTCCTGGCCTCCCATCAGCTGCAGTACAAAACACGTGATCACACTCACAGGACACAGTGCCTTCCCCTGTTGGTTCCTACGTCACACACCCCAATGGGGCACTGACCCGAGCATCTACAGTGGACTTTTGAATACCAATATGAATAAACAGAGTCAGCTTCTCTTTATTCTCCTCTACTTAAAAATTGTAAATGCAAACATTAAGATTACTGCTCAGTGCCAGTGTAAACATTCACACAAGTGGTGATTTAAAGCTGACAGACTTGTTAAAACACAAGCTTTCTCATACCTCTACATATGCCCATAAAAACCATGCTTCAGCATCTGATCTACTCCTCTACAAAATTCATATGGTTCTGCCATGCCAGAAAGATCCTGAGTTCCTGGGAAGGCATATACCCAAACTTTTTGTATGCATTTTTCTCCAAATGGAAAGCCCATTTCCATCATTTTCCTAAACAGGGGACAAGAAGGTAATTTTCCCTTCTACTCACATACTTGAAAGTAAACACCTCAGCAGACAGGTATTTGGCCTGTGAAACATGATAAGAGAGCAAAAAAGGAAAGAATCTAACCAGTCACTGACACTTTGGTATGGAAACTACCCACAAACCTCATGGACATCGTGCATTTCTTAGAGACTCCAGGTTATTACCTTAGCAGTGAAGGCACTGGCTCTCACACCAGAACAAATGGACTGCTGAACAATGATTTAATAAAGGAGGCTCAGCTGAACGGTGCTACACAAGTACAGCCAACTTGTTCCTCTGTTATGGCCAAACACTTCATAACTGTAAGTGACTTTCTCTCTAAACAATAAAAAAAAAAAAAAAAAATTACCGTGGAAGGTATCCTCAAAAGGATACAGAGCAATAACAACCTCCCAAACATACTTTTATTTAAGTTCACATTTTCTGAGATCTTAAGCTGTGATAAAAACACTTAAAGGTCTTGTCCCCTGATTCTCCTGGAGACACATCATCCATAACATGATTAGAGGTCTAGTTAAACAATGCATCCCACAACTCCAAAGAGTATTACTTCCCTGTTGAAGTGAAATGAAAGCACAAGGCCACTTTTTAAAAGGTGCCCTTTGCATTTACTGTAAGGCTGTGCCGGCACCAGCATTCTTCTATAAATATCCCACTGTCATATTGCTTTCTGGGCAGTTAGTAGCAGAACCAGACATTTTAACTGCTGTGCCATCAATACCAGCTCAGAATAGCATTGTTATGAAAGTCACTGTCAACAACTACCACCAGAAACAACTTCACTGTTAGTTGTACAGTGTCAGGAGATGGAAATACAAAACGAATTAATGAAGACCATAGTATGGAGAGGCCGGCTGAAGTACCAGCTTTGTAAAATAAAAATTAGTGTGGCCCTCTGCACAGATCCCATGAACTTTGATCTCTGGAGCTTGTGTCAGAATCTATCACAGATCACAGCTAAAAGACAAGGAGATTTTCATCTCATCAAGGAAAGTCTGTCCATATCTCAAAGAAGTGCAATTTCTTTATTTTCTTTTTTTTTTTTTTTTTTTAACCTAGCCCAAAGATTAGGCTTTAACACTAAGCCAGTATTGTACGGTACTGGAAATTCCCTTTTTATGAGCCCAGTCAAATCTCTGCACACTGCAATATTGTGGCAGAGACAGAAAGGAAAGAAAAGTTGCATACTATATGAAAGAGACCAGCATAACAGCCATTGCCTGAAGGTTAAAAAGGAACACTCTTGATGCATGCAACTGCATTATTTTAAATGCTGCTCACCTACTTTCATCCTTTATATTAGCAATTTATATTAGCAATTACCAGAACTTACACACACACAGAGTGAGAAAGTGCCTAAATGTGCATCTTTATATATTACATATCTCCAAAATATGCCTAAGGAATTCAGCAGTGGATGAGTAACAACTGAAGGTCCAAACTTCTCTGAAAACAAATTAACTACAACCTTTGGTATTTGCCACAACCCTTCCTTTGAAACATGTCTCAAACATTTCTAAATTCGAAGTTAGTTGTCCCCATTTTCCAAGTGGATTGCTACACCCCCTAATCCAAAGGAAGTGGGGTAAAGGGGGCTAGACCTCCATACAAGGAGTAATGTCAATCAAGTCTAGGGACTTGGTTCCACAGCTACCTGGCTATCAGCAGGAGTACACCATGAACTACAAAAATGCTGAAACTGTTCTTTGGAATTTTCACTCATATATGTATATATTTATTATGTAAACATACATATAAAATATACAGCAACTCACTAGCAACTAAAGATACTTTTATTACTTCCTTGAAGTAATTTACTTTATTCTGATGGGGCAGAGTACTATATAACCATTACTTCTTTAAAGAAAATGTGGAGAGAAAATTTTAAACTTACAGGTTTTGTGTACAGTATTACACTCATGCCCACCAAAAGCTGTGCTGGCTGTGAGACCAGGAAACGCACAAGCTTGTTTTACTTCCACAAGTCACAAATTTGCTGTCCACAATGAACATGCACTTTGTGGCACCATTCACTGAACTTTCCATTGACAACCATAGCTGGCTGGAAACTGGAATATTCAGCCTAAGGGATATTCCAGTATTCAAACATTTGCTTTAAACCTAAGTTTCTCCAGCCTGTAGAATCACCACTTTTCATCTTATGTTTGAAATTTTATTTTTTAACCATTTCATCTTGGTATTTTGCTGCTTTCAGCTGAATTTCTCCCATGCCTAGCAGAAGATGCCTCTGTGATTGTTGCCACAAAAACCTTCTCAGCTGGTCCACAATGCAGCACTGTTATTAAATTCTTATGATGCACTGAGAAGATACAGCCAGGGAGATCACTTTACCATGAGAAATGGGAAAATCGAGCACGTAGGTTACACTGAAGAACGTGGACTGAGTGAGAATTATTTGTTTGCAAAATGACCCAGGTTAACCTGACCTGAAAAAACATGTTTACATAGAGATTTTCCTGAATGAAAGGAGAAAAATTTCTACAGATTGCATATTCAGGGGGAATAAAAAGAAAAGAATGGAAACGTTCCCAAACAGAGACAGTTTGTAGCCCAATTTCCATATTCCTAAGCAGTTGCTAAAGAACAACGTGCAGGTACAACATGAAAGAAAAAGAAAAATGCATTTTTTGGAAAAAACATTCCCTCAAGAAGAAAGCATTTCTTTTATAACAAATCATCTGTTTTCCACCATTTTGTGGTTCAAACTGTCTTCTCACCTTACTGATAAACTGTAGAGACAAGGACAACACATCCTGATTTGCCCACAAAGAACTCTCAAGAAGAACTTGACAAAGAAATCAATAATTTTGTGTTAAGTACGAAGGCTCCAGAAGAACACAGATACTGCTGCTACCCATTCTGTGATGGTTATTCATCGTGGGCAGCCAACAAGGCAAGGGTTACAGAAGCACAATTGTCTCTGTCATGCCCAGAACATCCTGTACGTGCACAGTTGGACCAAAGTACGTGTGCAGAAGCAATCTAGACCCAGAGTTCTTGTCATCATGTAGTACTTCAGTAACATAAGATGCCCTATGATACATAAGTGGATAATACTGTGTAAGAAGTACATTCACGACTTGCAGGTCAAGAGTGTGAGAGCTGCCAAACTTGCTGCCCAGCAGAAAGTACTGATGCCAAGAGAGACACTCCTTCTTAACGTCAGCACAGAGTAGCAATAATGTGAACACAAAGACAAGGAGCAGAATTGGGATACATAAACATGTGAAGAGTAGAAAATGCCACCTTATACACTAGAAATAATCAGAAATCACACCTTTAACAAAGAGCAACTACCAGCTAAATGTACAAGCACCTCACCTTTCAAACGACTTTATATCTGACACATTAGCTGCATTTTGTAAAAATAGGTCTCACTTAAAAAAGTTGAATTTAGGTTAACAGCAATTTCTTCGACTAGTCTGTGATCAGCACTTTGGGGTGTAAAATAGACAAATAAGACCATTAAAAATCATGTCTGGCTGGTATTTCGAGTCAAGTTTTGCCACTGATAAAAGCTTGATGAAAGACTCACTATATCAGGTGATATCATCATCATAAAGAAAAAAACAATGAAGCAAACATCAAAAAAGCCCATATCTGTTTACAGAACAGATTTTCATCTCTCACATACATTCATTCTAAAATCCAGTTACTCTTTAGTCAATTCTACTGCAGGAAAGACTTCAGAAAAATATCACAACACTGTCACCTTCTCTTTGAATCAAAGTTCAATTTGCTCTAACACCATAACAAATATATTCTTGCAATCTGTATCTATTTCGTGGAAGTACCAACAAAAATCAGAGTGATATACTTATCTACAATATATAAAAGAATCATATCACCGCTATAAGCTGTAGTGTAGCAATATAGTGGCAGAGCATGAAACAGTAATCAAAGTCCTGAAAAATACACCACTGTCAGCATTGTACACTGGTACCAGTGTATTATAGCACCTCAGTTTAAAATAAATCAACCTAAGTGCCTGCTTTGGTAAGCACTTCGAATTCACTGTACATCAGCATTAGAGGGGGTAATGCACAAAGAAACAAATCAGGAAACGGGACTTGTAAATAACAATTCAATTAGCAGATTTATATTACTCATTTCCTAATAAACTTTCTACCCACACCTACACACAAACCCTCCTACAGCCTTCCCCCCTTCATTTACATATCTGTGCAGGCCTGTTCTTTTTTCTTGCGAGCCCCTTTGCCCTTTCAATCATGAAGTATATTACTCCACTGTCAGAGCAAAGCAGTTCCTAACAACAGGGAGCCCAGCTGGGATAGGAAGAGGGCAGCAGGCTCAGGCATTAACATAATAATCCAACTGTGCTCCCCCAGGCCCTTAGGGCACACAGCATATTAGGCAGCCCTCCTGCTCCGCCCGGGCGAGGCTGCGGATCACCTGCCCATCAACCTGTGGCAGTCGCTCCCACCTCGGCCGACCCACCTCCTGACAGGTCCCCCTGCCCAATTACCTTCCCACAAAAGACATGCGTTCATTTTCCAGCTCTGCTTAACACACCCGCTGCACATCCTTATTTACTTTTGGAACGTACCTTGCCGTGCCATTTCCAGCAGACTCGCTCCCTGCCTTTTAACTTCTGGAAAGTCTAGGGTTTGTAACAGGACCTACTGCTGCTGCCAGCAGGATCCACACCTTGAAACAAGATTTCAAATACAAAGCACTGCTCTCCAGGTGCAACTTGCAGTCCTGTCCTCTGAATTCTTCCCTGAAAGAAAGAGCAGGAAAAAACAAAAAGGGAGGCACATGCCTTTGTTTTTTCTGTGCCATGCCATCCAAGGAAATCAGTCCAGGGTGGGCTTGCTTATCCTTGCTGGGGTCTGTAACGCTGGAGGATTTTCAGCAGCGAAGTTATTTCACAGTCTTTGGTACAAGGCCCGCCACCACACAGGGCACAGTTACTGATTAAGGAACAGAACCTGCAACCAGGTTTCAGCTGTACAAACACACGCATTAGAAATTTCCAAGCATCTTTCTAATGCTGATTTCATATGCAAGACCTATGAAACCATTCAATTTAAAGAAGGTTTAGAATTGTACAACTCTTCCCAACTTACATTTCTTACTAACTGAAAAATATTCCCACATTTCAAATGCTGTGGGTAGCAAACTACAACTCAGAGCACTAATTTGCATCTTCCCTCTATTAAGCCCTTAAAAAAAGTTTATATTTATTATGCACTGTATTTCAATGCAGTTCTCTTATAAACCCCTTTTATTTACAGTATATATGCTGCTTCTACAGAGTACAAGCTCAGGTAATTAACAAGAAGAATAATAAAAACACTTGCCAGTAAAAGACAGCATTTTCTTCATATTACACATGACAATCTCAAAGACTACTAGGAGAAAAGCATTTGGTTCTAATATAACTTTTATTCTCATTAAAACATACATAGTCTCTAATTACCCTGAACAATGGAAGGCACAACAGAAATGTAATACAGTCTTGTTAAAATAATGCTTTGCAGATGGAGCAAAGCCCGATTTACTTGAGCACTTGTGAAGCAGAATTTCCCTAACCTCATTAATTTTCATTTATCCAGCCCTCTCAAAGAAGGAAACATTCAGAAGCAATTCCGTATTTTATTTTAAATGCTTGGTTGTTATATTATCAGTACAAAGAAGTGCAACCCATATCACAGTAGCCTGTCAGAGAAAGACCACGTAAAGTACCATTAGCTATAGAATTTAAATATTTTAGAAAGCCATCGTTACACAAGCTCTGCCTATTACTATTCCTCTGATACATAATGGTAACAAAAAGTATACATTATGAAAATCATGTCACATTTTGAAAACATTTCCTTACAAGCAATTAATTTTCACAACACAGACATTCCTTTCTGCCACCACGGTCATAAGTTGATAGCAGCACATCCCTCTGAACTGGGAAGGGGACACAGTTAAAAGCCCTTTGCATTGAATTTATGCTGGGTCACAGGGTCACCAATAAAACACTAGGATAACCTAGGGGGTTACAAAGTATTGTAATATAGTCAAGAGTCTACTTACACAGCCACAAGCTCATATATTACTATGACTTGATTTAGATTTTTAGGATCTGATGTTTAGAGAGGATGAGCTTTGCCCACTACCTCCTGATCCTTCCATCACACCATGTGCCACACAAGCCAATCACCATCATTGCTGGCAGAAAACTGAATAGCACTTAAAACATTAACTACAGCTTTTCTCCTTCAACACGTCTAAATATAAATGACTTCGATTATCCAAAAACCAGGAAAAGGAGCTGACATTTTTAATTACAAGAGATCATAAGAAAAATCCCTTGGACACTTGCAACTTTCAAGAGTTGGTTCTAATTAATTTCCTTTCTTCTCCAAATTATAGGTCAAAAACTCCACAAACTAAAGTAACAGGAAGTTGTACCTGGGATACTGGAAAACCAGACACTCAACAGCAAGAATTCTCTACTGGGAATTTAAGTATAATCAGGTCATCAAGCAGCTCTTGCTGTTGGTGGTGAAAGCTTCGTGCATACTGACAAGTTGCCATATGCAGACACATTGCAGAAAGCTACAATGTTACTTACATTCCTCCTCTTATAAATTCCAGTGTTGTGAATGGAATATGTGACCAGGAATAAAATTGTGAATGGAAACCCCGATTTTTCTATATATTTCATTACATGATCAGATCCCTGACTCAAGTTAAGTCAAAATGAGATTTTTTTTAATTTTACACAGCCCAAGGCGGGAACACTGCAGTGGCTCAGGCAAATAAAAGGGAAGCTGTGGCTTAAGTCTCTGATACACCTTGGGCTGTGATGGGCTGTTTGAAACAGTGAGCACTCCTGAAATTACTACGTAAAAAGGTTGCAGTGGGGAGGAGAATGCTTAGATTATTCAAAATATATTTCATATGACAACATCACCATCAAACCCTGACGTATTTCCTTGAAGTAACAAACTAGGTCCATGCTGATGCTGTATTTTAATTTCCTTCATAATTTATCCTTCTATTTAACCACAATTTTCTATCCTTTCACAACACTCACTCTTTCTGACTGTTTGTAGAACCCTTGCTCTTTCATAGCACAATGCCTATGGCTTTACTCTTAAATATCAGAGAGGAGAACATTAGTACTCTTTTCTTCCATACACAGCTATGCCAGCAGAACATCCTTGTCATCCCTAGACGCCCATCAGCCCTAACTAGAGAACACTGTTCTCACAGATTTCTAGGGGGCAGTCTCTTTAATTCCTATGGTTTTTCCTTCACAAAAGTTATTTCAAATTCATAAAGACTCTCTTGTAACAGAAGTACCCAGAATGAAGCAGTTTTCATTAATATGCAATATAACACCTTAATTTATTCAGCTTTATTCACCTCAAATTTATTCAGCTTGTTGTGGTGGGTTCACCTTGGCTGGGTGCCAGGGTCCCACCAAAGCTGCTCCATCACTCCCCTCCTCAGCAGGACAGAAAAATATAATGCAGTGCTGGTGGGTTGAGATCAGGACAGGGAGAGCTCACCCATTACCATCATGGGCAGAACAGACCTGACTTGGGGGAAAAATTAATTTAATTTATTACCCATCAAATCAGAGTAGGATAACAAGAAACAAAAACAGATCTTAAAAACACATTGCCCTCACCCCTTCTTTCTTTCCACACTGAACTTTACTCCGAAATTCTCTACCTCCTCCCCACCAGAAGTGCAGAGGGACAAGGAACAGGGCTTGGACAGTCAGTGCATCACACATTGCCTCTGCCTCCTCATATCCCCCCCGCTACAGCATGGGGTTCCTCCCACAAGAGACAATCTTCCATGAACGTATCCAACATGGGTCCTTCTCACAGGCTGCAGTTCTTCACAAACTGCTCCAGCATTGGTCCCTTTCCACTGAGTGCAGTCCTTCAAGAACAGGCTACTCCAGCGTGGGTCCCCCAGAGGGTCACAAGTTCTGCCAGCAAACCTGCTCCCACTCTCTCCATGGGACCACAGGTCCTGCCCCAGCACAGGCTTTCCACGGGGTCACAACCTCTTTTGGGTATCCACCTGCTCTGGTGTGGGGTCCTGCACAGCTGTGGGTGGATCTCTGCTCCACCATGGACCTCCATTGGTAAGGGGCCCAGCTGCCTCACCGTGGTCTTTTCATGGGAATCTCTGCTCCAGCACCTGGAACATCTCCTCCACTCTCCTTCTTCAGTGGCTTGGGTGTCTGCAGAGCTCTTTTTCTCAATCCTCTCTCCTGGCTGCAGTTGTGCAGCAACTCTTCCCTCTCCTTAGAAAGGCACTACCACCACTGCTGATGGGCTTGGCCTTGAGAGCAGCTGGTCCATCTTGGAGCCGGTTGGCATTGGCTCCATCGGACACCAGGGAAACTTCCAGCACCTTCTCACAAATACACCTCTGTAGCACCCCAGCTTTGCCAAGCAAACCCAATACACTTGTATAAGGTATTTACACCTGTTTCTGAATCTACTCAAGTATCCACATTGCTCTGAAGCATGTTTTTCTGTAAATCAAAGTAAAGGACTCTTTTATAGGTCCTGACATGTTGTAGTACAGAAATGTGCTACATGAACAAGAAAGTGGGGGACAATCTACTTCCAGAAGGTATCAGTACTTTCACCAGTTCCAAACTCCAATTACTGGTTTAATAACAACTAGTGTCTCATAACTTCATCGCTCAACACAAAAAGTAGCTGACATCTGTCAGGGAGAAGTAGTTCTGCAGTGCTTTTCTCTGTTCCTGCATTGCATTTGAATCTCCCACATCACCTCTGATCCAGTCACTTTTTTACCTAAACTAGACAGGTGGTACTAGTGATCCAAAAAAAAATAAAAACATATATATGTATATATTATCACCCTGAAAACACAGGAAGATCTCATTGCTTCTACTCTTATACACTCATCTAGTATTTGCTGACTACGTCACATTCCTGCTTGTCAGCAATAGCTGTGGAGTGGCTTCCAAGAGTTCTAGGCAGAAAACAAAAGAGAATGAAGGGAAAGGCATTTCTGTTTCAGATGTGCCAATCCATTTAGTAGGGCTCTCCCAAAGCCTCAGCTAGGGATTCCACACCTTCTTGGGAAGAACCATGCTGCCTGTGTGAGGTAACTCCAAGGAGAGTCATACAGCCTCTGTAGACACAACTTCACACACAGTCATATTTACCCATTCCAGTTCTGACCGTGACCTTCAGCAGAGCGGTGCAGACAACCAAAACTGCTGCAACACCTCCCAGAGGAACAAAAGAGAAGGAAAAGCCAGAAAAAACCAATCCACAAGGGTAGCACAAAACAGAACGGAAACATTGTAAGACCTGATTTCTTTACCTTAGAATAGCCAGGTAGAAGCTTTTGAGTAACATGCAGCTGCCAAGCAGTCACAATGAGGCCCTTGTGCCTGGATTATGGCACCTGAATGGCAACAGATCCAAAATCCAGGATGCCAACACCCATATGGAAATAGCTACTGCCTGCAAATCACTCCTATGCAGCCCTCCCTTCCTTGGCACCTCCAAGAAGCACAGTACCTGTCTCTACACTATTAATATTATGAACCTCATTAAAATTTTCAGAAGATGATCAGTTATACCTGCTGACAGCCATAGGTTAAATAACCCTGTTTAACCAGAAAGCTTTGCCTTTGCATTTCTTTAGATGCTGATTTGTTCGAAAAAAGGCTTTGGGTGTAGAGCAAGACTGATGAGGTGTGCAGCTGAACAGGAATGGGGACAACAGAGCAGCAGTCCCAAGTTGTGTTGGAAGATGCAGACAGCAGGCACACCTGTGACAAAAGCGAAAGTGTGAAAAAAAATAGACTTTCTGGCAGGTCAGCTTTTGGGGTTCTTGCTCAGATAAAATGTTTTGAAGTGAGACTGTCAAGACTGGTACAGATAAATCAATTCCATCCTTTAAATCACTCCAGAGACCTTTCGTTCACTCACTACTTACTCAAATGCCTGTTAGAATTGTTAAACACATATAATATAGACAATATGACCAGAAACCCACCCTGCCACTCAAACATGCACATGCAGTATTTATCACATATAATATTATATCGTGTTAAAGAAAGTAAAATTGTAGTCATCATAACAAACTACAGGTACCTCTGATAACTATAGCATGATTCAAAAGTTAGGAAAAATTGTTCAGCCTTCAACACTACAACAGCACAGAAGGTTATTATTTAGTAAAACAGATATTCCACTCACAACCTTGCTATCTTCATTTGAGGATAAAAAAATAGAAAAAGCACAGAAGGCTGCAATCAGGTTTTTCTCTCTCTCTCCAGGAGCAACTCATTCCTAAAGCACTGTAAGAATTCAGAGTCAGCACTTACAATCTTAGTTTGTTGTTTCAGAGCGTATAGTACAAAAGGAAAAAAAAAAGGCATTGACCACTAAAATATTAATATATCATTTAATTAGAAATACTAATATGAAGAAAAGCAGTGATATGAAGATATCCTGTCTCTGGAATTAGACACTATTAAATTTTAGATTAGAAAGCAATGAACTAAAACCACCACCCTAAGAAGTTAACTATTCTTATTGACACAGTGCTGGATGGGAATGACACCAGCCCAAGGGACGGCACAGTAAATAAAAAGAATTCATGCTAACTTCTGGCATTTACAAATAACCATGATAAAAAGGATCTGAAGGAGTCACATAAATTTACTATGAGAATATGTAATTTTTTATTTTTTTTTAAACCAAGGTGTACTTAGTATCGAAAAGAACAAATAGTTACTACACACAGGACTGTACTGGCAAGAAAATTTAACCAACAAAAGGGTTAATTAGGGATACAAATTTTCTCAGACTGTTAATAATGGGGATGACACATAGTATGTGCCCATAAGTAATTCTCAGGTATCTTTGATCTTCAGCCCCCAGCGATTACTCTTGCCTACCATACCCTGGCCTCTGGGACTCTCTCAGAACCAGACATCTGGCTACTTTGTTGTTTTAGACTAATCTCATCCCAGGAGAGCTCAAGAAATGACACCAGGCAAGGAGGGTCCTGGCAAGGGAAAAAACATTACAGGATCAGCAGATTTTTGAGTGGACTAGAGTATCAAAATTGTCCTCAAATTTCTATAGGGGTCCCATGGCTTCTCTGCTCTCCAGCACCACTTTCACACAGAAAACCAGAATTCACATGATCCCGTTTTAAAGAACTGTTAATCTCTTTGGAGAAGCTAATGAATGATAATCCAAGAAAGAGCACGTGACAAAGGCAAACGGAAGTAAAAAAGAAACTGCAATGAATGGGTGGATTTAATTAAGATTCTACTGAAAGGCCAGCACACTGCATGATCAAACAACGCTTTTTAAAGCCTACAAAAATTACTCCAACAACTCAAACACCATTTTTTACTAATTCATACATTTTAGCGGCCCACAGTGTTATCCCTGAAGCATGACCCTCTGACAAATGCAACAGCTCCAGCCAAGTGCCTGACTGGCTGCTCCGGGCTCAGACACTGGGCAGTTCACTGAGACCACATGGGTCAAGCGGGCTGAAAACACAGAGAAAGGAAGGTTTAACTCTAAGGCCAGGCTTTCTCACCATCAGAGGCTACATGGGTTTTGCCACAACCTTTAGTCCATCCTATAGGTTACACTGTATGTGCCACTGGCAGCTGGACAAGAACTGCTGCAGCCCCACAGAAGGTTCTTTCCCTATACTGGATGCTCTTATATCCTTCCTACATCCCAGGCATTCCCAGTGCCCACTTACTGCCTGCATGTGGCAACAGAAGGAACCAGAGTGCTCAGACCTGGAAGAAATAAAAATCTCACATGTATTTTCCTGGGGACAGTCAACATGCCTGTACTATGAACATTATCTGAGCCACATTCTTCCAAGCAGCATCATTTTTAAAATCCAGGGGTGACACGTAACAGCAATAAGGAAGAAGTTACTTTTGTGTGGGTTTCCTTTTTATTTCAAATCAGCCACCACACCTTTTCTTTGCTTCAACTGGCAAGAGGAGGGTCAAAAGAATAGACACAAAGTCAGATTCTAGTCCTTTTCTAAGGGCAAGCTGACATGATTTCACTTTGTCTCATTTCAGGTTATTTTCAAAGTGTTCAGAACGAAGTTATGGAGAAACCTCTGGATAACCTGTCATATCACACCAGCTAAACCTTTAGCAAGTGCTACAGACGGAAGCAATTTGAAAATCATGTGCTAAACTTCACTAGGGATCCTGCTGTTACAGAGCATCCTGCCCTCTCTATCTTCATACTTCGTACACCACAGTCGTCCTGCTTCCTTCCAGCCACAACATTCCTCTCTCTGTGGGAGAAACAATACTAAAAAGTTACCCCAAACTACTTTAGCTGTTTCCTGATACACTGTAACAGCTGGACCAGTAAGAAAAGAACCTGTGCACACCACTGGCTTGAGTTGCGTCATATCAACAGCAAAAAAAACCTCCTGAAAAATTCAGCATACTTGTGAGATATTCGCAAAGTTGTGATGCAATTTCTTTCTGATTGTGAATCAAGTAACTTCTCCTCTGCTTTCTCACCAACCAGGTATGTTGTTAGAATAAATGTGCATTCATCCACATAATTAAATTTTAAAATACTGGCAGCACCAGGACAACATAAACTGTTTTGTGTGCTCTCTATATAAAACACATGCTCAACAACTGTTTGTCTTAAAAGTTTTGCTATGATATCAGCCTGTTAGAGTTAATTGATGACTTCTGTGACTGCTATAGCTTACAAGTAGCTGTGACACTTTACACAACACAAATGAGAAAAATTCATAAAATATTCCATACCATCATGGTAAAAACTTATATTGTACTTATTACATTGTCTACAGCAGAACAATCCAGACTGTAATAAAAAAAAGCATTGTAAGGCAGAACAGACCAGACTAATGTGTTTAAAAAACAGCATATGATTTGTATCAGTGGAGATGGCACTAGCACAAGTAATAAAAAATGAAGACTAGGCAGAATTTTAATTTTGCTATTTCATGTACTGTAGATGCCTAATACACTCTGTCTTCACCTGCCATAGAATCTGAATGTTGCATCCCACACACTTACTTTTCCCCCTATTCCTTTTAAATCAGCAACAAACAATACTCCACAAAAGAACACAAGATCTACTTCACAAAAATACACAAAAAATAAGCAGTCAAAAAAGCAAACAAATATCACCCTAATTCTACATATTAGACATAGAAAAATACAAATTATATAGATACATGTTTTAGCAAACATTTCTCACAGTGTCTAAAAGCACATTTTTGTAGTATTGTCTTAAATATTACAGCTACATCCTGGACATAGGTGTTACAGACTTATTCTCAAAGCCATATGCCATCACCAGGACTCCAACAGCAAAGAAGCAAATGCTTCAGAACATAAATACTCCTCTGTTTACTCTAAGTATTGATTTATGTTCTATGGGTATCCAAACACTGGTAGCTAATGCTGCCTTGCACTGTCTATTATGAAATTACAGCTATTCAGTGAGGTTTTCTAACAGTAAATAAAACTCCCCACAGCCTTCTCCAAAAGCTCAACAGCTGGAAGCAGAAAGCACTGTAGCATGACAGGAATGCCAAGATACCCATACAAAGGCAAATCAAATATGAAAACAAACTCCAGAGAAAAAAGGTCTTCAAACAAAATCCATGTTAACACTTCTCCTAATTTGGAAATAGAATGGAGTATCTCCCATTTATCTGTCATTACAGTGGAACAGAGAGGAAAAGCCATTTTGGGCATTAGTAACACTACCATGAACAGTATCTGTAACTCCTTCAAGAACCTCATCAGTCAATACCAAAAAAAGGTTAATGAATAATACTTAAAATGGCACAAAGTTCAAGCATTGATCTCACTGCAGAACCATTAATCCCTCCCAGGTACTAAATTCTAACTAGGATTCCTGATTTCGACATACAGTTATGAAAGTCTGTATATACAACTGCTACATTTTCTTTCCTCTTTCCCAATCTAAAGCATTTAACAGTACAGCTCTATAGTTCACTGCTGACTATATGTATAATATGCAGTTCTTCATGATTTAGGCATTTTATTTCTGTCTGCGTGAACTAACCTAGGAGAAAACACCCATAAACCACTTCAATTAAATTCTCTTGGGTCTGCGTGAACTAACCTAGGAGAAAACACCCATAAACCACTTCAATTAAATTCTCTTGGGTTTTGGAGGCTGCCTTGCCTCCAATGAAAGCTGGAGGAAATAGGCTTCTGAATGTAGACAGAAGACCTACACATTGCCTTCACTGAGCAAAGCTGTTTCTTATCTTGTAATCAAACAGTTTGCCAGCTAATAAAATGACTTCATACTCCTCTGGTATCTGCGTAAGGAGACAGTAGAGGGAAAGCTTAATGATGTTTCCTGATGAACATACTTCCTAGAGATAAGTATGACTACTCTAACTTCAAGATAATGCCCTAAGTTTAAGCCACAAATAAAGCTCCATCTTTAGAAGTATTTACAGCATGAACAATACCAATATTTGCTTTTACTTCTTTATTTTACAATTACAGGTATTTTAATATATTTGAAACAAAGACCATATTTTTGAACAGACAGTAACTAACAAGAGAATTCAGTGGACAAAAATGCAGTACTCTGCTTTTTTATGTGCCTATTTAGCATTTATGTCACATGCTTTTGCATAGCGACACCACCTAAGGCCAATAACTGCCTCTGGAATCCACCTCCCACAAATCATACAGATCTAGTCTTCATTTGTAACTCTTACCTGCAATGGCCTGTCCACAGCTTTGATTTCCACAGAATATCTGATTTACACTAGGATAAAGGAGAAGAATCAGGCCCAAGTTTCCAGGTACCCTCACTAGCAGCACAGGTGTTCTTTTGCTGGTAGCAGCTGGCATGTGCTAATTAGAAGGAAAACTGAATTCAGCTATTTCTAGTTTTGTAAAAACATCTAAGAAAGGAGGTGGCTCAGAATAAAGTCTCAGCATATTACAATATGTTCTACAGGAGGAAATTGTAGTAGTCAATGCACCATTTAAAGTATGGAAAGATTCTTGTCATAAATGGAATGTGGATGCTAATGCAGAGA
>JAWWEU010000125.1:14832661-14880353 GCA_035583155.1 Acropternis orthonyx | reverse complement strand
GGGCTGACCCTGCTGAGCATCCGAGATCTGACGGGATCGGATGGCAGGGAGGCATTTAACTGCCCAGGGCACGGTCCCTACTATGACTTGAACTCTGGCCCTTGGGATTCAAAGTCCAGAGTGTTTTTCTTTATGCCAAGGGATAGCTTTATGTACTCTAAGAGATTTAATACATTTTCTTGCCCTGCCCTAATCTCTTACACTCTCAGGAGTGTAGAAGGGGTTTCTCCACTGGACACCTTATGAGCCATATGAAAGGCCCTGAGTTAGAGGTAATGGCAACCAGGGACAAAATCAAATCATATCACAAGTCTACCTCTACCACTGACACCTTAGGTTAGTAAATCAGCTGCTTTTCAAAGCTGTTGGGAGAATCTGAAACTTCACGCAAACTAAGTGAAGAGTTTGTAAGTGAAGTGCTTGACTGTGGATTTCAGAAGCCTCATTCTTTGTCTGAATTTGCTGCAACTGAATTAAGAGCAGAGCTGAATGCCTCTGAAAATCCTCTCCACTCTGAACAGTTTTACTAGAGGATCTATGTTAGAACTACTAGTGATGAGTGAAAGGAGATCAGTAAGAGAAGGAAAAAACCCAGAAGATTCACAATTGTTTTGGGTTATAGAAGACTTGAGAAGACGATGAGGAACTCTAGAGATATCTAATGGAGCTGCATGACTGGGACGCATTATAGTGATGAAATTCACATTGTAAGTAATAATTTGGGCTACTCCTATGCATTGATGGATATAAAATGCACTCGCCACTCAGGGAAGGAAAAAACCCTAAGTATCAATAAACAGGTCAATAAAAACCATCTGCTCAAAGCACAGTAACGATAAAAGAAACGTAAACTCTTAGGATACATAAAAAATTAGACTGCAATACTAGCATAGAGTGGGTGAATTTAATAGCACAACAGCTCCTATGTACATACCAGGCTCATGCTGACACAGTTAGTTCTTTATATTTGTACATGTGAAGTACAGACATCTTGCCTAAATTTGTCCTCTGACACCCACACATTTCCCAGAGACTTCAGTGCAGTATCTAATGGTAGAATTAGTTATATTTTAATTTAGAATTATTTAATCAGTGTGGGCAGACAAAATTTATTACCTAGGAAAGAAAAAAAATAATAGTTTTTTCCTCTTACAGTATCACATTTAAAAGCAATAGAACTAAATGACTTACCCTTTCATAAACAAAACCTACATATATGAATATTTTAAGTGCAATCTGCAAATCAAATTTTAGACAACACTACTGACATATTTAGTGAAGAAAAACTATATTATAGGAGACAACTAAACACCATGGCACACATAGTTCATTTGAAGATCTTAGACGATTTTGTTTAATAATGTTCATGTGTTACCTTCCAAGGGTAAACGCTCATGGTACACTGGTGCATCAGTGTATGAACCACAAACCATTAGAGCTTGTACTTCTTTTTATTCATTTAATTTTGTTTTCTAAAAGGTTAGTGTACATGTATACACAGTTCAAAGAACTTCAGATATTTTTAGAGAAATCAATATCTTTCCAGTGACTTTACAGTAGTGTTAGGGTTCACTTTTTTATCTTTAGTTAAAAAAACACACCACTCACGAAGAGGAATTTTCCAGTCTTCATTTCTCAGTAAATATTCATATGCTATCTATTTCAAAATATCAGTTAAAACTACTGTATATAATTTGTTGGTAAAATGTTGCTGCTCTCCCTGGATTCTTTTCCAGAAAGCCTATAGCTGTGGACCTTGTAAATTTATACTCGGCTTTATGTTCTACATCTGCTTCAACAAACAAATCTAAAAATCAATAATAGAATTATTTCTTTACTTTATATCTTATTTCTTAAATACCTTTATAGCTTTCTTCATTGTAGCCTATTTTGTATTTCAAAATCTTGTCTTGCATATGCAACACCTTGTTTTACAAAAAGGCATAGCAGAGCTACATGAACAGCACGTTGATTAAGGTTTAGTGCAAGCTATAGTTTAACTGAACAACAAAAAAAAACCCTCAGTGGTTTTGTTGTGTATGAGATAGCAAAATATTCTTCAATAAAATGAACCGTCTGCCACGATTTATCTGTACAATTCATCACAGCTCTTGCCTGTTATGTTACACTTTTCAAGAGTATGTCATTACGCTGCCATAAAAGTCATCACAAATTGCTTTTTCTCCCAAACTGATAATAGACTTATAGATCTAATTTTCAATCTCTTTTCTTCATTACTTTGATTCTTAAGGAGGGTGTGACATTTGCTGTCTGAATACTTTGTAGTAATATCTGGCATCTCTACAGCACTTCTGTCTGAGTATCTCTGAGCTTTTAATAGGTTTGTCATTACATTACCTTGAAATGATGACATAAATTTATTTGTCTGTCTTGCAGACTTTTAAATACATTGTTTTCATAAATTTCACTGAAAAACTACAAGATTTGTTGGAAAAAAATGACACAACAAAGCCTTCTATGCTGTCAGATGCTATGTCATTAAAATCCTGACCCTTCACATTTCAACAAGAGCAAAGAGCAAATGTGAGTGCCTCTGTTTTCCATTTCAATTTTTTTTAACTTCATGGTCTGTCCTCTTCACAAATCAAGGGACTGATCGACAGAAACAACTAATTGAGAAAATATCAGCAAATTAAAAATTAGATTTTTATTCTCATGGGCTTCATACACATGAAACTAAACTCAGTACTCGAAATTGGCTTTGCTCACAAACTAAGAGTATTTGCAACAAAAGCAAGGAATAGGCTATTACTGAAAGTTGCTTGCAGGGTTAATTAAGTAACATATAGGAAGAGATCACAGGAGGAATGATGGAAAATGCAGGTGAAGAAGGAAAAACAGAGAAGAAAGAAGAGTTGAAAGACAGCTGAGAGAACAAATCACACATCAGACCAGGGAGTGGACTTTAAGAAACCTATGAACAAGTCAGAGTCAATTTTAAGCCCTATGAGACAAGTTGTATTTCTGCTCATCGCATCAAGAATAGCTACTTCCACCAGAATAGCCATAAGTCATCTTCCTCTCCTCCACAACCCAAGATTTCCAGAACACACAAGAGATTTCCTCTCCACTGCTTACATCTCTCATTTGCCAATGCTTCTCTGGACAGAATGATACTAGCTCCTAGATACTCTGAATAAGACCTTTTAATTTCTTCCTTATAAAGTTATAGAGATCTTTTTTCCCCTATAATCCCTATGACTTGTGAAGAAGGCTCTTTCCAATCCCCTAAAACAAACCACCAAAACATTCTGTATCAGTGCTAAGTGAAGACATTAATTTTCACCCTCAAACATCAAAAGAGACTTGGAAGCCTTCTGGCGTCTAAATACACTGCTTCTCCCCACCACAATGCCACAGACATAGCAAGCAAAGGTACTAACGGGCTTCATTGTCTTCTCTAATTAATGACAAGGGGCTTTTGACAATGATTTCCTCTGGAATAGCCCAATCATCAAAACCTGCTCATCTACCAGGCATACTGCAAAATAATACAAAAGGGTAATGTGTTAGAGTTTTGAAGGCACACCTAATAGCTACTAAAACTAGAAATTTCAAAGTGGAATAGATCACAGGTAGGGTGATGAAATGGTGTATAGGAAGATATATTTTTCCTTTGGACAATTTTATCTTTGCACTCTCGAGTAAATGCTCAGCTGATGTGTCCTTACACATAGATCAAGAGAACTTGAAGTTGAGATACACTTCTTTGATATACCATGTGTTTGAATCATCAGGAAAAAACCCCCACTGGTAGATTGCACAGTTGCTACTAAACACTGTCAATTAAGTGATAGATTTTTCACTTACCTGGGTTTGTACTTTACAATCCCAGAACATTAACTTTTTCTATGATGAACACAATTTAATCTTAGAATCATAGAATTCTTAGTATCAGCTTCAGTAACCACACCTTCCTTAGCCAAGAAAAGCAGAACATTTTTGTGCTCTTGGGCATGTATCAATTAAAAAACCAGATCATTGTAAAGGACCAAAAATATCTCCCTTTTATTATCTCACAATCAAATTTTCCAATTAACGTGCAGCAAGCTCCACCACACAAGCAGCTTCTAATGATACAGATTCTCTTTCTAAGCACTTGACCAAACACTTAATCACCCTGTCCCAGACCAATAAAATACAGGTCTCACATAAGGTTTTTCAGCACTGATCTTCAAACAGTTCACAAAGTTGCCATTATCCATCACAGATGACCCCAGAGACATGATACCTCATTCTGTTTTACCCAAAAGGTTAATGACCTTTTAGCTAAAAATAGAGTCCATGTTTGCTCAGCCCCAGGTGTACCACTTCTACCATGACACAGTGCGTGATATTTCTGTGAGAATAACCCAAGTCCAAACTGACATTCAACAGTCACTTCTACTTAGACAAAGTAAACCTAAAACCCTCTATACTGTCACAACACAGTCAACTGCCACAGCTCTTATGTGCCGTGTTTCAAGGCATCCAAAGAGGTCTCCAGAGCACTTATGGAGGGTGTGCTTGTACTCTACAACAGCAGGACACTTCTCAAACTAATTAGTTCATGCAGAGCTTCCTCACTGTATTACTTCTGAGCAAGCTCATTTATCTTCATATTGCATTATGCAGTGTAGATGCACCCTCAGACAAATCAATTTCTATAGGTAAGGGACACACACTTGACGAGGCAAAAGCAGCTTAAGAAACATTATTACAAACAAATGCTCTCCCTGTAAAATCATATATACTTCCAGTTGACTCCCAGGTTTAAATTCTTTGTATATCAGACTGGATTCAAATTAAAATGAGAAAAAACAAATTGCTCACACCATAACAGCTTAGGTCAAGTTTGGCAAGGAGAGATGCAAGATGGTCTTCCCCCCTAGCACAAGGGATGTGATCTGCTGTTCTTCAGAAGAAAAATCAGTCTGAATGAGAGAGAAGCATCAAATTCCAAAAATATGTTTGCACTGGAAACATGCTCAAGTTTGGCAATAAGCTTGGTACACGCCTTGTCTACACTGAGCATGTTTGTCTTTCATGTGCCTTCTTAGAGCCTGAGAACTCTCAATTCCCAAGACTCAATCCTTGATTCATCCTGTCTCTCCACTGTCAGCAACTACCTGTAAAAATCACTACAAGGCATGCATTTTTACATTCCTCCAAAAGCAGTGTGGCACAGGAGAATGAGCTTACCTTGTCAGTGATTTATGCAATTAGTTACACAAGCCTCACATAAAAGAAAGCATCCATTTTCCAGCTGGTATAAAATACACACAACCCTTGCCACCCAAGAACACTACCATGAAAAAGTGCATTCTAATGGTCAAGAAACTTCAGTACCGCTCTCCCTCCTGCACAGAAATGTTGCACTATATTGCTGGCAACTAACCAATCACCCTGTATTTTTTTTCCAGAGGAACTTTTCCCTGTTCTCAGGATAGAACAGACAGTGCTAACACCAAATGAGCACTCACTCCGTACTTCATTTAATCCGCACTGTTCACTACGTGGCATCTTTGTATTATTTACAGCATCTACATCTAGAATCACAACTAGAAAACTTCTCATTTCTCTGTTGATCACTATTATGTATCTGAATTATTTCCCTGTAGTAACTACTCCACAGCACCTCTATCAGACAATTTTATGATCTTTGTTTCAAGATAGCAAACTGGGAGACAGTGATGTGCATCAGGATTGCCCGTAATTAGAGATGGTTGACTTGAAATACTTTGGGTCTCTCTTCAGAGGATAGAGCAATTAAACAGCACTTTGTCAGTACAAAGTACAACTTCAATCTATTTCAGTGCTATCATGTGTTTTCAAAGCTGACATTAATCGGTCCCAAGAGTCTGAACTCAGAAAATGTGAAGTTCACAACTAATGGCCATATTTAAAACATGCAGTTGAAGTGACTCATTCAACCTCACTCAGGAGTTCTGTGGCTGAATTAAGATCTGTCTTTAATTCTTCAGAATGGCACCCCAACAGCCCTGGCTTTAAAACCCATCTCCATGTTAATTCTCTCCCTTCCTCACCTACTAGGTCTCATCCACCTTAAGCAGTTATGAGGAAACAGATCTAAAGGAAACAACCTCATTAATTATCACGGCTGGAATAATTTCCTAAATGCCATTTAGCTGGCCTTCCTGAAAACAGCAAGTGCTTTGTGGATAAAGAAAGCCTGAAATGCCATCAGCATACACCATTTTAAGGCAGAAATTTAACGTGACCAAACTGAGGTTACACCAACAACTTCAATTACAGCATTTTCCATCTGTTGAGAACTCTCCATTGCATCGCTGTCTGAGAACTCCACATTCCCTGAATTTCATTTCAGGCATTTTCCAATAAAAAGATATAAATCCATGTTTGTCTTCATCTCACTTGCTACACTCACAGCTTCAAGTTTGACGAATTCCTGCTACAGGGTCCCTTAATACTAAAGACCAACCAAACAATCCCTGCAAGGGCTGATCTTCACCAGAGAGCTAATGGTCTATGAGATAATGAGTACACAGTAGAGGAACATTATATGGTTAGGAATTACAGTACACCAACAAACAGAAATCTCCTAACACTAATTTCTACCAGAAACCTTTGCATCATCTCAGAAAACTGAGCTGCTTTCAATTTGACCAATGCCAGTAGATCACATATCACTATTTCCCTTCTTTGACACCAACACATAATCAAGCTTTAATTCTAGGATTTTGTACAAACCACAGAAGCATCACATTGCAGTCTGTGCTTTGCCACGAGTTCCTCAGAAATAAATAATTGTTCCAACTTGTGTTTAAAAAAGCAGTCAAAGACAAAAGGAAAACTCACCTCATTTCCACCAACAGCTTTGGTTAAAATTACAGCAGAAGACACAGGAGGTGGCATGCAGCCTACTGTCTGCAAGCTGAAAACAACAAAAAGAATGTTACATCCCTTACATGATACAAGGCTAAGCAACCTAAAACCCTAAAATACCAAATACCTGAGTAGAAAGTCTCATCACCAGCACAGTCCAACCAGTTTGCAGCCAGATTCAGCCCGGCACTGGCTGGCAGGATTTCTATGCCATCTCTTACCAATCACCACAGTGAAGAGTCATGTCATCATTTAAGAAGCACAAATGCTTTTAACCTCTCTGTGACTCCATTTCCCCATCTAAGTACTGTATCCACAAAGATCTCTATACATCTATCACAGACAACTGTGATAGATACATAGAGATGTTGAGATAGATACAGAGATATTCTTATGTAGTAAAGTTTGTAACATGTTTTGAGATACCTGTAGCTATTTGGGGGAAAAAAAAAAAAAAAAAAGAAATATGTAAACTCCTATTTCCTTGAAAAAGTGAAGTAGAAGAGCAAGAAGAACCATGCTCACTGTTTCAGGTTCCCACTACACTTCATTTTTCATCAACTCCTTAAAATTAAAAAATAAAAATAATAACAATTAAGCTCTCAACACCTGAACATTAAAAGGCCATCAAATGATTAAGTTTTATGCAGGTTTTCACTTCTTCATAAAATCACCTGACAGCCATCAAAACATCAACAGCTTTCTTCTGCACTTTAGAAATCTAAGATACACCATTATTATTATTTTTTGCATTGTTCGTGCAGCAAAGCTATTGATGTATATAGCAAATGCTTTTATAAAGTAAGAAACAAAGTGGTGAGCTTTCCTTTGTTTCCAAAGACAGTCGACAAAAAGCGGTTATCACACAAATTAGCTGTATCAAATGGGTATTTAGAAACAACAAGAACATCCCACAATAGATTGCAATTAGTTTTGGGGCTATGTAAAATAAGGTTTCTGAAGAAAAGAAGTGTTGATTTAGAAGGAACAGTAAAGTATCAAATAGATTAGCTTGCAATACACCCCCAAGAGCATGGAACCTACATATGATTTCAGGTATTGGAGCTTGAGATGGTATTCTAGTTCAGAACAGTCAATTACTAGTGGTGAACTACTTTGCACTTGTAACCATATCAGTCCATTCCTGAGAAACACAGCGCCAAAAAGCTGTAGCAAACAGAAGTATTGAATCCAGCTAACAGGGAGCCTATTACAGTGCAACTGATATTCTGCAAATATACAAAAAGCTTAAAGAGAAGAAACAGGTAAGTGACAATGACGGCATTCAGTTTGTCAGCTACAGACACTGTGGAAAAGGAAAGAGGCAACCAATATAAACAGTATATAAATGCAATCACACAGTGCCAAGCACCACCTTCAGCTTACAGTGAAATAAGCTACGGCAGCAGAGGGTTGTCAGCACTTAGCAAAATACGCTCATATTGAAAAGAAAAGAAACGAAACACAGGAAAAAGAAATGGTGAGGAAGAGTTTGGAAACACACGAAAATATAGAGCAGACAAACACATGGTGATTCTGATGTCCATCCCCTATACTGGCTGTGATAGTTATCTCTCTTCTATGTGGCAGCCAGCTCCTTGAACTTCTCACCTGCACTAGTAAGGGGTGGATTAAGTTCAAAGTTATCCAGAGAGGTACAAAATGTGTGCAAGGGCATTCATCTCAGCTGGCAGGGATTTTCCACACTATAAGGGAAAGATTTAATAATACAATCTCTGTTAGCCCTCTTCAATTTGAAATAACACTTTTGGAATTAAAAATAAAAATCAGTGTCAAGCAATGGTTTTGCATAATCTTCACAGAAAAATATAAATCTAAAATAATCCCTGGTACACACTAAATGGTAATAGTTTAAAACATGCACCTGTGAACTTTTTCTTGCTTTGCATAAACTGCACACAAAACTACCAATACACAAACAGATTCCTCTAATGGCCAACTACAAGTTACTACAGATGACAACCAATCAACTGCACCATTTCCCTGGTTCAGGCCATGCGATAAGTACTAACATCAGTGGTCCAAACACTTGCTGTTCTGCTGCTAACACTACAGACCACTGACTAGTAGGGTCTGAGATCACATATTTTAGATACGGAAGCTCCAAAGCCATATCTTATACCCAGTCTTTGCATCTCTTACCATCTGTAAATGCTACATGCTAAAAGGGGCAGAAGAGGTGAATCTGCACAAACATTAATAACCTGCTTCATGCTCCTTTTCACAGGGATGCTGTCAATGCAAAATCTAGTCAGCTAACCAAAAAATTAACTTACAAGGTGTTTGGGACAATGAAAATAGAGTTTCTCCTCTATTTTATACATTTCAAAATAATTGCAAAGCAACAAACCTCCTAACATCATCCCAGACAGAGGGGGGGAAAACCCTCAGCTGTAGAAACACAGAGGAAAAACTGGTACCACCTGAACCTGCCTCTCAAATAACACTTGCAGCAAAACAGACCATCATAGAGGATGGGAGAATCTACCATGCATTCTGAAGCAAGATGGGAAAGGTACTGTGGGCTGTGTCCTTCAGGCATAACCTCGTGTAGAGAGTAGTGGAGAACTACTGGCCCCAGGGGAGCCACACTGCCAAAGGGTGCTCCATGCCCTTGGGAGCATATGCCTATTTTTCCAGGCCCTTGTGAAGGATATCAACCAGCTTCCACTACAAGCTGTGCTAAACATGTGATAAGGAAGTAACTCAAGCAAAACCTGTTTTCATTAGGGTACTTCAGTGTTTCTAAGGGAATAAAAATTACAACTGTGGGGCATTAGGATGAACTTTTGGTTACACAGAGGGGTCACAGCACAGGGCGCTCCTCACACCCATAAAGGGACATGAGAGTACCCGTTTTAAAGTATGTTATTCTAGAATTAAGACAGAGGTCAGTATCTTTTCCACCTGCATCATACTGAAGGTTCGACTGCCATAAGGCTCCCTTTGCAGTGGCTGTTGCTCTGAGCATGGCCCGTACAGAAGTATTTATCAAGAAAGTACTCTTTAAAAAACAAACAAAAAAACAAACTACCTTCACTAAACTCCTCAATCTGACCATTCTTTAAATGAAACCTCAAAACAACAGAGCACTAAAAGATAAAACACAGACAAATCAGAAACAGTACTCCAGCAACAGGTGCTTGAAACATACAGAAGTATATCAGCTCACTAGTAAGACAGAGAGACACACCATGAGGCTGGTTTTTGCTCCATATTAGCAGGTAAATACACAAGGTTTTAGTTTGGGGCTTTTTTTTGTTGTTTGGTTGGGGTTTTTTTACAAAAACACATCCAATATCTGGTTTTACACACAGTTTCACAAGTGTGTATGTATATCCATACAATTACATTTGTGCATGTAAGAGAACATGTCCCTTAAATACTAAGAACCAAAGTGGCATGCATAAGGGTCATCGTAAAGAAGTGCTTTACGGAACTAAAACCCCCACATAAGTCTCTTTCACCTCACACTTCAGAAACTGAAACTCCCATGGATTAGGAAGGAATTTTGGCAATGTGGAAAATCAAATCTCTGTTCTAGCTGAGAAAAAACTTCACAATTATTTTACTTTAAAGAATACCCTGTACTACAAATTGCTAAATGCAAATGAACGTTGTACAGCAATCTTGTAATTTCCTTGATTTAGTAACACTGTTAAGCCAAACAGCGTCAATTTTTAAATTATATCATCTCAATTTCACCTTCTCACTACCACTGGGACCTCTTCACACTTGGTGGAACACCTGGAGAAGCCTCTTAAAACAAAACAAGATGCTCTTTTAGGTTTAGGCCTTGCAAAAACATAAACACGAGCAGCTTTTTCATTAAACTTTTAAGACAAGGAACTCCCCAAGCAATGTTTCACCAAGCAGGAAGAAACAACGGGGATCGTCTTGGCAGTTTTCTAAAATAATTGATTTTTGCATTCAAACATTCCAGTATAGCTGCATGATGAGAAGTATTGACCTTTCATTCAGAAAAAAAAAGGAAGCATTTTGGGTTTTTGATTTTGCATAAAATCTATCACTAGTACACCATCAATGCAGCTTTGGAAGCACACACTGGCAGAGCATACTGAGGACTTAAACTTGCTGTTTTCATGGTAACTTAGTTTCTTTTCATCTCAAAGTTCTTCTCCTGTAACAATTTTACTCCTTTCTTTTTTCCCCCATATCTTAGCTGAGAGCAGATACTGGCACCGAGCAAGAAATGCACAATACAGACTATTTAAGGACAGAAGACCAGTATGTGGCATACACAATACTTATTCACTGACCTGTGTTCTTCCTTGAGTATTCCTTTTCTTCCCTCACCATTATCCTTAAGGCCCAGCTGCGTTTTGTGAAAGAGAAAGCTAACCTGTTGCAAGCTCCCTAGATATGTAACTAACTGACCAGACTTTCTAAAAATGAGACCAGGTTCCTGAAAGCATGATCTTGTGCACGTAGTTTGTTTTCCACAGCAAAGTGCTGAAGCACAAAAACAACCAGCAAAATCTGTTTACAATACAACAAAACACCCACTGCAGGATAAACAGCCCTTTAAGAAGACAACTACAAATATATTTCAGTTCATTATGCTTAAACATACCCTTTCAAAAGCCATTCATTTATGGGTGTGATTGATAATAGCTGGAGAAAGACCCATATTGCTGTTGGGAAGAACACAAGTGTAAAAATCTGGACAAAAAGGTGTAGTTTCACATGCATCAAAGCACTTGTCAGCTCCTGCAAAAGAAAAAGAAGAGAGGAAGTTGCAGTCACAACAGCTGAAGTAAGATCACGTTTGTGCTTTTAAAACTAGGATCATCTTTATAATACAAAGAGAGTGCATGTCAAAAAGGCACCTTTAGGGATCATCTGATCTTCCTCTTTAATAATGAAGTACATCCAGACAACATAAAAGCTCTGTCTGCTCCTGGGCATTTTTCCAAAAGAATTGTCCACCACTTCAATAACAGTGCAGATCTCATAACAGCAGCTTTTCAGCAGGCAGCCTTAGCACTTTGTCACTGCTTCAAAATCCGTGTTAACTACACTGAGGGCTGTTTACTTTACTGACTGTTGATATCAAGAAACTTGTAGTGCACACATGATCTCAGGCTTTTCTATCTAAAGAGGGCCACAAAGTGTGATTCTCATTTACTTTGTAAAAAAAATAAAAAGTAGATGTTTACATTACCAAACATTCACTTGTGGTGGGTTTTTTTAGGCAAGAATAACAAACATAAAACGCAAAGTACTTTGTAGCAGACTTTGCTTATTTATTGCATGAACAGATACGAAATTCACAGAAAAAAAATTAGGCTGATGAAGAATAGCAAAGAAGGAACACTAAGACCATAACAAGCTAACAACAGATAAGCCATAAATTCCAGAGAAATAAAGTACAAATCACCATTGGAGGCTTCAGGAAACAGCAAAGAAAAATTTAATTTTAGATAGGGTGAGAGCACTCCATAAAGGTTTCTGAGTACAAGGAAAGAGCCTTGCACATTTCAGCTCATTTCAACTCTCACTGAGAATAAAAATTCCTTTTCCCCTCTCTCAAAGAAGCTTGCACTCTTTTCAAGTAAACAATGCAAAAGAACTCATAGCACTTTTATTCAAACCCTAATTTGCTAGGACTCTCCAGCTGACACTCCAGATGCATTAAATATATATATGTTTTAAAAAGTATAGTTTCACGTACAGCAGCCAATCTTCAAATGCCACCCTGTCTCAGCTTCAAAACAGTTGAACTTTTATGAAACACAATAAAATACTCTATTTCTGATCATCTAAATGCCCACTGATGTAGCTCTACCTCTGGAAGTACTGGAAGCAATTCAGCACTGTGTCCTTGTTACTTTATTTTTCATAATAAAATAAAGTCCCAAATTTGGATTAAGGGGGGAAAAAAAAAGTCTTCCACCAAAAAAAAAACAAAAAAACACATCCATGCATATCCTATTCTTCCAGTTATACAAAACACTGCATTGAAATATACATCTTGATCCAGCTTTACCCAGAAAGTATCCTTACATTCAGTGCTTAGTTAACTGAACAAAACATTTGTTTTTAAGCAGGCAGGATCACTCTGCATGAAAAAACAGGCCTTCTTCACACAGAACCTGTCACAGGACTTACAATGTTATGAATAGTTTCACTGGAGTATTGTTTCATCTTATCTCAAAAAGAAAGCAAAAATAAAACATCTAGTAAAAACATGTCCTGTGTGGGTAGAAAAGACACCAGGAAATACCTATATAAAAGTGAACATTTTAGAAGCAAATTTGAAATGGAAGAAAAAAACCAAAGCAAGTGACTTCTTCCAGCAAAGTTGCCAAGTCATCTCCAGCCCTAGATCTTGTAGAGGATCGGGGGGTAGCTATGAAGGTACCCTCAGTGTAGAACCCCTCACACATACCTTTTAATTTCACAGCTCTACAACTGGAAAATGCCTTAAGAACAGATGGTTTTAAGAAGACTCTGTGATACTTTCAAAAACAAAATCCAAAACAAAAACTTGGGAAAGTCTCGCTAGAATGTCCAGGGAGCAAAGAAGGTCATATAATAACCAACCTACTGCATGAAGGAATGCAGTATATTAGTGGAACAGGTTCTTGCAGATCAAAATTACCAGTCTGGAAAATATATATAGTGATTGCCTTTTAGAATATAGTTATTTAGAACAGTTATTATTATAATAGTGTATGTCAGACTGTATAATCACAGAATAAACTCTGAAGCAAACGGCCTTCATCCTCTTAAGCAATCCATAAGGGCTTGTCCCAAACTGCATTCATCACCATAGCTCTCAAAAAAGCAGAAGTCTCAGAAAAGTTACTAGAAGCTGCTAGCTATGACTTTCTGCACACCAGACAGAACAGGTTACCTTGTCTTTCCCAGTACTTCAGACCCTTTAGGGAGTCTAATCTAGCCCTGCACTGGTCAGTGTGGGTCCCTGCTGCCATCCAGCCATGCTTAGGATGGCCATAGCTGGACTCCTCTGAGCAAATACCCACACAGAGCACACAGTGTTTTCAGTGGCTTACCAGATTCCTCATTGAAATGGGTAACTCAAGTATGTGACTTAATTTCTGGAGTCCTATGAGAGGTATTTGCTTTAAAAGAGCAAGCTATCCAGTCACTGAAAACTGAAATAGCATTATATTAAGGTGGAATCAAATGTTCCTGTCGTTCCTAGACACAGACTACTTCTACAAGTGTAAGAGGACCTCAGTCACCTCTAGTTCTGAAAATGTAACAAGGCCACGCACAGACAGGCTCTACTTGAATGTTGCCAATTATTTTGTCAAATGCTTTCTGAACACATAAGCAAAAATTTTTGAGCATGTACTTTCATAGCAGATAAAAAAACCAGAAGGGTAACCTTAAAAGAACATTAGTTATTTCTAATTTTTTTCGATTTATCAGAAAGCCTCTGTTAACACTTATACAACTTTTTATCCTCCCATATAAGCAACTGAAACACTAGTTTCCACCTAACCAATATATTTTCCAAGGTAGAACAACCAACACACAAGTCAAGAACAAATAAAGACAAAAGAAGAAACTGTTTACTTTGCAATCCAATAAAAGAGTGTATAAACTGACTAGTAATACCAACTTGAGGTTGTGCCTTAAACAATTAAAACATGCCCAAAAGTATTTTAATAAAATCCTGACTTGGCCTGCCAACAAAGTTAAGGATTGTTTCTAACATACACTTCAGGAAGTAATAGCACAAGGTACAATCAGCAAAATTAGTTTCTTCCTCTTTGTCTTCTACACCCATGGCAGAAATTCAGGAAAGTCTTAGCTTTTTCCTCAAACATAAAGCTGGCTATACAGCACCAGCCCTAATTGCTGCTCCTAAAACAATCTGAGATCTGGACCTCAACATAAACAACTGCTCCTGTAAAAGCTTCATTTACATCAACATATTGCTTTTAGTACCACGTCTGAAAAAAGTTATGCGGCTTCAAAGTAGAATCTGACATACTGCCCAGGAAATTGATAGTCATGTCCCCTTAACTAGAAAAAGTTAGATGTACACTAGCATTGAGAATCTAATCAAGACTTTAATAATGCTACTGATTTCACTCACAGCTGCTTTACAAATATAAAGTTTCAGGGATGCAAACTAGTGAAAGGGAAAGAAATTTTACCTTTTTTTTGCATGAAAACATTCCTAAACCTGAAAGCTGAAGACTCCTCTCATTAATTCTACTCAGGTTTGTGTTTCAGGTCCTCTTTGTGGAAAAAAGTGCCTCTCCACAGCCTACTTCCTTTAGGATTAATTACCGTCCCAGGCAAATAGATAACATGGTTCTTCCTGCATCCCCATAAGACCACAATGCTCTAAATAACTGCTATAAAATTGATTAAAGTTACTCCCTTCACTTACACTGTGTCCTGGCAGAACTAGAAACCCTAGTGCCAGAACAGCAAGCAGAGAGTGGAAAAGAGGGCAGCCATCACTTCAAACACCACCATAACCACAATAACAGGTATAGAAACTTCTTTTGTTGAGTGCATGCTGGTCACCCAAACTCCAGTTCACCAGGAGACAACTGGGCAATATCATGGTGATTCCTTCAGGCATTAGTATCATGCTCCATATGAATAACACCACCTGTTAGCACAGCCAACAGTATAAAAGGAATTGAAAAACTAGAGTAGCAGAGACATGCAGAAGGCAGGTGCTAGTGCACTCCTGGATCTCACCCTGATTTGGGTTTGGGACACATCCAGGCTGTAGATCCAGTCTCAAAAGTTTGCTCACCAGTTTCATTTAGTTAAAGCCCTGCAAAGTCAAACAACCCACCCTTTATGGGTGGATGAAATTTATTCACACTCTCTTTTCGTCATCTTCATTGCTTTGTGAAGAACTTTCTGAAATCGAGGAGGGCTATTCCATAAATGTCTAATATTCATCTTCTCTTGCTCGCCATCCCCTCAGCACCACCACCAACAGCACAGTCATTCAATATTCCAAATACATTCAAACCTGATCAAAAGGAACACAAAACTTTTTAAAGCATAATGAGAATGAAGCAATGAGAAATTACAATACCTCAGTTTTTAAGGAGAGTCCACTGTTAAAGAATATAGCTGAAACGGCAATGTAAGTTATGGTAATTTCTGGTTTCAAGGGTCCTAAAAAACACAGACAGAGAACAAAGTGAACTACAGTCAAAGAGATAATGATATGCTTATACTGTATCAAAGCAAATGAGAACACTTAGAAAAATACCTCGAGAAAATCTAATGATTAAAGTCTCTAATAAAAAGAATGAGGTTTCTATTAAGTTACAGAAAGCATGTTATTCATTTTTAAATAAAAGCAAGCCGGTGAGCCGAGACTGAGTTATCATACAAATTTGGCTTCCATGATTAGAGGTCACTGAGAACCAATAAGTAAAATCTGGAAATTTAAAAATGGGGAATTTTTCACGGCTCTGTCATCAGAGTATTCCTACAGCATCTGCAAACTAGAACCTTACACTCAAATGAAAACATTAGCTGCTGCCTTCACAGGGCTGTGGATATCACTCACGTATCTACCTCTCACTTCTTGCCCTACAACACACACACCTGTCTGGCCATCTGCACATAGAAAACCAAAATATACCTTGCAATGGTTTCCTCTGGGCAACACAGGTCTGTACTATTTCCTCACAACAGGGCTGTGGCAAAATGGTTCATTCCAGCCCTACAATAACACATTTCACACATTGCTGCAGTGAGATCAGCAAGGGCAGATGCCTGCAGCTCCAAGGGTTCAACTATATTAAAGGCTTACATTTGTATATATTTATACACTTTTTTCAGTGACATTAAAATCAAATATTTTTTTAAATTATGAATTCTCAATACACTTTGCTGTTGGAGCCCACTAAAATGTATATATACTCATTTTTTCATGAGCATTCAACCAGATATTATATTAGAAAGAAAATATTAGTAGTCTACTTAGGACCAAAATAATACCCTAACTCTACAAGTGACCAGAAGTTGTCAGGAGCAAAACTGCAGCAGCAAACAAGCAAGCCTTTACTCAACACTTCGAAAGAGAAGAACTTTTCTGCTCTCTCGGATGAATGATACATTGATGGTCACACTGGAGTCAGGTCAATGAGCCTTATATTAGAGGGAGTTTTCTGTACAAATCAAAATTACATCCCAAGTCATTTAAACCCAAACCTTACTCTCAGAGAGAACTCTGTTGATAAGACACTAAAACTATGTCAAATAAAAATAAAAAACCAACAACAACAAAAAAACAAACAAGATATACGAACTGTAAGGTAAAAATAAGACAGGAAATGCAAGAGTTAAAGTTGCAACAAAGCACGTGGCTAGTTGGAAAATTATGGCATGTGAACTGAATAGACGGGGAAAAAACAGAAAGATTATATAAATATATCTATCTATACATAAAACTGTGTTTTATATACACAATTGTGTATTTTTTCTAATCTTACAGAAGATTAGAGCATATATGAACATGCACATACACACTAGGCACACAGACAGTGGGTTAGTCTAACTAAAATAGGGGTTCTTCCAGGACTCGGTTTTGATATTTCAGGGTTTTTCACTGGACTCCTTTTCACAGGACAACCCTCTACGACTAGAGCAACCACACAGTCATGGAGCACAGAGAACTCTGGTCACAACAGATCCCCTTCATGTCTGGTCATTTTCTAGTCAGAAAAGTTCTTCTAATAAAGGAACTAAATGGGCTCATTTATCAAATAGGAAAACACATAGAAAGGGCTTGGCTTATGTCCTGAAGGTGATAACAGCACAAATCTTTGTTATTTATGGCACAGTGTTCCACTGGTACGGATGCTGGATCATTCATATCATTCAGTAAGGCCCTACAAATTACAGTGCATGGTTATGTCAGCTGGAAGATGACAAACTAAGGCTTTTTCATACATTTGTATTTCCCATCCCCCACTTCTTTCTTTTTCTGGTTTTAAAAAGATACTTTTTTTTTCTCAGAGCACTGAGATCACCCAGATCCAGAAGAGGGATAACCACTTTGGGGAACACGTGCTCCCTAGTTTCAATAAATGCTTACAAAATTTTTCAAGCAAGTTATCCCAGGAACAACACCATGTCAAAGCCTGACATCTCTTTGCAGTAGGGTAACTAAATGAAGTGCTCCATCATAGTGCTTCCATGCAGGAAGTTAGCCAAGGAAAAATTATCTCCTACTCTGGTAAAAAGGATCTCCCACGTTGCTGCTAGTAATCAGCATGACAGTCAAACCAGAGAGGGACAAAACACCTCATATTATCAATTTAAAGTTGTCTTTAAGGTCTGCTGAAAAAAAAAAGCACGGATCCTGCAAGATCCCCATGTGGGTCCTATTCATCTATGCAAAACAGCACACAGATGTTAGAAGGGATCCTTGCACAGCAGGAATTTGCCTACCCTGAACTCCATCGGGTATCGGAGCCTTAGTTGCCACAGCAAGGGTTCAGAGCCTTTTTTTTTTTTTTTAAATCACTTTCTTTTTTTCCAGGAAGGGGGGGGGAAAAAGGTTGGCTCCTCAGTGAGAAGCTCAAACTTCAGCTCTGTTAGGAAATAAAAAAACACACCCATGCATATAAAAGCCCAGTTAGATTCTTCCTCCCCTCACCTAACATTGGAACTGCTAAAGGAACGCTGCTCAAGTGTCCTACATCCCTTTCCTTCAATCTTCAGAGAACAAATTGGAAAAAGAAATACAAAATTTAATTTGTTCTTGAAAACTGCGAACACCTGGAGCTGAAGTTCCGATGGAAACTGACCAGAAGACGCTGCCAGCATTTATGCGCTTTAAGATATTGGATGTTTCATCAGCTCCTGTTGCAGGAAACACAGCAGACCTCGCTGCTTAGCAAAGGACAGATGTTTCTTGTGCTTTGCTCACTGTAAGACTCTTAACACCACTTCGCACAGGATCATTCACGCTGTTTGCTCTCATCTTTCATAAGGAAAAGCAAACAACAGGGCCGGGGGCGGGGGGGGAAGGGGGGAGAACCCAACTTTAAAATAAAAGTGTGATGCTATTAAGTAAAAGAGAAACGCCTGGCACCTGCGAGTGTACCACAGTGTGCCCGCAGCTACAGCCCCGGGGCAGCTCGGAGAGGGCGAGGGCTGCGTGCCCAAGGCTGGGGAAGTTCCGGCTGAGTTTCACAGGGGGCACGTTGGCAGCGAGTCACTCCTCGGCTCCCATCGGCACTAACCCGGGGGGAGCAGGGCACCGGGAACAGGGAGACGGGGCATACACCCGGGGGATACACCGGGATACAGGGACCGGCACGGGGGGCAGCGCGGCCGCCGGGACCTGCCCACGGCTCACGGGGCGCAGCGCCCGCACTCACCGCCTTTGACGCCGACGCCGGGCTCCAGCCGCGCCGCCGCGATGACCAGCACGATGCCCAGGATGAACCATTCCTTCCGCAGCCGCTCCAGCGCTCCCATGGCCGGGCTCGGTGCGGCGGCGCTCGGCGGGGCCGGGCTCGGGGCGGGGCGCGGCCCCTCCGCCCGCCGCCGCGGAATGGCTCGCCCACTGCCGCCATCGCTACCGCGCACCTCCGAGTAGGCGCGCATCGCCCCCGCGCTCCCGCCCGCCGCGCCGCCCCCTCGCCTGCTCCGCCCCGCCGGCGGTGGCGGAAAGGGGCGGGCGCCGTGGCCGCCGCCACCGGGGCGGGCCGGGGGGAACGCGGAGCCCGGAGCCGGTCCCGGCGGGCGGGCGCGGGGCTGGGCTGCGCCGGGGCGGGGCGGGCGCGGCCGGTGTGGTGCGCGCCGTTTCGGTGCATTACAACAGCCGCGTGACGCGCGGGAGGGCGGGCGGGATCCGGGCTCTCTCCATGAGGGCCGGGGCCGGCCCTGCCAGCGCCGGCAGCTGCGCTCCCCGCCGCGCTAAACACGCTCCCAGCAAAGCAGAGCATCGAAAAACCTCATCCCGCTGCTCGGCCCGCGCTTTCCACTCCCTGTTCCCCTCTTGGAGCGCTCCCCCGACGGATTCATTAGCCCGGCCGCGACCCCCGCGCCCCACACCGCATTGACAAGAAGCGGTAAAGTAGGAGACGCTCTGTCATCCAGCACAGTGATTCCCAAGCATTTAGGTGAGTTTGTACTGCACAGCCCCTGTGGGTGTGTTCAGGCTTCAGAAAATACCCCTGCCACGGGCTTTCCGCTCTCTGCTGCTGAGGGAATAAATGCCCGTAGCGCAAAAGCTCCGCTGCCATCTCCAAAGAGATGCCTATTTCTGTGTGTCCTGAGAGGTTCGCTTGTGTAAACATGGATACGTCGTAGCTGGGATATTTGGATGCGGAGGGAACATGCCTTCTCCCACCCCCAAAGCCTGTGGTTTAAACTGATTATACATTTCACTGCTTTACTAAAGTTTGCTGGAGTACATGCGGGTCCTTGCTCCCTTCTCAGACAGAAGGGCCAAATTGCAGAACCTCTCTGCGTCTGCCTGTGCAACCCCTGCAGGCTGACTGTTTTGGGAGAAAGTAAATCCATAAATGGGTGTTTGTGCACGGCAAGCTGCGATTTTGACAGGCGTAGGATTTGATTACTGCACAGGAAAGATAAATCAAGTGAAGATGTAAAGTTTATAATATAAATTATATTAATCTATGTGTAGATACAGGTGACCTGGCACCAGTTCTAGGACATCTGCACCTTTCATCGATCAGAGCACTTACATCCTTTCCTATCTGGCTCTGAAAGCACACTGGCAAGAGCATAGGCCCCCTGACCTGAACACAGCAGAGAACCAGGGAGAGGTCCAGTGTTTCCCAGCTGGGGGCTTTTTGTGTGTGTGAGTTTGTACACAGACCTGGAGGTCCTAACAGAGATGGTAAGGAGATTTTGCACCCTGTTCCTGATGGTTCCAGCCAGGCAGATACATTACAAGATGCAGAGGCCTCTGCACTAGCAGGGCTAGAAGGCACAAGCAGCTTCAGCACAATTCAGGAGAAACATAGTAATAAATAATCTGTTGAGACCAAAAGTTATGCACTCAGAAGTTAGAAGTGGCTCCATTTCATAGTGAATGAAGTTACTGCAATGTCAGCAGAAGCTGTAGATGGATGCAAAGAAGGGACAGGTATGGAAGATGCTCAGTCTGGCAGTAAAATTCAATTGTGCACTAGAGACAGCAGTCTCACCCTGCTTTTGCATCATAGTTTTTACATGGTACTAATCCTGCCCCTCTCTCTTTGCAGGTGGATACTACTTATGAATTTCGACTCTTGGACCCTGTTCAGGTTAATTCTATGTTCATTTTGCCAACAGGTTTTGGATATTTCCTCACAGCAGATTTAACTGGCAAAAGTTAGAAACCTCAGGTTCATCCTAGGCTCTGAATGATGCATCTCAATTTCCCTTCCAAAGAGAGGGAGGATCTTCTGCCTGGTCCCAAGCTTCTCTCTCCTTTTCTAAAGAAGGATGAGATAGCTCAACTGTGTATTAGATTTAGAACAATTAAGAAGTATTAAGAAAAACCCCAAACAAACAAGCAAAACCCCAAATGGTCATCAGATATAACAGACAAGGTTTATCTTTCATCAATATTCAAAATAAAAAGATACACTTTAATAAGGCTCTGTTGCTTTGAGTGAATGCTTTGCCTATAAATTTGTTTGCAAGAAATCTGAAGTTTGTACTAAACATCTTTTGCCAACTGGGTTACAAAATATGTGTGTTTGTAAGGCTCTCTTTTTCTGCAATCTTTCAGATCTTATGCACATATTCTAAGCTGTGTATTGAAAGACTCATACAAAAATATTTTAGCTGTTTTTGTTTAAAAGCTGTTCTGCTATTATTGTGGTAATTAGATTAAACAGATGAAATTGTTCCTGCGTTTAAGTAAGAGAGCACTCCATAAGCCCTGCCATGTTCTACCAGAGCAGAGCAGGAAGAAAGAAAACACTGCAAGTGAATTTTGTAACTGGCAGGACTCTAACACATCCTACACCTGTCTGCAAGACAGCATCACTGTTGCTGTAAGGGACTTTATCATCCATATTGAGGCATTTGCTCAATATTAGAGAGGGACAATTCAGTGTCATCCAAAACTATATCCTGCAACATTTCATGTTGCTCATGAGGTTCCCATACAGATAACATACATATCCTGATTAACCACTGGCACTCAACCAGATCCAGAAATGATCTGGCACATGTGTATGTGTATTCTCCATTAAACTGTACAAAAACATTTTGGGGTACATTTAGCTGTGGCTTAGACATAGTACAGGAATGAGAATTTAGCTTCCCTCTGTTTTCGCATGACCAGATTTTCATTTTTGTTCAACTGCAAACATACCTCGGGGCTTCCAGATGCTTTCCTGGCTCCAAAGGCCCTTGTGCTTCCTTCTGCATAATACAAAAGCTTTGTGACACGCGTAGCTACGTGACACCAAATCCTCATTGCTCACAGGTAATCTGTTGAAACCAACAGGACTGTTTATGTGAGCAGCAACAGATTTTCATGTCTGCAAAGTTGCAGAAGTGGACTGAGCATTTCTGGGCTTCACACTGTGAGCAGTCAGGCTGGTGTGGTCTGTAACTGATGCCAAGGCATTGGCTCCCCTTTGTGCCATATGGAGTCCATTCCTATTGTGTGCCCAGCCTCTCATCTGCACAACCTACTTGGCTGCCTAATAACTGCACAGTTATTTTAGGAAATGTGCTAGGATTTTTAAGTTCCGTAGTAGCAGATGTCATCTGATCATGCGTTTAGACAGGAGAGATTTTAATATAAAGGAGAGGGGATCATGAGATAAAGGGAGCTTAAATGAGAGGAAGAGATAGCGTTAAATAATTTAACTTGAAAAGAACAAAGATATTCAGAATGAACAAGATAAAGAGAGGTGTTAATTATAAATAGGCAAGTTGAGGAGAAAAAGTGGAAATATATGGGAGACAGTTTACAACACATTTATATTTCTCACAAGCACTTAGTGGCATGATCTCAGATTTTCTCAGGCTCTTGAAGAGATTGCTATACTGGTCCCATTAGCTGGATTTCCTTATGGAAGAGGAGTTCACAAGTCTTTGTTCTGTCTTGGCCTGGGTGTTTATACTGCTTCAGGCTCCTGCAAGAGATTTTTGGTTATTGCTACTGGGTATTATTGAATGCCTGTGAGCACATGGGCATTGCCAGCTGCAGGACTTACCACCATTAGCATAATGCAGTAGTAGGAATTATGTACAAGTTCAATTTAGAACAGCACTTAATGGGACTTAAACACACCTATAGGTATGCTTTTCTAAATAAAAACTATGAGATGATAAAAGGTTTTGTGAATATTTGGCTTTATCTCTATAATGGTATGATTTTCCACACCCCTCCCCCCCCCAGAGACTTCAAATGCATAATGTTTTTTCCTCAGTTTTAAATGCATGGTACTTTTTTAAAAACTTGTAATAAAGGGTCCTCTCATATATTTAGGTATTGAACAAATAAACAGTTTTTCTTTTACATAAAACAGTTTTTCTTTTACATAAGAGCCCAGTGTGAAATTTTCAAGCAATAATCTTAGGTATTAAGATGACAATTTTAAAAAACAACAGATGGGGGTTTTGCTGATCCCATTCCTATAACTTGCTTGTTCTTCCACAGAAACAGAACCTGGCTCACTGATGCTCTACTCACAATATCCTCTTGCCTTCCCCCCCTAGACTACCAAGAGATCCTATAGATTTAGGGTAATGTTCATATTTGCAGTTTTTCGCAGAAATATGGTTTATTATAGCAAGGCTATAATGTATTCAGAAGGTTGCATTAGAAAAAAAAAGGAAAAGAAAATAAATTGGCATAATAAAGCTGTGCACTTGATACAAATTATGGGCTTCTTTAGATGCGATTCAAAAACATAAGACAAAAGAATTACTTTTCAAAAACATGAAAAGCTGTACACATTTAAACCTGAAAAATGAAAGCAAGAACAGGGAATAGCTTCTGTGGATGCTTTCACAGTGAACAACTGGATTTAACCTGTTAAATAAGAGACTTCGGAGTTAACATAGGGATACTTTTGTATCTTTTTCTCCTTACAGTTACAGAACTAAGCTTCTAATACTACAATAATCCTATCAAAGCACCCATGACATGAGCAGTTCCAGTACAAAAACCTCTGCTGCAGTTTTACAGGGGGGAAGCAGCAGATTTATTCCTGGGTGTGCAAACTTTTTTTAACAGTTTTGGAATAATTAACCCCTCAATGTTGAAAGCATGCAAATTACAGAAAGCAAAAAGAGGAGAGCAGTCATCTCAGCTGTGGTACCTGTCATAAAGGTCAAGTTTGGAAGGAGCAGCCATTGGAGAAATCAGGTGCTAGAAGGGTTTGCCTTAAGGTTGCTGGAAGCTGGCTTTTAGAAGCTTAAGCTTTATCTCCTAGAAGAAGGGGATAGCAGGCTTGTTCAGGAGGAAGGAAGTCCATGCTCCAAACTTCTTATTCTCTTAGCTGGATGGAAGGTAGAGCCTGACTTCTCTTGTGTCTGTTCCATCTGATTTTAACCAAAGAGTATAAAGGTTCAAAGAAACAGGGCAAATTCAGTAGCTTTCTTGAGGGGAAATGCCAGGGAAGACTTCAGATGGAGATTTGTCAGTGTAACTTCATCATACTGTGGCACCTGTTGCTTCACACCTCTTGGATCTTTGCAGGTCACTGCTATGTCCTGTCTTCACCACAGGCCACGACCCAGCTCTCCATCAGTAGAGAGAAGAGCAAAGTGCATTCCACAGACAGAGCTCTGACCAGTGTGGTGATTTAGGAGACTACAGTCTCAGGATCACTGTGATGCACAATAGATGCCCGTGTAGGCACATCCTGAGCATTCAGTCCTCCCCCGCCATCAAGATTTCCCCTGCAGGATGGAAACCAACCCTCATATTTTACATACTAGGGTACCAATTTACAGCGGAAGGTTTTGCCTGCTCTTTCCTCAGTAAACCAGACCTTTCCAAAAATGCAGGGAAACAGGGAATCTTAACGGTTGTATAACTTGACAGTGCCATCCTTTACCTGCATTGAAGTAAATTCCACAGTATTTACAAATCTAGGTATCCAATCCCAGTCTATCTGGCCTCTTGATTTAAAATGCACTAGGAAGTGCTCCCATAGGAACATAAAAGTATTTCCAGCTACTGCATGTGTCAGTCCTGAGAGGGAGTTGCACGTTCCCACCCATCCTTGTGGCACAAGGCCCCTTTACGGTGCTGGAATCAGGATATTCTTCTTTTATTCTTTTTTCTTGAATTGGTTATACCAGGGCAGATTTCAGAGATCATGATCAGACTGCAAGGCTTCTTCACACCGGGCACTGTGCAAGCATAAACCCTGGCACATTTACACTGCAGTCAAGTAACCACAGTGCATATACATATAATGGAGCTCACTTTAATGTAGCCTTCATTAGTACCAGCTGCAGTGATTAAAACCATCGGTGATTCAGTACCAAGGGGGCCCACCAGGCCAAAGCTGTCAGGAGATCCCCGCTGGCAGAACTGAGTCAAACTCCTCCTCCATCTCCTGCTGACATCCTCACAAGTCCTCTCCTGGAGGGGCATGAAATGGGGTCTGAAATGTCTGATGTTGACTGGGTTCAAATTTAAGTAAAAAACATCAAATGTGAAAGCAGATGCAAAAGGAAAGAAAAAAAATAAACTAGAGCCAGGGAGGGGGGATAAGCTGTTGGGAAATACACTAAATAATTAGGAAAAATATAACCAGAGAGCAATAAATCCTTTAAAAACTACCTAATAACAAATCAGATATTATATATGTCAATACATAAAAAACGAGGATGCTGACAGCTCGTCATCCCACAATCTGTGGCATTAATAAGTAATGAAGTATTAAAAATCTGGGACGCTTTGTGCCTAAAACAGTATCACACAAGGACAAGGGAATAAAGCTGAACTAAAACAAAGGACACAATTGTGTTTTGCTGGCAAATAATGACAAAAATGAAAAACATAAATGAAAACAAAACTATGGAAATAAATACAGCCCCTCCAACCATCAAATAGAAGGAAAACATGACTGCCTCAGTTTTTTGGGAGTAATCAGATACAAATCATGAAGTCAGCAATATCTGATGAAAGTTTTGGATGCAGTTGTTATCCAGAAGTGCCCAGCCTGAACTGCTTATTTAAACAAAAAGAAGAAGATGGCATAGGGGTGGAGGATTAAAGTGATGCTCAGGGAAGAGTTCTGGGGTCCATAGTGTCCCAAGGTAAACAGCACCATGAGGGACACAGCCTGAAGGGAAAGGGTCTTCTACCCAAGCCTACCGTCATGCTGCTCTCCTTCCACTGTGAATTCATTTCCCTTCCTCTGCCTCACTAACCAGGAGGCAAGACTTTTGCACCTCTGTCACATCCAGTGCTCGAACGCCCACCAGTTATTTCTTTGGCACAGCCAACACAACTGCTAAACCCTCTCACTCCTGCCCTGTCTCCTGTTCAGCATCTGCCTCACACCTTTACCGGGACATTGCTGAACATGTCTACCCCTGGGACACTCTGCTTTCTCTTTCCTATTCCTGGGGAAAGCAAAGAGTTCTTTTGTGGAATAGAAATATTCCTACAACATAATCAGGTTTCACAAAGATTTCCAAGCAGCACTGTTCCATGCCTGCCATCTATTCAGCATATACCACACAAGGCATCTTAGAGTGATTTTGTACTGTTTATTCCACAGGTCTCCCATTTCATTCCATGTAATCGGCTTTAATGCCAGAGCCTTGGGCTGTAGTAAATGAGGGAAGAAACTAATTTTGGGGTTTTTTGGTAGGTACAAGTCCATCAGCAAGCACAGTAGGGAAGTTAAAAACAGAACAGAGATGGGGAGCGATCATCTGGCTGGGTTTTTTTCAGCAGAACCTAAAGAGGCTGTATTGGGTAGGGCCTTATATTTCCTTTAGAGGATGTGCATTAAGCAGAGTTCTACCCTGATCCCTTTAGGAAGTGGGAGAGTTACGATGATGCCTTTTCCCTGAGAGCATTTCTAAGCTTTCCTCATAGGAAGCTTTCCTTGTGGTGCATTCTTAAGTAGATCAAATGTAAAGGAAAATCCCAATTCAGAATTAATTGGCATACATTTTTTCAGGAGCTGGAGGGATTTTGTATTTCTTCCTTCTAGATGAACTTACAGCACTCCTGCAATCCCACATTTGAAGTCATACCTGTCTGTGGAAGCATGCAATCCTGCAGCAAAACACATCTTTCTGATTTTACCTCTCCACCCTGTTATTTAGATGATTTCCAGTGTGGTGTCCATGGCCCATGTTTACTCCAGCTTGTTCTTGCAGGTTTTGCTTCCTTAGGTGCTGTTCTCACTGTGGACACAGTAGCATAGAAAGCAAGCCATGTTTGGAATGAAGCATTTCCAGCATGCCTACACACTCAGAATCAGCAGTTGAAGCAGATGCTTTGGTAGTGTAAAAAGACTCCTTGTTTTAGGGGTTCCAGAACAATACTAGGCTTAGAAATGCTTGGTACTTTTAGCTCCAGGATCCTCCACACCATGTGGTTGCCTTCTATTATTTTTGAAAGAAAGCAGAGGTGTTTCTACCATGACACACCACTGTCGCCTTGAGTCTTACTTCTGCTCTGAAAGAATAGCTTTCTTCTAAACATGACTGACCAGCTGGCACATTCACTGCCTAAGTACCACCACTCTTTATCTAGAGATATCCACTTTTTTATTCCAGAGATATTTATTCACTTTTCACCTTCCGTCCAGCAGCTATCTGTGTGTATAGCAAGCTCCATCTTAGTCACGCAGTAATAATCATTTCTTATATACAAGATCCCTTGTGTACTGTATATTAATGTCTGGCTGGTAATTTAATGGCACCTCTAGGCATAAACAAAAGTTTATTAAAACAGTAAGTGAAATGTTCCCAAAGACTGGCCTGCATTTTTAATTTTCTATTCAGCATTCCAAAACACAGAGCCAGCCTTCTTATGCAAAAGGAAAGCTACAGGGTTAACATCAAGTAGCATCATTTTGCACAAGTCAGGCATAGCACAGTCTAAAACAAAATTTATTCTCACAAATCCCTTCTACTCTGATGATCTTTAACAATGACGGTTGAACAGAAACTTGAATTGATTATTAGGAAACATGTACAGCTCCAGGAAGCAGCAGCATATTGATTACTACTCAATTTACTTGTCAGTTCTTAGCTAGAAAGCCACACAGCAGCTAAAACCTTAAACGCCAGTCCATACTTGGCACTGCCCACCACAGTTAAGAGGGAGTTGTGCCCTGAACATTTGGCATGTAAAAGTGACACAGGTTCCTTCCCTGTGCTTATCTCTGCATTCACAAGATACTTGTTTTACAAACGATTTAGTGCTCTGAAGCCCATCAGGTTTTTTTCATGATAAACTAATTTCTTGAGCTCAGTAAAATGTATGTAAGACATGTGTCAGCTGGTACATATATCATTACACATTTACAGTGGGAAAGTAGGTGGACACACTTTTTGGACAATATTTAAGCAGAAACTTGAATTGATTTTCACATTTTAGATTAAAATTACAGAGACATGAAAAATTTCAGTAGAAAATTTTTCCATTGAGAAAATACACTGTGGAGATGCTGATGAACAAGCAAGCAGATGTGCTTTTAGCAAGTCTCATTTCAAATCCCAGCCACGTTTCCAGACCACAGTGACATTCCCTCTCCACTCCTCCACTGTAATTTAGCATACACTAAGGACTGTGAAGCATTTTCCAGCTCCCAGGACACATCAGCACCTATCTCCATATTGAAACACAACCCAGTTGGTGCTCAACTGGCCACTTGACTTTCACAGAAAGAAAACAGGAGCATTCAGACTGAAGAGAAGGTAGAAATACCTGCTTCAACGGGTCCCATCGATGTGAGCTTCCACAGCACTAAGGTTTTGGGGGCCTGGAGCAAATAAAAATGTTCCCAGCTCTTTGATTGGAGCCTCAGTGTGTTTGTCATAACCTAGAATATTTATCTACTTGCCACCCTTTACAAATACCTGAAAGGAGGTTGTAGCCAGGTGGGTGTCAGTCTCTTCTCCCAAGTTACAAGTAGTAGGACAAGAAGAAATGGCCTCAGATTGTGTCATGGGAGTTTTAGGTTCCTTCACCAAAAGCATTGGAATAGGCTGCCCATGGAAGTGATGGAGACACCATCCCTGGAGATATTTAAAAGGCATGAAGATGTGGCACTTGGGGACATGGTTTAGTGGTGGACTTGGCAGTGCTGTATTAACGGTTGGACTCAATGATCTTGGAGGTCTTTTCTAACCTAAAAGATTCTATGATCAAGGCACTCAAGCAACTGAGAAGTCACTTGCAAACAGCACCAGCAAGAGTTATCAAGGAAGAAAGAGACCGTAAGTATCTTGAAAAAAAATGCCCAGAATAAATCCTTTAATGCCTGTACTGAATAAAAACTTGGCTTATAAAAGTCCTCATTGTGCATCAGCCACCTTTTTTTTATGGTATTCTTCAGTGTTGTACACAGTGCAGCTTTTTTATTCTCTGAAACACGTTTTTCTTAAATTAGGAAACAATCTAATATAAACAGAGGTTTTATTGACCTGTTAGCCTTAACCTGCAGAGGCTGGTGTCCTTTATTTATAGCAATATGATTTTAGCTTTTTAAAAAAACAGACTCTTTTGGGGTTTACTGTTTTGTTCAAGATTAGATGTCAAAGCCTTGAGCATTCATCAATAAGCACAAGATCCCAAGCCTTGCGCAAGTATCTCAGGGATTTTTTTTGGTCTGTCAATATTTGTTGGCACTGCTCATGTGAGAAAAAGCAGAAGATAAGGGTCAGGCAACAATGCCAGTGTAACTGTGATATGCACTTTGTGGTATTTCACATCTCCAGTTAAAATATCAGGGCTGATGTTACCTGTCATAAAACGCTGCCTCCAAATATTCAGACATAATGGACTATATATGCGAAGAAGAGCTTGCAGGATCTGGCCCAGAACTTAAAATTAGGCAAATTAACACTGCCTTTGCAGCCTTCAGACTCAACCTGGCAGTAAGTCCCTGAAATCCTCACGGAGGTCAAGGGGTCTTCCACATGGGATGCCAATTCTTATTCAAACCATTCCCTCATATAAGACATTCATTGTAAGTCTCTCTTATATATGTCTTTTCTTCTAGAGATGAGGATGACTGTTTAGGATCCTCACCATTAAAGGCAAGAATTCATTCCCATTTTAATATTTTAATCTCCACAGTTGCAATTTATTAAATTCTTAATATTGTGCTGTCTATGCAAGGTCCAACTTTTATCTCCTCTGCATAACAGCTGTGAAGATGCAAGAGCTGAAATTTTAGCCCCAGTTCAACAGAGCACTCACACACATATTTAAGGTGCTGCAGCTGGTGAAGAGACTGATTTACTTAAATGCTCTGCAGAGTTAGAGACCTATGACCTTATATCATATGCAACTTTAAATTGAGTTAATAGCAGTTATATATATGCAATGACATAAATCACTGGCTTTTCATTCCAGGAATAGGAAAGAGTAAGAAAAATGTTGGTCAGAGTCTGGAATCTTTGCATATTCATACTTCTCACAGTTGTTAAGTGTTTGAAAATTCAGGTAATGAGCATACAATACTCAGGCTGCCTTTGTATTGCTTGGGGGTTTGCTATTCTAGTAATATTTCTACAGAAACCATTCTATCAAGACAGGGTTTTTTTGCCCTCAAATTGAATTAGCACTTGTACATTGAAGTTTTCAACATCACCCATAAGATTTTTCAACTTGTCAAAAGAATCTGCATGGTCTCTAACCATGAATAAAAATGATTTCAGATATCATCTTTATTTCAAGTTTTATTTCCTGGGATTAATCTAATTGATTGTGCTCGTGGCTTGTTAAACAGCTGCTGAAATAAACAGACCATTTGTCTTCCTCTGTAAACATATGGGTACCTGGTTTAATTACAGTTCATATCAGTGTTGAGAGGGAAAAAATAAACAAACAAAAAAATACCCTGTTTTCTAAACTGACACCATAGACCTGAAATTGTTCTTGTAGCAAAAAAAAACTTTGGTTAATTTTCCTCTTGCTGATTTTCATAAATTTTTTATCATATAGACAAAAAATAAAGTTCAGTAGATAATATATAACCTTGTAATTTTTATATATATGTGTGTCCACATGCTTACACAAGGTGTGCATGGTTTTCTCCTTGCCTAATGCAACTAGGAGTACGCCCATAAACCTTTAGTTCAACATAACTCATTTTTTGCTTAGTAGACCTAACCTTGTTTTGCATTTCTTATTGCAATCACATTAGCCCTGTTTTATGACTTCATAACAGACCAGGGTCTAAACCAAAGACCACAGGTAAAATACAGTGAAATACACACTCCTTTGGCTTTAACACACATTTTTACTTCCCCCAGGCATCTCTAGTGATGGAAATAGCATTGCCAGCAGGAAAGAAGAGGAATCAATAGTTCCAAATAATTCTTCTTAAACTCTTTCATAAGAATTATTTAGTTGATTAAAGATCCTTAGACATCTCAGTTTTCTTATCTATTCTCATTACATAATCAAAAAAATCATGGGCTGACACAGGGATAAAATAAGCATAAGCAAGTGGAGCCTCTAGTACCAGAGTGGAGTTGGGCAAAAAGAATCACTTCTGTAACAAAATTCTGGAAACTCATAGGTACATACAGGATCAGTTATTAATAGCCTTTTTATGCATAGATAAGCACCATTCTTAGCAGTGTGCATGTGCAATACAAATGAAATATTAATAAGCAGCACACTGTTGTGCCCAAACAGAAGGAAAACTGCAGAGATAAGACTTAGAATTACAGAACCTTTTTTAGGTTGGAAAAGACCTTTAAGATCATCAAGTCCAACTGTTAACTCAGCACTGCAAAGGCCACCACTAAACCACGTCCCCAGGTGCCACATCTACACAACTTAAATACCTCCAGGGATAGTGACTCCACCACTTCCCTGGGCAGCCTGTTCCAATGCCTGACAGCCTGTTTGGTGAACCTGAGGCCATTTCCTCTTGCCCTGTCTCTGTTACTTGGGAGAAGAGACTGTCCTCCTCCTCACTGCAGCCTCATTTCAGGTAGTTTGTAGAGAGCAATAAGAACTTTCCCGAGTCTCCTTTTCTCCAGACTAAACAACCCCAGCTCCCTCAGCTGCTTCTCATCAGACTTGTGCTCCAGACCCTTCACCAGTTCTGTTGCCCTTCTCTGGACATGCTCCAGGACTTCAATGTCTTTCTTGTAGTGAGTGGCCCAGAACTGGACACAGCATTTGAGGTGCTGAATACAGGGGGACAATCACTGATCCTGCTGGCCACACTATTACTGATACAGGCCAGGATGCCCTTGGTCTTCTTGCCCACCTGGGCACACGCTGGCTCACATTCAAACACTGTCAACCAGCACCCCTGGGTCCTTTTCCACTGGGTCACTTTCCAGCTATTCTTCCTCCAACCTGTAGAGCTGTCTGGGGTTCTTGTGACCCAAGTGCAGGACCTGGCACTTTGCCTTGTTGAACCTCATACAGTTGGTCTTGGACCACCGATCCAGCCTGTCCAGATCCCTCTGTAGAACCTTCCTACCCTCCAGCAGATCAATACTCCTGCCCAACTTTGTCATCTGCAAACTGACTGAAGACATCCTCAATGCCCTCATCCCAGTCATCAATAAATATATTAAACAGGACTGACCCCAATCCTGAGCCCTGGGGACCACCACTTGTGACCAACCACCAGCTGACTTTAACTCCACTCACCACAACTCTCTGGGCTTAGCCATCCAGCCAGTTTTTCACTCAGCAAAGAGTACGACCATCCAAGCCATGAGAAGCCAGTTTCTCCAAGAGAGTGCTGTGGGAAACAGTGTCAAAGGCTTGGCTAAAACCCAGCTAGACAACATCCACAGCCTTTCTCTCATCCACTAAGCAGATCACCTTGTCATAGGAGGAGATCACTTGTTCCCTGATACAGAGCCTTAGCTTCTCCCTCTCTACTACCTCTCTCTAACCACGCTACTTCACCAGTTTCCTGCCCCAAGCTCTCAGTGAACTGAAGCAACATATACACATGATGTGCTACTGCAAGGAGGGGAGCAAAGCTGAGACAGCTGCCATGAAACACCAAGAGTGGGGGAGAGCAAGTGACAAAGTGAATACTCCACTTTTGAGGCTGTTAGATGACCTTGGAAAGAGAAGAACAATGTCAATGTAACCAGGATGTATGAGGTGTGAAGAGCCTTTGGGAGCCAGACCAGAAGAAAATCAGTCATTGTCCCTGCACCACCAAATGGACATGTATCTCAGAGCCAGGAAATCAACGTCCAAAGTCATCTATGCACAGACACCACTCCTTAAATGATTTAATTAATGGCAGGAAAGGAGCAGGTCTCCAGCATTGCAATCCAGCCTTGCAATTGCTCTCAAAGAAAAGAGTGAGGGGGGGGAAAAAAAAGAAGGAAAATAGTAAGAGCCCTACAGTTCCATTACACTGGAAATATCTGGTTACCAACAACGACCCTGAGCTTGAAATCAACAAATATTCACTTTGTCCTACAGTATCATGGTCCATCGTTGTTTCTAAAATCAAAAACCACACCCTAGAGGCTGAAAAGACACGTATCTACCCAGAAACATTCAGTCAGCCAAATTTTATCCCAGTCTCTTCACTGAGTTCAAGCTTTGCTCCTTGGGAGGACTGCAGAGGAAATTAGGATAGCAACACATGTAATCTCTCTTCTGTTCTCAGTTACATACTAGATATAGAGAGCAAACCAAAGATTTGCTTTTTAATGACACATTGATGAATATACTGCTTCAAGTAAACAGAATCGGCCGCTAAGAAATTTATCATTAAATTGCTAGAAATTTCAGAAAGACAACAAAATTTCAGAAGAGGCACAACCATGTCATTGGCTGCTGGAAGTAGTGATTCATTTACTGACAGAGTAAGCTATTCCCATTTTCTCAGATCAGTATATAATTTGGGGGGCTGCCTATCTTGGGATAGCCTATTTTTACCCTTAACGAAGGAACATAAAAATTCTAATCAGTTTTCAAATCTCAGGAGTCCAAAGAGAATTTGCATTTCTGCATAAAGAAGAACCTGGTACAGAAGAATGAAACAGGAATCATTTGAATTATACAAACTCACACAGGATGCTGCTGTGGTCAGTTCCTCAACAGGATTTAGCGCAATTGGTAAGACCTACCTTCCTTTCAACCCCTCCTCTGGAATGATGCCAGCTGTAATTATACATTATAATGAGCAAGAATCTTGACTTCACAGCAGAACAGTGAAGTTGTTTCTCCTCACCTTCAGTAATGTATTTCTGCCCTCCTTCTTCATCTTTCCTCTGTTGTTTTGTAGTTTATGTCAAACAAGTCTCATTCTTCTCATTAAAGACAAAAATCTTCTCCCTGAAATGCTGAGAGAGCTAATTCTTGTTGTTCTCACTTGTTACAGAAAACCTCCTGCCAAAGGAGCCGTTTGGCTTAAAGTATTGTAAGCAACCTCTCCTCCTTTACCAGCTTGCTTTTAAGAAGTCTGTTTTCATAAACAGAACGTCTTGTCTATTCAAAACAACATAACTAGAAGTTGCCATATCAAATACACTTATAGAAGATAGCAATAAAGGAACACCTTGACAGACTAATGATGACCTCCTGCAAGTCAGGCACTTAAAAGGCTCATTTTCCTGGTTAGTAGATTAAAAAGTAATAGCTGAGTGGCACTGTTTCCACTCACTTGTCAAGTGTAATTCCTGCCCTATGGGCTGCTGTGAAGATAAAACTCAAACTCACTGTAGAGGCAGCTACCAAGTAAGGCAGTCTGACTGTGGGATATGAAATACACAAGTTAGTGGCAGCTTGTAGCAAACACCAGACGAGACTGAAGGTAGACTGATTTTTCCATTGCTTACCTTGCCTATGGATTTGTATAGCATTTCTCCCAGGTTAAAACCAAGGTGGGAAGAATGAGCTTTATTAAGGTGGAAAGGCTGGATTTGTATTTTTATGGGTATTTGCCTGATGCCTAAACAATACTTTTGCACACAGCTTCCCATTCAAGTAGCAAAGACAAGTTTAGAGACAAAAACGTAAAAGAATAGTATGCTCTTAGCAAGAATGGATATGAAAATTTAAATAGTAAGAAAGGCTAACTTGGTTGGCAATTGCAGAGGAGTAACACCCACACCAGTGCAGAATTGCAGCTGGGACTTGGCCACCAGTTTCACTGGATTTGTGACAAACTGTCTGGAGGTCCTGAGAAGTTTTTCAGGTGGGCAAACACTGGCCTGCTCACACTGGTGTCTCTTGCAGGAGGGAGCAGCTGCACACCAACTGCAGCCAGTTACAGGCAGTGCCTACGGGCACCCACCAGGTCCTGTTCAGCCTTGTGGTTTTCCTTTGAGAGCTCATGTGCTGCCCAGCCAAGCCTGGGACAATCAGGTGTGATGTTATCTCCTTCCACTTGTGAACCGTAATTTCTCATTTCACTGTGTATTATGTTCTGTAGAGATCCCATTGCGTTTCACGTCACAGCACATGCAAATGGAGAACAGTGATTTTAATAACGCAGCACATTCCTTTAAAATTATTTGACAAGCACAACAAATACAACTTAAAGTTAGTTAAGTACTAGTCTCTTAAAATACAAATGCACAAGAGTTAAAGCTATTAAAAAAAATAACTATAGTTGTTATTTAAACAGGTCTGTGTGATTCCTAATGTAAGTAGAAGGGGCAGAAAATGCCTCATGCCTACAACTTAGAAATTCACTGACCCATGCTCTTACACTTAGATTATCACCACTCAGTCCAAACATTTGAACTACAGGCAAAATGAAGTTCACACTTAGAATTTGATTTATTCTTCCAGACTTCAATAGCAGGGCAGAAAGCCTTGGTAGAAAAGGTGAAGAGTGAAATCTTGATTCTGTTCAGGTTAATAGAAAAAGTGCTCTAAACAACTGAACTTAATCCCTGCATTAGTTTCCAAATGCAAAGTCCTGACCTCCCTGAAGTCGCATTAGCATTTCTGAATGTAGCAGAGACTGACACACTTGTGCTGAAATAACCTCTGCATTTGAGTGCATGGGTTTCTCATCAAGGTCCCACATGCACCAGCCAGTGCTGGGTTATGTTGAGCCTGAAATGAATCCTTTGTTGGACAAAACTCATGCTGAAGCCCACTGAGCTCCTCCTCCAGGTGGGAATGAGCAGAACCATACACAAGAGGTGGAGCTGGTCCCCAGAGATCAGGATTAGCATTTGAAAATGGGAGAGCAGAAGTAACTGCCCTAAAAACCAAAGCCCTTTTCCACATAAACAGGAAAAAACCCCAAATAAAATCAACAGCAAACCTAGACCAACTAAAGTAATGCTAAACCAAACTATGATTAAACCATCATTGTGCTTGGTATCTAAGACATCTGCAATGCCATTAGCTTCCAGATAAGTAATTTTCATTAGGATTTGTGGTTGTTGTTTACGAACAAGACCAAAGTTTTTATCACTTTTGAGTGAGATGCATGGGCATCATAGAATGGTTTGGCCTGGAAGAGGACCTTGAAGATCATCTGGTTCCAAACCCCTTGCCACAGGCAGGGATGTATACGGTAGGGTATGTCCTAGAGGTTGTTTCTTTGGGTTTTTCTTCCCCATCATATTTTGAGGACTCTCACCTTTGTTTTCTATTTTAGCTGTCATATTACTCTCCACCTTCTGAAGCTGCATGGGCTACTACTTATTCATCATTTTGCTTTATTAAGATGCAGTTCAGGTTTTCACCTGCATTGCATGTTTTGCAACCATTGAAATAAGGATCTAAAAATTAAAAAGACATGAGAGTGTAAAGAGCCTCTCAGACACCTGCTTTCTGAAGAAAGCTCAGCAGATACAGAAGTTGAGTAGTGCAGTGCTGTTACCTGTGACCTAAAATAGCCTCCACTACACCAAATTATTTTAAATATCAGCATTGTTATGCTGGAATAAAGGTAGAGTTCTTTCTACATTTTTGTCATGTTCTGATAAAATCCCAGGTCTGACAGTATATCTTGACGAAAGAGCCCACATGAAATATGTTGCTAATTATTTATACACCCCTTCAAAGGCTCAGTGCTGCTACTTGTACTTCTTGCTACTCTTACCTACTCAGGCCCTAAAGCTGTTTTTCAATCACTGAACTGAAACCCCTTAGAGTAACAAGTTTATAATAGAGGTTCATAAACCTGGCAGTGATTAACAGCACAGGTTAATCAGATGGGTGTAGAACAGGCTTTTTCCCCCTTTTCTTTAAAGGAAACTGGCCCCAAGTGTTTTTCTCTTATTGCTATGTGGAAATAAATTTGCAATTAACTTTTACTTACTGGTGTTGTAGTGGCCTCTGAAGACTCCAGCCAGAAGCAAGCACTGTTGTGCTTCTCAGCATGTAAATGTGTACCAGAGGACAGCAGTCACTCCAAGGGGCTGATAACCCAGAACCATCCCACAGCTGAGCCCCTGTGATGCCCAGGGGCCAAGAGTGGGCAGAGCCTGGCTCTGCCAGGACCCCTTCCTGCCTGGAAAAGAGCAGGCAGCCTCATGCTCCTGTGTCATCCTGGTTACTGAACAAGCAGCTTGATTATTTAAAATAGCAAAGAGGAATTATCCTCCACTGACACAGGCTGGTCGGCTTCTTATGAAAATAAAAATGGTCGAGTCCACCTTCTGCCAAATCTCCTGTGTTCCACTTACTCCAAGACCAACAGGACACAAGGCTCCAACACACCCTACACAGGGAATTAGTATCTCATTTCAGCTGTTTGCAATCAAACTCTCACTGAAGGTGGAGTAAAAATGGAGTAACAACAGGAAAGGAGAGTTTGTGGCGGTTACCATGCTGGATGGCAGCTGGGCCTACCCAGTCTGAACTTCCCAAAACTTGGAGCCAGCAAGAAATGTCAAACTGCAGTCAGCTCGGCTGTCAGTGCTGCTTTCTAAACCCCAAGCACGCTGTTTGTCAGTTGCTAGCCACAGCATTTTTGTTTAGGGTTTTCTGGAGCATGATCTCGAAATAAATAGGATTAAATTCTTGATTCAATTCTGACTGGGAAAAAGGGAAATTCCTGGACTGCCTTAGCTAAGTGCAGGGATGAAAAATACCTTTTGAATAAGTACTGAAATGTATATTTGCTTCACCTCACTGAGTCAGTGTTTTGTTTTGTTGTGTTAATGGTTTCCAGAAGTGGCAAACCCAAACCACTCGCAGTCACTGTGACTGGCAGACTGAGCCTGAACACCCACCACCTTCTCTCAGGACTCTCCCTTGCAGTTATGAAAATACATGCTTGCCAGAGAATTCCTCTGTTACCAGTTGAATTTATGACAATAAAACCCCAATGTTAACGCAGAGCAAACTCACGCTCCTGCTTGACAGCTCTGGCAGCACACTCCTCACCCCCTGTCCATATCCATGGCTTGGTGAGAGCTCTCCTTTGTCTCCTGTTGTCATGTGGAGGCTCAGTGCTGGAGCACCCAAGTGCCACTATGGGGGTACATAAAGCAGCGTAAGTAAAGAGAACCATGGGGTTACTGTGTTCCCTTACCCTCATCCCAACCAGTCAGGATATACTTTTTTAACTCCAGCCTAACTTTTTATGTTTCAATAACCTCCTTCTACTTTGCTTTGTTTCAGCAGTGGGCATGAGATTAGATGCTTCAGCTAAACACACCGAGAAATGTTTGTTATCAGCAACTCAGAAAAGCCATGGGGACCTGAGGTAGAAGGTGGTATGCATCAGTCCCCAGTTCTTGGGCATGTTTGTTCCACACATTGGATCAATCCTGAAGGAAGATTTTCCTTCTGCAGAAGCAAGGATTCGTGAAAAGTTTAAAACCGCCACCTCCTAAAGCGCTTTCATCACACCAGAGGAGCAAAAGCCTTCATCCTGAAGATGAAACGGTCTACTTTTTCCTGCCTCTAGCACCATGCACTTACTCTCCTTTATGACTTTTCCTATGAAACATAGTCCTTTCTATATAACAGAAGTTACCCTCAGAAGGCATCTGCTTCCTGTTCACATCCTGCACTGCCATCACCTGCTTTAAAATGATATTCCTGCTTTTCTCTTCATGGCAGATTATAGCAATGAGGGGCAAATTAAAAAAAAAAAAAAAAAGTTACTTGCATATAAGCCTAACTATCACTAGACTTCGAAATGATACTAGCATGCGTTTTGGAAACACCATTCAAATACCATTAGCAGATAAAAACCAAATTTCTCATTTATGTCCTGTCCAAAACTGTTGGGGGTGTTTTAGCCCAAAGGTGATGCCCCCCCTTCCTCGCTTCTACTTAGACAAGCTGTCAAAGAGGGGATGGAAGCAAACTTGGCAATGTTACACCAGATGCGTTGGCAAGAGCATCACAAAATGTGAAGTAATTTCTTTGTTGACTTTTAGTTGGGGTTGGTTTTTTTACTGCCTGAAAGGGTTCAAGCACTGATGTTACAGCCCTGACCTGACCAATGCTAGAACCTGAAATCTTAACTCCTGATGTGGGCCAGTATAGGATTTAAAGTCCAATTCACCTGTACATTTGCTAACAAACTAGGGAAGTGCTAACATACGTAAGAATTTCTGCTTGTATAATATAAAAAGGGATGATTATTTGAAAAGGTAACTGTGTCTACATACTAAAGGACTAAGTTTTTATAGCCTCTGGTTTGTCACTAATTTCTTTACCTGGAAAAACAACTGAAAAATAACAAGCAAAACACCCTACCAAAGCAAGACTGCAAATTTCACTTAGCGGTTTCTTAGTTTTAGTCATACTAGTACAGCCTAGGTCTCTCCTCTAGATGCAAATGAAACTCTGACCTGATGGCTGGTCTTTGACTTGGCAGGAACTTTGCCCATCAACCCAGCCTTCATCTGTCATTTCCCTGGGTTTTGTTTTGCAGGTGCCCATAGCACCTTAAATGCACAAAGTCCCTGAGATAGAGGCAAACCAGAACCAGCCACTCTTCACACAGACAGAGATTTGTTGTTTTCTACCACTTTATGTGGAAAGCTTGATTTATGCAGGAAAAAAAAGGGTGATGATTACAATCAAATTTTACTTTACAAGAGGTAAGGCAATACCACACAGAATCAAATAGTGAATTACAGTCTGTTTTGAAAGCAGATGCAACATTGGACTGCCTCTTTAAAACAGACAGTGTTGCCAAACAGCAACACAGGAGGTGGTGTATCTCAGTACTCAGAAGAGAGTTACCCAGCTATTCCCAAGCCTGGCTGAATTTTTAAAGAACATTGAAATGTTTGGAGCATCCACACATGTATTAATTCAGCAAAGATGCTTCCAATTCACTTTTTTTTTTCTGACTTAAAGTGGAATAAATAAAAGCAAAATTCAGCCACGTACATTTGCTGAATGTTTCTTCCTTCCCTCTTTGACCAGCTTAGCTTCTTTATACCTGCAGATTGGTCTTAATAAGGTCAAGGTTGACACAGCAGCTCCTTCTGTTTCCTGACGCCCTGTCACCACCTCCCACACCACTACAATGCATGTGTAAAATCATTATCAAAGTGTTACCAAAAAGATATATTGTGTAGGTGTAGGAACAAGTCTGCTATCCCTTCAAACATCATCCATTTTTATTATGCCACATAATAAATTACATTTTTCATCGTGTATCTTAGGCACAGAAAATAAATGCACTAACCCCTTAAAAATAAGATTTCTTGCTAAAAATCTTCTATGGAAGATACCAATCCAGAGCATACATTTACAGCTACATCATAAATCTTCAGTAAAAATGGGATTTATAAAGGCTGTGCTGACACAGCTTATCTACAAGATTGTGAAAACGACAGCCGTGTGTAGAGAGCTCAGCCCTGCTAAAACACAACTATATGAATATTGAATATCAAGCCCTACACAAGTCTTCCGACTTCTGCACCAAGTCCCAAAACAGTGGGGTTGCAAACCAGCCCTTCCCAAGCCAGGCTTCCCCCAGCCCACAGAGAACAGGCAGCCACCCACAGCTGGAGCACAATTTTGAGTCAAAAAGAGCAAAACTGTTTTCATCATTTTCTTCCCCTCGCCTGTCTGCAAGAAGGTGTTCTTTCTACTCACCTGTTTTGGGCTTGTTTCCCCCCCACACACCTCCTTTTAGTATGTAAAGCAGCTGGGCCTTACTAACTGATGAACTTCAGTTTCTAACCCTCACTTATCAGTTTCCTGAACTTCTCTGGTCTCCCAGTTAATTTTTAAGTAGTCTGAGAAATTAATGAGCATAGATTGAACTGTCTTCTTTCCCAGTGGACATGTCTCCTGCCTTTGGTGCATTATTTTGGGATTTTTTTGGTAGTAAAATGTCATGGTCATTATTACATACAAATTACAACATAGTACACTGCAACATACTATGACACGCCATGAAATGTCCTACTGGGTACATGGAAGGGCATCAGGTGTAAGATGAAGTAAGAACTAAACCACATTTCATTCCAAAGATGTACCTCTTGAAGGATCCTCAGGTGAGGTGGGTCTGAGCACCACAAGCAGGGTTTGCTTTTGGCTCTGGTTGAGGAGCAGAATCTCCCCATTCCCAGAAACGGGCAGCAGAGGCGAGGCAGCAAGAAAACTCCAGCTCCGGGGCACCCGGTTCAGCCCTAACCCTCTGGAAGCACTTCCTGGAGTCATTCAAACTTGCAGGTCTCCCCAGGGCCTGACCGCGGTTTTACCCGTGGGAACATCGACGTGCTCCGGCTGTCGCCAGCCCCCACCGCCCTAAAGCATCATCCGGGACCACGGAGAGAGTAGAGGGGGAATCCTGGTACTGAGCCCATCTCTCCAGAGCCTGGACCGCCTCGACCTCATGGGGGAAATAGCAAAACCAAACAAACTAAATCAAACAAAAAACCCAAACAGGGGAGTATCCACCTACCACCACGAGTGGCCCCTAATTTCCTCTCGTGCCCCCTCCCCCTGCCCCCGGCTGTATTTATAGGGATGGGGGCGGCAGTAATTCAGCTCCCTGCACCGCACTCCACCCACCATTCCCCTCCTCCTTCCCTTCCCTCTCCTGTCCCGTCCCGACCCTACCATGGGAACACTCGCACGGCCCCGTGGGTCACCAGGGCGCACGGACCGACTCCGGACAGGGCACTCCCGAGTGCATCCCTCCTCCTTAAGAGCCTCTCTGCAGCTGTCAGCACTTAAAGCAGACGAGTTTTAATGGATGTAAAAGCTTTGTAAGATTCAGCCTCCTCATCTGAAAATATGCACGAATAGTATTAGAAACTATATCAAGCTAAACAAACCCAACCAACAACAAAAACAAACACACACACACAAAAAGGAACACCCTAAAAACAAAAACCCCCACCAAAACTCATGACAAATGAAAAACCACAACAACCACAAAAAGGTGAAAAACCTCCCCACCATTCTGGCCTACTTTGGGCCAGAGTTCTGCACCCTGCAGGAACATTTTCAGAGCTAGGCAAGCACACAGGGAGTCCAGGTCACTGGGAAAGACAGGGGTGCTGGAACCTGTTAGAAGGTGTTTCCTTGTCTCACAGGTGTGCAGCAACAAATTCACTTATCCAAGAAAACATGCTGGCCTAAACCAGAAAAACAAAATGCATTTCACTCAGTTCACTCTGTCAGGGTACCCCCCCAAACAACATAAATGTTAAGGGATTAACAAGTAAAAATATGATTTGATGCTATATTTTCTATATCTACACAGCAACAGCCAGGTAGTCAGACACATGCAGCGTGGTGATTTGAAATGACAGACTCTTTGGGTTGTCCCAGGTCTCCCCTGCCAAAACAAACAGCAAAGCAGGTAAGCACAAGTTTAGTCATCCCAATTCAGCAAAATGTTTAAAGCAGGATGTGTGGACAAGAGTTCTTCTGAATAAATGCTTTTACAGAAGCTTCTGCTACATGCTGTACAGTGAGTTGTCTGCATTTAAAACTCTCTTTTAGATTGGCTGTATATACAGTCAGTCAATTATTAATCTCCTGCTTCTTCTTTTTTTTTTTTTTCCTGGGCATGGTTTCTTTTCTTTCTGCATTTTTTTTTCTATCTTATAGCTCTGTTTTCCGATCTGTCCTCTTTTCTGTGTGCGTATTTGCAGCTCTTAACACAGAACCATTTAATCAGGTTTGATGTTACTGACAAAACTCCCATTGATCGTCTTGATTGCCTTTGTAAGAGATTTCACTGGAATTCGATGGCTGTCTCAGGACTGCAAAAGATACGTGATAACATAGTCCTAACCCACTGTTTCCAACAGGAAGTGTTAATACAAACTGCAGATGCATTTCACAATTCGATTGCATCATATTAACAGTCTTCAAGATGTACAATATTTCATTTATAAAAAGGGATAGGGGAACACAGGGGGATACCTGCCCATGCTCTGTGTGTGAAGGGAAGGGCTTTGATGTGTGCCCAGAGGTTGTACAAAATGTGGAATGCATTTCTACTGAATTTCAATGAACAAAAAAGAAGAGGATCTGTGATGAGCTTTGAATAAAACTTACACAAGTGTCCACACACCTATAAAGTGGACACCTGCAGACATTATCGTTGCTGTTAATGCACAGATACATCTTCTGAGAATTAAAGCCTGGTTTTCAAGGAGAATGAGCCTGCAGACCAGCTCTGAGCTCAGTGTGCCTGGTCTTGCAGGGGCTGATGCTTCAGCACATATCTACTGTTTCCAGGAGATGCTGATCCTAGTGGGCCTTCTCCACCAATTGGGTTCAAGTCCCATCATGCTCTGATTGTGTGAACATTGAATCAGAGGGAGAAAACAAAATAATTCACAGACATTTTCCACGACCCATTTTAAAGTAGGATGAGTCAGTGCAAAACCTCCCCAAAACTACGGAGATTGTGGAAAGCACAGCCCACGGCATGGCACACATCAAAACCCTCAGCTGTACATTACACACGTCTCACATGGGGCCACAGGAGCCTGTCTACCTAAATAAGTATTTTAGCCAACTATTTAATGGCTCTGAGGTACAAACACCAACCCAATGACACAATTGTTAAACCATTTTTTTAAAATTGCATCTATCCATTGGTGACAACTTCCTCAAAAACAAGGGACTTTTGTCACCCTTTTTAATGCATATCAACTGTCATAGGTTTTCTTCCTGGTTGAAAAGGGAAGGTTGCTTTGTGGTTCTTGGTGAATCCTGGGGACCTGTAAAGAGATCAACCAACAACTCACATGGTAGAAGAGGAAGAAAAGGAATTAATATTAACCTTGAGAACACTGAAGGAGATGGAAGACACTGAAAATTTGCAAGGGCCAAGAGCTCTGAGCTGAGAATATGCCCATGTTGATGATTAAATGAAAAATCAAAATATTTTCTCTAAGTTAGAGCAAGTTCTGAAAGATATGCAAGCACCATCTTTTGTTGCACCAACTGCCTGCCACCAGCCTCCAGGGTGAACACATGTGTTCTCATTGCTCCATTTAAATGGCATACAGAGGTAGAGAGGAATTTTGTGCTTAATTAGAGAATGTGTTTGGAATATGATTTGTGATAATATATCTATAACAAGAGAAATTAATTAAAATAATTAATGAAGGCTAATCTAAGATACCAAGGTTTTGTCTAAATCAGCAAGAATGGAGTCCCAAGGACATTCACAGTGTGATTTATAGGAATTTTTTTAAACGATCCATGAGATCTTAATGTTTTCAGGGCAAGGAGCAGTTGCAAAACGGGTTAGGGAGGGATCCCACCTGCGAGGTTATTTGGAAGGTTCCTGTGAGAGTTAGATCTGAATTTCTTATCAGCTTTGTATTACCCAATATTTCTTTTCCTTTAGAAGCCACTTTATGTCTGTGAATTTCTCTCTTTACAGTTTTATCTTGGTCTGTAAGGAAGAGCAGTGAAGTTTGCTGCATATCCAGCTGCTTTGATTTTGCAGTGTTTGAACAGCAGGTATATCTCACAAAAAACCCCAAACCACTCAAATGAACAGAAGCACAGACAAAATCACAGCCTTGCAGGGTGCTCAAGACCCTTGAGCTATAAAGCATACAATGGAAACTTGAATTAAAATGAATGCATTAAAAATAACTTTTGTACGGAGCCATGGCAAGCCAGGCAGGTGATGTGCAGTGCTGGTATCAGCTAAATGGCACGGCACAGTGTGGGGCAGGAGAGTCACCAGTGCCAAGGTGTTAGGCAAGGATACAGAGGGAAAAGGCCTTTCTCAAGGCCTCCAAGGCTGGCAGAGCCCAGAGAGAGCCTGAGGAGGCATGAGATCACTCTTGGTCTCCCCCGCCACACTGGGCCCACCTCAAACAGCAGCTCCAGTAAAGACGAGGGGTTGAAATCCATGCCATATGCCTGCCAAAAAGCCCTGTACAGTGACAGGGCTTGTCTCCACCTCCACCTTCCCTTTTGGAAAAGCAGTTTTGGGATGTTGTCCTAGATACTGTGGGAAATGTGCAACGTATGTGAGCAGAGGAGAGGCAGTGTGAGCTGGACAGCTCCTGCTTAGCAGTCTGCTCACATCTTTCTCCCACAAAGAATATTCAGCTTTCTTTGTCTAAAATGTTGAGTGGTTATGAATAGTAAGGATAGACTATCTGTAATTATTTTTAAATTATTAATGGTTTTGTTAGATCCTTTCACTTCTACATTAGGTTTCGGTTAATGTAAGTTAAATCAAAATGTACTTCAGTTTCCAGGCAGCTCCCAAATGTATTTTTCATTCTTTCATAACATTACTTCAACTTCTCTATGAGGTGTCTATGATAAAGTTTGCTCCCGAGCCAGCAGACTCACAGTCCTAATGAATTCAGCAAAAGACTCACCATGCAGGGCTCTCATCAGCCAGGCTAGATGGCAAATGAGGAGGCCGTGGCTGCCTTGCCAGTTAATGTACTACCCCCAGCTAGCAGGTGTCAGACCCTATTCATAAGAAGGGCTATGGGGGCCAGGAGGGGATCATCAAAGACAAGGAGGGGAGTTCATCAGAATAACTGAGTTACTTTATTGGCACTTTCCATCGCGCTTAGGGGATTTGGGTTGTTGCTCCAGACGCTCCTGATCAGCAAATATTTGCCGAGTTCCTCGCTCAGGAATCAGACTTCGTAGGTGGAGAGGAGAGGTTCCCGCATGCCACCCTGCCCACAGCCCTGCTCCGGGAGATGCTCTCAGAGGGGGAAAAGAGGGGCTCATCGGAGGAAGGAACGCGGTTTTCTAAGGAGCGTTTCTTGTTTTCCCCTTGGCCGGGCGGGGTGCGGGAGGTGGAGGATGCGGGGGATTTGGGGGATGATGGGGATTCGGGGATCCGCCGGGCCGTGCCCGCCGCCTCTCGCCCGCCCGTGGACCCCCGCCCGCCGAGGGGGGCGGCGGGGGTGAGAGGAGCGCGCGGAGTCAAACGAGTGCGTTCAACACAAACGCCACGAAAAAAAACCAAAAAAAGCCTGTATAAATTATGTAGAAGGATTTCTGGATTTCTTTCAAGTAATTAAGTTTCGATTTCTTGCATTTATTTTAGTGCCAGGAAGCACGAGGCGCCACGGACGGCAAAACTCTTCATTGATCGTTCCGGGCTTGAAGTTTGACTTCGTGACTTGACTCGGTTCGCGACGACAGCGCGGCCGCAGATTTGGAGTGGGGAGAGGGGGGAGCAGGAGCCGGTGCGGGCAGCGATGCCGGGGGTGCGGTGGGTGCGGTGGCACCGCCGGGGTGCGGGATTCCCCCGACGGGGCGTACCCGATCCGGTGGTGCCGCGGCCTCATCTCTCCGCACCCGCGGTGCCCCCGCGGCGGCGGGGCCAGCTCGCCCCCCCATCCCCGGAGCCCCGGGAGAGCGGCCCGGAGGCGGCGGGGGCCGACAGCGATGCTGGCCACCGGGGCCGCCCCTCCGGCAGGGCCGGGGCCTGCGCTGCCCTGCCCTCAAAACAAAGGTAGAGTTTGCTCAAAGTGTAGCCCGCATCTTAACGGATTAAAAATTCATAGGGCGCATTAGGTTCGGTAAAATATGAATGCGCGTCTTTAAATTTTAATCGTAAATCAGAACATGGATACATGAGAGGCGACAGTGATTTCTCCCCAGATATCTGCGTGGGTCAGGGTGTGGGCGTGGGTAAGTTGTAGGGGGGGGGGGGGGGCTCTGCTTTTATTTAGGCAGCCCCCTGGTGCGCGGAGCGGGCTGCGGTCCCGCGGGGCCACTGGGGTGCCGAGGGGCGGCGAGGGCTCCGCGGCTGCTGCGGCTCCCCCCGGCATCCCTGACGACACCGGGCGGGGGGTGCGGATGGGCAGCGCGGAGGCTGTAGGAAAAAAACACCCAACACCCGAACACAAACAAATGAACAACAACAACAACAACAAAAAAATCACCAAATAAAACAAAAGGGGGAAAAGGGGAAGGCAGGGTTTGCTGGGCGGCGGTGCCGCGGGCAAGGCGCTGGCGGCAGCGGGCACAGCGGCAACACGGCCAGCGCCGCGGCGAGTTCCTGCACCGCGGAGAACCCCCGCACCGCGGAGACCCCCGGGGTCCGCCCGGGTCACTCCCGGGCCCCGCACCGAGGAAAGTTTGCCCAGCTCTGTTGCCACTCCGCTTCGCACCCCGGCGGCGGCCGATCGGAGCGGCGACGAGCGCTCAGCGTTTTGGAGATCGGTTGTCAGTTGCTATTAAAATCAAGATTAATTCATATTAACGATATGCGTTCTCAAGTCTCCCGTGTGACAGCATACATTAGAACAACTATTGCGAGTAATT
>JAWWEU010000125.1:14777204-14826551 GCA_035583155.1 Acropternis orthonyx | reverse complement strand
GCTCACAAAACCCGTGGAAAAAAAAAAAAAAACAACAAAAAAACCCGACGGTGGCGGGCTAGAGGGTGAGAGAGGGAGATCATACACGATCCGCTATTAAATATTCATATTTCCGCCCAGCCACCAGCTCCAGCTGCATCTTCAAAGCCACCCGGGCACGCCGAAGGTGCCGCTGGCTCCGCGGGCGCGGAAGCAGAGCCTCGTGTCCCTCGGTCCGGCCGGCACAGGCGCTGGGTCTCTGCCGCTGACCGCACGCCCCCCGCCCTCCCTTGTCGCTGTCGCTGCCGTCGCTGCTCCCGCAGGGATGCGGTTCAGTCCCGCGGGCGCGCAGCGTGGGTTTGCCTTCCCACCCCCAGACGCGGCTGGGGCTGGCAGCTTTTTTGGGAATGGGTGGCGCTGTCCTTCTGCGCACCTCTGTGCGCCCCACCGAGCCCCCCACCCTGCCCCCTCCCCGTGGGCTGGGCTGCCTCGCATCCTCCGCGGGGGTCGTTCTGAGAGGGGAGGGAGGGCAGAAAGAAGCAGGAAAGCTGCGGGTCAGGGGGCCAGGGGCCAGTCGGACCCCCGAAAGCAGCAGGGAGCCCCCCAGGACAGTCAGCAGGCGCAGGCAGCAAGCGGCGAACAGCCCCTGAACCACCGCTTCGCCCTCTTAAATGAGCCATTCACTTAAAGGCTATTACAGGCGAATTAATAAATTACACAGCGAATTATTAAATCCAGATAATTACAAGGAATAAGTAAGTAATCATTAGTTATCTCAGCTAATTACTGTGGGTCAGAGCGAGCGAGAATGTGAAATCCTCCTCGGGAATTGAAATTAACTTTGCACAGTGAGTCTCTCTGCTTGACATCCCCAGTCTGTAGGCACATGGCAGCTCCCCTGTGAGCTCGGCTTTCTATTTAACTTGGAGAGAATGGAAATAAAATTAAGTGGCGATGTGATAATAGGAAGCTACTTAGAAAGCAAACGCGGTGGGTTTTATTTTTTACCTTTTAGTGCCCGGAGATAGATCGCTCTCTAGTTTCCCAGATTAAAAACCTGGGGCAATTAGTCGACTTCTCCCAGTACCTGCCTATCCCACACTTGCACATTATTAACAAACGAAAAGGCGCGGAAGAGCCGGGGGGTGGTGTGGCATGTTGGGGCGCAGAGGTGCCTGGGGTCCGAGAGAACCGGGGAGGGCGCCAGGGCAACCTCTCCGCTGCCCGGGCCGGGAAAGGCTGAGGCACTGGCGGGCTTTGTTTTGGGAGACAATAAGCTGACGAGCTCTAATGAGGGTCCCTGTCTCTTCCGTTGATCTTCCGCCAGATCCTCCAAGAGCTAATGTACCCCTCCTTCCCCCCAACACCCATCTACAACATCACTTCCCGGCTTTCCTTCACGTGCATCTTTTGTAAACAGCAGATCTATAGGTGGAGATGCTCACGTTGCACTCGCCGGGCTTTGCCCGCATTAAAACAACAACAACAAAAACAACTGCTGTGCGTGCACGGCAAGGAAAAATATCTCGGCTTCTTTGCCTTTATCAATTGCAATTAGGTGGACAGTCTTCCCCCTCTTTCCTTGCTCCAGTCTGGGATGATAATTAAAATTTAATGAAGCCTGGGAGTAGCAGAGCTCTGTCTGGGGACTGTGGAATAGAATATTTTAACTGTACATTTACACCAAGTGTCTGGCTTCAAAGACGTGACTGCTTTTAATCTCGAATTAGAAAACCGCAGACCTGAAATTAAATATTAGCCACCCTCGGCTCCCCTTCCTTCCTGCCACACTGTCACGCCTGTGTTTGCCTGCCTTGCCCCACGACACGCACACACCCACGTCTCGGGTCTCCAATTACCCTCGCGTTAATAATAGATGGCTTTGCCGGAGTGCGGGTTTTCCCCTTTCCTTTCCCTTTTTTTTTTTTCTTTTTCTTTTTTTAATAGGGTTAATGCAATATTAATTGCTCGTAGCTGCTATAAGAATGCGCCGCGTTCTTCCAGGAACAAATCGATGGATCGGGGCGGCGAGTGCGGAGCAGGAGGCGCAGCCCCGGGGCCGCCCGGGTGAGTACGGCCCCCAGCGGGGCCCTCCACGCATCCCCCGCGCCCTTTCCCGCCCCAGTCCCTGCGCCGGTCAGGATGGGGGCGGGTCGTCGTTTTTCCTCCCCAAATCCTCTCTCGGGAGAGACCCCAGCAGCCGCTCGTTCCCAGGGCAGCCCGGTTCGTTTGTGGTCCCGGCGCGGTAACCGGGCCGGGAAGGACTGGGCGACAAGATTCCCCTCCCTCCTTTATTGTTATTGCTGTTTTGTCAGGTGAGACCCTCGAGTCCTCCCCGAGGAGGGAGCCCGGAGGCGCAGGAGGTGACCATGCTCCACGGCTGCGGCTCAGTGCGCCCCGCAAAGGTAAATGAGGATTTCGGAGGGAAAGAGGAGGGACACCCCGCAAGTCAGCGGGGCGGGGAGGTGGGGGATACAATGTGAATCACAGCCCACCAGCCAAAAAACCCCCAAGGAAAATCCGCGCGTACCCCCAGACAGGCGGGACCCCCTTCCCACGGCGGGGGCGTTGTTGACCTGCTGACACGGCTTTTCCGTGCCGGAGCATCCCGGGTGGGCGGGCTGGAGCCGCTGCCCCTGCGCGGGTAGGTCACGCCTTCCCGGGGCCGGGCCCCCCGCTGCCATTTGTTGACCCCCCACAAAAAAACAAAAAAACCCAAAAACAAAACAAAACAAAAAACCCTAAAAAAATTAAAAACAAAAAACAGGAAAAAAAATCCCCAGCCCAAACAAACCAACCAAAAACCTGCCCCCAAACTCGCCCTAACCCCTGAACCAAAACAACGGAGAAAGAAGAGGGACTCTTGCAGCTGGGACAGCCCCAGGAGAGTGTGTGTGTGTGTGTGCGGGATGCGGCTCCGCCGATGGGCCTCCGCCCCTGCCCCAGCCCTCCGCGGGGCGCAGCGCTGCCCGGTTGGGCACTGTCCTTTCCCGCCACCAGCCCCACAGCGGGAGGAGCCTTCGGTCTCCTTCTCGTCCTGCTACACCCCGAGGAATCCCGGGCGGCCGCGGTGCGTGGGGCGCGGTGCGGGCTCGGAGCCCCCGCGGTGTTTGCGAGGCGGCGGGGCCGGGGGGGCTACGCGCCCCGTCGGGCTGCGGCACCGCTCGCTGGCGCGGCGGGGCTGGGCTGGGCTCGCCTCCCCGTTTATACAGAACAGGATCATTTACATAAAGTCCTTAAGGCAAATAACTGTTGGGGCTCTAATTTATATCTGATCGAAAATTAGCCGTCATTATGCGCTCCATTAGCAGCGTCTTTAATGTGCTTCTAAGCACCATTTGTCAAGCGGCTTGTTAATATCCTTCAAGTCTTTAAAGTTGAGAGCTCATTAAAGAGTGCGCTCTGTTATTGATGTAATTTAGATGAGTTTGGAAGAGCGAGCGAGCCGCGGACAACCTGGATGAGCGGGGAGAGGTTGAGGCTCCCCCCTGGGCTGCGGGGGCAGCACCTCGGCGCGGGGGCCCCTGACGGTGGAGCCGGGCCCTGGCCGGGGGTGGCCCGGGAGTCGCCTCCGTGATGGAGCCGGAGCGAGGGGCATCCCCCGGCAGAGGGGGAACCCCTTTTGGCTGAGGCGGAGTAAACCCGTTTAATGATGTGCAGACACGATTCCACCGCCTCTCCCCCCACTCCATCGGAGGAGCATAAAGGCCAATAAATTACCTACGCTGCTCATCTGAAAATCCATCTATCCTGTCGGGTTTTTTCCCTCTCCGTCGGTGCATCACGCCGAAGCCACCCTTCGAGAGCGGGCTGTGGGGGCAGCGCCGTGCAGTCCCCCCGAGGGTCTCCCCTGCCCGGCCGCCTCCGGAGCCCTGCTCTGCCCCTCCCCGCCCCAAATCCTGCCAAAACCGCGTGCTGGCGGGGTCACCCCGGCTGAGCTCCGCGTCCTCCCCCTTCCCCCAGGCGGTGCGGAGAGGAGCGGGGGCTGGCGCGGAGAGGCCTCCCCTGCGCCGCCGTCCCCGGGCTTCCCCCAGGCGAAAGCAATAAAGCGGGTAATTAGACTGCTAAAGACGGATGTAAATAACGGGGAGGAGGCGGCGGTGACAGGCGTGCGACAGGGCCGGTGCCCCGCAGGCAGGAGGCATGGAGATCGGCGGCGCTCGGACCGCGGTGGGGAGGGTGGCAGGATTCAGGAGGGGGCTCCTCATACTTCGGAAAGGCCCCTTTGCCTTCGGACCCCCCAGAGTGTACAGGTCAAGGGCCAGGCGCAGGTATCAGCAGCCTTTCAAACCCCACTGCAGCCCAATAATCTCCCTCTGCAGCGGTTCTAACTGGCCTTTTGCACAGGCCTGTGTCAAGTGGGTGTTTAGCTTGCTGCACTGTCCCAGAGACATGCCGACACCAGTGGAAATGTTTGCCAGAAGCAGGATGCGTAAACAGCCACACGGCTGCATCCAACCTTCCTCAGCTCTTGGACAGCAAGCCTGAGGGGTCCCCATCAGTGCAGTGTGGGGTGCTTACCAGCCCTGGCCCCCACGCAAGAGTGGCTGCTCCTGAAGAGCTGGACACATCTACACATCGCAGGGTCATTGTCACCAACATGAGACCTGACCTAGAGCCACCACCACTATGCCGGTCCCCAAAGCTCTCTGAGCAGAGGAAGAGAAAAATACCCTCAGGACAATGAGGAAAACGACCACCCTGAGTGGACAAAAGCATGAGGCATGAAGAGCCACCAGACAGCCTGAGGTTGATATGCTGAACTGCACTTGCAGATGTGCTCAGTTATTGCCACCAGGAGCACACAGGACACGTGACACACTGACCTGCACATGGCTGGCCTGTGTTTGTTTGCATGTGGCATTTGGGGATCAAGTCCTCTGAGGGTGTGTGTGGCCTGCTGCATTTGAAAAAAGCTCATTGCATGGTGGAAAGCTCTTTCTTACCCATCTTCTCACCCAGAACCCTTGTAACTTCTCTCTTGCCTGTGTGGCCACATTATTTTGGAGGGAAAGCTATGGAAGTAGGTGGGATAAACTTAACACTGAGAACGTACATTTTTGGGGGAGAGCATTTTACAGGGAGATAGCTTTGTCTGTGTTTAACAAAACCACTAAAGACGTGGTGTCAAACACAGACTTGCCCATGCCAGCTGGCGAGGGAAAGAGTCTCATGTTATGAGAGGACAACATTTATTGCAGCAGTGGTTGCAGCTTTTCAGAAAGTGAAAACCAGTTCAGTTTCTTGCTGTATTTTTTGAGCAGAACTGGTGGATGTGCATCAGTGAATGAACCACGTCCTGTGCCCACCCCAGTTATGGCTGTGACTCTTGTGGAGGGGCTTCTGGCAGTGATATCTGTAGCAACACCTACCAGGCAGCAGCAAGAAGCCTCATGGGTCAAAGGAGAGTGTGATAAGGAGGACTCGTACAAACCTTAGCATAATAAAAGCCTCCATTCCACAGGTGCAGACACACACACACACTTGCACACAGCAGATGCTGTGTAAAAAAGAAAGCAAAAGAAGTTACCTTTTGAAATAGTTTTTACATCCTGAGCTGTAAAATTTATTTCCTGATTGCTCCTCATTTTAGAAATACAGATTCTTTAAGAATACATTCTCAAAATGCAGTGTCTTTAAAAATGACTGTGAATGGCCATGCCTGGTGCTTGATACAAACTCTCCCAAGTTTCTTGTACTTAAATACATTATGCAGAGACACCCACAAACCTTTCCTACTGGCCCTTCCTCGCAGAGAAGGGGCATTGCTCCCTGGGGGAGGCTCAGCTAGGATCCCCTGGAATGGATGCAGCTCACCTGTGGTGTCTGAGGTGTCTGCCTGTTCCCTGTTCCACTCCCACCTGATTGTGACATAAACCGCTCTTCTTTCAGCTTCCATCAGCAGTCAGACACGAGGTGGATGTCAGCAGTGGACTGGGGTTGGTGGCATGTTGACATGTCCAGTCCCCGTCTCTCTGCCCAGGTTAATCCTTTGCCCACTCACAAAGGCTGGGGAAACACCTCCCACAGTCAGGGTGTTGGAAGAGGAGTCGCAGCTGATGAAGATTGATGATGATGATGAATGATGAAGAGCCATTGCTGCCAGCCCTGCTGAGGACACCACCAAAACCCAGTGTTGGGGCTTGCAACAACACCTGCACTACAAGAAGTGTATCACCGTCCTCCCGGTGTAGCCCAGGCATGGGGTCCTCAGGAGACCACCTAGTGCAGCCCTTCCACAGCCCAGAGTAGCATCACAGGTCAGCATCACACTCCTGGCTGTGCCTACACCAGGGAACGAAGCAGGACGGGGCACCAGCCTGGCCACAACAGCAGTGCTGGCTGGAGCCGATCAACACTCCCAAGCAATGCTTGGCCATGAGCTGGGGACAGTATCTGCTCTGAAGAGGCAGTTCAGTGGTGCCCACGCAGCTTTGGGGACGTGGGGGAAGAGAGGAAGGGAATTAGCAGTCACGCAGTGCTGCTTGGCCCCAGGCTGGGGAACAGCTCCCAGCTGGTCCTGCAGACTGGCAGGGATGCAGCCACCAGAGACCACCCACCACTTCCCTAAGGCTTTCTCTTCTCTGTAAAGCCTCTTCCCTGCTGGGGAGGCCGGGCTATGGTTGGCCTGGATATGAAAACTAGTGCCTCTCCTCTGAACCTGCTGAGCCACTTTGTCCCCCTGAATCAGCCAGCATTGCTTTTAACTCACTCAATAGTCTGGATCAGAGCCAGACAGCCCATGGGCTCTTGCCCACATGCAGGTTTGCCAGTCAATGGCACCAGGACTCGGTGACATTCAGACCGTGCCAAGGATCTTATTTCTTGTCCTTTGGATGATCCCAGAGCACCCCTGCATGCCCAGTGGCCCCGCCATGGGTGCTGATGAGCAGGGACAGGGCAGGCACAGGATGGAGCCAAGTGGCTGCTCTCCGAGGCAGCCCATGGGGATGGTGCACGAGGCAGCCCTGGGAAGATGGGGAGAGGGTTTTACTCTTTTAGACAGCTGTTAAAATGTTTTCATTTAATCAGCCACAGTACATACGCCTCAGTTAAACAGCTGGCACCCACGCTGATACGCAGGGATGTGTAATTTTGATTCCTACCTTTCTGTTTCAAAGCTGTGTCGTTTCGAGCACTTTGATCCGAAGACTAAACTTATTGTGGCATATTTATGTATATGACATTTTCATTCGCTCCTTTATTTATTTATTTTTGCAAAACACATCGCTGACACAGTTCCCAGTGCTGAGGCCGTGGTGCTCTGTGCAGGAAAACACACAGTCCAAGATCCAAAGCCTGTGTGTGCTGCAATAGTCCTGTTTTATATATGTCACAGCCTCAAATAGCAGGACCAGTGGCAATGGGTGGAAGAGAGTAAGCGGAAAAGGGAAAAACTCGGCTAAGGGTAAATGACAGCGTATTTCATGCTGCATCCCAATGGATTGACTTTTTTTGTTGTTTTATAAGGATACTTTTTTCATAGAGTTTTTCAATTCTCCAAGCATCTTTATGGCAATTCAGTGCCTGACAGTAGCATCCTGATCCCACAACATTCCCAGAAGGCAGGGACGTGCTGCTACCCAACTCTACAGCAGAGGAAAACAGAGAAGTTTGGGATGGGCTAGGAACAGGAAAAAAGCTTCCGGAGTCCTAGGAGTGCACTTAGACCAAGGAACCAACCCAGCCCCATGTGACAGCAGCTCCAAAAAACTGTACCAATAGCATCCTTGAATGTCTTACTCCATGGACACTGGCACAGAATACCCATTCTCCCTGAACTATAGCAAGCAGTGGTTTCATTCCCCAGCAGTAGCATGGCAGGTTTTTTAAAGCTCAGCCTCAGGTTTACTGCAGTGGGGAGGCAAAAGCTGACTTCCCTGAATTTGGGCCTCTAGGTTGGATTCTCTGGTGTCAGATAAGGCACAGACTCTGACTAACATTGGAGGATGGAGCATTAATAAATCCTCTTGCCTGGGGCTTTTTGGTACATGTGTGATTTTCTGCCTTTTCCCATGTGTGGGACACACATGGGGTCTGTCACCTCTGTCAGCTGCTTCGCTACACAAACACCATGGGGATATATCCACAACCAAACCCATTCTCTATCTGTTCCATTGGCTTGAAGCGGGCTTAAAACAGTTTTAAAACCAGTTTGAGGCTGGGGAGGCACAAACTGAGGTACAAACAGATAGGGACAGCCACCTGGAGTGTGGCCCCCCAGGCCTCCCTGAGGTAGCCAGGTTCCATCTGTGACTGAGCCACCTGAAGAAGAGATGCTGCTCAGGTGGACATTTCAACACCTGGGACACCTCCTTTACCCTTTCCTGCCCCCAGATTGCTTCTGTTTGCAATGATCCTCATCCACCCAGTGCAGCAGCTGCCTGGAAGCATCTCTGATGTCTAAAGCTGGCATTTATTACTTGGGTTCTCCTGTCCACGGACACACATGAACACAAACAGCCCTGTTACCCACAGGAAAATGAAACACCTTGTTTCTGTGCTAGCATTTTAAATACCCTTGCCAATAGTTTTAGAAGGCCTTGGACTTCACACCAAAAGAGCTCTGACTGGTGTTAAAATTTAACTGGGAAAATTCACAGTGTTAAATTGGAAAAAAAAAAAGAGTTATTCCTTAAATTGCAACAGAGTCATTGCTGGGGCTGTTCATGTCTCATCTTAAGAAACGACCCTTTGACTCACAACCTCCAAACCCTGAACCACTGGGAAGGAAGCACTGACACCAAACCATCCTTCACCTCTCCAGATCCCTTCTGTTCTTTGCTCTTACGGGTCTCTGCAAACAAGTTTCCTTGCCCAGAGGAAATGAGCAGCTGACTGGGCTGCTCCACTGGGTTTTGTGCCAGATCTCATCCAGTCAGATCTCAACTGGGTGCACTTTTCAGGCATGATAATCTTTAAACTGTCTCTGGTTGAGTAGGGAAAAATCAGAAGCCATTTATCACATAATGGTACCTGCACGTCTGAAGGAGGAAAATCACCTGCAATTCTGAGAGAAAGGACTGAGATTAACAATAAATGTGGTTCATTTTCAGTTCAGGCTTTCTAGGAAGAAGATGTTGCTCCACCTTTGCTATCACTTCAAAATTACAAGCCTCCCCTTGATCTGGGAGAGCGTTGTGTTCAGATTAAGGGCAAATACGATAAACCAACATCTCAGAACATGTGTAGTTCTTTATTTTGAGGTACCTGTAGGCACTTTTGGCTGGCATTTCATCACACCTCAATCTTCTTTCTACTGAGGCAGAATCACTCTCATACGCTGTAGGAAAAACATTGCTACCTTACACCCTAGGCAGTAAGCTGTAACTAAACCACACATGTGCAACTGGATATTTTTTGTGCCAAATACCTCTGCAAAGCCAGCTGCATAACAGTGTCACATATACAAGTCCTTGTACTGCCCTGCTGACAACCCCTGGTTAGAAGGACCCCACTTTGCTGCAGCTGGAAATACTCCTGGCATACAAAACTGCCAGGAAAATATAAATTGCAATTACAAATCTTCACTAAATATGCAGTATTGTGGCCTTTTCAATATTACATTTCTGTGGCAAGTTTTTCCATTGTACATTGTTCGGTTGTGTTGGGACAATTTGTTAAATAATGTAGAGGCACTTCATCATGGAGCAACATTTGAGGTGATTTACAGTTCCATCTTTTAGCAGCACACCTGTAAATCGCTATAAATAATGCTAACCCCTATTAAGAAGACATCAGGGTGCTTCCAGGAGGAGAGAATTAATGGGGAGGCAGTTGTGGTAAAAGCACTACCAGTTTACTACTGTTTGGGTTGCTCTGATACACAGATCCACTAGCACAGCCCACAGCCAGGCCTGAAGATGAAGGTCCAAGTTTCAGAAGGGCAGAGTTCAGAAGGCATTTAGCAGCAGGCTCCTGTACAGAGATCAGTGACACTCTAGGCTGAAGTACCTTAGTTTTTCTTGAGGGTCTAATGGAATTTTTACAAATCAAAGGTTTGCAGCAAAGTTTAATTTGAAATAGCTCATCATCTTCACTTCTCATCTGTATCAAGTCTTTATTTGGCAGCAAGAATACAACAAAGGAAGGCTGTGAAGTAAAGCAGACAGACTAAAATCCAGGTATATTAATACAGAGCAAATCCTACTATCTCAAAGGTTGCTGACAACTGCAAACACAGAAAAACAGTTGTGAAGCCGAATAAGCCCAGATAAACAGAACTTACCGACTTTTCATGTGCACAGAGCCAAGTTCTGCACTCACTTTTCAGCAGTACAGAATGGTTTAATTTTCCCTTGCAGTGTAAACAGCCACACCGTCACATGGAGATGTGGCTCACCTTTGGTCAGCCAGTGGTTTCAGGTGGTCAGAGAAAAGAGATGATGGTTCCTTGTAAAGCAGAAACTGCACATGACAACTTTTTGGCAGGAGGTGGGAGGGGTGGGTGAATGAGCTTCTGCAGAACCCAACATTGATTGAACTAGTGAAGACTTTGAAGGAAGGGGAAGAAGGAAACAAAGGAGTTTAAGGAGAAGTGGGGAAGAAAGTGCAAATGGGAAAAGAATACAGCAGGCTCAAAAATATCAGACTGACTGTAATTTGTATTTGGGTCTCAACCCAGAGCCTTTCTACTGGGGAATCAGATCCTGACTTAGTTCTGGTGTGAATATCCACCTGCCTGAAAAGAGACTTTTTTTTTTTTTTTTTTAAATGCTGCAGTGCTGTATGTGGAAAATGGTGAGAAAAGAGGCTTCCAGTCATGGAACTGGTCATGGCAAATCAGACAAAGTCACAGAAAGTACCTACCCCCCTGATGGGTGATCATTATGCAGGGGTGCAAAAGAACAGCTAAAGACAGCAGGACCACGTTAAACTATGAAATAAAATTTGTAGCTCATAGCACCATTATAAACACAGGTCTTCCAAAGGTGTTGAAAACAATTTACAGGTAGAACTTCAAAATTTTTACCTGTACAGCCATCAGGAAGCAGTGGTGTCATGACACATAATTCAGGGCTGCCACATGCATGCTTTTACTTCAGCTTGCAATGCATGTGTAGACTTTGAAGCCTTTGCTTCAGAAGTCAAGAGCTGACCTGTCCTTCTGTTACAGGAAAGCTGTTGCAGGAAGGAACTTTAGCATACACCTTGAACAGCCTTCAAAAGCTCAGAAACCAGAGGGAAAAGTAAAAGAGCTTCATCCTGTCTTCACTGAACACAGCTCTCAAGAGGACTAAGTCTTGACCTATGCAATGATTTGATACAATGCACATCATGACTTTATTTAAAGCAGACTACGTACATGTGCTGGTCTCACAGGGGAGAAACCCTAAACTATTATGTGAAACTTTTCATCCGTTCATGTTGTGGAGGATGAAGTCATGCAGCATACAGCACAGCCTTGTAGCTGGTGTAGGCCCTCTCCTCTTGGGGGGTGTGTGGCTGTCACTCACCAGATGTGGCCACCTCCTGGCAGCTGGACAGATGCTCTGAGATGAGACTGAACTGAGACCAAACCAAACTGACTCTCTTTTAGAGGTGCAAAGGCCTCACTTAGTGAGCCTCTGGCTTACTTATTCGATACCATGACAGGCTCATGAGTCTGGGTTTGGTTTCAGAGACTCTTTCAGCTGATGAAGACCACCTATCTATTTCCAGCACCTTTTTCTTTTGAAAAAATAGTTAACTCCAGTCTCACAGTCCTGAAGATATTTCACTCATATCTGATATTAAGAAATGTACAACAGGGACTGCAGAAATGAATCACAGCATCTGATGGTGAGATTAAACCCAGCAGCTTTCAAGGTAAAAGTACATTGTTTCACTCATGGAAATACCCCAGCTCCCTGCAGTGGGACATGGGATCTGGGAGAAACAGAGCAGGTGACTCAGGCAAGCATGTTTTTTGCAAATATACAAGTTTAGTTTTTTAATTCTTTTACTTTCCTCACATTTGCAGTGTTCTTTAATTTACTTTGTGTAAACTAGCAAGTTTTCTAGCACAGGTGATCTCAGTAATTTTCTAGGGAGGTTCCACTATCCTGAATTTTCTAATCAGGAAGATGGAGGAAAAAACCCTAGAACATGACTTAAATGAGTGACCCCAACCAGCAACACTGATTGCACATCACCTGCCCTGAGGTGGTTTGGTGTGTGTGGATGTGCACAGCTCGTGCCAGCACAGCACTTCCAGTCCCGGTGGCTGTGCCAAGCCTGGTACACATAAGTTATCTTAGAGACAGTTCTCATGTCTTATGGTCTAAGTGGCTCCTACTGCCCTTAAAATATTCACACTGAGCCTTGACATCTGCCCTGCCCCTGACAGGATCACCTTTGCCAGCCTGCAGGTTTGCCTTTCAGGAGATTGGGCTGGCTTGGTGCAGGTTGGTTTCACCCAAGGTTTATGAACTGTCTGGCTGATGAGAACTTTCATCATCACATCAGTACGCCTTGGTGGGGTGTTGCCCCTCAGTTATTCAGAGTAGGCAGTGCCAATACAGATGAAATTGCTTTTGTAGTGCCCCAAGCTCTGCCACCGCCTAAGAAGGGAAGTATTTCCCACAGAAAGGAGGTGCTGACTGCGCTGGAGCCCCACACCACCCGCACCAGGGCAGGCACATTCCAGAGGCTCGCACTGGTGCCCACTCACTGCTGGCTCTGTGCACACAATAGACCCTGATGCTGCTGCCAAGGGCAGATCCACCACTCCCTGCCCCTTACATGAACAGGGGACACTACTGCTGGATTTCAAGCATGACAGGAGGAACTCTACGTGCCATAAATCCTCGCCCCTTTCTGCTCAACTGTCCCCATCTCCAGCAGTTGTTTGGCCAATTCTGCAGAGTGTGAATGCGTCGCTGATATTGCTCTCCCAGAACAGAGGTTTGCAGAGGCAAACTAAAAGGAAAGGCTCTAATTCATCAAAATATTCTAATATTGCAGAGCTCCTCTGAGAATATCAGGGCTCAGCAGACTTGAAAGCTCATTGCAATTCAGAATGTAAAAGTTAAAGGGGTTGCTGTGAGAGAGAAGCAACCAGGGGCCTGGAGACAGAAGTCAGGTAATCCTGAACTTCCCTTATCATAAATAAATTTTGTTTTAATCTATACTGTGAGCTTGGCATGAGCCTGCTTTGCCCAGAAAGCAGTCAGCAACGCCAGGGAAACTGATTTCCTGGTACTCATGTGGAAAGGGAGAGTGTCTAATTTTCACAGCCAACTGATGCTGAGGAGCCGGGAGGCAGACAACTCTTATGAAAGAAAACAGGAGAAAATAACAGTGACCACCATGCTTCAGGGAGGGCTCTTTGAAAACGTTTTTAAGGGCACTGCTGTGGTTAAGTCCAGATTTAAGTCACTACAATTACAAACTGTGAACTTGTGGCCAGATGGGACAATGTTTTCTGAATCAGCCCAGGAAGACCAGGGAGCAATGTTGCCAAGGATAGAATAGCTCAGTGTAGGAGGTAGCAGCCTTTCAAAGCTGATTTACCTCTGTATATGGATAAATATGTCCCAAATCAGTGATTTTTACAAGAGCTGGTTTTGGAAGAAGCTGCCTCCCAGGGACAAAGCTTACCTCTCAATCCTCTGTCTGGTGTCGGAGATCTCAATCCCAGCTGGGTTTGGAGCTGAGTGGGAGCCAGCAGCTGTTGCCACTCCCAGACACTCCTAGGAGGCTCAAGTTCCCAGTCCCTCAAGTTAAAGCAATCTCTTTCTCCTCCTTTGCTTGAGAGCTCACTTGATGAACAGCCATTCTGGGCTTTTATTCTGTAGTTTTCAAAACTAAACCGTCAGTGTTTAGAAAGAGAAGTTTATCTCCATCACAGCTTCTGGGCTTCTTTGTGCTCAGCATCACTCTTCAGCAATATGCCTTTGTCAAAAGAAGACTCACACATGGAAATATTCATTAAAATGTTTATCTTCAAAGACAGCACATGCATTCTGTCTACTTACAAGCATTTGTGTGGCAAATAGAGAGGTATGAAGTTATGGTGTCAAACAAGACACAGGTTTGTTACAAATAACCAAAAAAGTCCTCATTCTCCTCTTTGTAAAGGGTTGTCTTCAGAAATACCTGACTGAATCTCAGGACAAAGTCCTTCATGTACCCTGCTTGTGAAGGCTGATGATTTCTCACCTCAGGTGTAATAGCTGAACTTCACATAGCTAGGCAAGACTTTAACCTATTTCTTGCATTTTTACATGTATATAATTTTTTCTTCCAGTTACTATCTACTTTTTCCTAGTAGGAGACTAAAGTGTGGCTTTAGTAATACCTATCATCAATCTTATTTATTCCATCTATTTCTAGGTAATTATATATAGTGTATTTCTTAGTCTATATTCGGATGGCCTATTTAGAGATGAATGGATTCCTTCCAGAACAGCAATGACCTTTCTGTGACTCAAACATTAATTTTCTAAATGGCATCATAGGTGAAATACCTTATATATCATCATAATTAACAAGATATACCCTATTAATGGTCAGAAAACATGTTTTTCATAATTATAAACAGAATCCTTCCTATCTGCTATGAATTGTTAGTCAATATCATTGGATACATCCACAGTGAAACCTAATAAAAACCGTATTCAAAAAGTAATATTAATTGCTAGTCTTTCACAGCTTAGGCACCCACAAAATGTAGATGTTAGAGATATCAATATTACACTTCAGGACTATTCACAGATTTGTCTGCTATAGTATGTTTGACAAGTCTTTTGTTTGAAACAGACAACTGGCATTATAGGCTAAATTGATTCACCTGCTTTCCCTAACTTCATTAAAGTCAGCTACGCCTGTAATTTCTCAGAGCACAGAAAAACTTGTAACTGCAATTCTAATTATCTCATGACTCCTCCTTTCTGATTGCAAAGTCTTAAGGGTCAGGGGATTAGATGCTTTCTGGGAAAGCTTGGAGGGAGGACTGCACTGATAAAGAACAAGACAGAGTGGAGAATAACACTATTCAATATGAGGAGTCCGTCAAAGGAATTAGAGCACCTCTCATGCAAAGAGACAAAGGACAAAAGTTCCATTCTACTGATTTGAGCTCTGATCTCAGCAGATCGTATGAGCAGGACCATGTCTGACAACAGCTCACCAAAGGGAAGTGGTGCTGGGAGAGCACTGCTAATTCAGAAAGAGGTGATTTTTCTTCTGCAGTAGCACTGGGTCAATACCGCAGATGAGTATCAGTGAGCACTGTGCTTTCAGCTGGAGCATGGGAGGTGTTACACCGGGGCCTGCCATGACCCACGGAGCTCTGACGGCTTCTGACAGCTGAGAGGTTTACTCCAGGATCCTGTCCTAAGGATAATGTATGGAACAACATCCTGCCTCACCTCCTTGCCCCATTAGTTTGAAGGGGAAAGCAGAGCCTTTATTTTCCCACTGAAAAGTCTGTAAGGAGCAGAACAACGCCTGCACTCTGCCAGACTGAGAGTCATTCATCAGACAGTTACTGGGATGGGAGCAGGTACATTTAGCTCAATAAACATAACTTGCTCCCAAACCCTTCGGACTCTGAAGAACAGAACTCACATTTACATGATTATAAGATGATATATTTCCCCTTATTTTTATGAAAAGCTTTATGACAAAAAAGCGTTGTTAAAAAGTACAAGAGAGTTAATGCTCTAGGGGATTAATTAATGACCATTTTTCACAAGCATACAAGAGTTATCACGCAGTAACAGGTTAAGATTGGCAAAAAATAGTGATAGTCATGGATGCTATTTAATATAACTACAGGATAAATTTTTGGACACATACACAGAATGTTCAGTTGCTGCAGAAATGTACATGAGGTTAAAAGCCCTTAAGAATTTAGAAACTTTCCCTTCACAAATTGATAATTGTCTTTTCTGAATATCTGTAAGGTTTATGTTATTTTATGTAATTGTTTTTTACTATGAGGCCAAAATCAAATATGTAATTTCTTTCAATAATATTCTGATAAAAGAAACTCCAAACATCTAAAAATAGCAATCTCTTACAAGCAGTCATGCTATACTTATCAAGATTAGAAAAGATTGTAGATTAATATAATTTTTAAGATATTACTTACAAAACTATGTTGGCTTTATGATGTTTTTCTTATTTCACATCAATAGCATTAAAATAAAAGGGATAAACTTATGGGGTAAACAATACAGATGTTGTTTATATTTAATTCATATTAATTTGTATTTATAAAATGTTTAGCTATTTTTAACACTCACTAAAGAGATTTTTATGCCTGTGTGTGTGCATAATTGCATGTAGGAACATTTCTATACAACCTTTCAGCCTTGCAAAAGCATTCTAAATTAATATTGCTATAAGAAGCTTGGTGTTCGGACAATAAAGATCTCTAAATAAAAGAATAAAATTATTGAAGTATTTGTTTTACTTTGCATGCATGCAGCAAATAGTCTAGTAAGAGCTGGTTAAGGATATATTTTTACCATTCCTTAAAAGGGAGAAATCCTATTGTCACATGTCAACTAGTTACTTGGATTGCAATCCTGAAGAAACCCGTGAATTGAGTTATTACTATGGCAAAAGCTATTGCTTGCACAAGAACTGTCATAAAAACTGATTACAGATCTAATGGAGCTTGCTTCAAACTCTGAATCTGGAAACCTCTGTTTAAGGAAAGGAATGGTTGGCTATCGGGAGCCATAAAGCTTTGTTTATACAGTTGAAAAGAACAGGTTTTCTAATAGGTGAAATTATAAAAGCTTGCATCAATTTTTCTAAATAAAATTAAAAGGTTCCAATCCTGTTTTTATGTACGTTTTGCAAAGTGATAACTGCAGTCTTCTGTCCTTTAACTCTTCTTCAGGCCAGCAGTGATGGTAGCTGGCAAATGCCCTCTGGGGACTGTGAAGACCACAGGAGTCAAATGCTGCAGGTCATGCAGGGCCACCACTGTCAAGACTTTAATCAACTCAGAGTAGGAAATTCTCCACATACAGTCCAAAATCAGTGCTTCAGATTATTTTTCAGAAAGAATCTAAGCAGAATTTTAGTTTACTTGATGGTCTGAATCACAGAATCACAGAATGGGTAAGTTTGGAAGGGACCACAGGGTCATCCAATCCAACCTCCCTCTCAAGCAGGGTCATTCCAGAGCACATGGCACAGGATTGTGTCCAGATGGTTCTTTACTATCTCCAGTGAGAGAGACTCCAGAACCTCTCTGGTCAATCTGTTCCAGTTCATGGTCACCCACATGGTAAAGTTCTCCCTCATATTCATGTGGAACTTCTGTGTTTCAGTTTCTGCCATTGCCCCTTGTCCTATTGCTTGGCACCACTGACAAGAGCCTGAATCCTTCCTCTTGACACCCTCCCTTTAGATGCTTATATAAGATTGATGATGTTCCCTCCCAGTTGTCTCTTCTTGAGGCTGAACAGGTAAAACTTTTCCAACCTTTCCTCCTAAGAGAGATGCTCCAGTCCCTTGATCATCTTCATAGTCCTCTGCTGGATCCTCTCCAGGAGCTCCATGTCTCTCTTGTCCTGAGGAGCCCAGAACTGCGCACAGCCCTGGAGATGTAGCCTCACCAGGGCTGATTAGAGGGGCAGGATCACCTCCCTTTACATGCTGGCAATGCTCTTTCTAATGCCTCCCAGGATTCCATTGGCCTTCTTGGCTCCGAAGGCACACAGCTGGCTCACGGACAGCTTGCTGTCCACCAGCACTCCCAGATCCTTCTCTGCAGAGCTGCTTTCCAGCAGGTCAGCCTCCAGCCTGTCCTGGTGTGTGGGGTTATACTGTTCCCTAGGTGCAGAACCTTGAATTTGCCTTTTTTGAATTTCACATGGTCCTTCTCTGCCCACAGGCCTTGCTAAAAGGGGAACTTTGGGTTCAATTCCGAAAATGTGACATACAGGTGTTCCACCAGATGCACTTTCATTGTTAGATACAGTTGTTTCAGCTGTGAATATAGACTGATGTTGCACTTAAGACAGCTAACAGCATTAGCATTTCAAAAGTTTTGATAGTACACACTTCCAACAGTTTAGAGTGTGCTCAACATGATTTTAAACAAACTTAGTTGTGTTTTGGGTCCAACTTGTGGTATAGATTAGATCAAGATTGCACCTTAGTGTGCCACCCAGGCTGGACCTATTTTAAGCTACAGCTGAACCCCAACCATTGAGTACATGTGCTAAAATCACTAGTAGTCCTTTGTGTAAGTTTTTCTGAAAGGGACAATGAAACGGGATTTAAAGAAAACTCTCCACACACATTTGGAAGCTGACCTTACAAGGTATTAAGTATCTTGGATTCTCATTCAGTAGTCATAAAGGTTTAATATCTTAACAGGAGGATCTTGACATTTGGGAAGACATTAAGCATTAGGGGCACAAAGTACAAACTCTCTATCCTGCTACTTTTATTTATTTATTTATTTATTTCACCAACTCTAGCTATTTTTGATAAAAACATGTAATACACATTGAAGCCACATTTCAGTCATAAAGAACCTTAGAGCTCTCAGATGTTTGTACTGCAACACTGTGCTCCCATTTTAATGACAAAATCCCTATTGAAATTCCTACTTTGTTGCATGTATCTTCAAGGATCTTCCTGTACTCATTAAACATCTATCAGCTCTTCTGTCAGTAAGGAGGAATCCTCTAGAATGAAAAAGAGCAAAGAGAAAAATAGTAAAATGTCATAAGTTTATGTATATACATTGATATCTACATGTTTTATGCCTGGGTTCAGCACCCGACTAATAGATTTGTTTCTGTCTCAAAGGCTTATGCCTGCACATTAAAAGCAATTATATGATCAAAGGCAATTAAATTCTGAAACACATGTAAAAAATCTGAGGGAAGTGTGAATTCATTCATTTATGAGCAGGAAAAATATTGTTATTTGGACAAAGTAAAACAGAGGTGATATGCAATTTCCTGCCAAAATGAGGTTAAGTGTTGAGAGCAATGACATTTTCCCAAAAATCAGCATATTGGTAGACAGACTATGGATTAAGAGCGAACACTGTACCAGGAAGGAACTAGAAGTGATGTCCTGGAGAGGCTCACAGAGGCTCTGAGGCACTTGTTTCTTTATCAAGTTCTGTCATTAAAACAAACAAACAAAAAAGTACATTAGTGTTTTAGACTTACAACATTCTTAATGGTAAAAAGGCCTAGAAAGATTATTTGAAAAACACATAATACAGTAAAAAGTCACAAAAGAAAGAAATCTAAGACAACATAAAGGTGAGTCACGTAGGATATAACCCTAGAAATACACAACTGACAGGGATTTCTGCTTTTCTCCAACAGGCTGGTTTTACAGGACAGGTCCAGGTGTGACCAGCTGGGGAGCCAAGAAGGGAGAGGCATTTGGGAGAAGGTGATGGCAAAGGCAGCACTGGAAGATGGCAGGCGTAAGACTATGAAGGGGAAGAAGTGAGCAGTGCAGGAAACAAGAGCAGGGTGAGGAGGCTGGATAGGGAAAGCTGCCACCTTTCAGTGTGGTCCTCCCCACGGGACATGACCCAAAGAGTAGGGAGACCATGCCTTAACTTTGTGGTTTTTGACAGCCACAAGCTTCATTTGCTCCCATGATCTGTGATGCTCAGCCTCATTCTCTCCTCACAGCATTTCCACACCAAATTCCCACCTCCTTGCTGCTGTTCTGCTCCCTGAAATGACTCTTCAGCAACACACCTCCCTTTGACTCATTACAACCACAACATCCCTGGGGGATTGTTTCTTATTTTGGGAACTACTGATCTGGTTCACCTCCTCAAATGAAGAAAGTGCACATATATCTAGTCCATTCTGACATCTATTCTCAAAGGTTTCTGATGAAGGCTGTTTCACAACATCGCTAATCTCTTTGTTCCAGTGCTTCACAATCTTATCACTCAATTTCTTCCCTAATACTTAAGATAAATATTTATTGCAAATTAAACTGATTTTTGACTTGTTCTATCTTTGGTAGACATGAAGAGCAGTGGAACATTGCCCCTTTTTACAATAACTCCTTATAGCTTGAGAGACTATTTTGCTTTCTCTAATCTCCTCTCTTTGAGGCTATGCAAATGCAGTCTCTTCAATATTTGAAAGGAACTCATGTTTTCTGACCTCTGTATAATCTTCAACTGGATCCTCCTCGATTTGTCACTACCTCTCTGTACTGTGATGCCTAAAACTGGACTTTGATTTTCAGTCACAACAATACCAATGGAGAAGAATATCTGAGAATTAGCATTGTCATATGAAGTCTCATTTTGTATGAGGGCAGTATCTGTGTTAGTGGTTTACTTATTTGACGTAACATGCCCTGAAACCAGGCCTAAAGTACCTCAGTGGAAACTCCTTTTTCTAACAGGCCATGTCTAAATGAAAAAAAAAACTAATAGAACCTGATTGAATACAAGGGGCTGTGCTCACGGTGCACAGCTCAGTTGGGCTTAGGAACTCAAAGAGTGTGAAGCAGCTGAGAGCCCCAGGCAGTTCAGAAGTGCCAACAGGGGTGAGAATTATGCTGTCCCACCCCAGTGCTATTGCTCTTTCTAAGGAGGCTCTTTGTTGAAAAAGTGGTGCCAGACAGGTGGTTGACTTGAGCCCAAAATGTGACTAGCCATAGTAAGGTGTATTTCCAAGTAAATGCACGTAAAAGCAGGTCTGTGACTGTGATGTATCTCACATGTGCGCACCACTGTGGGGATGTGTACATGACAGATGGGGAGTTAGAGCATAAATTGCTTTTCTCATGCACCTTTTGGCCTTTTGCCTTCACACTTGGACATCCAGCTATTATTGTCTGATTAACAGTTCTGCCCTCTCAGCACATATTAAGCATATCAAGGATAACTGATGGAATACTGAGCCATAAATGTTTTCTTGGCATTTGTTTGGCCTATGCTATTTGGGAACAATAAAAACATCTCATATTCATAATGATAATACATATATACCATCACAGATCACACCATCAAGCATTCTCCTTCCATCTTATTGTGTTGTGCAAAATGTGGAGATAAACATTAATATGTATTAATAGCATGTAAATATAATTAATCATAATAGGATGTTCCTGACATGTTATCACTGCTGTTGATAAAATACAATTAAAATTGTCTGGTCAAATTTTCAGTGTGGTTAGAATTGGCATCTCTGTTCTTGCTGTTTACATGTGCCTGTCTAAAGAACGTTACACTTCTAAAAATCACATTATTTCTTTCTGTTCCTAGGTGAAAACAATGCAGAGCTGCAAGACCTTTACATGATATAATTAATGAAAAGTCATCCAAAACAATGAAAGCCTACAAAACCTACATCTACAAAGACTGGAGGTACAACTAACTCCCAAGAGGACAGGAATCTGAGGCACCATTCATTATAAAAAAAAAAAATGAAACAGGCAATACCTGTGTTCCTGAGCTTGCATGCTCATTCAGTGGGAGAGAACTCAAACCCAAGTTTTGCATTGTTCAGAGACTGTTGGAATCTATTAAACAAGAATTTCACTGAAAGCTCCATGAAGTGATGAAGCCATAAGAGGACTATTGTTTTGGGCAGCTAAATCTGCTTTGAAAAAAACAAAGTCAATATTCTGAGGAGATTACAAAAGTAAGAATGAGAGTAGCATGCAGAAGGTGACCCAAAAACCATTTTTCACTGTCTCTTCCAATAGAAGCATGAAGTAGCACATACTGAAAATAGCAGGTGGTGGCCTTGAATACAAAGGAAGGGCTTCTTTGTGCATGGCCAGCTCATCCTTGGAACTCCCTGCTGCAGGATGCTGAGGATGCACAAGTTTCCTGCTGCCTCAAGAAGTGACACGGCAAACAAACAGGAGAAAAGTCTGTAGTCCCTCCTACTCCTGCACAATAGCTAACTTGCTTAAGTGGCATTCAGTCCCATAACACAGCACCTCAAACAAAACATGATACCAGTGCTGCGATGTTTTCACACATGTTCAAGTGCACGTATTATGCAATCAAGGCCATATCTGCAACTCCTGTTAATGTGAGCAGACTCTTGCTGCGTTGTAAACACAGAAGTAGTAATACAAGGCAACATAGTGTTTTCATTACATGCATTTGCCTCTAATAGAATTAATTCCACATATTCAGATCCACTATTAGCCAATACTGCATTTTTGTCACAAAAGGGAGAGAAAGCAAAACTGTCTCAACATATTATCATGTTGGTATAATGCAGCTGATGAGATATAACCCATTACTGTAATTTAAAAATTACATGCATTTTTAAAGGTCATGCAGCTGTTTTCAGTTATATAATCTGTAGAATGATGGAGTAGGAATAAAGATAGAGCAGAAAATAATATTACTGCCAACAACATGCTTGTAGATGATCTTCCTACTGTTTTTCTGTCTTGATAAATGAAAATTGATGCAATGCATTTTTAAAAGCAGGTTGGGCCAACTTGTTCCGTGTATCCTGACTAGGTTCACTTGGAATAGAGGCAGTTGTACTTGGAGGTTTTATGAATATAAAGATTAATGAATTTGTACAATTTGGGCATGCAAAGCATTTTTATCAGGCATATTCCATTTAGAATAAGCAGTAAACCATATATAACGGTTGTGTCAAAGTTTACTGAATAGGGCCCTTGGTAGCTAATGTAACATTTCTCCAACAAATCAAAGGTATTGTTCTATGCTCACATGAATATACAGTAGCCATTACCTTAAATTTAAAACTCACTGTGAGCAGCAAACACACTGTGGGGATATGAAGGCCATATTGTATCAGTGGAGTCTGCAGAGATTTTCTTCATATGGCTTTGCCTGGCTGAAATATATGTTGCAGTTGAAAGCTAAAGGGATTACTTTTGAATAGTCATCACAAAGGTTGATTATATTCGTATATCATTTAGCTGGACCCTGCAGGCTATTATTCCATTAGCTGTGCTGGCCCTGCACTGTCAAAAAGTTGATCATATAATGTAAAAAGGTTACATGCTCTGTTAAGGTATGTGAAGTAACTTGAAACAGTAATCTTTTAAGAGCAGTACAGCTTTGTACATGAAGGTAGATTGCATGTAATATAAATACTCACAAAATGGAATAAATACAATAAGCCTACCTCTATTTCCTATTTTTCCCTCTTTGAATAGGCTGTATATAATTTGAGTCAGTTAATTTTACCAGGTAAGATATTGGCTATAGAGCATTTTTTCATCCCCACATCCAAAGAACTATACCTCAAAAATCTGCGTCTTTACAAGAAACCCTCACGGAAATTATGTTTCTGGTGAAACAGATTTGCTGATTACGTTTCCCTTGCACATGCAAACACACACATATTTTCTTTCAGTGCTTAATAAAATGGATCTTCAGACAGTTCCATTATGTGAATGCCTTAATATTATTTTATGCTAAAACATGGACAGCGCATTAGATTGAAAGCATCTTACTGTTCCACAAGGCAGAGTAATCATGGACTATCCCTAGATGGCAAATGCTCCCATTGGGGAAACAATACCAACAAACACAGGCTAATGAATCACAGCAGTTATTAATCATGGGTATTTGCAAGAGCCACATATAAAAGAGATGAACTCTCAAGATTAGAAAGGTTAGAAGATGGGACCGAGAAAAAGACAGAAGATCATCCAATTGCATTTTAGAGTAAGTTATGGAGGAGTATTTGCTCCAGTACAGTTGTGCTCATGCTTGTCTCGGTCTTTCTAAGCAGGCAGAGAAGAAGAAACAATTTAGTCAGCTCGGTTCACTCAGCTTTCAGATCCTTGTAGGACCATTTGGCAAAAATAAATAAATAAATAAATACACATATAAGACCCTTAGGGCTTATGGCCTAGTTAGAAGTGAGACAGTGCTTTTATTAAACAAAGTTGTTTAATTTAGATTCTAACAGCCAGAGTTGGTTCTCTTTCAGTATACCATGTATATTATTCAAGGCAATGATTGAGTCTTTATGAGTACAAATGGGAGCCTTTAATGAACTAGAACAAGCACTTGAGCAGGTAGGTTTCTCTGAATAAAGGCTTTACAGATGGGTAAGTTTATGAACGAGAAGCAGAATTTATTTTATATGCTTTTGAAGAGCCTACTCAGATTATTGCACTATAAGGAAAGTGCAAGGTTTTTCTGGTTTGGGTTAGAAAACCTAATGTGAATATGATTTTTTATCTGACTAATAACTTCCATTGTTTACTTACTCATGTTCAACAGTCCTCAGACAAATTAATATTCCTCTCTTAGATAGTTTGGGCATGTTCCAGTCATTTGTACAACAATGGAAGTATCTCGATCTTATGTTTTTCAGTTCTGTTCATTGTTACACATTTGTCTGGGACTGTACAGTATAGCAACACCTTTTGCAGAAACCATTTGTTGAATATCAATTTTAAATAACAGCTCTATCAGGTAAAATTTTTGACTGTAGGTAGAAAACCAGGGATTTTTCTCGTGGACAAAATATGACACTGTGCCCTTTGTACACCTGGAAGTTAGAGATCACAAAAATTCTACGCAAATATTGGTGACACAGAAAAATCAGCTTTGAAAAACAATCATTGAGAGGATCACTTCAAACATGAAGAAACCTAAATTAAATAGCTGCCAGTTTTTAGTTTATACTTTTACCTTTACTGTTAACAAATTCTACATTAAATCCAAACCATTAGCTTAACATTTCAATATAGCATCTCATCTCTGGCTCCACTTCAACCCAAGGAAGGGAGAAATTAAGGAAACTATTTCCAATTCAGTGTCTTTAAACTTTTTCAGCTCAAGGCAGAGTTCCAGCAACACAAAGCAGGTAAGCATCTCCCCAGCTGGTTATTTAAAGTTTCCACAGTGTAAAGGAGAATTCCCAGATGGCCCAGAGAAGGGTTTATTTTCTTTCACCCCCCCACCCAGATTCAAAATGAAGATCCCAGCTGGAATCTGCTTGGTCTCTCCTAAAGACAGGACAAATCTTGGAGACCTGCTGAGAAGACAAACTTCTGAGCAAAGGGTGTCTGCTTGCTCTTGTGGTAGAAGCCAAACTTGCCCTTGGCTACCCTAAGGAGCTGGTGAGAACACACTAGCAGTATAAACGCACTTTGACTACCTCTATCTCTGCCAAGATCCATGAGCCATCACTGAAGACTGAGCCCAAAAGCTACTCAGAAATCCTTATGAAAGGAAACCCTTACCTTGCTCAAAGAAGTGCTATTTTATAGTCTCAAAGAACTTTTGCCAGTACTTTTAGAGATATTCCTACAGACTTTTACAGAAATATCTATCTCAATGATATGTGCACAGAAGTTTTAAGATATTTCTTTGGAGTTATGAATGAAATCTATGCTTGCTGCAAAGGGCGAAGAAGCGCTAAGTGGACCAATACTTCTGACAACATATTGATCATAACAGAAGCAGCATATTTGCCCCCACTTTGTGTGCAGAACCATCATGCTACATTCATTTTAAAACAAAGAAAATCTAGGTATTTCAGGTGCTCGGTAAATAATTACAATATAGTAGATGTGAAAACACAGATCTCAGACATAGCAACGATTCTGACACCAATTCAAACCAAAGCCAATACACTGAAAATTTCTTGCTGTCTTCCCCCAAATCACTACAGTCATTGTCCTGTAAAACTGTCAAATACTCTGCTTGAGAATCTACTTTTTGCACTTACTGTGCAACCTTCTTACATGACTAAACACAAAACTCCATCCTTTGCTCAAATAGACATAGTGCATTTTGTCCATTAAGTACTTGGTATAAAGGCACAATTAAAACCTGCAAGACAGGATAGCAGGACAGTTCACACTTGCATTTTATAAACACCATTTTCTACCCATTGAGGAAAACAAACCACTGAAGAGAGAAGCTCAGTACTCAATCACTGGCAGTGTGTAATATTTATTTCTGAGTATGCAACTTGATGTGTCTTCAAAGGACACGGCTGGCAGGGAGTGCTTAGCACCCCTTTCTCTGAATTTCAGGTTCCTCAAAGGTCTCTCAAGGGAGGCACAGCAGGAGAGCACAGATTACTTAAACATGTCCTCTTGCTTAACTGTGTGCCGTTAGGATACTGAGGTTCAAATACTAGAAGTATCTCTGGCTTCAGTTCTTTTTGCCTTATTTCTGTATTTTGACATGAGCATTCTACGTAATTTTGTTAAGAGTTTCTTGTTCTGCAAATCTTGTTCTTTATGTTCTGGTTTGGCTCTGCAATTTTCTGGCCTCTAAAGGTTTACTTCCTCTTCTGTAATCGGTTATAAGAGGACATCTTCATGGTCAAGACTTTCAGCATTTCCGGTGACTACCCTGCCTGTTGGGTTGCAAACTGTTTATCATCTGAGGTCTCTCTAGTTGGTTTTTTTTTTTTTTTTTTTTTTCTGGAAAACTGTCTTCCAAGATCTTAGCCAAAGGTATCAATTTGGGTACAGAAATGGAAGCCAGTGGAGTAGAGAAAATCCAGCATTGTATCCAATAAAAAAAAGACAAAAGAAGGCTAGGGAGATTTTTTTCCTCCTTATCTGACTTTAGCTTTACATCTTCTAATGCACCTTAGGCAGAAGTGCATCCTCTCTGGCTAAGGAGATACAGGGAAGTCTGTCTGGAAGATTCTGTTCTTTAAAAGGAAGATATGGAATCCCTTGCAGAAGTATCAGTTTTCTTGTGACTGAGGTTGTCTGGGGAGAATATTGTTCCCGGTAGCAACTAAAGTCCCCCTCTAAGATTGATGCAAATTCCTCCTACTTACCTCTTGAAAATAACCAACTGAAAACCAGTGGCTGGAAATAAAGGTCCTTGTTTGTGCAGGGTCCTTGCATTCACATGTGGTGTCATGGATATAATGCTATGAGAGATATGTCTCCCACAGATACTTTGGAGAAGCTTCTTTGTCTCAGCTTTCCATGCTGATTTTACCAACAGATTGAGATCACAGAATCATAGATCAGACCTGCTTCATTTCACCAGGGATTGGGAACAATACTTTTGCTGGTCAGAGCAACGTAGTGTGTTTGGTTTCTCCCTCTTAGTTTTTGAATTTATGGCCATGTTCTTTCAGACAATATGGGACAACTTGAAAGGCCAGTAGTTGTCTTCTGTCTTCACAGATAAGTAGAGAACTCCAGCTTTCATGCCAGTCAACCACTTCTTTTGATGAGAAATAGATTCGCATGAAAAAAAGATTACACTGAAAAATGGAAATGGATTTTCTGTTTTATTAGCAGCCAGCATAAGACTTGTGAGCTACTTTAGAAAGTTATAGAACTACAGAGACTTTTAAGAACATGCCAGCAGAAGCTAGAATTTAAAAATAAATGCTCTGGCTAGTCTGGGCCCAATTCTCAAGTGATGCAACCCATGCAGTTTCAGTGAAGTTAGCATGGCCAAGTCAGCTTCGCCAAATTGCTTCAAAACAGATCTTTTTAGAAAACATTTGACTTCAGTAATTTTAAATTCACTTTGAGTTATGCCATACCAATCACATTGTTTTGCTCCAGGAACAGCAGAGCTTAGAAGCGTCCACCAGGCAAACAAACGTCTTCATAAAGTAAAAGGCGTTGCCCTCCCACTCCACTCCTCGGCCACAGCGACGAGGCTGCGGTGAGAGTCACCGCCGGGTACTCTCAGTGTGGCAGACACTTAATGAGGCCGAGGGGAGGCACAGAATTCTAAGTACAAGGGATTGAGAGCAGCAATGGGTGATCTGGTTTCTTGGGCATCTTTGCCATAACCACAGTGTAAGGGGAGAAAAGGAAACAGGGTTATTTACATGTTGCTGCTCAGTTCTGTCCCTCACTAAGGCATCAGTGGATGTGGAGGCAGACACCATTTCTGTTACAGCTGCTGCTGGTTTGAAATCCCTTCCTAAGATGAGGTCAATCATGTGAAGTCACCAGCTGAGGAATAAGGAAAGAATTTTTCCCCAGGGCACAAGTTTGACACAGATTCTGCCAGATTTTTATTTTTTAAAAAAAACTGTCTCCACAATCCAGGAAATCCCTTTTGAAATTATCTTAGGTTTGAAACTATCATAATTTCCCCAAATTCACAAAGGAAATGAGCAACTTAAGATGACTTTAGCTATTTGAATCTAGTGGGGACTCCTTAACTGTGCCATCATCCTTTTCACAGGAGGATGTGAGAATCTCTTTGGAAGCTGGATAAATTGCAAGCATTAGGGTAGAAGACTCTGGGTAAGAGGCATTTGATAATTTAACACCTTTCTGTACTCAGAAGAATGTTTGGTGCTTTGATAGGAAAGCAGGTCTTCCTGGTAAAAACAATAACCATAGATTTCCCCTTAAAATCCCTGCTGGAATTTGTATGTTCTGATCAAATCACAGTGCTACCTCATAGCAAAGCTCATGAGGTATAATAGACAAAATTTATGGCTATAAATTAGAATAAGACACCCCTGCTTGGGGGTTTCAGAGTCTCCAAGCAAAGCCTTGTTTCAACAGAAGGAATATTTCACAGGCAGAGATCGTGAGGATTGCCCTTCTTCCATATAGCAGAGCCCTAGTTTGATCCTGCTGTGCAAGTTCATTTATTAGGCATAAAACCAGAAACTGTGCTTTGACTGCTTCTGGGTTCTGTCAAGATTGTACCTATTATATGATGAGCCAGCTAAGAAGGAATTTTTTGTGATACGAAGGAATAAAAATGCCAACCTTTGCAGAGGCTTCGTTGGAGCCGCGCGTTATTTGCGGTGAATCGCCAGGCTGTGTCGGGGCAGCGCTCCCAGAACACCACCCACTGTATCCTTGGCACTCATCCCTGGCACCCACAGGGTGGGCACCCAGGGAGCACGGCGGGCCACATGTGAGCCTGCCAGGCTGATGGCAGCGGGATGACAACCTTGGGAAGCTTTGCTTGCCCGACTGCAAATCTCTGTGGTGAACTGCTCGCTGTGGCTCTATTTATTTCTTGATCTTTGAGTCTCTGTTTAATTCCTTGCTGCTTTAGAGACCTGTTGTAACACAGTAGTTAAAAAAAATATTCACATGTACTGTTGGCCCTCCCCAAAGAGCACTAACTTGACACGTAGGCCATGACAGCTGGGCTTGGACTACTAAGAAATCTAATCCAGGGTTTCCATCATCTCAGTTGTTGCCTTTCTTTCATTACAGTTTGACTCAGCCCCTAATGGATTCAGCTTTATAAAATCAGAAAAAGAGGAAAAGAAAGCAATTTATTCATGTTTCACTAGAGCTCACAGAAGACATGAATTTTCTCTAAAAATGCAAATTATTTTGTGCCACACAAGTGAGACTGGGCAGCTAAAGCTCTTAGAGGAAGGGCCTTTCCCAGGGCTAAAGTTTTTATACCCAGTGATTGAATAAATCGATCCCTTTATTATCACATCTCTTTTACTCTCCTTTTTCTTCAGAAGAATGTAACCAAAGGTATCAAAGCACCCTTTTTAATTCCAAGAAAACTGATTATGCGTGTTAATTTTGTTTTTAATCCCAGACATATCAAAACAAACACCATAGTCATGCATAGCAGAAATCAATATCTCTTAAGCATCAAGTTGGTAAAAACAAGGATTTAGTGAGAATCCAAGATGTAAAAGACTAATGTACAAACTAAGCCCTTATTTATTTAATGTGCCTTTATACAAGCTCAATATAAACCTGAAAGAAACTATTTTAGAATAGCAGAAATGGTTTACTTGCACTGCATCAAAAATGACCCCATAAGACCTCCTTTACAGAGATAGCCCAGATATTTAATGTGAACATATGTTTTTAAAGGATTTCTTGTCTTATGTCCAGTCATTCTTGTTAATTCATGGGACAGCACACTGCAGATGTGCTCTTTTCTATGTTATATAAAGCAAAAATTACATTTAACAAGTGTAAGGTTGGTCATAAAAAATAAATAAAAATAGACTCTTAAAAGCTGGGAAATCACAAAGTGAAGCTATCAGTCATTCTTATTGAGAAGGGTGAGGACAATGTGAAATAAAACTTGCACATCTATGAAGAGACATTCCTAATATGCCAACACATGGTTGTTATTTCACATTCTCTATAGGTTGCTTTCATTGGCTCAATATGTCTTCCTCTAGGGTAAGCTGCAATGCACATTTTCACTAGATGCCCTTTCTAGCCACTGAATTCAATTTTAATAGTAATTAAATTAAACATTTTGAACCTTTTAAATATCTGCAAGTTCATTTACTTGAAAGAATAGACAACAAAGTCAGTGTTAGTTTTTGAGCTCTCTACTTCTAAGAACTTCAAACTAGATGTTTATTTAACAGTAGTATTCTTTGTTAATGTAATTGTTTAATATGCAAATAAAGTAACTTTCAGATTAGTTTTCTAATGCTAGTCCAAATCTGAGTACCAATTTGTGTACCATATTGATATGCAAACTAATCATACCATTATGACTGCTATTTAATTCTGTATGGTTTTACTGCTTTGTGAGTGCAGAGCAATACCACTTTAAAAAAGGAATATTCTCTCCTACTTTTTTGCTGACTCTAAAGATCTTCACCTTGCATACAGCATTTGTAGACAAGTAACAATTCTTTCAAAAAGTTGGTATAAGTTCGCATAGTCAAATACTACAAGGATTTTCTGATTAGAAGCTACTCTTATAGATTTGGTACAGCATGAATTCAAGCCAAGACATGGAACCAAAACTGGCTTGTGAGGTACTGAGGTCAGATTTGTCAACACACAGAGGACAGACAGAGAAGTTGCTCTACAAGATGGATGGAACCCACAGTAATTCAACAGTGAGACTTCAGCAGTTTAAATATTTCCCAAAAGTCCACAAGGCTTAAATCTAAGTTAAGTTCTTTGTAAGGCCTGGGTACAGCCACAAAGTAGAAAGATCAGATTAGACAGTACAAAATGACAGCAACATGCGAGTGACTTGCACAGACCATTAGACTTTGATTAGCAGCACAACTGAAGATCTCATTTTGATATGTTATTTATGTTACTGAAAGTGTTACCCAATTCAGAGCAAATGACTATGTCCATGGAGGCACATTTGTATAATAGCTAAATCACTTCTGATTTTTGGTCAGTCTTTCTTGCTGTTCATTATTCTGGACATCTAAGTGGAATTCAGAGAGAGGAATCATTCTGTGTCTTCTATGACATTGTTAGTTTAGAGATTGCAAAGTTCACCTATATTCAAAGTATAGACATCTCAAATACACATCTCTTTCATATAATTACATTCACATTATTGTTTGTAATGGCAAAATAGCTTCACAATTAACAACTCTAGCAAAGGAAAATTTACTATGAAATGTTTTCCCATTTTATAGGACAAACATGTCATAGAGACAAATAGTTACAACTCAGCTCCCTGTGATCTTTTAAGTAATGCTGTAACAAAACAAGTATTTTATTATAACTTAGTCTAAAGTTTAGTCACACACACACACATACATGATTTACAAATAAATAATTTTTAAATAGTTTTAGTAGAGTTTAAATTATGAAACGAGAGATTTATTTGAAGAGTTTTGGATCTATTTATGCACAACTAAATTCAAAAAGACAGTGCTAATTAGTGATTTTGTATATAATATGTTTGCTAAGAACATACCTATTCACCAAAAGTAAGGGTAAACAAACAACCTAATATGAGCTGCATCACTGCCAAATTACTGGTTCAGGTCTGCACTGAGTCTTGACTTTGTAAAACCTTACAAGTCTCTTTGTTAACCACTGAGGAAATAAATACTAGATTTTAAAAACCTGAACTGAATTCTTCCATTAATGGCAACTGAAACCTTTCATTCTAATGAAATATTTTTTTATACAGCTGGATATTTTCAGTAAAACATTAGATCGAAGTTTCTACCTTGCACTCAAGTCAGCAAGGGAATTCAAAATCACAGAATTACAGAATCATTAGGGTTGGAAGGGACCTCTGGAGATCATCCAGTCCAACCCCTCTGCCAAGGCAGAGTCACCCAGAGCAGGTTACACAGCAATGCATCCAAGTGGGTTTGGAATGTCTCCAGAGATGGAGGTTCCAGGCCCTCCCCTTGGCTGCCTGTTCCCGAGCTCTGCCACCCTCAGTGTAAAGAAGTCCTTCCTCATATTGAGGTGAAATTTCTTGTTTTTTAGTTTATGGTCATTGCTCCTCATCCTGTCACTGGGCATCATGGAAAAGAGGCTGGCACTATCCTCTTGGCATCTGCCTTTGAGATATTTATAATCACTAATGAGATCCCCTCTCAGTCTTCACTTCTCCAGACTAAACAGGCCCAACTCCCACATCTCTCCTCATAAGAGAGATGTTCCAGACCCCTCACCATCTTTGTGGCCCTCTCCAGTAGCTCATCTTAAAAAGTTTAATCTTAAAATTAAAATCTTAATCTTATAAAGAAATTAAAAACCTAATCTTAAAACTATATTTGTACTTCACCTCTCCCCAACTATATTAAGATTATGGTTGAGCCTCACTTCTAAAGATGTGATAAAAATTAAAAAAACAATGGGAAGAGAAATGAAAAACACACTAACTAGATCCTCAATAGTCTTAAAATAGACCATAGAGAATTATCTTGAATACAAAGGAGCTATAAAGGGAATCATAAGTTACTCTCCCAAAACTGAATCACTGAATCAGGCATCAAGGAGTGCCTGAGAATCTCAATTTTTCAGTTTACAAGCTTGAATCAATACCCTTGGAATTTTTAGGATCAAAGTCCAACTGTAGCATTCATATAATATAATCTTGTTCATTGAAGTATTAACTCCTCCCTTAACAGAAGTCCCTAATGCTTTACTTTTAGGGTTTCTTCAAAACTTCACTGCTTTTATTTCCTGACCCAAACCTACCAATGAGCCAGTTCATAAAAAATAAAATAAAATAAAATAATCTATTCTTATGTCAATGTTACCTTTTAATTTCAATTCTAACTTGCTATTTGTTCACCTCTGTATGTGTGTGCACCCTACTAACTACAGTGTCATTTGGAATGTGCACTAAGGATTTCCTTTATATCAGCAAGCTTAAAAGGATACTTGTCTGCATTTTAAAATTTTTTATACTGCTTAAGGATTCTATTTAACTAACTTGAAAGCAAAGAGGCCTTACGTATGGAGACACAGCTTTAATACAAATAGGTTATATAACATCAATCAAAGGTTACATTTTTACCTAAGTACTTCTATGTATTGTTCTTTTAAATGACTGTATAAAGAAAGCAAGTAGGAAAACCACAGGACTTAGGATATTGTGAAGCAAAGGATTAGAAGTTAAGCTGTTGAAAAAAGACATGATTTTTTTTGACATTTTTCATTCTTTTTTTTTTTTTATAATTAAACAAATAATGACATCTTAATTCAAGCATACATCATACATTTGTGAGAAAATGTGATTTGGCAAAAACGTAACATGCCAGCTCTTCAAAGTAACTTTGAAAAGCTCACACAACATGCTACAGAGCACACATTTCACCTTCTGAAATATCCAAAACAAGGCAGCAAGCCTAGAACCTTTCAGGACTCCTTCACATGCAGAAGACCAGGCAAAAATTAGCCACAAAGGAACACAAGTTGTATTTTTTGTTTCTTCGGAATTCCTGCCTCTACTTTTTGGGTGACCAGGTAAAACTTTTAGAAGATACAAATCTTTCCTTCTTTGAGTGCTGATGTTTCACTACATTTATGCATTACAAATTCTTTCTCTCTTTCTCCCTTTCTCTCAAGTATCCAAACTCTTCTAGGACAGCTTCACTGAACTATTCCCTTCATTTGTTTCCTCAAAGAGGTTAAAATTTTTCCTCAAGTACCTAAAAAATTGCAGTGATATTTGCCTAATTCTGCAGACAACTTAAAGCAATGTCCCTTGAGTAAGTCTCTTTCTCCACGCTCAATTCAATTAGGATATTATCTCTAAGTTCAAACAACAGCACCTGGTTATCACACCAAATTTCATCTCTGGTTATTTAACTAGTGTTGTGAGGAGAGACCTATCAGGAAAGAATTGCAAGGAAAAGATGGAAGAAAACCCTGAAGACAGCAAAAATGTGAAAAGAAGGATGAAGAAAAAAGAGGGGGAAATTGCCATGAACCATACAGCTATTTTTTTTTTTTTTTTAAAGAACTAATGAATAAGACAATACAGGGAAAAACACCAAGTGACTGAAAGTTTAGTTACCGCATAAGGTTGTATTCTGACACTCATTACCGTGGAAGCTTCCCCTGAACTTTTCAACATGCACGAAGGAAGGTACAGATGTCTCTAATATATAGCTCTTAATTAAAAGTAGAATCAGGGCCTCTGTAGTTTGACAGGCCTGTCAGAAATTCCCTTGGATAACACAGGAGAATGCAATTGTTTTCTAATCACTGTGTATCCTGCTCATTCACCACTGACACAGAAATCTGCTCTCTGCTACAACCCAGGAACATCAACAGGGCACCCCCACTTGCACTCATGAATAGCTTGGTTTTAAACTGCACTCTAATTTTAACTTTCATGATTCCAAGGTATGGGAGAGAATTTTGTAAATTAGCAAAGCTGAAAGTTTCCAAGGTATAGGCATAAAAATACAACTTAGTCCACTGCTTTATTTTATGATGACCACACAAAGATAACAGAGCACTGATGTCAGGTACCACATCTGCACAGATTGTATTGTTTCCGTGTTTCTATTGGTGTCCTTAGAATGAAACAGTGGGAAACAGCATAATTACGTTTCTTTTTATTTTTTATCCCCAGAAAAACAAACACACAGACAAGGGGAAAAAAAATAAGAGTTGAAAGAGAACTCAAGGAATAAAAGATAACAGCAGAGAGGCGAAATGTATTCTTGGGGTGGTGGTCACTAAGGAAGACCTCCAGCAGCAACCTGCATCAGCAGTTTTATTTTCTAGATAAGAGAGGAGCAGTTCCAAACTGAAACACCATTAGAGGATTAGAACAAACTGAGAAATGATTCAGGCAAGAAAGTGGTATTTGCTCAGGAGGGTTAAAATGCACATACACAAGTATTGCTTAAATCAGTCTCAATACAGGAATAATACAAAGTGCTAAACAAGACATTAATTAAAGCCAAGAATGTGCCATGGGAGGAGAGACCAGTAAAAATCTAACTTGTATACTGGGCAAATTAGCTACAACTCTAATAAAGGACATAACGATAGATAAATAAATTAAAATGTTACAATGAAAAAAGAAATGAAGATAGCTTTGGTAGAGGTCTCATGAGGTTATTTCCTTTGGAGGAATACATGAGATCTTTTTGAATATTATCTGGTTGATTAGATTTCCAGAATGCTTCAGATATCTTCTCTGGATTAACAACTAGTTAAAGGTAGAAAATATAGGTAACAACAGATGGATTGATTTTCATTACAAAGATACATCAGGAGTGAATTCAATAGGGATCTAAGGCAGCATTTGTGCAGTAAATATTTAAAAAAACCTCAAACAACACCATAAAATGTTAGTGAACAGCAAAGTGACAGAACCTGCTGCTGATGCAAAATTACACAGGGTAATCAAAATGAAAACTTTAAAGAATCTCGAAAAGATTTTGTTTCTGGACAATAAACCATCAGATAAAATTCAGTTTTGATAAATGCAAATTAATGCACATATGGAAAATGCCTTTTATGCACAGGAAGATTGCAAGCTGCAGTTTGATAGAAAGATGACTGATGGTGGGATATAAATAGATGTATCTATTTTCATGAGTGCCATGAAGAAAAAGAGTGAGAAATGATAACTCACTCTTCCTTATGGAGCAAAAGTTATGGGGCAACAACTGAAGCTGCAAACAATGGGTTAAGGGCAGATGCAACAATGCCGTACTTTAGTTGTGAAATACAGTGTGGTGTCTTGGCTGCCAAAGTTATGCAACAGTTAGAAACACACTGGAGAAGTCCATGGACAAATACAGGAAAGACAATTATATAGTATAGTATAGTGGGATCTAGATTCAAATTCTTCTTCAGAATGTCCCTAACTTGCAGGCTGCTTAAGATACGGAGAGAATACTGGGCAGAAGTATTGCTTCCAGATTTCCTGTCCTTATAATTTTTCCTAGTCTATCAGCCACTGCTGGACAGACACCATACTAGACAGCCTTTGATCTGGCCTACTGCAGTCACTTTTTCAGTATATCACACTCCTATTAGAAAAGCACGACCTCTAATCATGGAGATTAGAGATGGGTTAACGTAAAAAAACCTACACAGAAAGTCCTCCAATTGTTCCATGTAGGGAACAAGACTTAAATTACCTCTGCTAAACTCTGTCTGGGGGTTTTCATCACTCTCTCTAATCTCATCACTAAAACTCATTCTATTAAACTTGACATTTTCTGAGCATTAAGACCTATTTGGCTTTCATTCAAAAGCTACTAACAAATGATAGTTTGTGAGTTCCAATCTGTCCAAGATATCAAATGATTATTTTTTTCTTGCAAAAATACCACTAATCCTGCCCGTCGTGCTAACTTAAAGGCATTCAGACTGTTTTTTACAATTTTTATCAACAACAGAATAGAACAGCATTGTCATGGAAAGACTGGATGCTAAGCTGTTCCTTCAACACTTTTTCCAAGCGCTAGATCTCTTGCTCTATGTACTGAAATTGGGAGTGCACTACTCGTTATTAAAAATCCCAGCCCAAGCACTGATATTTACAAACAGCAGCACCATTTCCTAGAGCAAGTGGAGCTTGCAGGCTAGTCTTCAGCTTGCAGATCATCTGCAGCTGCCCTGTGGGAGGACATTTTTTATAAATAAAATATTTGTGAACAGCGGTAGTTACAGCATTATTACAAAGTCCAAAAAAAGATATCAAAGGGCAGTGTTGCATGTGTTGAACAAGTCTGCATCTTTTTTTCCCTGAACAGCTGTATACTTCTATACCATGCCCAGAAAACCAGAATTTTTTAAGGTAGTTCAAGACACAATCCAAGACACATTTTTTAAAAACTAGTGATCTTATTTTCGTGTATACACGGAATTAATTTCACCTACAGAATTAGCTATGGTTGTCACTATTTTTACATATTTTGCATTTGATTGAGGATACAGTATGAAACCTTTCTCCCTAAACTCTCTTTCCCAGTGGAAGTGTGAAAGGCTGGGGCAAAGGTTGAGAAAACCTTGTAGAAATGAGGCAAAATCGCCCTCAAATTTGGCAAATTCCAGTGCTGACCAGGCATTCATGCTCTGGCCTTTGCTCAGGCTCCTGCATTTCTGGCAGAGAAACCTGAAGACCCTGTGGCAGGACTGGTGGTGGGAAAAGTGGTCCACAGGAAGACAAACACATCTCCAGTCTGTATCATCTCATAACTGAATCTCTGTCAAGAGTTGCACAGTGGACAATACGCACTTATCCTGCTTCCAACCATCATACAGCTCCTATCTTCTTCTCTGAGGGACTTTGATCCAGCATTGGCCTCTAAGGCCATGGGGAACAGTCCACAGAATAGTGGTTTTAATTGAAATGTTGTTGTGAGGGCTGCACAGTAGCTTGCAACACATCTTGAGGCTTTTTCAAATAACTTCAGAACTGCCTTCGCTCCCCCCTGATGTGGGATAAGCCTGATTCCTGCGTGTTTATTGCCTAAGTGGGGAGCACTTAGGTACGTAAAGGCTTCATGTTTTCTCTGTTAAGAAAAATTAGAATTACTTCAGGATTTGGGACATAATACAGCAATGAAAAAACCTTCCTATGCTATCCTTTGTAGTACGGAACAGACTTACTTTATAGCAACCTGTGATTGAGTGAAAACACTAAATAATAATTGGATAACACATTTATAATACATTTATCATTTAGAGTGAGAAACCCAGTGGGATAGACTAGAAATTTGCACAAATGTATGAAAACAAATTCATGAAAATACATCACTGAGCTCGAAGTATATTCCAGCAAGAAGTCTGCCAGACACAGAGGCAGTAACGCAGTGTGGTACACAATCTTAGTTCTTTGTACAGAGAGCATTACACTGAGTTGATTAATGTGAAAAGCACAGATGATCCAGGAGCATGCTTTGAGATTAACTATTACTACCAGATCCTCACATCATTCAGCAAAACTTGGATTTTGAGTCTTTAAAATATTGTTCCTGCATCACTGTTCAGACTTTTGGAGATGCTGTCACTGGGACAAATACAAATATCTGTATTGGTCTTGCTGCTTACTCATACACGATGTCATTTGCTTCAACCAAGGACTGTAAAATACAGTTGAGCCTCACTTTTGCACAACCATCAAGCACAAGCATTATGAGTGGAAGCAATTTATGACAAAATTTTAAGGCAATCCCTGGGTTTTTTAGGGTAACACACCATACAAGGAGGAGTTATTGAAAGACAATGCTTTTGCAGGCAGATTTGAGCTGGACTTCTCAAAGAATCCCTGGATCTCATGAAGTCAGTAGTACAAGTATTTAAAAAACCCACTGATTTTCTTGTGCGGTACTAATATGAAAGTGTTCAGTTTGGTTCCTAACAGTTGTTGTCCACAACTGAGCTTGGCAGCATTGGCCACAGAAGACTTGAACATTAATCTTTTCAAATGATGTGATTTTAATTTTATTTATTCATAGGAAATGCCTACCACAAGCTCACAAAAAAGAACCGCCTGCAGTTTTTGGGATGAATGTGTGTGCTGACAAGGCCATCCCTGTGGCTTCAATGATGCATTTTTATAGAACACAGTCACCATTCTCCATCCTTCTGGTAATCATGACATCTTTAGCGCTAACCTGCCAGTGCAGATTTTATTTCCTGCATATACTTCAGTGTTTAAATAAGAACTATACAGAATATTCCTGGATTATATTATCTAACCTGAGGGTGAAAGACTTCTTGTATTCCTTTGGGTAGGATGTATGAGTTGGAGACAACCTTAGCTAAGCACCATCCTTAAACAGGTTTTTGTTTGTTTGTTTGTTATTTTTTAACTGACTTGAGCCTGTTGTTCCCCTTTCACTTACTCTATCTTTGGTGTAGTATAGTGTACATAATTTAAATAACCACCACTCAAAACCACCTGCTGGTTTATATCAGCTAATTAATGGTGATTTATCCAAGTTACTAATTTGAGTGGAGCTGATTGCCTTTAGGAATTTCGAGAACATTGTAAGAATTTTGATTATAATGATGCTTATTTGATGGGCAGTCTACTTAAAATACTTTTAAAAAATTTGCCTGCCAGCTGATTTTTAACTGTGCCAAATGAATGACTTTGTGTTGTTTCCTACTCAGGATCATGTATTCAGGTAGTTTGTTTACTCTGATACTGAATTTCATCTTGGTCTGGCTCCCTATCATTTTCTCTTTAATATCAGCGTGTATTTGCCTAGCTTTGAAACAATGACTGCTTGAAAAATAGTACTGATCTTGAACCTGCGGAGCTTAATCATTTTCACAAAAACTAATATAGCAGATTCATTTTAGCCAAACTTCTCTGTCATGCTGACCTGATTCCCAGGGCCTGAAAGTGTGAATTTAATGGTGGTACAATGTCTGAGGTAAGAATATAATAGAAACCTCTCAGCAGTATATCTATTGGATAAGTGTAATTTCTTTTTTCTCTACTGGTCTCAATGTCTCTTAAGGCAATCTAGTCTGCAGACAGCAAAGGAGGCCAGCCTTCTCTTTTATTGTGATCCCAATGCTACTTATACTAAACAAAGAATCAAGTCCCTCGATAAGGTAGGCAGTAGACATAAGCACATAATCCTAGAGGAAAATTTCCTCTATTAAAAAACACTTTTTGTCTGTGAATTTAAGAGAATACCACTATGAGGTCTATCCTGAAGGCCAGAAAATGAAGTTATTACAGTTTGGATGTATTACTATTGCTTTTTAACTTTAGGGATAAGGAAATTTTTCTCTTAATCACTTTCAGGTACTAAAATTGAGCATTATATACTACATTCTCTAGAAAGTAATGAAAGCCTATGTTGGCTTCCAGTACACATTTGTAGATGAAAATTTAACCGAACTAAAGCAATGCCCCAAACTGAAGCAACTGTTTTCAATGTAAGTCAAGCATGAGAAATTCTGCTTTTGCTGGATTTGCTATCACACAAATACTCATATTGTGCAAATTCCTTTTATATAAACTTTTATGACAAAAGAAACTCAGGATACAATCCAGCATAAGAGGGCTCTCACCAGGTTCTTCTGTATACAAAGCTTTCTGTCAAAGTTTTGTCTATTAGTGATGGGATGGGAGAAATCGTAGACAAGTTTCCTAAAATTCTCAGTTAATTTTATTTGAGAAAATATATAAAAGCTGTAACTTGTAGAAAGTATATTTTAAATGGGAGTGCTACTTTTAGGCATTTAATTCCACATCTTTGACTTGAAATTCAAGAAGTGCAAGGTAACAAAAAAAAAGGGTCCTGGCACAATACTTTTGTTCAGTGTCAGAATCCACTGTCCCTAAATCATTTTGGATAGACAATTTTTTAATATACTCTTTCAAAACTTCCAAAATTACACAAATTTACTTTTCTCCCTAGCCTTCTTATAAATAAAGAGTATATTTCTATTGGGAGTTCTGGAGAATCAACATCTCAAACTGTTTTAAATATTTAGGTATGGCTTTCACTGCCTAATTATAAATAGCTAGTGTTAAAGAGATATGACCTTAGTTTTCGGTGAGTTTTTTTCTTGAATAATGAAAGATAAAGAGAAGAAATAATGAATAGCGGTGCCTTTCTGTGACTATTTAAGAAATAAGAATAAAAGATATATCAGAGAGAAAAAGTGAGTTTTCAATGTTTACAAAGCAAATCAGTGGCAAAGAGGGAAATAAACTGCTGTCTCATAGTGCATGACCCTCAGTGCCTCATCCTCTCCCCAAATATTACTCTCTATTACTCTTTCTGGTAGTCTGAGTCCTTCCTGTGGTGTTCAAATGTTGCTTACTATGAAAATCAGACTCTATCATTTTTGTCCAGTTTAGGCTCCTCTTTATTATTATGCTTTCTCTCTCTGAATAGTGTTCAATGAAATAAAGCAGAGACATTTAGTGCAATATTTTCACTGTTCATTCATTAAAAATTATCTTACTGTTAATAAAAAGTGAGACAAAGGATAGGTGTGTTACAGTCCACTTCTGCAGTTGAACTTGCTCAGCCACATCACAGTAAAACCTCCAGGGCTTTTGTTGTCTTCTACAGCAAAATTACTAACTCTACTGTTAGTATTTTCACTGCAAAAAACCCACCTTTTTTTGGCAGCGAAGACAAAGCCAACTCTCCCTCCAGTTTCTCTACAACCTTTGATCTCTTAATTCCCATTTCTCCTTCCCCTTGATGTTCTGGTCTCTCTGATCTCTGTTCATCACTACCATATATGTCCGTATAATCTCCCACTCATAATAACTTTAGGACAACCAGAACCTCATCCTTCATTTCTGGCAGACATGCATTTCTTTGGAAATAAAAAAATAGGCAATCTCCTGGTTTCATTTTAGACTAGTTCATCAACGAAGTTCTGCAGGACGTTTTGATTACAACTGCCCAAATTCAATAAGCAAGTCAGTGAATCTTGTCTATGAACACCAGACTTACAAGATTTTATAATAATGAAAAATATGTAAAAGTAAATACAAGGGACTCTGTCACATTATTTCATATTTAAAGTGTTGTCTGATTTAGTTCACTCAATTGCTGGTAGTAAACATGTGAGTTTTGCTTAAATATGTTGATCGCATAATGCTCAATTTTAACTTTTGAGTCACTTTTTGAAGTGCTACTTAATATGCATCCAATAAAAAAAGACTGATCTTCCAGTAACTAACTGAAGAGCATAAACAAACTTGAAAAAAACATGATCTATTATGAAGCACTTGCCATAACCACATACTAAAGAAAGAAATGAAAGTACAAGTTACATGCAATACCCTCAAAATCTGCTGCATGCCACATTCTGAAAAGCAATTTATTGGAAGATATTTGGCACTGTGATATCTAGAAAATGCATACCTATTGATAGTCCCTACTTTTTAACTAGGAAGTTTTCTCAATGCACACCAAAATGAATGACTAATCACATTGAGGATTATTTAAGTGAAAAGCCACTATTGAATGAAATTAAGCGATCTTCGTATCTCTAATCACCTCCTTCATAACTGGTAAAAACAAATAAAGCTCAAATTCAAATCTCCGAGCAAGGGATGAACCAAACTGCCCATCTGTAGAATGTATTTTGTTTAGGGCCTGTTCACATTTCAAAAGTCTAGGACTGCCTGGTATTTGGAACACACTCTTTCTCAGAAATTAACTGAACAGCTTTGGACTTTATTAATCACTATTTTAAAAAATACTTTCTTGTGAGAAAATGCACTTTAGCTCATAGGCACTGTCTTGTGCAATGTACTTATTAAAAACAGCACATGCCTGTAGCCCAGAGGGCTGACAGCTCCCTCCAAAGCTGTACTGCTGCTCCAAGCTAACCTCCAGGGGCTACTCGAGAGTGATGCAGCCTTCATCCCCTCCTACAGAGTCTGAATAGATCATACCTACAATAGTCTCAACCTCAGCTATCCTGAGAAATGCTTTTCCTAAGGTGGCTACTGAACTCCACTTGTGGTAGAGAGGCAGTTTGGCTGAGCAAAGGGGAAAAAAAATCACCTTTCATTTTCAAAAAATTTCAAACAATTTTATGAAAGAATAAGAGCAAGGATTCAGTGTAACTGAGGGCTTTTTTCTCCTGCTCAGACACAGGTAACATTTGTTTCCATTATATCACTCATCCGTGACTTTTTATCTCACATGATGAAAATACAACAAAGAAATAAAACTGCCAAACTCTGAACCTTATGACTGAGACAGGGAATGCTTGCAGACAGCACTGAAGAACAAAAAAGAACTGAACAAATTCAGTTCAAAAAGACTGATCATATCCTGAGGTACAGCTAGGGCTTTTTTTGTTGTTTGTTAAAAGTGGCATAAAATCTTTAGAGATTTTTTCCTCCAAAGATGATATTTCTCTAGTTTACTAGATACACTGTTTTGCTTTGCATGAGCACCCTCTTTGACATTAAGTTCAGCCTCCAGGCTAGCGTCGCTTATCTCTGTTTCCAAAAATCCTCATATTTGATCATCACATTTATTAAGTCAGACTCTGAAAAAACTTCCATCATTCTGAAGCCCTCTTCTCTTTCTCTTCTTCCTCCAAAATGTAAGCAAATAGTTTAATCGCTTGTAGGAAACTGCTGAAATTATAGATATAGCATAACCTTCAAGTATTGCACACAATTCATTTTTCAAATAGTTGCCTGAATTTCAAATCTATAAATATTTGCAATTTCTAGAGGTCAAAAGATATGCAAAAATGCTCAAAGATTTAATATTTCACAACATACACCCCCATGCCCCAATATTCTGTTTGCTTACCTTACCTTCAAAAGCCTTAATTTCTTGGGTTATAGATGCCTTAATATTGAGTAGAGGGAGAAAACACTACAGACCAAATAGAATTTCTGTCAAATTCATCTTACTTGTTAGTTACCTATGCCTAAAGTTGAATGAACATGAAAACAGTTTCAAATTGAAAAATAAATTTTAATGAAAATCATACTATAACGGAAGACTTGGCAGGAAGAGGAACAGTCTTGTGGGTGAATATAAAATGCTGCATAAGAAAATGATGCCAGGTAGCAGAGATAGTTCAGTTACACCACGTGGTTGTCTTTGGATGCCAATTACCAGTTCTAGGACTCCAAAATGGATATACCAGAATGTTTTACCTTGAAGTAGCTTTATAAAAGTAACTATACAGACCATTATTTGGAAAACATATCAAGGCAAGACTGACTTGCCTGTGGAGAAGCAGGGAAGTTTCATAAAATGAAGTAAGAACAAGAAAGTAGGAAATAACATCCACCCAAATTCTTACTCACCAGCTACTCTCAATCCTAACACTACCACTCCTAAGTTGCTCTCAATACTTTCTGAACAGGTTCTGTTTTCTGCTCTCCAGAATAATTTGCACTGGAGCCCCTCCCTGACATATGCCCCAACTACCAGGGTTGTCATACTCTGTTTTCATAAATAACTCCTACACAAGGGTTAGGAATGTCAGTATTCCTCACAGTACTAGGACTGAGCACAAAGATGTCTTAGAAAGCCTTCTATGAATGCAAAGTAACTGTACCACTCTCTCATATGGTGGCAGTTTTTCAGCATTTGCAGAAAAAAACACATTCACCAATGTATGCACACATACGTGCAAGTATCTATAGCTCACATTTTGATTACAATCAAACCATTCCTGTGAAAAAGCCCCTGAGGAATATACCAAATTGCTGCTAGACACTCTAGCCTCCCACCCTTTCTAGCCCAAACTGTCACAGTCAGCTCCCAGGTTCTATGCAAAAGGGATGTTGAAGGCACTGTGTGCTGCTGCTCCCTTAAGACACAGGCTTTCCAGATTTTGGGTATGCAGCCCAAGGAACAGCAAAAGGGTAGTTGCAAATTTAAGATACATATGTTCTCTTCACCTGAGCATTTGCATCTGAAAATGTACTTGAGGATAAAACTCCAAAAAAATCAACAAATGTGTAGCCAGCACGTTCATGAAAATCCCATTAACAGCAACTTGATATGAGGTCATGTACATGGCTTAAGCCCCAAGAAATGATGTCCTGGAAGGAAACACTGAGACAAAAGCTGAAAAGGCAAAGGATTGCATTTACTACTTATAGTCCTGGCAGCCCAGAGCCTGATAATGGGAAGAAACAAAATGGTCCTGCGTGGAAAGTGGACAAGGACATACGGTAATGGCTGTTCAAGCAGGATGAAAGGGCTGGTTTGTTATTCTAGACAGAGAGAATAATCAGGCAGGAAGAGTACAAACTGCAGCTCTGAGCATTGCTCCACTAAGTGGATTTCACTCTCAGTATTCATAGCCCTCCCTCACATTAAACTTGAATAGGAAGCTGATTCCAGGCTTTTCAACAATGGGCAAAAATGAATATTGTTGCCATGAGAATTGATGGGATGACAAGATTCAATATTCTGGTAGCCTTGAAATGGTTTCTGTGGAGGAGAAGGCACAGATAAGAAGAGAAGAACTGGAGAGCTTCCAGGAAGGAAAGGATGAGGGGATGACCTGGGGCAGGCAAGCAATATCTTTCAATATTCTTAAGCCACAAAGTGTTTCGGAAAGCTGTTTTACAAAACATATCAACATTCTAAAGCTGATTTCACAGATGGGCAAACTGAGGCACAGATAAATGAAATTATTTACCCAAACTTACTCAGCAAAGTTTATTGCAAAAAAAATATGCAAGTCTCTATATTCAAGAAAATAACTTCTTTTTCTCTCCTCTAGGCCATGAGATCCTGTCAATGGCATTTCACAGGCTTGTCTCCAGAATTATAGCACGTTGGGAACGCTGCTGCATATATTCTGATACGAACGAACAAATATATATATGTCAGCCTCACCATAATGGCAAACCATTGAAAAATGTGTCTACAATGGACATCACACAGTCTATTCCTCAAAGAGTTGTCAAGTTTTTCCCAGTGGCTAACCAGAAGCATCCTCCCATTAATTGCAATTTTTCAGACCACCACTTTTAGTTCAAACTATCACAGACAAAGAGAAAAGATTATTATTTGTTTTCTTCCTCTCTTCAAATTCTACATATCTCAAATCTGCTATTTTGTCTTCCCTGTAGACACAGGAGCTCAAAATCTACCATTACATTAATCTCTTCTTTTGGTCATGATTTTTAGCCTCATTTTCATCCTTTCTGCACCATCTCCAGCTTGTCTGCATACTTCATAAAGCACTGCTATGATACTAAGTTGAGACTTTACTGGTGTTGAGTAGAGCAGGATTACTTCATGAGCCATGGTTTTTTAAAACCCTAAGATGCTTGCAGATTTCAGAACAGCTTAACACTGTTGACTCAGGTTCAGTTTGTAATTTACCACAAGTCTTGATTTCCCCACCCCGACCTACAGAAATGATATTTTCTCCCTTTCTATAAGAATGCACTTGATTATTCCTCATTATATATACTCACACACACATACACACACACTAATGCTGAGAACATGACGTGTTTCTCAATTTGACAAGATCCTTTAGAACTGCAAACAGTATGAACAGAACACTTATGTTCCTTCCCTAGTCTGTGTTCCCTTCAAATGTAATCAGCACACTCACTACTCTGGTCTCCAGATAAAGAATGAAAATAGAAGATAGTATGGACTCAGATCCCTGTAGAATAGCATGCTAAACAGCTTTCCATTTCTAACAACAGCCACTGATAAGCTTTTAATAGTCAGGAGTTCTTTTAATAATCATTATTCACCCACTTGATAGTAGATTCATGTAGTTCAGGCTTCCTTACTTGCTTATAAATGTTGCATATAACACTATATCAAAAGCTTCAGACACACTCTATCATATATATTCTCCTTATTTTAATTTCTTTACCTAGAAGTCCTATTGCTTGTTAATTATTGACACAACTAGTTTTAGCAAATCCATTTTGGCTGTTGCACATTTCCTTGTTTTTGCCTAGATATCTGTTCAACATCTGATTGTATGTCCTGGTATTTTTCCAAGACAGGATCTTAAGTTGATCTATCTGAAATTCCTTGGTGGCTCCTCCTTTCTCCCTTTCTAAAAACAGGCCAGGTTTGTCTTTTTCCACTACTCTGGAACCTGACTTGACCTCCCTAAGTTCTCAAAAATGGCTAATGACCTCAGGAGTGTTCCAGCCAGTTTTTTAAGGGTTGTAGGATCAAGTTTCTGAGGCCCATCTGATTTGAAGATCTAACTCCTTTAAATACTCTCTAGCCTACTTTCTCCTGTTCTAGCCTTGGATCTTGCTTTTTTTTTTTTTTGTGGCAGATATAAACTCTGTTTGCCACATGATCCCAACTGACCTTTGCAGTGAAGATTAAAGCAAAAAAAGCATTACAGCACATTGGCCTCCCCTAGGTCATCTATTAAGAGTTTCTTCCCTCTGCCATAGAGCAGACTAATACTCTCCTTGATCTTCCTCTGGATAATAATGTACCAATAGTTTCTTATCCTTGATGTCCTTTGTTAACAGTATCTCTACCATAGCTACTCTTAGTTCACACTTTATCAGAACATGAATCTTTTCTCCTCTCCTACATGTTCTACTTTCTCCATTGTTCTGTGTAATTAAAAAAAAAAATCCAGCAATATATTGGCATATAAAAAGGAGGTGTACTTTTTGTCTGCACCAAGATATGCACTTTTGCCTGAAAAATGTCATGGTGTTCTGAATTTTTCAGTATTAGCAGAAATAGAGGTGCTATATAAACAATGCTTTAACCATTTATTGATTGGTGCTTTAACAACATCTGACTCTGCTAAAATCACAACCAGATGACTGGAAACTCATTGTTTTATTTAAACTTGATGTTGCACCACTGCCAATATTGGAGACTTGAGTTTACACATAAAAATTGGTGCTCACAAATTCACTGGAAAGAAAATAATATCAAAATTAAACATATCTCAGCACTGGACTTTTGGCATGTTTCTCAGTACAGCTATTGAGAGATGGGTATAAGAGAAACAGTTCCCCCAGGGCCTGGCAACAGTGAGGGCACCATCTGGGTTCTGTGGTCTCAGAAAGTGCAAGGAGAAGGGGAGGGAAAATCCAGGAAGGGGGATGAGAGGGGAAATACTGTGAAGAAACATGACTACCATGGCAAGTGAAAATGAGAGAAGGGGAAAACAAATATTTAGCTGCCTTTGGGGCCTAAGAACTCCTGGTATCCCTGCCTTTCAAATGTGAAATTTATTACTTAAATCCCGTAAATTTTTTTTTCTTCTCTAATTTGTGTTTGGGGAAAAAAAAACAACAAGCAAATGAGCAATAACTAAAGGTCAGCCTTTTAAAGCTTGCTTAAATCTTTCAACTGAGCTATTTCTAGAATAAGGGTCCACATCTGACCCTCACTGCAATAAAACTATTCATATAGCAGGGATTACTCACATGAGTAAGATTTACAAATGTATTCCCTAATACACACACAAAAAAAAATTGATTCATTTTGCAGCATCTTTCATGGATGCAATATGAAAAAATGAAAAAAAGGCTTCAAAAGTGTTCTTATTTCTGTTTATCTCAAGCTGGAAAGAAAACAAATTAATAATTTGCAAAGCAACAAGAATTCAACCTTGAAATGCCTCTGGTCATCAATTGTTGCAAGAAAGGAAAAACAAAATGCAAAAGAAACTGGGGGATTACATTTAAAAACCAAGAAAAGAACAGCTTCTATACAGAAGAAATGTTTGCTTTATACTCTGCACAGATGCTGTACCAGCAAAATTCTCAGTATATTAATATAAACTGTCTGAAAAAATTCGACCCGATTTCATAAGACCAGCAAAAACAAAACAAAGGGAAGCATGACGTTTATGGGTTTTTCCTCTAGCACAACCATGCAAGCTGAGCTGTGAAACTGTGATGGAAATATTAGAGCTGTTGTGCCTGAAAAAACGCAGTGATCATTTCATTCTTCCTGTCTTTTAATGCTCCAGGGTTTTGGAGACGAATAGGAGCAATAAGTTCACTTTGCAGAATTAATGCTGTAATTCTTTATCATAAGAGCGGAGCATTACCTCAATCTGATTTTTCTACAAAATGGTTCAAAGTCTATTTTTAATGATGGCCCTAATTTGTTAACACCTTTTAAATTATTAATCCCCTTTATATTCAAGTAGTTATTGCATGTCATAACAATGTATCTATGCAGGGAAATTTAATAGTATTTTCTGCATGTCAAGAAAAGGCTTGTTCTGCAAAATGCTATTAAAACTGATAATGAGCTAAATATTTGCCATAGCAAACACTGAAATTACTATATCAATCAACTTTGGGTTCTCTTATTCAATAAACAAAATTTAACCTATTAACTTTGCCTAATTTTAGGCAGGAAAAAGCTTGTTTTCAGGCATATCTTGCCCTTGACTTCATATCTTTATCATCTGATAACTACATTTTCCTGGCCAATTAAGCCATTGTTTTCAATCAGATGTAGCAATATAAGCCTTTTATTCTGTCTTGAATGCAACTGTATTACTAGATCCTGAATACGATTTTCACCAAGCAAATTTAGACTACATTTTAAAGCACACATATATCACAGGAAAATGATAAGCTGTGTTCCTGAAGACACCTCTCACATTAAAGAAAAAACAAAAAAACCGAGGGACAGATTTATGAGGAAGTCAAAGGGTAAAATAAAACCTTATATTGCAAATCCCTTAACTCTTCGGATCTCCACAGATTTGTTTACGTGGCAGGATGTTTGTGTGAATCTTTTCAGAAAATAACTCCAAAAATATAAAAACCTGCATGCAAGCATCACTGCTGACAAGCACGGGAAGGAAAGCATCCTCTTTCACGAGCATCTAAAGCAT
>JAWWEU010000125.1:14749492-14777104 GCA_035583155.1 Acropternis orthonyx | reverse complement strand
ATAAAAACCTGCATGCAAGCATCACTGCTGACAAGCACGGGAAGGAAAGCATCCTCTTTCACGAGCATCTAAAGCATCCTCTTTCACGAGCATCTAAAGCATAAATCTGAATGCTGATTGAATACCTAACACCCAATTCAGTGAAAAAAAGGGGCAGGTTCCATCTCTGCAGAGCACACAGAAGCTGAAATGGTTTATTACATAAGCTGAGAGCCTCGCCTCAGCAGTGTGTGCCGGTGTGTGATGTTGCTGCTCATGCATAAGTGGCTGCATTCACCCGCTCGTCGCTTTTGTCACAGCAAGTTGTTGTGTGATCAAGAAGGATCAAAGCGCACCCTCTAGAGGCTAAACACAACCCCCGGCTCCACACACGGCACCCACCCACCCCGGGGCTCTCTCCGGCCCTGTGTCACCTCTGGCAAACAAAACCAGCACAGACGGTCATGAGAGGGGTATTAAAAATACCAGCTTTGCATTGGTCTCTTGTTTTAATACGCTAGAAAGGAAGGAGTGCTCTTTTGCAAGTGCATGCTGCATGGAATTGCTATCCAGGACAGTGTGGGTGCAGAAACCAAATGAAGAATAAGATTTCTTTTTATCCCTGGCTGCAGTAAGGGTCACACCTTGCTCATGCTGGACTCCATCATAACTTCAAAGAAGCGTAGAGGAAGCAAAGTGCACTCAAAAGGCATGCTCCCCCAGTTTCAAGGAAAAGAGGGGCACAAACTAAATCTCATAATCATGGAATCACACAATGGTTTGGGTTGGAAGGGACCTTTAAAGGTTGTCTAGTCCAACCCCCTTGCAATGAGCAGGGTCATCTTCAACTAGATCAGGTTGCTCAGAGATCCATCCATCTTGCCCTTGGATGTTGGCAGTGATGGAGCATCCACCACCTCTCTGGGCAAACTGTACCACAGTTTCACCACTTCTTATTCATTTTACCCTATGTCTGTTCAAAACCATTGCCACCCCTCCTATCACAACAGGCCCTACTAAACAGTTTGTCCCCATTCTCCATATAGGTCCCCTTCAAGGTGTGAAAGAATGCAATGAGGTCTCCCCAGAGCCTTCTCTTTTCCAGGCTGAACAATGCCAATTCTCTCAGCCCTTCCTCATGAAAACTGCTCCAGCCCTCTGATCGTGCTTGTGACCCTCCTCCGAACTAGCTCCAACAAGTCTATACCTTCCCTGCGCTGAGGACCCTAGAGGTGAACACCATAATCTGTGGTTCTTATTTGAAGACAATTTCTTAGTATAGAATATTTCCAATTAAATGATGGAGAGCTGCTGTTGAATGGAAATTAACTGTGCTGTTACTGTCATTTAGGTACAACAGAGCTCATGCTAGTGGACCTTGTTCCTCTGCTTACAATGAAATTTTCGCTTCTTTTCTCATAATTCATATCCTGCTAAATAAAGCATCAGTGTGAAAGAATGCCAGTTTCACAGACCAAATTTTCAGGTAAAAGTTTTCCATTACTCATGTAAAAAAACTGCACTTGATGTAAACAAGAATGAGTTTGTATCGGGAATTTGTTCGTGAAAGCAGTTAAATGATAGCAGCAATTATCCCCCTAGTGAGCGTAATAAAGCCAGGAAGTTCTGAATTACCTTATGGTTAAATTTAAAAGAATCTCACATTTACAGGAAGACTGCTGTTGAAGGTTCAGAAACATTCTCAGTTGCCTTGTAGTGACATGCAATACATAAAAAATTACCATTAGTGGCTGCAGTTTCAGTTAAAACTGATTTAAGAAACACGCTTTGTAGTTTCAAGTATTTCTGCTTACAACGCCGCTAATATGACAGGAAAACGAGGATAAAGAGTGACTTTGCAACAGGGGAGTGTTGCTCACTTCTGTCTCACACTGTGCCAATACAGAGCAGAACACATCGCAGGTACAGACCGCACAGACGAGCACCGTCAGCGAGAACACCCAGCCCTGAGAGGCAGCTACAGGGCCTGAGCCACTGGGGCTAAATCTGACCTTGTTCTACGGGCCGATTTTTTTAGGGGATTGTATTTGCTCTTAACGATCAGGTAATCTTCCTTTTAGCATATGAAAAGCTGGCTAAAATGTCAAACGAGATAAATAAATTTGCTTGCAGGAAAGCAAACAGGAAACAACCTCATGGGTCTCTGGTAGGTATGAAAACCATGAAGATTACTACACAGGCAATTGCCAAACACACACACACACACACACACACACACGTATATTTCATGCAGTCAGAAAGTACAGTGTAGAGAACTGCACCAAAATCAGCCAACGGAGACAGCTGTGGAATAAGGAAATAGCTATGAAGAGTTAGAATTAATTAAAACAATCGTTTATTGGATAGTGTGTATGAATAATCCCTTTTAAAATAAGAACGATAATTTAAAATACTAAATAAAAAATAAAGTTTCAGCTGACTCTTGCAGCAACCAAACACATCAACTGCAGACACCTCAGAATCACAATTAAAACAACACTGATGGAGAAAAACTGTTTTCATCTGTTTCCAGAAAGCTGCAAGAGTACAGCCCTTCAGTCTTCTAAGCAATGATTACTTCAGAAGCTCTTAAGCCCCTGCTTTATCCATGGAGGCTGAGACTCTCAGGTACATAGGAAACCTCAGTCCAGTCTAAATAAAATGCAACAGGCTCCTTAATATTTAGACCACAAAGTTCTGTGTACACAGAAATTACAAGGTCAGGGAAAAAAAGCATTTTCCCCTTAACTAAAACTGACTGTTTAGGTCGGACATGAGCAGGTCCCACACATGCATTCTTAGGTTAATACTTGAAAATATTTCTAGAGAGGCACTCTATGGTTATGGAGACTCAATGGTTGCAAGAACTTGAGCACAAAGCTGAAGTTTATGGAAATCAATAATGGACAACATATTTAGTTTTAAGTGACAATTTTTTTCTTTCTTTCCATTAGGAACACACGTTCCCAAACATAATATAAAAGCCAAACCAGTATGTGCCTCTGCAGTGCAGGGTGCTAAATAAAGGGTGTACATATAAGTGGGGGGAAAGAAACATCCTTTTTCTCCAGAGAGGCTCCATCAATCTGTCGCATTCGCAGCACAGTGAGACAACTGAAATTGGCAGAAGAAAATCAAACACCCCTCTATTTCACATGGAGTGAAAGAATGTATGGAAGATGAGCTTGCTGCCTGGCCATAACTGCTTCCATAGGATACACTTTCTGTTCAACTATGATAAAGCCATTTTTCTGAAGCGGTGTCTCCTTCAGCAGAATGTTTGCTGGATGCAATCTGAGTGGGTTTTATTGATCCTTTGATCTAGTTGAAGATTGATGCTTTTTGTACTCTCTTCCCTTAGTTATAACTTCTGCACAAGACAAATACAGCCTCAGATTTTCTTTTCCATGACTGAGTCCTAGGCAAACAACTGCCTTGCCAGTTTTGAACTTAAGTAGAACCTTCTCTGTGGGAAGCTTTTACTAACAGAGGCAGCTACTGTTAAATCTTAGTTAAGATAGAAACAGGAGTGCATTTAGAAAAGAATTTGAGTTGAGAAACTGGGGTGAGGTAACTATGGCAGATCGTTTTAGAAGAGGCTCTAAGATGAGAAGAAAACACCTTAATTAAGTTGCCATAGAAGGGAAAAAAAGAATTGATGAAAAGGGAATAAAAGAATTTGACAAGGGTTCAAAAGATGAGCTGTTTGGCTTGTAAATATTTTGATTTCTCTTTACAGAAGACTGGCAAAACAGGACTGGTATAGTTTTATGAGAATCCAGAGTTGTGAAGGCACAATAGCAGTATTATGATTTTATTTTTTGAGGATATAGATTCAAATACTGAACTCTGAACCTGGATAAAAATCAGTCTCAAAACTTAGACAGTCTAGAATGGATAAAGAGACTGCTCAGATCTCCTTATCTGGGTTTCCATAAAAAAACCCCCACCCTCAGTCATAAATCAGGATCTAAAGCATTTCATGCAAGGTCAGTCACATCTCTAGTAAGAGATTAAGTGTGAGAACTCAGTAGGATGAATTCAGAAATCTAGCTGCTTTCCTGCTTCAGAAACTTATGTAAGGAGAAGAATTCTGAATTATGTAAAAGACTTTGAATAACAAAGCTTCACAGCACTTAGAGAGACCATTTAAGAATAAGCAGCAACCCCTCCCTCTGCACTGGTCTATTTCTTGCTGGTGAAGCCCTTGTTCTTCCTGCCCTTTTGGAGTGGATACCAATCTACTGTGCTCAGCTGACTGATATGGGCTAGTCCTAGTGGACAGTATAACTGGGAAGTTAATAAAGAGGCAACAGGATCCTTGCATCTGCTTTCTGCCTCCTTTCGTCAGTCACACTAATAAGAAAGAACTACATTCCATCATATATAATTAGTCTAAATAATCGTTATAACCTTAAACCTTCAGAAATCACTATAAAATTTTCTTCTAAACACTGGTATGCATCAAATAATTCCTTCCTCCAAGCTTCATGCAAAGATGAAAGGAATGAATTTGAAGCTTCCATTGGATAGAATAAACACAGTTTGAATTACACACAACTTCAGACAAAGGAAAAGCTTTCTATTTTTTCCCTTTTCCTGCATAATTTTACCATTTAGAACAGATTGCTCATGGATGTTGTGGAAAATCAATTGCCAGATTTTTTTTAAGAACAGACAAGACAAACTTCTTATAGTACCTCCTATATAGGGGCTGGAGAAGATTTTTCTATGATCCTATGCTTATTGTCTCGGCTCATTAAATTCCACCGTTCTGGAAAAGATCAGAGATGGTGCTGCCAAGGTGATTTGGGTATCTTCAAATTAACCCCACAGGCTTTGGCACTGAGAAACACAAAGACTGCCAACTGCTCTCCACATTTCCCCTAGCCTGCCTCTGATCCCTCTAACTGGCACCCAGTCAAAGTAAGACTGAACTTGTACACTTCTGTGTTTAAATTAATCAAAGTCCCATAGTTTACAGAGACAAATATTAGAACCAGATTATTTTAAAAAGCAGATTGTACCTATGTAGGAACTAAATGTAGCATTGATTGTCCTATCCATGTATCTCTAAGTAACTAAAACCTCTGTCTCCATGCCTTTTCAAATCCAACTCCTGTGCCTGGAGTACTTGGATCTTCACAAGTGGTGAAGATCCCAGCTCTCTTCATCAGAAGGCAATTTTTTCCTCTATACAGATTGTATTGAGGACAAATCTTTTTCTAAAAATGCCATTGACAAATATCAAAGGAATCCCAAGAAGTGTACTCAAAGAAGACAACTGAAAGGTGCTTTATAATATGGGGAAATAAATTAACTGAATTAAAATTACCTATAATTAAACCAATAAGTTTAAAATATAACTAAACAACTGGAAAGAGGCAACAAAGTAGCAGTTTGTTGTTTAGCTTACAATTTCAAAAGATACATAACATCTACTTTGCCAGCCTTACTGGCTACACTCAGCCTTAACTGTACTTACTCAGATACAGACAAACTGTTAAATGGTTAGAGATCCAAGCAGTAGGTTAAGTTATGGCACATACATAAAGCCTGACTCAAGGGTTCAAGGCTCAGCGAGGGCAAGCTAACAACACATTATACAGCTATGCAGGCAAGAAGTACTTGAATAAAGCTCATCTGAAGAAATGCCATGCTGAAAATGCCACAGTATTATTATGACAATGAATAGCACACGTGATGGTTGCCTCTTCCTGCAAATAGCAGATGTCACAGCATGCAATTTGTCTGCATCCAAAGGAAGACTTCAAACTTGCATTGCAAGGAATCTTAGTTCCTGGATTGACACTCAATTCACTTTGGAATTGAAAGGGATGGAGACATGTCACGTCTTGCACATCCTTCCATCACTTCCAAAAGACACTGATATCTTCTTCAGTCTATCCAAGGAGGGAGAGTAACAGTGTCCCGCTGTTTTGATTCTGTGGTGACAAAACTGGCATAAAGAAAGAATTACACTGCAGTCTGCACAGTATCCTTTATGCTGCAGATTGTGCATAGTATTACCAACTCCAGATGGCTCAGGGAACAGGGGATTTAATTGAAAAAAAAATGTTGCAAGAATCTAAACATAAAAGTTAAATGTAAGATTCTAATGATTGAAATGTAACATTCTACTGCACAATGTACTATCGTGGACCAAATTGATATAAAAATTATAGGAAGACTTAAATGAAATTAAAAAAATAGCTTGAGGAAATGTAGCCCAAAAAATAAAATTAAAAAACCCCCCAAGCAGCTGTAAATATGATGAGACGCATTGTTGCACGTACATAATAGTGTATATATGTGTGTATGTATGTATATACATATATATTTTGTAGGTATAAATGAAGATAAGAGTTCAAAATGTCCAGAAAATCTAAATACCTGGGTGCAAACCCCCTAGATCTCTAATTCAAATGGGAAAAGAACCCCTCTGAAAATAAACACTTTTTGTCACTTCAATACAGAATTAAAATGGATTCATTGGTGACTTCATCCATTTGCCAATTGTTGACAGCTGTCAATATAGGGATTTGATTTCTTTATCCAAGCATCACAAACACTGCATTCGTATCTTCAGAAAAAGATCTCGACTGTGAGCTGCAGTTTCACTGCCCCAACTCAATTACTGCATTCTTGAACTGCAATGTATTCATTTGTGGGCAGTGGGGCAGCCAGTGGGAGGGTATTGATTGGAGTATAATGTCATGTGTAGCAGCGAGAGTAAGATGAAAAGTGTTTTCTGCTTAATGGGTTGGTATTAAGTAGGTGGGAATGGCTTCTAATTAGCCAACAATTGCTGTGTTTCTCAGTTTCCCTCCCTTCCCTCCTCCTGTCGGTCACCAGCTGCCAATCTCTCTCTCCTTTTCCTTTTTTGTGTGGAGTTCATTGCTCACTGCAGTGAAAGCCTTTGTTTAAAAAAGAGGGCTCCCAGGGTCTCATCTGCCAGGGTACAGCTTGCTGCCTGCGATGAGTAGCAACTGTCAGTTTATTTTATCTCAACCTTTTCATCATTCTGCTGAAACTGGTCGAGTGAAACCACCTGAGAGACCTGAGGATTCAGTACCTACAAGTCATTAGCCAGGACTGCTCAGTCTCTCTCCACACAGCAAGTCAACTGAACACTACTTAAAATATAGCCCACTTTAACCCCCTATTTTCCTATGGACGTATTAGGACTCCTCCTGTATCTTCCACATTTTAGTTGCATGATCATTCCTTAAATATACTACAAATATGATTAGTGAGAAATATATTTTCAGTGCTTCCCAGCACAAATGCTCAAACACTACTCTTTAGAGATATAAAATACACTAAAATCTAGTTACTAGACTATCCTCAGTTGGAACCTCCCTCTCACCCAGGTTATATTCTCCAGAATAAATACCACACCTAGCAATTCCCCCCATTATTTGAACCTCTGTTTGCCTTGGAATTTTTGATAATGCAGCTCAAAGGGACAAATTCTGCTTATAGTTACACTTGTGCCACCCCCCTCAAATCAATAAGATTTTACAGGCATTACAAAAAGCAGTATTTGGTCCAAAATTTTTAACACTTATGCAACATTCTCCTATCTTTGCCATTCAGTTTCTCTGTGTGGGTACATATGTACATATGTACATGTGCTCACCTTTCAAATGGCTAATGTAATTGCAATAAAACAATGAAAAACTTATCAGTGCACGCGAGACAAATATTGAGTTTTGAACTACAACAAAATTAATCTAAATAAAATTCCATGTTGTTAGCCTGAGCTATCTTTTTCTTGTAATCACAGCTAACTTGTTGCAGTCATTACTAACAATTTTAATACAGCAAACTGAAATATTGTTTTCCCCTGTATAAACAGGGAGCCTTTTCAAGATCTATAAGGGAAGACAAGGACAGAAATCCAGTTATCCTTCAATATATCAGTTGATTTCTTAAAGCTAGAAATGGTCAATATTTCATCTCAATTCTCTTATTCCTGCAGCATAAATGTACATACTTGTATGAATATCAACAAAATAAAATATAATTTGTTTCAGTATTATTCTCAGAACTGAGATAAAGGTACTTGTGAGGACAAGTTCACTCTTGGGGAAATACACATTTCAAGATATTGTTTGGCAGACTGAAAGATTCTGGAGTCAAAGACTGGGCTCCACAGCACCCTGAAGTGACATTTTCCACCTGGAGATCGAAGTGTCAGGTAAATAAAGGGCTGCAAGTGCTGCACCCAGGAGAAGTCAGTGGACACTGTGCAGCACATTTCCCTCTCCTTTCCTGGTTCCCACTAGCTGTAACATTCTGTTTTTCCTTGACATTGGCTACTCAGGTATGGCCTGACGTTCTTATTCCTCAAATTCCTCGGGTGCACAACCTGAGCTGAGCAAGACTACCATATAGCATACTCATCTTTCATTTTTCAACTTTATATTAGCAATGAGCTAAATGCACAGTACTAACAAATGCCCAGTTGATATGTACAGACACAATCAGACAGCTCAAGGTCTATGTTCCTGTGATCTATAAATATCAGACAGTAAGAAATACACACACCTTCACAAAAAAGACACAGGTTGAGTATTGGCTTTCACAGTCACTGTCATTAGCATATGAATAAACATAAAGTTTGCTTAGGAGAGGTGTTGGGCACTTGCAGGTCCCATTGCAAAAACTGCTGCAGAAGATGAATGCCCCACAGGAGCTGTCAGCACCTACATTGTGTTTGACTTAGTATCTGTAGCAGCTACATCACAAAAACTAGAAAAGTACGCCAGAATTTTAAGGAAAAGGAACCTTACTAAACCACTGTAGCAAATAGGGGAAAATAAGAAAAAACCTCCTTTGATTAAGAACAATTTCTCCATATTACTCTATCTGATACTTGTTAATGTCAGTATTGTAGGATAGTAGCTACATGTTAAAAATTATGCACTTGTATGACACACTACGGAAAATACTGTGTAATTACTTGGCTCTGTGGCAAGTCTTATATGAGCCCTTAAACGGGAACATTCCATATTATAGATAATATTGAATGCTTAACTGAGTGAGTAGAAACAAGTGGATGAGCCTGGAGGCATGGTCATCTACTTAAGCATGCATTTGGATCTTCAAGCTAATTAATCACCCAGTTGTATACTTAAACTTAGTCAATCCATTCACACAGGTGATTAAGATCTATTTAAAGGTTATTTTGACACTTCATAATTTTCTACTAACCAACTCACCAAGATACTCAATAGGGAATGTGATTCTTTCCACTGCATTCTCTGATCACAACACCGTAAAAACACAGAGCATGAAGAACAGTGTGAAAACAGTAAGAAAAAACTAAAAAAACCCTCTCAAAAAAATCCTATTGATTTTACTACAATCACAAAAGATATACCTAAGAAGGTGCAAGTTGAGATTCTAGCTACTGGGTACAGAGGTAACTGACATACTCCTTCAACATTGGCATAAATGTGCATAAAATTGGGATTTGGAATGAAGGCATGAGGTCAAAGAAGGAGAAGAATAATCGCAATATAAAAGTGAAGAACAGGTGAGAAAACACAAGAGAACAGAAAGGGAATGAAGAGAAACAAAAAGATAATAAATGTTTCAGAAACGGTTCAAAAACCCACAAAATATCTCTGATGATTATAGAAAAGAATAGAAAGATAGGGGGATTTTTGGGCAAAGGAAATATGGTTTCATAAATACATGAAATTGTGGAAGTATGACACTTCACTTTTTAATATAGATTGGCTCATTCTAAATGTAAATCATGTAAATCTTGACTGTCTTCAGATCACAGAGTCTTAATAAAAACAGCAGTTTGTTACTTAAACATAAGAGGAACATAAAAGGATATATCCAGGCAGGGGAACACATTTCAGAAAAACCCCTCTCAAAGATGCAGAAAAGAAAGCTGACTTGGGAGGCCAGGGAGAAGGAAGGTGTTTGATACACTGGCTGTGACTCCTGAGATGACCTAAGGGTTCTGGCACAGAATATATGCACTGAATACAGTTTCTTTGTATTGACTTTGCTTTTCTGTGTCCAAAGATTGTTGGGGAGCTTTGGGCAAGGAAGGGCTTGCAGCAGACAACTGTTTTCCTGTTGGCCTGAGGTCTATATCGGTTTGCATGTTTGCAGACAACACTAATAAAAGGTTCTTTAGGAAGTCTAAATGACAACAATCACCTCAAGATTAAAAAAAAAAAATAAAAATCTGATCTTAGGTTCATTACAAAGATCCATTTTCCTTTTTGAGCATAAAACCCCTAGAAACATCTCTGCTTGTGTATGCAGCAAAGGAAAGGGTTCTGTGATGGGCACATATGGGGAGGCACTAGCACCACTTCCAAAGTTTGCCAATTGGCTATTCCTATGTTGCCCTACAACCATCAGGAGGCTGCCAGAGAACAGCTCCTGCTTTATGACCCTTCTCTTCATCAACACTTTCATTACGTCTGAACTGCAGAGAAACTTCAAACTTGAGGTGCCTCAAATCAAGGATTTCTCCAGAAGTTACCTAATGCGGTTGGGCAAGAACTTCAATTTCTTTTGAACCATTCAAGGGTCCTATAAAATCAGAGCAGGACTGAGGTTCTGCCCTGAGAATTTTCACTTTTTAAACTGGTAAGGAACTTCACTTATGCAGAAGTACCAACAGTGCAGTGTACAAAACTCCACTAGTTCAGTGCATAAAGCTACACTAAAGGCTCTGACAATATACTGCAATTTGAACATCACTTCCATCTTTTTCTTCCACAAAAAAGAACAATTCACCTTATTTAGGGAACCATTTTCTGCTGATCTAGAAAGCTTGTCTGAGAAAACACAGCTGGATGCCAACAATGTTTAGCACAGGAAAGGAAATGCATGGCGAGATTTAGATGTTTCCATAGAAAGTATCAGATGGGAAAAAACCTAGATGAGATCCAAATTCTCCTCTGGTTAAAATGCTTTTATGTAACTACAGATGACAAGAACAGTCACAATTGCATAGTCAGGATGATAGTGACTTTTTTTGAACCTATAACACCACTTAGAGATAAAAGAACTGCCAACTCTTGGCAAAGACTATGAAAAAACTAACACCCTATTCTATGGTTAAACATGAAAATGTTCTACAAACTCTCCTCTCAAGTATGGTACTGCCAATCGACACACCTGACCGAGATCAGATTCTGTCTAGCAATTCCCAATTATTTAAATTGGTATTTAAAAAATAAAAAAAAACAACGAAAAAACCACCACAGTAAAACCCCCTGGATATTGCATTTGTACAAAGCACAAGAACAGAGTATCAGCACTCCCCTCTCATGTTTTTTTCCAGACAAACTTAACCATCAACAGTAAATAAAACAAACTACTGAACTCCTAGAAAAAACTGACACAGACATTTATTCTGTGTTCTCAGACTCTCCATCAAGAATCTGGTGCATCCAGTCACTGACCAAAATATGCTGAAAAACTTCCCTGTCACCCTCAGTTCTATTCTGCACACTTAATCTTTTCTGTAGTTCAAGCAATAATCACTCTCATTCTCTAAAAATATCAGAGTGTATTACTAAACAATCACATACTTAAAAAAACAAATCCCAATAATTATAGTAGAAAACAAAAGGTATTATGAACTACATAAGCTGATTTTGCAGAAATACACCTGTTCTGTGCCATCAACATCTATAAGTAAGCATGTTCTATTTCAACACTTAGTAAACGTATTTAACATTAATATAATACAATAATACAGTAGTACAAAAAAATTATTGATACTTTTGAAAGGTAAAGGTGAGACAATAAAATTTAGGAAGCGATGAGTGCTGGCTGATATGATGAAGAAGAGGCAGCAATAGTTTAGAAAATTTTAAGGGAAAAAAAAAATTACAGAATCACCTCTCCATTTTTTCTTAATCATTTTTTAAAATGTATATATTTCACCATTTTTAAGGACTGTATTTTTCCAGAAGTGAGCAAATAATTCTATCTGATAAACCCTAAAAAAAAAAAAAATGTGCAGAAGCCATCCTGTGAATTTCTGTAGGGGACACAGAAGCATTTGAACTACTTTCAAAACGTGCTTATTAAGAAGTGAGCCTTTGTGCCTCTGACACAGGGACAGTCTTGGAGTCTGCACCTGGTCACACACCTTCTTTACATAATTTAAAGTCATAGTTCATATTTACCAGTGTGAAAAAGTGTATAATTCCCTCACTTCATGTTCAGCTGCATTTTCTGAGAAAATACCAAAAGGTGTCTCTAAAACCCTTTCAATTTCTTGTTATTTTTGTCATAATAACAATACATTCAAAAAACTTAAATAAACGCTCTGCTTGTATAACTCACTGTTGACATAAATCACAAGAACATAGAGCTTGAAGCAGAGTCCATTCAAATCCTGTCTCCAGACTCTTACACAATGAACAGACTTCTGGGAGGAATTGGGTGCCTAGAAGGTCATTGGGAGGCGTGGACATCCTCTGCTTCCCAAATCAAGGGTAGGAATCATTCCCATCTGCTTCACAGCAGCAATTGGGAAGAACAATCCCAGTTTGGCCTGTTCAAATTCAGTCTTGCTACTTTGTCACTGACAGCATATGCATTTAATGATCTTTACTTGACAAGTTAGTTACAGAACCCACTATACACTCTCAAGAAGAAACCTATCAAAAGAAAACTTGAAGACTGTGTGCTAATTTCAGTCACCACACAAGCCTAGATATTTGCCTTCGGTACATGTTAATTGCAGAAGAACTTACTGAGTAATAAATGACCCAAACAACATCACAGACATGCAATGTCTTTGAGGGAGCGCACATGTGTGCACAATTGTTGCAGTCTCACATCAGTATCATGATACATCAAAATCTCTGACAGAGCTTTGGATTTGAAATATGCAGTGCGAGGAATCTGCTAACACGAGCCTCTACCTTTCCACTGACATCATATAAGAACTATGTAATGGGTGTATATCTTCGTAAGGTACAAAGACTTGCTATTTTCTAGTTCTGATCAGTGAACTATACATTTTCTGAAGTTATCTCAGATCAAAAAATCTGCTAGTACCAATGAACAGGTACTGGACAGATATGAAGGGCACATGAAGATAGCATTTGATTTGCTAAGGTACAGTTTGATTTTAGGTACACTATCATGGCATAATAGTTTTATTTAGTAGGCATTTGAGGTAACAAACATAATTTATTAAAGGAGGAAAGACAAGATTTGTCATATTAGAAGTTTTCCTCGAACTAGTGTACTTCAAAAAGGAGTGACAATAAAAAAAAACGGTTTACCACATTATGAAGCAGAGTGTTGTGCTGTTGGACACTGTTACCAAAATGGCCCATAAATTACACGGCTGTGGTAAGTTACAGTAGAGAAATGTTAACTGAATTTGTTTAGCATAATCTTTGATCTCATGTCTCACTTCTGAATTTCCTGTTCTTTAGGGATAGCCATTTTATTAACAAATGACAAAGTTACACACAGGCTCAATCTAAAATGCACCTGGTAAGATTGCTGTTTTAAAACAAATTAGCAGTTTTGTGCTAGCCAAATCTTTTACAGAAAAACTATGAACTGTATAGACTATAAACTATCTTACAGCGTTTTTCAAAATGTGAATTGGTGGGATGAAAATTTAACTTTTTACACTACAAAGAGGGCACAGTCACACTATGAAATGTACCATTCCTTACGTCTATGAGAGGAAGTTGGAGGAAGAATATTGAGGGACTACATATTTGGGAGTAAGAACAAAAGCTCATTGGATTGTATTTTCCAAGCTATAGGTTTAGCTGGTGCGTGCTTTTTAAATCACATTAAAGTGTGGAATGCTAGAAATAGTGCTTATCATGCTGAAGTTGATGCTACAAGACAATCCCATTGACCATAACACTTCACACTTCATGAGTAAAACAATGATTTTTGCAGCATTTGAAGTGGTCATAAAAAAGACCCAAACAAAAACAACAAAACAAACACAGAAAACCCATGATAAAATGTGTCAATTTTGTCAAGTTCTCCAAAGCCAAGGAATGTAAATCTAAATTGTGGTCAAAGGCACATAGTAGTTCTCATGAAAACAATTGAAGACTTTGTAGTATGAGGAAAACCCACACATTTTAAGTCTACTCTTAAAAGTGTTTAAATGATTTCAAGCATCCAATGGCTCTTGCTGAGGCACAGCCCTGCCAGATGCAATGATCTGGACTAGGAGTTGCCAGACTCACAGAAAACAATTTCTGGTCAGCACTTCATGTAATCAATATGCAAAATTGGATTCAAAATTTTCCTGCCTTCAGCACCTTTAATTATTCTTCTCTCCTCTAGAAGGCAGAAAGTCAGGAGATTATTTATTGAAAGGCCTGTGAAATGTTTTCTCATCAGGGAGTGTTAGTCACACTGTGGGTTCCTTTTTAGGCTTTAATGTGGAGTCACAAGCCTTTTTGCCAGCTGTTTCTGCTTATAACATTTTTAATACATTTTTATACATTTTACTAAGCATAAAAAGAAAAATAAAACCCTATTTATTGTTGCAGTGGCATCTCACAGTGGCATGCTTGTAAGTGAAGTCAGGTGAATGAGTCAAAGGCAACAGATAAAAACACACACTCCTTTGCATTTATAAACATTGTTTTCTGACATTTCCATCCCTTTTGTCCATGAAAACTCTGGTCAAAATGTCTATTTGATTAATAAATGTTGAGGTAAATTGAGTAATTAATGGTTCTTCCTAACTGGTTATTGAAATGATTGATTTAGAAAATAAGTCTTGGTTGAAAGACATAAGGTATATGGCAGTACTTGAATTTAAATGTAATTGTTCCTCCAGTAGCTTAGGTATTTCTTCTGCCTAAGAACACAGAAACTACTTTTATTTTTTGTCACAGAAAATTTTTTCAGTCAAAACAGTTAGAAATAAAAACTTATTACCCTCCTTCTCCTTTTCATTAAATTCTCCTGTGGATTAAGAACGACCATTGTCTCTTGTCTTTATCTGTTTTATCCTCAAAAAGACTGAGAAAAATCTAGTAGATTATCAATGCTGAGCTGTTTGAAAGAACTAGAAATACTGCTCTATTATCACAGCAGGAATTTCCTAAGTGATGAGTTCATCATAGGATGCACAGACATTCTCCTGGAAGGTAGAATAAAGGCTGTACCTGAAACTCAAAGGCAGTGAATCCTAATCTTGAATTGGTGCCAGGTCATGTTTTGCCAGACAAAGATATTAAAAATATAATGCCAGTACTAATGAGAGATTTGGCACACAAAACATGAAGAATGTTACAGATTGTGCTGACAGTGTGACACTATGTTTTCCTGGATGTAATCTGGGTATCATGAGAGTAAACTTGGAGCACTAATGAGAAAAATGATATTGAACTGAAAGAGCTGCTAAATATGCAGTAGCCACAGGGTTCCTGGAGTGAACTGGAACTGAAATGAAAACTGTAATACTGAAAGTAACAGAGGGTAAACTAGGCACAAATACAGAAGGAAGAGAATCTCAGCAGGCAAAACTTGTTTCTGGTACCATGCTTGCCAGGACATAAAGGGCTTTTCTAATCATACTCTGTTTATCCCTGAAGTACTGTTAAAGAGGAGCATGAATCTCAAGCTTAAAGGGGCACATATCGTTTCAGGATATAAATGAGTTTCACATCTGACTGGAAAAAGCATTGTATAAAACTTGAACAGAAAACCTCTTTAGGTGCAAGAACTGAAATGAACATTGATCATCCTATCTCTTCAGGGTTTCTGGGTTTTTCCCTGTTCCCATTGTTGATTTTTGTTGGCCTCCTATTTGTATCAGCTATGGTTAGTGATCCTCATATGAAATGCATATAAAATTGCTTGACATTGGATTCTTCTTAGGCCATGTCTGTTGGAATTCTTGGCATCTGCACTACAGGTCTAGACAGGAGACATGCAACCAAATAACTCTGATAGTCAACAAAATCTGTGTGTGCGCTAGGTATTCACTTAGACAAAAATCACAAATATATACACATATGGCCTTTGAAAAAGTGTTACCATCACTAGAACTTCAAACAGAGTGTTATCTAATTTATCTCTTCAGCATGCCAATGAATGTCCTTGTTCAACAATTCTCAGTAGCTTCTAGTGTTGCCTCTGGTATCCTGGCTCCTGTTATACTGCTAACATCTTCCATTACCACTTATACAAAAAATTCACAACTCAAGTCATACCTAATTTCCCAGCTCTGTGAAAGGGTGAGATACAGAAGAAAGCAGTAGTCTTTGTCTTTGGGGGTATGATAACTGAGGGAAAAAACACCATAACTCTGAAGCTCCATATTATGACTTTGTCCCAGCTGACATTTATTTCCACTGCACTCCAGATTCATGCTGTTCACAGGAATGCAGAGAAGAAAGTTTCAAGGTAGAGTAGACTTAACCCTTTTCCTTTCCCAGTACAAGACAGTTTAAGGCTATCAACACTTAGAGATAATGTGTAATTCAGTTTGTCTTGTATTAATATATAGTACAATGAAAAAGAGCAAAGAAAATTTAACCCAGGAAGAAAGAGATCTACTCCACACAAAGTCCTCCTCTACGCCATCTGAGACAACAAAATACAGTAAAGAAACCAGAGCTGCTTTTATTTTTTCCCTTCCTCTCCACTGTCAAGTATAAGGGTACCAAAAATAAAACAGCATGTTCTTACGGATTCAGAACTATGTCAAGCAGAAATCACTTCTCACTTTTAGTAACCAGGGAACTTATTTTTGGATGCAGTTGAAAAACGTACTGCAAATGAAGATTATTATTTTCCTCATAGATTAAAATAATGATATTTGACTAAAGTAATACATCACTGTTTGCCTGTAGCTGTGATGTTTTGGCAAACAGCACTGAAAAAAGGAAGCTACCATCCAGAGCAACTACTATTATCTGTTTCTCCCTGCTATATTGTATTTTAACCTGTTTAATTCAGCCTTTTCAATAAGCACACAAAGGAGTAAATCTAACCTCCATTCAGTACAAGGATTAAACCCAGGAAATAATTTAATAAAGCTCTACAAGAAAAATGACTTAACTGTTGAGGACAATACAGCTCTAATGTGTTTCATAACCAATGTCTTACCGACTGTAAGAGGGTCAGCGCACATGTCACTTCTGTTTTCCTTCCATGCCAGCAGGTACTTGAGGCTGACGGGATCTTCTGCTGCTACATGGCTGTTAAATGCCACCATCAGCTGATGAGCCTTCGCAATGCCACAGTAAGCCTTTGTTTCATCCACTAAGGGCACACTGTTTAAAGTTTTCGCTGCCTCAGAAGCCTGACTGAAATATTCCAAAGCTTCATTATAGTTCCCCTAGTAAAGAAGAGAAAGGAAAAAAAAAAGAGAAAAGAATTTTAAAACTACTTGTAGTCACCTGTATTTTACCTTGACATTAGTGCCTGCCTCTCTGGCACCTCAGAGATGTTGCAGTGGAGAGCACAGCCCACAGAATGACTCATGGCAGGGCATTAAGCAAATCACTCTCCCTTGCTGTTTCTTGACCCCTAAAATCCGGATAGCACTGTTTGTTTCTTTCTCAGGAACTGAATTGTTTCTTGGTTATCTGGGTAGTAGTTTGAACACACAAATCCAATGTATTAATACTGATTCCAGCCAGGTCATTTAGAAATTATAGCTATTGTTCCATTACATTCAACATATCTGTGGGAGGAAAGGTCCTAATTTATTCCTAAATTTTAGAAAGTAAATCCTAAAAATGGAAAAAAAAAAGAGAATAATGAAGTGATAGACCTCAAGCACAGAAAAGAACAGAAATTAAAACCTAAACATTTATGGGTGAAGAAAAAGGTATACCAAATCCAAGGGATTATTCCTGATCACAAAAAAGAGAAACACTGGGAGAAATGTAAGCCAAGTGTTGCTAAATAAAAAACCCAAATAATTTATCTATCCTACAGAACACAGAAATCCAATATTCATGAATTCAGTAAAAAGGAGTATAAACTACAGCAAATAATACTTTAAGAGGAATTAAAAAAGTATAATGAGCTATTTTTATGTGAAATGTAAGAAAAATCCTCCTCAAATTCTTGACCAAAGAGGAATAAATAGAAAACTAGGGAAAATCACGGTAGGCTGAAGGATACTCCCGAAAAGCTAAAATAGTTATTGGTATATTCATTTTTTGCATATTTCTTCTTTGCCAGGAATCTACTTGGAGGAACCACCAGAGATGGAGTCAAAATAAGAGCTTCTAATTTAAAACATAATACACTACCAGACCAAAACAGAGCACAAATGAAAGATTTGAAGAAATCTAAAGACAAAGAGAATTAATTGCTGGGAAATAAAATGCATCTCTGATTAAAACTAGGCAGTGTAATCCAGGCTTGAAAGGTAGTAGCTTTTGTGTTGGTATTATATTTGCCTGTGTAACGTCATGCTCTAGTATCACTTTTGTCCAATGTTTAATTATTATAGGGAAAAAAAATCTGATGATAATTTTGTCAAGAGTGTTGAAAAAAGTAAGAAAGAAGGAGTTTTGCAAGGCTTTGAGGAATTTCAAAGGGGACCTAATACTCCTACCTGACTGGTTATGTGATAGGAAATGACATCAATTCTTTAGAAAATGAGAGGTATTTCATACTGCCTGAACTATTTGTAATTTTTAGTGGGTTCTAATTAACTCAGGCTCAGGAAGGTGTCCTGTAATAACATGGGCAGCTCTGCAGTGTTTTGTCCTAAACACAGAATTGCTCCAGTATCTGATAAGGTCAAACGAAATATTAGGATGTATCAAAAATGCAAGGGAGAAAGATAGAGTAGATACAATCTATGTAAATAAACAGTATATTAATTAAACTGGATAAAGTAAATGTGAGCCAAACAGCAAATATGAATCAGAAATAGACTGAAAATTGCTACCAACTATACTAGAAGAATAAGGATGAATTGAACATAACTGAAGAGTGAGAAATTTAAAATTTTTTCCAGGTAGCTCTCTCTTCTTAATGGATTTTTTACTGTGACAATCTTGATCACAAGCCTAGTAAGAAGAAAGTTGGATATCCTTGTGAAAAAACTAAAATTGTTTAAAAAAAGGTTTTCCTGGGAGCAACCTGCTATGGAACTGTTTACCCCTTACTCTGAAGGGATTAGTTCGGACTATTGTCAGAGCTAGACAAACTTCTTGTGGCAGATTCTACATATCTATAATTTACACTTAGATATAACCTGCCTGCTGCCTGGAATATGCCTTCCATTTCTCCCAGTAGTGTGGGATTCTGCTGCCCTGATGGCACAAAATTCCTGAATGAAAACATTTTAAGAGCTCTCTTATCCTTTCACTCTCTGCTTGATTTAGTATGAGCAAAATTCCCTTCTGCATAGAGACCAGGAGGAGAGACTCCAACTGATACCTGTTGTACTTGATATTTTCTGGGATCAAAATCTATATAACTGCTAAATCTATATACTTGCTAAAATGTGCCTATAATTATAAAAGGAGCAAAGACAGAAATTCAGGTAGTCTTTATGCTTTGTTTAATAGAGCAGGAGAGTAGAATTAGGCCTATGAGGACACATTGATGAATAGAGAATGATAATTCATAGGATAATAGAAAAAAAGCAGAAATACCTACCTACCCTACCCATGAGAATTGTAACAGCTTAAATGATGCAATTAGCACGACGAATGCAGCAAATCAGACTAAGAAACTTGAGAAAAGTGAAAAGAGAAATGACAGTGTGTCACGCTAACGTCATCAGAGTTTGCATATTAAGTAAGCAATCTGCTTAGCAAACTGGGAGAAATGGGAGCCTAACGTTTGTGCATAATACAAACCCAGAGATTTTAGGAAATATGAAACATCTGGGTAAACCAATCATGGCTAGGAAGCAAACGGAGTTTACAGCATTAAAGAAAGACAATGATAGAATAGTGAGATGACAGAACTGTAAAGATACAGCAAGCGTGTGGACAGAGCAAAACGAATTTGGTCAATGTCACTTTGAGAAGAACAGGAAGAGTTACATCCCTGGTTTATAAAGGTTCCCGGGGATAGATCTGGATATAAATAGAGATATCTTTGATTCAATGAGAAGGACAGTACTACTGCAAATTATATCACTGGGGGAAGCACAGAGTTGAAAGAAACCCACCCTAATAATGACTTAGAGAATACTGGCGATGACAGCTGACACCAACAGGCAGTGACCCAAGAGAGGAAATGTTAATTCGGACTGAGTTTTGGTAAACATTGCTGACCATGCAGAAAAATATGGTGTAGAAAATAGGCAATTCCAAACTTAAAGAATTTTTAATTTATGTTTAAATCACATATTTTATGTAAATTAATAAGATTCAGTTACTACACTTGTGCCCTTCTACACCACTACTGCAGCTCAAGGTAGCAAATTCTGAACAGAGAAAATTTAAAGAACAACCAAAAAGAGGTTAATTCTTAAAATACTGGTTCCTATAGAATTATTATCAGTGGAAACAGGGAATGAAATACAGAAACAGTTAAACAGAATTGTGTTAATTATTTTTCAGACTCAGAGTAGAATAATTAAGCTTATACCACCCCACTTTCCTCTAAGTTTCAGATTCATTCTAAAGTTACTTTAGCAAGTTGTCAAAGACTTTAAAACAAGAGAAGCTAGAAAGGGTATTTTTATTTTATTCATTGTGAAAGTGTTTCCTAATTTCCACGTCGTCCAGTCTGCAGAACAAATTCTTTCTATTACTTATCATAGCTAAATAATTCCATGTAGTATTTCAGCTCTAAAATGGGTGTTAAAGGGCTCAATATGAATCTTTCACTTCTGCAGTAAAGTTTTTAACCCTTCTGATTTCAAAACCCAAGGGCTACTGCAGTGCAAGCACTGCATCCCTACATACAGTAGAGATACAGTTAGCATGGAAAACACTGCCCGGACAGGCAACCAACAGATCTGTTCAGAGACTGGCACACGGATCTGAAAGAAGCACTTCAAAAGACCTTAGAAACTGTGATAAAGGGAGTGTCTCAGTTACCTCTGGATTAGCATTTTCCATCAGTGCCTATCCATTGATTTTACCAGGCCAAATCAAAGCTAGATGGAGGCACATAGCAGAGAAAGGCCTTCCACTACTAAGACAGACCTCTGACAAACTATTTGCTGTGAGCATCCATTTAATAAATTTGGCTGAGAGAATGCAGAGAAGAAATCAAGCCAAGATTAAAAATGACTTATTAGTATGCAATGCAGTATATATTCATATATACTGCAATAAAATTTCATTTGCATTAATTGATGACTCTTTATGGGCATATACAACCCCAATGGTTATTTAGATAGAGATTTTTCACAACACTGAAAATATATCATGATCTGAATTTGGAGGTTTTTTTCATTTATTCCAGAACAAAACCCTATGTGTTGAATATGCTGTGAAATTTTCACCTTTCCCAAAAAATTACAGCACATTTCATTTAGTCCCACAGTGCCTTCTCCTTTGATAACTCTTGTAAGCTGTACCTGGATCAAATCCTTCTGGGTCCCCTCACATGCAAAACCAGATTTTTACCATGGAGTAAACCAAGCTGTTTGAGATGATTACTACAAGCAGTACTTACTCTTTCATTGTGAGCATTCCCAAGTAACATATTTGCATCCACCAGGCTTTGGCTTAGATGAGCATTCTCAGCATTCTTCATAAACTCTCCTAAGTACATCATAATTTCATCTGATTTTCCCTGACTGAAGAAAAGGACAAGGACAAAATTAAATATTTACTCCAATGGCTTCTACAGATGCTGAAGATCTGTCCCTTTGTTCTGAAGTAACTTTACTTTGTGATGACTCATCCATGACTGGATTTTATTTCCAAATGGCCTCTAGCACTACCTGTGCTGAGCCCAGTGAGACTAGTCCAAACAGAACATTCTGAGGGCAGAACTGGCTCCTTTCAGAAAAATAAAACAAAAGTTTTCTTCAGAATATTGTGTCATATTTTAAGACCAAGAAAGAAAATGCAGGTGATGATTTAACAGGGATTGTTTTAAATTTTTTTTCTACTGAGCAGCTGATAACATTTTCAATACAGCTGAACCTCATATCCTGACAAAATAAGAGGAGGTAAGAAGGTTGACTTTTTAGCAAGAGTTTCTGTGCTGCTGTCACTCATAACTGCCATGCTCTAGAACCCTGGTGGTGCAGCAGCAGCCCCATAACAGCGCTGTCTCTCAGTTCTGGGGGTGACACCCTCTCCCTGAGAGTAATACTGCTCTTTGGCTGGATGGATCAAAGGTTGCCAGGGTCACACAGGGAAACCTATAAACTGTGAATTGCAGGTGTCACCCCCAAATCCCACTGAGATCAGAGCAACCTGAGGTCACAACTGAATCTAAGCTGAAAATTGGCTAATGTACTTTGGCAATAACATTTGCAGATTTCCCTTTTTTAATAAAGCCACTCATATTAACAATATAAGATCTCAGCAGTATGAGTGCAAGATACAAGATGGACATCTGTGCTTGCTTGTGAGTAAGGTGCCACGCTCTTTTTCCTTTAAGGCTGAAGTGTTACTCCAGCTGACCTCAATATTAGCCATGAACTCGAGTCACTAATGTTCCAGGAGCATAGCATGCTAAATGTCAAGGCACCAAGCAAGACAGAAAATCCAGTCTTAATTAAGAAATTCACAGAAATAGAAGTTTCTGTAAGTGATAAAGAATTGTGATTTATTTTCTCACCATTTTAAACCACCTTCAAATTATATTCCTATAGCACATGACTGCCTGGCATTTCTTTACATCACAGTTTTTATTATAAACTGTATTAGGGGTATGTGCTTTCTGCAATTCCCTGTTTTATGCTATGAGGGTAATTATAACAGGGCAGAGCCTGCCACAAAACAGGAAACATAGCAAAGCTTAGCTGCAGATTTACAGTATTGCAGTGACTATCTGTATGTGAGATGAGCAAGAGTGCTACAAAAGGATGCTAAAGCACTGCAAACTAACATTCTTGAAATGTTCAAGTACATGCTACTGTAAAGCTTAGTTGTCAATAAGCAGACTTGGATCTACTAAGTGTTCCTAATTTATGTATTTTAATACCCAGAGAATTCACAATGTAGTGGACTGTAAACATTTGCCAAATGTCAAATGGCTTCCAAATTTTAGAACTAGAAACATACATTTTTTAACCTATTTTTTTTTCCTGAAGAAGAGAAAATCAAATGTTTCCCTGCAGAAATACAGCATATGATTTATATAAGTTAAAGGACAAGGTTAAAGTGTTAGACAAATATTAATTCCAGTTTTTCTAGTTTTCTATATGCAGTGCACAGGTGCAACTTGAAGAGCATATTATATGGTATAATCATTAAATCCATTCAACCAGACCTTTGAGAGTTAAAAACATATATTCTGAGGAAAAGGACTCCTTGGTCCAAGGAATGAGAATGAAACAGTGCAGAATATTTGTATATCAAGGTGATTCCAGTTTCCAATTGGGAAAACAGGACTGTTAACACCCACATCCCCTGACAACTGTCCAATTATGTATATCACACTTGGCCTACTGTTTGCAGTAGAAGTAATCAATAAAGGATGTGGTTGAGTGAACATAGATTTTGGTTGAACCAATGCATGAAAACTTAATCATTTACTCAGAGTGGAGAAATCAAATAGAGCAGAGATGAAACAGCCACTAAGGGGTTTGTTGATTGTGCCACCAAGTTTGTGGGCTAGAGGCTGAAAGTAATAAAGCAAATGGAATCAGTGACAGGAGAAAATGTAAAAAGGTTTTCTTAATTTCATGAATTAATAGAAATGTTTTGATGTATTTTTGGCCATTTTTCATATTTCACATAAAAACCTATGCTTCACATAGAGAAAATATGAAAATTGCTAGGGCATATAACCTCTTTCAGGAAAACAGAAATCAATTTGATACATATCAGAAAGATATTTCTCACTGTTAGAACTTCACTTATGCCAGCTAGCAATTGGTTGGTAGAGTTTAACAATTTTTCAAAGGAAGTACTTTTAAAAGCACCACAGCTTGAGATATTTAAAGTATGCTAGAAGGATTACTGAAACACTTTATCCTGCACAGGATCTGATAACATGATAAACAGGTCCTTCCTACTCAAAGGGCTAATATTTTATAGTTCCTTCAAAAATCTACATGTTATTTTATACAGCCATATACTTTCTATCTCCTTAGACATCACCTTCCTAAATGCATGAAATGTAATTTCCTAAAGATATAGTCATTCATGATCCCACAGAACAGTTATGATGACTTCAGCAGAAGAGATTACACATCTACAGCAACTCATTTTCCAGTTTCATGCTAAAATGCCCTATGAGATTTTTACCCCTATTAGACTTTTATGAAAATATGCACCTTTTATAGGATTGCTCATGTGATGGAATTGGATGTATAAATCATGTGTCCACAAGAAGTCATTACCATGGTGGACACTAGCAGAATAAGTCAAGAACATGATGCTATTATGTCAGACTTTTTTTCCCTGGAAAATGACATGTCTAAATGCACATGGTAGAGATTTTCAGTTTCCTGTGGTCTCTGGAAACATCTGCAGCAAAGATTTCAGAAAATATTCCAAAGCCATAGACAGATTCTTTGCAATTCAGGAGGGCTCAGTCACTTTTTCCAACCCATCACAAGGAAATCAGTGCAAATTCTCATAGACCTTATGGCTATAACACACAATTTTTGGGAAACGGTCATCTTTTCTTTGTAAAGACATTATTCATCAAATTTAAAATTATTTGCACAGGTCTAGTCTAGATGAGGAAAAAATACAAGTAAAGAGAAAGTGAACAAGCTGAATAGGGAGACTCGGTCACCAGCAGTGACAGAATAAATGGGTGCATTTATCCAATATATACTATGTCCAGCTCTGAAGACCTCAGCACAGGATGGATATGGACCTGTTGGAAGGGATGTAGAGGAAGCCACAAAGATGATCAGAGGACTGGAGAACCTCTCCTAAGAAGACAGAATGAGAGAGTTGGGGTTGTTCAGTCTGGGGAAATTGTTGTGGAGACCTTACAGTATCTAAAGCGAGCTTATAATAAAGATGGAGACAAACTGATTAGCAGGGCCTGTTGCAATAGGACAAGGGAAAATGGTTTTAAACTGAAGGAGGGTGGATTTAGATTAGATATAAGGGAGAAATATTTTACAACGGGAGTGGTAAAACATGGGAACAGGTTGTCCAGAGAGCTGGTGCCCCATTCCTGGAAACATTCAAGAACAGGCAACATGGGGCTTTGAATAACCTGGTCTAGTTGAAGACATCCCTACTTATTGTAGGAGGCTGGACTAGGTGACTTTTAAAGATTCCTTCCCACCCAAACTATTTTATGATTCTATGATTCATAGCTGCCCAGACTGCTCTACAGACAAGTTTCTCAAATGACTGAAAGTTGCTGAGAATCATCGTGACATTTTACAGGGCTGAGCAGTTAATGCCTATCACATACCTAAAGCTCTTCAAAGCAAGTACCTATGTAAGGTGTTTAATTTGGTAAATGTTCTCATGGCACAACTACCAGACATGTTTTGTAAAAATATGACAGCCATTTTCCAGACAAAGGGTTTATGGCTGGGTCTTCACCTGTGCAATGGATTAGCAGTTAAATCTCTGATCCTATACATGAAATTGAGTTCCTCCTTCACTTGAATCAATCAGAATGTTCCTCTTCTAGAAGAAAAGGCCTCAAATACTAAACTGGGGAGTCTTACTGCTCCTAGTATCCCCCTCTTATTGCTCCTTATCTACTGTTTTCCCTCTTTTTCAAATTGCAGACTGGAAAGCAGTGAGACTGTCCATTCCTGGATAGCTAAAGAATGTTCCCAGAAAGTGTAGAGTACAGATTTGATGCAGAAGAAAGTCACTAGTCATTTCTTCTTTAGCTCTGCTTTTAAGATAACAGTTTGCATGGCCATGGCCTATCAGATGGAAAGCTAACTTCAGAGGGGTCACCAAATCTGTAAGTTCTGAGTAAATAAATATAGGTGCCCTCATTCCAGAACGCCTAAATCACATGGAGAGAAAATTAATATGCATGGTTTACTAGGGATGTTCTCTTGACTATCTTAACCCATCCTCTACCCAGACTGCTGCTTGCTGGGAATACAAGGAGCCATGAATGCTACCAGGAGCTCAGACAATTTTGTACCCATTGCAAAGCCATTCATTGTAACAGCTGGTGTTCTGGTGACTAAATCTTCCTTGGTTAGGCTTAAGACACTTCTGAAAATGGGACCTGGTATTCTTATTCTGTTCTGTGTCTGTCTGAGTATCTTATCCCATGTCCTTATTTAGGATGCTCAGAATACATGTAGCCATGAATTATGTATCAGAGAGCTGAAGACAACCATGGTTGTGGCTGGTCCCTGTGTGCTCTAAAGGCCAACAGACAAGGGATCTAACTCAAGAAGGAAAATTTTGCTCTGTACACTGAAATAAACCTTCTCCATAAACAATTTGCCAACCTCTATCATGCATCATATGCACTGAAGTCCCCAAACACAGGATGAATCAAGAAAAAGCTGCAACCTTGATTTTAAGCTCTTTCCCCGCTACTTCATACGATAAGTGCATTAGACTATTTCATGTCAAAATTATTTGTGTCAGAAGTTGAAGTAGTTTCAGACTAATTCATCTGGAGGAAGATTTTAATAGCAGATACTAAATCAAAAATATTAAACACCAGCATTGTATTTGCAACAAATTTCTATCTGGTTACACACACACAAACCAGAAATGCCACCACAGAAGAAGTAAGTGCAATAACTGGAAACTTACAGTTCAGAAAATATTACAGTGAGACACCTAATGAAGCTTACTACATTCTTCAAGTTCTTCTGTCTTTTTAACATGGAAAATAGGTCTGCATTTCTATTTTTCCAATAAGGTTCCTCCTAAACCTGTGAGGCAAAAAAACCCCCCAACAACTTAAAAAGCTCCCTAAACTGTTGAAGAAAAAGGACATATTATAGTTTACAGGTAAAGAAAAGCTAGGACCATACACTTTAAAAATTGTGTGCCAGTTTAAAATAACTTTCAATGAAAGGGTCACTTACTGCAAGAAGGGCACTGCTTAAAATTTAAGCAGTCAGTAATGGGAAGCGACAGACCTCTAACAATTTAAGTCTTTCACACTTGAATGAATCTGCACTGACAGTCAGACAAGGATGCGCTAACCTACCTTGCCAGGATCTTGGCTGCAGCTGCATATGCTCTGCCCAGGCCAGCAGAGTCACGAAGCGCTGTGAAGATTTCCAGGGAGATGTTCAAAATCTGTGAAACAGGAAAATAAAACCCAGTAAATACCATGATAAGAATTCTGCTCCCCGCACCACCACCCCCCCCCCCTCCCCCAGGCTTTCTGTCCACTTGGAACACAAAATTAAAGCTTTTCGACTTCTACAACTGTTTTCTAATTAGCCATAATGGGACTAGGGTTTTGGTTGTTACAGTTGTTTGAAACCATTCGATAATTACACATCAAAAAGATGCAACTTGCATTTAAATATCTGTATTTCATCAATTTGCAAAAACCAAAGAGGTACTATCTGATTTGCAATATAAATTTCCTTATCCATAATTTAAA
>JAWWEU010000125.1:14645924-14740817 GCA_035583155.1 Acropternis orthonyx | reverse complement strand
CCCCCCCCCCCCCCCCCCCCCCCCCCCCCCCCCCCCCCCCCCCCCCCCCCCCCCCCCCCCCCCCCCCCAAAAAAAGAAAAAAAGGTATATTTTATTAGCTATGCTAAAAAAGTTTCCATAGAGAACACAGAAAATGCCTAAATCATACCTTTTAAACAACAGAAGACAGTTGGAGTTTTAGAAACCTCAGTCAGGGTAAGTGGACTAATTGTAACTTCTTTCCCATAAAACAGAGTGTATAGCTGTGTTCACGGCCTGGCTCCCACCCTGCCTGGGAAAGCAGAAGGAAGAGCCATCTGCACTGGCCATACCTGGCAGAGAACATGCAGAGATGGTTCCATCCCAGCAACTGTATCAAAAAGGTGGGACCTGAGCAGAGGCTCCATGACTGCCAAGTGCTCTGCCCTCCATTCCTTGGTGAAAAATAGGTGCAAAAATACTTTTATTCCTTTGCAGACCAGTTTAAGGGATATTTATGGCTTTGTCCTCAATGCTTCAAGAAATTAGAGCTGAGCAATCCTCCAGTAAGGGGCAATTACAATTTGCCTCTTTTGAGTTCAAACATAAGAGCTAGCAGTGATTTCATGGAAATAATTTGGAGTCATAGAAAGAATCTTAGAATATCTATTATTATGTAAATATACCTTCAGTGATGCTACACTGCAGTTCCCTCCAGTTCTTTGCAAACTCATACAGAAAGTGTGCCTGTGTGTGTGTTTAAGGCAATAATAAAACTTGTCATTTTGCAGCAGATATCCTGAGTCAAAATCTTACCAAAAAAAAAAGAGTTTGAAGTTTGGGAAACCACATTTGGTATGTTAAAGAGCATGACTTCTAGATGCAGGATTATATATATTAAGTGAGGCTGCATAAACCTTTTAACTATATATATAACCCCATCAACTTTCACACTGTTTTGGAATTAAGAACAAACAAAACAATGTCCTGCAGGCATTGACCCCATAGTTGAGGTTTGAAATGTTTTGTCACCAACTTGTATTCAGGTTCCTGAGAATACCAGTGGCCAGATAATCCTAAATTCTGAAAAGGTGCTATGGATTTACCTAGTGCATCATGCAGTCAAACCTGCAACTCACTGCAGTTGTCTTACTCTTCTGGGATATATGAAAGAGTAAATTGAAAATTGTAATGGATGAGATGGAAATTCACTCATTTATGGTGTTTTAGTAGTCATTCTTATGGAACATGAGACTCCTGAAGAGTAAGGTCATTATCAACAAGTTAAGTGCTTTTTTTAATTGTTTCTATGAGAAAATATGAAAACCTGATAATCTGATTTTCTTGTAATCAGGTAACAGATTTTTAATGTATTTAATATTTTTTGTCTCTCACGCTCTATAATTTTTGTATAACTTGACTAGTCATTGTTCAATAGTACTGCATTTAAGAGTGTTTTCTTAGAGAGGATATTTTTGTGGCACATTTCTCTTGATAAAAATCCAGTTTATTGAGGACAGTTATTGTGATGTCCCTAAACAAGTAAAATGCAATTCGAACCACAGACAATACCATGTTTCAAGGCAAGTGTAGTGGGCACCATAACAGCAAGGTGGCAATCTGTGTGGTAGAACGGAAGAGTATTGAAGATAAGTAGCGTAACTGCACCTCAGGGCTACTCAGAACATTCTCCCTTTTTGTTGTGGTTGGTTGGTTGGTTATTTAAAAAAATGGTTACGATAAGAAAAACATTATTTAAATTAAATAGACAGAAGAAATCCTTCCTTCTCTTAGACAAAGTTAAGTTTCAGTGAGATTTTTCTTTCACTTTAAGAATTAAATGCTAAATTAACAACAAAAAATTAATTGAATGATCAGACATTCACCTCTTTCCTGAAGTTTCAGGTCTTCTTTAAGATTCTCAACACAAATAATTTTTAATTTCTTAATTGCCTCAGTATTTTAGTCGGTATACTTTGTTAGGGCAAAGTTTACTCCCAATACTAATTTTCTCACATAATTTTTTTTGTACGATCTTCACCAACGTACAGCAGCAGCAGGACCCTTCAGAAACATGAAATTTAATCAGTTTCAGAATTGGCTCACACGTTTCTCTTTACATAATCTATTGTGAGTATCAACATCAATCAGAAGTGCCTACCTTCAAAGGTGACTCAGAGTTTTGTCTGGTTTTTCATTCCTTGGTTATGAAAACCACAAAATTCCTGCTTGACTACAGTTTTAAGAACAATTTAAAAATCACTTCAATGAAAGTGAAGTCTCTAGGAATGATGAGACCTTTTCTTAAACTGGTATGGCAAAATGTTTTTTTCAAGCACGTTGATGCCATTTGCTAAGCTAAAAATGTTCATTACTAAATATCACCTAGAGATGAATAAAAGAAAGTATGGCTGATTTAAAAGAAGGTTGAAGTAATTTCCATTGATTAATGTCTTTTGATGTGTATTGTGAGACTCCATTTAAGTGTTTCTTTTTGTAGTAACAGCACTGAAAGCTTAAACCTAAACTCATTGATAGCAAACCCAGACAGTAAATCCAAACCTAGATAGACACACTGACAGAAACATGTCTTGAAGTTCAGCCTTCTAGTAAAGCACTAGAAACCTCATGGGAATGATGCTCATTCTTCTCAATCACCTTCCACAATGTTTGGGAGAAAAGAGGATAATATTCAGTCTACCTTTTGGAGTTCTTTTACTTAATAAGATCCTCCTTGATTCACCCAGTCCATAAATATATACATACAGGTATAATCTATATAACTACATATAACAGACATAATTAGATAAAATATACTGTACATACAAAGTTCAGAATATCTGCACCTCAGCTACGCTTATATCCTCTCTGTATGAGTTGAGAAAAAATTTCCAGTTGTTTTGACATAGAATTTTTCAGAAATTAAGTTTGTGGCCATAAATCACCTCTGATTACTTTAATAGGGTCATTTTGAATGTGAAGATGTCTTTGCAAGTTCATAAATTTTCTTGATAATTTTGTGCCTGTGGCTTGTATATCGTAATTCTGACAATTCATGCAGATAGCATTATGCCATAAATTATCACATTTAGTTTGACATGAGCCTCAGTACTCATGAATACTGCCTCTATTTTTTAAATATGTAACATATCTGAAACACAGGATTCAATATCCAAAATAAAGTAATACTTAGAAAAAACCCAACACTTAGATGAGGAATGAAGACTGGATTTTTCCTAATGATTTGGGATGCAACTCTAATTGAAAGAGGAAAAAAAAAATCTATGATACCCTATACTTTGAAGCATTCTTGAAAGCCCAGTCTAAAAAAAAAAATTCCCACATCAAGCATTACATTACAATACCTTATGCAAGATTTCTAATGACACAGAAGTGTTTCACTTAATACTCAGCTCGTATAATGACAAGAAGAAACAAGTAAAGAGTAACTTTTACTTTAAAAAGATGGAGAACTGACAAAATCGATAATGTTTAAGATAAAACCTATATAATGTGAACTATTAGTGTTTTGTGGGAAAGCCATTAGGCTTGATTATAAACAGATGATAGGAAAAATATTATGAACATACCCCACTGCTATTGAGCATAATTAATTCTCAGGCTTTTAAACTTGCACACACTTGTATTTTTACATCCACTGAAATCAATCATATATATCAAATAAAATTAAACTAATTTATACAGATTATAGACCAAATCAAATCACGTTAGATTAAACACCAAGTGCCCAGAAAACAAAAAACCTCCTCTAACAAAACTAGCCCATTCGATACAAAGTGACTGCATATTTTTTATAGAATAGGCTGCAGCTTAATCATTTCAACCTTTAATTACTGCATCAGATAATGACTATTTTGAACATATGCTTCTCTGCTCTGCTAGAAGACATGAATGAAAGAGAAACAAGTTCATATGCATTCTCCTGTGTGTGCATGTTGGGGGAGGGAGCAGCAGGCTAAAGAGCAAAAGGAACCAAGTGGCAACAATTGGAGGAAATGGTGTCTGTAACAGCTGCTCCTTTCAGATTCCCCTAGAAGGAGACTGCCTGAGGTGGACCACGGCACAAAAGGATAAAGAAGATGAAAACTGATGCAAAGCAGGGAAATAACTGCTGAGACCCCCGAGTCTACATCCGAATAGTCCCAAGCTGTGTGGCAAGACCTCTTTAGCATGCTACAGAAGCTGGTGATGAACTACATATTACCATGAGGCAAACTGGCTCCAAGCAGTATTGTCTGCATGTTATGTGTAATGATAACCAGTGCTCCTCTGGGAACAGGATGCAATGATTTCATCTCCGTAAGCATCTGAGCTCCCCTTGGATACAGAGACCATTAAACTGAGAACAGAAGGGTAAATTTTAGGCAATGCTTTCCAATTGGAGAGTGAAGACAACTTGTACTCTACACTACTGTCTACCACTAATATTTTACTGCTCTCTATGTTGATCGCGTTTAAGGACAACAGGAAATAAAACTGTACCCCTTTTTCTTAGTCCCATAGCACACACTGTATTTTCTGAATGAAGGTACTTGATCGTTTTCTTAGCTAATATTATTGAAAATGCCATTAATATTAGGAAATGCCACTATATTATTGACACTGAAAAGTACTGGTATTTTCACTACTGCTAATATAACATTTTATACTCTTAACATAATGTATCATTTGTTTTGTACTACAGAGACCTCCTTTCCCCTATTAACATAATTGCACATTGCTTTCCTTAACTGTCAGGGGGGTTTATAGGACTAAAATACACAACCTATTATGTATATGTTTTAAATTAACAGTAGTACATTACAGAATTCAAGGTTTCAGAAGCTTCCTTAAAAAATAACTCTGCATACAAGAGTAAGAGAACTTTCAAATGATTGGTGTAACTTTTTGACAGAAGACATGAGGGAGCAATGAAAGGAAAGGAGTAGCTATAAAACGTAAGCACAACTGATCCTGAGGAGACAATGCCAAGACACCTAATATTTTTGACACTTTTGGGGGTAGTTTGATCCTTTGTATATCCTAGAGACTGGGCAGTCTTGTTCATTAATTGATTTCTCTTGTGATAGAGAGATCAAGCATGTATGCAGGCTTCTTTATTTAGCACATTTTTTAATGTTCATAATTCAAACAGTATATTGTGATTCTCAGAAAATTAACATAAAAGTTGTTCAGGCAAGAATGTCAACACACTCGTCAGTCAAAAAACAACGGCAGGTAAACTGCAATACAAAAAATTCTAGTCTAATCTATCATACTGCATTCCTGGAAGAGATCAAATATCATATTCTCCTTGCTGTTGCAACTATTAGATACAGTTTTATAAAATTATAGGGAGCTTTTTAATTTTAAAACATTTTCACAGTCAGGTACAGACTTTAACTGCACCTGATGGGAGAACAGGCTGCCACTTTCCAGAATTCAGTTGATTTATGCAGAAGACAGGCCTATCAGCCTGGAAGAATTATGTATAAAGATGGTCAATAACTTTTAGGAAAACGGTATCACAAATGACAAAAAGCATGTAAAGAACATTTTGAGACAGAAATCTAGAGCACCTCCTACTCTGCAGAAGCCAAGCAAGTAATATTGGAAATGTATGTGAATTCATTCTGTGACTTCTATTGTCTATTTCTGAAAAAAAAACAAACAAAAAAACAACAACACCACAACAAATACCCACAATGAATGACCTCCATAAATCATGCTCATTAATAGAACACTGAGTCATTCTGCAATTAAAGGAGCAAACAGATATAATCATTATCCAGCTGATTAATTGCAATAATCAAGGACAAAATATTCAAACAAATTAATTTTCCACAGAACGTTTCTAAGAGGATCACGGAGGACAAACAAACCAAGTTGCTGTTTATCTTTCCTCTCACACTGAATCCATGAGGACGTAGAGATACCCTCCTTCCAGACAAGAATTCCACATGTAGAACTCTCATTGTCTTAGTTATTAAGGCTCAAGGGAAACATGAGAAGAGGAGTTTGAACTCAAATATCAACAGAAGGGATCGTATCATCATTACAGATTTTCATACCAAAAGCATTTAATACTTCTTCTAAATTCCTGATGTTCTGAAAACCTCAGCATGTGAATTGATATATTTTTCATTGTTGCTCAGAAATATACTGTGTCAAACTAATTTGCAAAACTGGTGTTTTATATAAAACTCTAACTAAATAAAAACTTTTATATATGCATATACACAGGAAAAGGAAAGCTAGTCACATGTAACCTGAATTGTCAATTTATATTATTTCTACATATCCAAGTATGGAAATCTGGACTCCATCAGTTCTGGAATTTACTGGAACCATAAATGCTTAAGCCACATGGAACCTGCTTATAGAACTAGATAGTTATAAAAGGTCTGTGAGCCAAGTCTCTTTTCCACTCTCCAAAAGCTTAAGATGCCAAGGAGGCAGAGAAAGGCACTGAGAAAGCCAAAGCAACTTTAAAATTAACTTACTGATAATGCTGTCCATTGATCTCCAGAAATATGATATGCTAAACTTAAGCAATATGCAGCTTCTCCTTGTGTCTTCATGTTATCCCCTAAAGAAAGGATTCAAGTTACAGTTACCAGCGTCATCTGAACAAAATGACATTAGTGCAGACAGTTCTTGCAGGTTCTTAAATAACACACACATGCTAAAATACTGTAGCAAATATTTCCTTCTCCTTACCCCTGTCATTTATCTCTTTCCAAAAATATACAGTGGCAATTAAAAATAGTGGCTACGGATTTAAACAAAGCTCTATAAGAAGGTTCAGCTAAGTCAGAGAAAATATCTTTCACTAATGAAGTACAATCAAATTAACATGTAATGTTCTCTATTGTTGTTTAATAATAGTCCTAGTGTTTTCACTGTAGAAAATCATAGTAGTCTCTTTATATATGCTCCATTTACAAAATAAAAAGTACCTACAAGTATGCAATACACCCTAATACATAAACGCAAGATATATGTTCATCCATACACTTTGCTAACATAAATCTTAGTGGAACACCAAGAGAGAACTATCAGTAGGCCAGTTTCATCCCTCTTGTTCTCATGGCTATTTTGTAAGCTAATGTACTCTAAAATAGCTAAAAAACAGGAAATTATTCTTGGAAGCAGTAGTTACAGAAAATTCTGCACAGGCAGTTGATGAGGTACATCACACTTTTTCATGCCAGGTTTTATTTTACTGATACTGGAATGAGGCCTGGAGAACTCATCAGAAAGAAGTTCTAAAGTTTAAAGAGAACAACAGCAAGTATAATACTGTGCATGGTGATATTTAATATATACCTCAGGAAAATATGAAAGGGATTGATTTGAAGTAACAGCACTGGAACATCTGCCTGGTCAAAGTAAGTTTTGGAAGATATCAGATCCATTTTGACAATCTCTTAATTTCCAGCAGTTTTCACTAGCAATAAGAAGTCGTTGATGGGAAATTTCATTAGCAGTCCTTCTAGCTATCACAGCAAATAGCAGCAGCAGCAGTTTTACTCCAGCTGTGATTAAAGTATGTTTTATATACAGCAGCTATAGGAAAAGCTAAAAGCTTGTGTTTGATCAACAGGTACAGCTGAAAAAAATGAAGAAGTTATTTGCTACATGTATCCTGCTTCAGCTGCTTGACTGTATTGCCATTCTCGGTATTTGGGTACATACTGCCAAGAGAAAAGTTCTAAACAGGCAACTGACAATACAGGCCTGCTAAAACTCACATAAACCTAAATAGGTTATTTAGCAAATTAACTAAAAGAAAAAATTAGCCAAATACAATCATATAGTTCACAAATTAAACATTTAGTGTAGAAATTGAATCCTTGCTCCCCAAGTCCTGTTTGGTTTATTTCCCCAAAATTGCCACAGAAAAGCATTTAGATTTTAAATGATGTTTTAAAATACTATTCTTCATGACATAAGGCAAGATGAGAAATTTCTGCTCTTTAGAGTTCTTAAAGTCAAAGACTATATGATAAGACCCCTGAAACAGAAATAATTTGTTACCACTTTTAAAAATAATAAACAGTAAAATTCACACAGGATTAGATGCCTGAAAGCTTGTTAATTTTTTCCAAGAATATCTACCGGCCTAATAAAGGTATTTCTCTTTATTGCTTTGTTTCACTGAATACACTTTATACTTTTCTATGGACTACTATGTTATATTATCTACCTGTACAGTCACATATTCACTTGTGGCAAAGTTTATTTTAGAATTTGGAAAATACTTAAATTTTTTTTTTGGCCATTTTTGATATTTTAATTCTATCTATTTCAACCACTCAAAGACTGGGTAACAGATTAATGTTGGGCACACATTATTAAATTAAAAAACCTAATGTATCTGGTTATAAATATTGAATTAATATTATATATTAATTGAATGTGCAATTCATATGCAAAATATGTCCCTTAAGGAATGTCATGAAAGGCTCTTGCATTGCTGTACATGGAAAATGATGAGTATTGGAGAGCTCCTACCCTACTTCTGAGAAACCCTCTAGTAATCATCTAGGAAAATCATCCAGAAAAAGCAATTCTGTAGAAGTGCACCTTGAACAGCATCTTCTAAGAAACAAGAATTATTAAGCTTCCAAAAAAAAAAAAAAATTCTGAAAAAAATATATGTTTTCATAGGGTCAACTGGTAAGATTTGCTCTTTCCTCTTCCTCTTGTGTGTAAGAGATGATCCAGAGCAGAGTATTTCTAGCTGATCAACATCCCACGTTATATGTAATATTCAAATGTTATTCTAATTTTGCTCAATCACAAACCTATCCACACGTGGACACAATTTCATACATCCATTAGCTAGAACAGGATGGTGATCAGGAGTCATCAGCATGGAGTTAAGACAGGGAATCTGTGCTTCACCAGCCTGATGGCTGGTAAAGATAAAACGCTCAGTGGAAGAAGGTAAAGCAGTGGATATTGTTTATCTCAGTTTTAACAAGGCTTCTGACACTGTCTCCCATAACACCTTCATACAGGCACTGATAAAGGATGGCTTAATAAACGGAGGTGAACTGAAAGTAGAGGAGTTGCTGGCCTTCAACAGGGTGTAAGCAGAAACATGAAGTCCAGTGGGGGGCCCGTCAGTAGTGGTGTGCTCAGGGATCAATACTGGCACCAATACTGACTAATATCTTCATTAATGACCTAGATGGGGTGACCAAAGGCACCCTCAGCATGTTGCAGACAATACAAAAGCTGGGAGGAGGGGCTGATCCAAAGGCAGGTGGTTGTTCTGCCATTCAGAGGGACCTCAGCAGTCCAACGAAGTTCAGGACAGGGACATGCACAGTCCTGCACCTGGGGCAGGATGATCCCAGGCACCAGCTCAGGCTGACTGAGTGGAAAGGACCTTGGCAGAGAAGGACATTGGTTTCCCAGTGGATAGCAAGTCCATGAGACATCAATGTACACTCGTGGCAGAATGGAGCAACAGGGTCCCAGGCTGCATCAGGAAGAGGATTTCAAGCAGGTTGAGGGTGGTGAACCTTTGCCACTACTCAGCACTAGTGTGGTGATCCTGGGAGTCAACACCCCAGGAGTGCTGTGTCCTGTTCTGGGCTCCCCCGTAGGAGAGAGAGAGGGACATAGCCGAGTGAGTCCAGCAAAGGGCTGCAAAGATGACTAAAGGACTGGGAGTGTGTCCCCAACGAGGAGCGGCTGAAAGAGTTGGAACTGTTAAGACCACAGAGGAGAAGGCTCAGGGATGATCTTACTGGTACCTCTTTGGCACCAGTAAAGCAGAGGGAACCAGGCTCTTCTCCATAGTGCTCAGCAAGAAGCAAAGGGCACAAAAAAATTCTGTCTGAGCTCAACAAAAAAATTTTGTAATTGTGAGGGTTTTTGAACAGTGGAAAGTGTTTTCCAGAATGGCTATGGAGGCTCCACCAATGCAAATACTAAAATCTTGACTGGGTGTAGTCCTGGGCAGACTGTTCTAGCCAACCAGATGATTTCCAGAGGTCTCTCTTCCTACCTCTGTTATTCTGTGATTCTGTAATTTTTTACTTTAGGTTTCAGAGTATTTATGTATATTAAGATATTCAGAAGAAAAAAGGCTTGTTTGCTTATGACAGAAAACTGTTTTTTTGCAAGTACTAAATATCTATGTAGAGTGAAAAGGTCATTTTCTGGCAGATAATATCACTCAAAAATTGCCAAATCAACAGTGACTAGCCAATCAAAATCAGTGACCTAAGCTTCAATCAGTGACCTCACTTTCTGATTATGGGTTCACAGTTTTATATTATTATTCCCACAAGATTGTCATGTTTGTTTAGAGAGAAAGCTTTGAGGAATCTAAAAGTTTCTTTGCTGTTAGCAAGAAGACATTCCTGCTTTAGTGAGATCTGCATGTGTATTGATAGCATTTGGCTTTGAATTTCATAGGAAATAATCACCCAAACACTTCACAATTTCTCCTTTCCTCTTGGGAAAATCATGACATGCTCAGAGAATAAAGGAATGGGAAAGCATTATTTTCCACCTACCTTCTTTTGCCATCTTTAAAGCTTTTATTAGTGTTTTGATGGCCTCTTGGTGTTCTTTATTTTCTAGCATTTTGTTTGCTAGTAATGTATAAATTCTCCAGAGATGCTCACATGCCAGTGAATTGTAAGTATGGCCTGTCTCATCCTCCCATGGTGATCCGTATGTTAGCTGATAAAATGCTTCATAATGCTCAGCAGCTTTCATGACGTGACCTGGAAAACGTCATTTGTAATTAAAATCAGTTCAATCAACAAAAATTTTAAAAGTCAGTAGACTATAATAATTTTATCATTAGAAAGTAAGTTGCAGCCAAACATTTTAGATTTTTCAAGAATCTTCAATATGTAACTCACAGATCACTGGAAAATACTGCCAAATCTCACAGTAGCCAGGAATACTCTAAGTTTATCACACTTTAAATTAGCATTCATCTGTAGATACACAATGTTAAGGGACGCAAAGTCAGAATTTTCTAGAAAGTAAATTTATTCTAGATTCATGACTATAGCCTTTGTTGTTCTTATATATTAAAATCACATCTATGCATAAATAATCACAACTGAAACCATTCCTTAAGTGTCATCTTCTGTAATGAAAACCTGTGAGGAAAGGTTTGAAATGTGGAGGAGAAAGGTATCAAAACTGTGGAGGAAAAATAAAAATCTTTATTAAAAGAAATTAATTGATGAAAAAAGAATTATTATGCAAAGTAATTTATTCAACAGTTATTACAAGGCCAGCTCGGGTGAGTTTATCTAGTAGATTTACTGCAAGAGCATTAACCACTGATACATTAATTATTGAGCCTGAAGTAATATACTTCAAGGTCTTCAATAAGTTACTCAAACATCTTTAAGGCAAAGAAAAGTTTGAAGATAGAGTTCAATTCATTTTAACATGCAAATAGTTTTCCTTCTACCTGCATTTAGATTCATCTCTGTCCATACAACTTAATCAAGGAGATTTCCATGCTTTCTGGACAGTGAAAATTCAAAGCATTTAGAAATAATAGAAAAACTTTTCCTTATACATAATGGGTACAGAAAAACTGCTGGGAAGAAGGCAAGATGAGACTATTTACATTAAAAATAATGAAATAAATAAATAAAAAAGCATTCTGGTCACAGTACCTTGTTTAACAAAGGGAGAACTGTGAATGTGACCCTGCCTTCATGAGTCTGTGTGTGTGTGATGGAGGAATCTTGTCCCATAGATCATCAATACTATCAACTCCTATTTCTACTAAAAGCTGAAACAAACCATAAACTAAGCTCATTTAGATATGTTTGCAGTTTACATCCCTTCTGAAATCTGATTTATAAGGAACTATTACTGTTTTGCAGGCTTTTTTTACAGTGCTGTTTTCAAACTGCAAAAAGAACCAGAAAGGAGAAAAGTTGTTTCCCAGCTGTAGGGAAGGAAGAGAAAAAACCTTGGAGAGGCATCTTCTTTAAGCATTCCTAGAGAAAATGAAGCTAGTTCCCCAGGCCTCTAGCCAACCTAGAGGCAGCAGAACAGCTATGACAGATTTCTCTTATTAACTCAATTTAGATTTGTCTTTTGCATATGTTACCCCTTTATAACCATGCTTTCAACTCTGCAATATAAAGCATAACTCATCTTTATTAGAATTAAATTTATTCTCATATTAAGCTCCTCCAATGATTAAAATAAGTTCAACTAAAACTGACAAGCAGAAGAAACTTCTTTTTCAACGCAGTAGCAAAATAAGTGAGTTTCACAGACAAATAATTTTATGGTTCTGCAACCTGTGATTCATGTGATAGTCCCAGAGGATACAAAAAGTGCTGAAGAGTGAAGTGCCAGGTGAAAGGGGACACAAGCAGGCTTTATTCAGTTCCATGCTAGCTAGGGACAGGTATGGGACAGATGGCCACTGGGAAAACAGGAAAAGATCTATACATTCTTTCCAAAACATCACATACTTGACAACAGACTAAACAAATAGGACTGCAAAGGGAAATTATCCAAACCAGTAGAAGTTGTTTAGGGATTCACTGACAGTACACGTAACAGGACATAGAGAAGAAGACTTGCTAAAGCCAGATGAAAACTCTTGTCCTTTCTTAAGAGGCTTCCGATTTGAATTTGATTTTCTGCCTATCCAATCCAGTTAACTTCTTAGGGCATAGTCAGCTCAGAAATTTCCAGTTATCCAAGTTGTTAAATTCAGATTTAAGATATTGATTGAAGAAGGTGGCTTTGGCTTTGTGACAAAAGATGAAAAGTTGAGTTGAAATTTAATGTTAGATCTAACATTTTGTTCACTTGTACAGTCACAGGCACACACAAACTCCTCCCTGGAATTCTTCCCAGAGCTAATTATAACCTGATTGTTCCTTTTAAAGGATATTGTCATACATTTAAGTGGTCTGGATACACTACATATGTAATGGATTCTTTAGAATAATAGAACTTGATTCACAAGTTCACTCAAGAACTTGTAGTAAGAATGGGAAACAAGAAACAAATGAGTGGTATCACCTTGATCTGTAATTTGAAGCTGAACACAGTATATCCAAGTTTCTCCTAAAACTCTAATATAATCTCTTAATGGGACACATCATTTAGGTAAATAATATCTGCAACCTTAGGAACTATTGTTTAGATTGTTAGACCTATCAGGTATGGTAACTCTTTGCTGTGCTTCTTTACTTGTAGTATCCCCCTGAAAAAGTTTCTGTCAAACTAGAAATCAGACTCACACATTCCATGTACCCACAGTTCTCAAGAGCTGGCTGAACCATAAGAGCTGTGACCCAAAAATCTTATTGCCAGCTCTCAGTGAAACCTTTTTATAAACAGTCCATCTGCATCATGTTTCAAAATACAAAAGTAATATTATCTTTTTGGTAATATTCAAATGAACATATTACATTTGGCTTCACTGAATTACCAAGAAAGATTATGAAGCAAGAAGTAAAACAATCTGCTCACGGAAGTACCAAAAAGAAAATGATGAGTAGCAAACTAGCAGGCATTTTGGCTTTTTAAACAAGGAGGAGATATAATTACTAACCTAAAAGCCCTTACATGGCTGCAAATTTGCTTACTGAAGACTCTTTCAAATAAAACCAGCTATTTGGAGACTTCTCAAATGCATGAAAGGCAAAACATTTTAGACTCTGGAATTCATTCCTCCATGAAAATAATGTGAAATCCCTTGTTGCCATTGGCAAATGACATACCAGCCTTTTTTTTTGTAATCTGTAATGTTTATGTGAAACTCAAATGTGGTGGGAAAACTATCTGTTCAGAAGAGTGGCAAGTTTAGTCCCTGTCATGAGTCAGTTCAGGTGGAATTGATCTGGCCAGTGCAATCCAATTTTTAAACACTGAACTACTGCAACTGCTGGCCTCAGACATATGTAGATACTGCCTGAAAATCTTGAAAAACATTAGAAGAAAGTAATAAGCCAACTGCAGAACACTTCTGAGAGAAAGAGCATTTTTATCTCACTTGAGCAGTGACAAGGCAGAGTTTTAAATTACTTTTATTATCAACTGGGAAAAAAAAAGAAGGAAAAAAAGCAAAATGAGAGGAAAAACAATGGAGTAGGAAAATCACTTGGAACACTTTGCAGAATCGTATTTTTATACCTCTAGGAATTCAAAGAGAAAATCCAGAAGGTGTTTCTAGGAAGTCTATATTTGAAAAATCTATTTGCAAATTGTTACATGAAGCAGTAAAGCTATTTTGAGTTGGCAGCATTAATAGCAATTGCATGTTTCTTCTCACACTGCCATGCAGAATTTAGCTCTGTGGATATTAAATGGAGTTTGAGAATCTGTGATATGTCTCTTCCTTTCTTATAAAAGGAATAAAAAACCAGAAAGGTAACTCTTACAACATAGGTGCTACCACTAGTAAAATTTTACAGTTTAATATAACTCAGGACATAACAAAAGAAAAACTGTCAACAATAGTTTAATCTTAAATATGGGAGGCAGACATTGTTGCAATATAATTTTGGGAGTAAAAAACAAGTTTTAAACAATTATATGAATATAAGATATTGCTCTGTACCAACAGCCTCAAATTTTAAAAAGTCCTTTTATTTTCATAGAAACCACAAATGTATGCACAAAGATTTGTGCTACAGTTTTCAGTGAGTTGCTTGGAAGTAAAAAAATAAATCTATTCATTCAAGCAAAATAATTCAATGTAATTTTGTAAATACTGAAGAAAAACGTTTTTATATTATCTATTCCTTTATAATTCCCCTTCCTAAACCCCAATCCAAAAGTACACATTTGTTACATCAAAATAGATAGCAAACCAAAAGGGGTATGTATGGAGACTACTATTTTGCCTTTTTTTTTTTTTTAAGTAGAAAGATTGACTAGATATTAACACAAATGGGTTTAAATGTGAAGCTGCCATAAAAGCAGGCACATAAATGTAATTCTCCCAGCCGCTATTTTGATGCACATTTTTGATTCCATGAATATTTTATGAAATGGCCCAAACTAAAGCCATATAACATTCCTGCATTACTGATGCTTGCGCCCGTAAGCTACAAACATTAGAGGCATGATTGAGTGCATTAAAATGAACTCATTCAGCAGTGCATTGATTACTTGAAGGGGGGGAAAAAAAAAGTTACTCCCACTTAAGAAAACAGCACACAAATCTGAAGTTTTCAATACTGAAATTAAAGATGCTAATTTGAATAATGTGATATTTAGTATAGAAAGGCAGTGCAAAACTATCTAGAATTCTCTACATACGGTCCTGACTTTAATTAGGTGAGATGTTAATTAGGTCCACAGATTGCTTCCAGTAGCGTACAGGTAATTTAAAATGTCACAATCTGCAAAATGCAGTGACTGACCTGCTCTAGCTCCATGCCTCAGCAATACTGAGAGCACCTAATGATTTCCTTTTCTATCAGCTCATATATTTACCAATGAAAATACTGCCACGGAAACAATTGCACAAGAAAAGTGACGGGCCTGTTAGGTGCACTGCTTCAGCAGCACTACTCTAAGCAGAAAGCACATTCAATTCTAAATTGTAAACAGTTGTTGAGGACTTCAGAAGATATTCCACTGTAACTTAAAACAACCTAAAGGAACAATAGAGCTTTAAGCATATTATGGTATGTTTTAATCTAGAACATCTTTTGACATCAATTATTTCACTTTAAAGTGTGAACATAAAATCTGCTTGAAGCAGCAGTTAATAGTAACAAAAACCCAAAAAAGTTATTATAATTTTAAAAGATGTAGGCTTACATTTCAATCTAACTGCTTGAACTTCACGACAATTATGGTAGCACTATTCATGTTGAAATAATTAAGAATCTGTTGCAGTTTCCAACGTGATCCTCTATCTACAGAGGTTGTTATATGTCTACAACAGAGGTGTGTTCATGAGAATCACAAAACAAGGTTCTCATTCAGTAAATAGTTGAACCGCCTTGGACTATGGAGGTAAAATGAACTGCGTAGAAGTCACTGGAGCAGCTCTCAGATCCAGTAACCTGAGTTCATGTGCCAGCTGAAAAGCAAGAAAAAAAAATTGTGGAGGGGATTTAAGATAAAATTTGCAGTTTCATAGCTCCACCAGATCCCTCTAAAACACAACCACTCATCAGACAACAATCAAAGTGAATATTTTTAAAATAATGGATAAAAATTATATTAATTTACAGGAGCTAATAATATTTTTTCAGAAAGATTCCACAGGAATTTTCAGCAAAATGACACAGGCATTTATAAGAGTGTTGAAATGACCGTGCTGCTTCTTCACGGGGTATTCTGACCATTTCCCCAGTTTGACAATACACCAGTAGATCTTGCCTGGTGTCTAAGCTGCCTAAGGCCAACTGGGAGCACACCTGAGAAGTAGAAGGCTAGAGGACACAATGAAGAAAGAGAGAAAAGAATGTTGCACCATACACAGCCTGAGATATGGCATTGGTGGACTGAGACTGCAGTGTAAAAAGACAGTATTTTACCTTCCATTGTCAGGCTCAAGAACTGCTGGGTATTGCAGTTTAGAGGATGAGACATTATTTCTGCTCACATTACTTAAACAAGTATGTGTTGCTGAAAAGAAAAACACAGTTAACAGTAATCCAGCGAGCATTAGAGCACATATAGTCTTGCCCTCTAAGGACCTAAATTACTTTCTTTAAAGCTCAAATACTTCAAATATGCCCATACAAACTAGAGGGCAGTGCAGACTGTAGCACCCACAGTAGGACAGTTCACAGTATGCAGTATCACACGATCAACACACTATGATATTAAATGTGTTCTAAAAAGGTGTTGCTTAAAGAACTCTCTAAAAGACACCGCACAAGTTCAGGATAATGCTAGTTTATCACAGTAGTTGCTTGCCTGCGTGCTCTCTAATCCCTTTCCCTTCTGCTGCCAACACTACTGAACTACAAAGAAGGAAGGTTTTCCCACGGGCAGCTGAAATGACAGCTGCTTTGGGGCTAGTGTACTGTGGACCAGTAAGACAAAAAAAAATGACAACTGAACAGGTCCCATATGAAAATTCCACTAACTTGTCTGTCTTGCATTCATATTCAAATGAACTAATACACAAAATTCTGGTTTACATTTAAAATCCCTTTATCTTTTTAGGTTAACACAGTTGTCAGATGCTGCCTTCTGATTTGTTTGATTATATATAAACATTTTTTGATATATAGAAATGTTAATCTAGAGGACAACATTGCAAACAATGTTGAACACCAGCTCAATGACAACACACCCATTTTAGAGAGAATGGAATTCTTGCTTCACGGTAACATTCAAGGCTTCTTTCATGTTTGCAAAGCATCAAAGTGCTTTCAATATGCAAAGGCTACCTAAGATGCAAAATGTATTCAGGAAGCTCACGCTGTAAGGCTCCAGGCTCTGGATAAGAGCAGGCCCACACTCAGTGGGATGCTCACATTTCAGGTTTCACAAATATTTCAGTGTCTATAGGTGGATGTCCAAATGCAGAGAGGGAGGGAGCTGAGAACTCAATGATGAATGGCACATACTTTGCAGTTCTGTTTTTCAGGGCTTGGAAGTTTTAAAAGTTCAACAGAACTAAATGAAAACAAGTTATATTAGCATTTAATCTCAATGATTAATATGATCATTATCTTTTAAATAGAGAAAGTGTCACCGCAGCAGATTAGTTTCACTAAATTATTTTTTTGCTAACTCATGTCAAATGCTTGCCTCAGTTTATTTTTTTTTTTTTTTGCAGTGATTACATTTTATTCAGATTCTACCTAGTTCCCCTTACTTTTCATAGCTTCTAATAGTAAATTTATTACCAGATGCAATGCTCCAGCACTGGAGCTCTTCTGTTGTGCAGAATATTTTCTTCAGAAGTATCTTTGAGTAGCAGGTTGGACAAATGACCTGCTAAGATTCCAGCCAATCTGAGTGATCCTCTGAAGTGTAAGGTATTTTTTATTAACAGCTTAATATTTGTTTTACTTATGACTTCTATAGATTATTGGTAATGGCTGAGGACATGCAACCCTGTCAGAACTCAGTGACACTAAGAAGGCACCTCTGGAAACAACTTAAACAATTACTGAAAGGAAATATTGCCTCCAGGAAAGTTTATGATGACAACTGCTGGTTCAGCTACAGTAGTCCAAAACCTTGCAAAGCTTTGAAACCAAAAAAAGAAAAAGTCTGCTAGTGAGTGGGCAGCTTCATCTCAGTACTAGTCATTAAGCAGTAAATAATTAAAATACCCTGGAAAAGACAGGTAAAATACAAGCAGCAATGTCAGTAGTAGACATGAAAGAGAAGAGAGGGCAAAAGAATTTAAAAAAGCAAAGAAATAATTCATTTGAAGTTTTAATAAAGTTTCATTTGCAGTCTTGTTTAAAGATATATCAGACTTTAGGGATGTAACCTAATTACATTTTTATTCTAAGTTCTATTCAAAGATCTTGGACTTTGAATCTTTAACACAGATCAAACATAGTATAATTTACTCATGACTATCAATACTTTAAAAAGATCTCTTCATTAAATGTCACAGTCTTAAGAACATGCACATAAAGCCAACAGAGCAACACTGAATACCAAAAAACATATAGAATATGTTTCTTACTGAAGTGTCTATATAAACAATTCATTTGAGTGCTATACATTGTATTCTAAAGTATTTCTGATACAATAGCTATCCTAGTTCAATGTAAACAGCAATACTTTTTTAGTAATTTTGACTTAATTGAAAATGAACTTTACAATCACCAAATACCTGAGAACAGAAACTAAGATATTTTTTCATATGTGAAAACTTTTAATGAAAATGCAAATGACACAGTTTAGAATTGGCACTTATACACTGCTGTGAATATTTTGAAGAGCTTATTACAAAGCAAGAACACAGACCTGTCCCCAGGTGTTATATCAGAACTGAAAGGTTCTCCATTAGAAGAATTAGGCTAGGAAAGTGGCAGGGACAGTGAAAGGATTAAGGAAACCTATGTTTTCCTAGTGTAAAGAATATTATTACTTGTCTGTGCTTAATAATAATCTTCTATTTAAATCAACGGAAGGAAAAGCATGAAGAAAGTATTCAATTTTCGCTGGATTTATTTTCAGAAGTGAAAATAAGAATGCTACAGAATTCTCCCTGAAGTCTTTTATTCAAAATATTTTTATTGCCTATCAATACCTTTTAAAAATGAGAATAAAAAAATAGTTATATGAAGAATATAGTTGTGAACTCAACAGGCCCCTTTTGCTTTCACATTGCACGTACAGAAGCCTATTTCAGACTCTTAGGACTATACTAATTTGAGCTGAAAACATTCTTAATTTCCGTAACATCAGTCCAAGACAGTACCTGCTAGTTCAATAACAACCCTGTAATAATAAGATGTCATTTACTGGGGAACTACTTTCTGCACTTGCAGGTGAATGAGATCAATTATTTAACAAACCTTTTAAAACTGTTCTCCCCAAGAATCTGTCAGAATTTATGGCTGCTACTGACTGACAGAAAAGCATCATATCCAAAGACTATCTCCTAGCAATGTGCTGCTTAAACTTTTTAAATTATGCTCTACAATCAAGTTTTTCACAGTTACCATATGTATTCTGTTCCTAAGCAAGCAGAAAAACAATGTAACTACTTTGTGACATAGTGTAAGTGAAGAATAACAAAGAAGAATTGGCTTCTGTTGATATGATGAAAATCTATTACTGGAAGTGTTTTAAATGGTCAAACTGGGTATGCAGACTCCCATATCCCATTAAGGAAAGGCTTCTTTCTATCTCTAAAGTTCCCTGATGTGGAGACTCTTTTTAAGTATGTGTCTCTACATAAACTTAAAATTTACCACCAGGTTTAAGTAGTCAGGGGTATGGGATTTGGAAACAATGTTTATAGGTCTGAACTATTCCTACACACCTTTTTCTGAAAGAGCTCTTTGGCATAAATAATCACAACTAGGAGTAAATCTTAGTAGTTTGGGGTATGCAACCTGGGGCAAGGAGGGGGGAATATAATGATAATCAAGGGTATTTGGTTACTACTGGATGTGGTCTATTATATAAATATACACATTCTCTCCAAACAACGAACAGTACAAAAAGACACTTCTAGGTTAGTCTCCAGAGGGAGAATGCCTATATGATCATCCCATCCTCCAACTAGTTTTGGAGTGAATTCAACCAAAGGTGGTAAGAAATCAGCAGGATAGTAAGCTCCCACCACCTTAGGAAAAATTAGTAGTTTGAAGATAGACAGTGATCCAAATTCCAAAGAGACAGAAAGACAGGCAGAACACTGCTGTACATATTGTAGAGGGCAGCACATTGCCTGGTCAGGCAACAGCACTTTCTCATCCAGCCTTTAGTTTATCCCAGCACACACTGAACTTAAAAGTGCTATGGAAGCATACAGGCAATTGTATTGTATAAACACGGAACAAAACTGTGGCTCCTGCCTGAAAGGATATATACTATCTAAATATCTTGAACCGCAAGTCCTTTAGGCCGCTGCCATGCTTTGACAAGCATTCAATCTTCCCATGAAAAAAAAAAATTACATATGAGTTTATATCTCTAAATCCCTTTGCTCTTTTTGGTCCACACCTTGACAAATCCCATGATAAAAATAAAGAAAATTGTGAGGTTCTTGTTTTTATCAAGAATCACAAACTTAAGTAGGTATCATTTTAAACCAAAAGAAATTGCTTACACAAAGGAATCTCCAATACAGACACAAGGACAGACAAAACCAGAAAGGCCTAGGGTAGCTTTTAGCTGATAATTTGAGTTGCTTTTGCTCCTAAACAAAGAGATGTGTTCCATTTTAGATTGCCTTCTTCCAGTGTCAGAGCTGGGCTTGTGAATACAACAGCATGGAGACCTCTGGACACTAGCTGTACACCTTATGGTGGAAACATGACTTGCTAGATAGGCAGGATGGACAGTTCAAATGCAGCAATACCGATTATCAGCAACAGCTCTGCACTGCACAGGTGATAAGGAAGAAATTAATCTCTCTTCACAAATACTGTCCCCCTCATTTGTTTTATTTACCATCTGTTTGCAATTTTGTAATCAGATCATAAAGCAGAACATTTCTATGTTATACAGCACAGGAGGATTTGCTGTTTTTGTGGACTTGGTAGACTTACACCACAGATATGAAGTCATATTATTGTAGAAGGTGCATGTGTGCCACCCATGCCACAGGTGAATTTTATTCTGTGTATACCTAGGAATCTCCTAATAACAAAAGAAACTACATTTTTATGTAATTAAAATGAACTTGCAAAATGTGCACACACAAAAGCGTATGAAATTTCATAAGCAATTTTAACTTTAGCCTTTTTAAACCTTTTTAGTACTTAATTTTGCAATATTAACATTCTCTTTTTTATATCTGAATATAAATTATTTCTGCCTGAAGGCAAACCAATTGGGGAAATTCTGCTTAAACGTGCATATTTCCTCTGCATAGACACTCATGAATGTATGCTGAATTTCTCTCAATTATTTATACATTACAGTTTTCAATTAAAAAACACTTGCCATAAACAATTCAAAATGCAAAATCAACAATTTTTTTGAAAGAATAAAAACAATTTATTGGCTAACAACAGGAAAATAAACAGTTTAGTCTTTTTATGTTCCAAGACAAAAAGATGTTATGAACTGTCTTCAAGTTGCTGTTCACCAAATATATTGATTAATTAATATTTCAGGGTCAGAAGCTTGAAGTGATCCTGTGCAACCTGTTCTAGCTGCACCTACTTTACCAGGAGGGTTCGACTAGATGATCTTCAGAGGTCCCTTCCTATCCAACCATTCTGCAAAATGCCCACTAAAAACAGCCAGAATCTTTCCACCAACCTCTCCAATGCCTTGACTAAAAACATTCATTTCAACAGTATGGTAAAGGGATTGGCAAAATCCTATACCTTGGTCTTAATCCAGACTGTAAAAGTCTGCAAGAATCCTGTAGTGTTTTTTTTCTCCACAACAAATTATTAAATCACCAGGCTTTTCTACAAGAAAAGTTTATATCAAAATCCAGCATATGAAATGGACCATATTTTATCCATGATTACAGATAAAACAATTTTAACTTTCTCATACATTAGATCCAATTTAATAATATTTTTGGGGTGGGTGTAGAGGGATCAGAAGTGACCAGCTCTGGCATAACACTGGTCTGTTCGAAGAGCAACAGGAGCTTAACATTATAATCAAGGCAGAGCTGGGTTAGGATTGAACACTTAATAGGGCTTCATTAATTTGCATAATATGGCAGATTTTTGAAATGTCTAAGCTTACTTTAGAAAGGACTAAAAGAATTCTTTATCAGGGTCTCCTAAGACTTGCAATCTATAAAATACACAAAACAGGACAAAATTAGGTTTATGGATTAGCTGTATGTTACAGGAATCAGCACGGAGGTATCTAACACTGCTATTTGCTTTGTATTTGGTCCCCTTCTCTCACTGATTCTGCCTGCCTTCAATTTTCTCAGTCTGTAAAAATTTCAGATGAAGTATTAATTCCACTTCTGTTGATCCTTATGTGCCAGCAGAATATAAATCTGCCGACTAACTCAAAAGCATCACTGCATTGAGACTAACAACATAATTTTCACAGCCCTCATACCAGGGGAGATACAATTTCTTGCATGGCACTGATATACATTTGTAATTCATTGTGAAAGTTTTATTCATTGGACTCTACTGTGATACTTACATGCTCTCTCAAACTAGTTATTTAAATGTATCCAGAAATGTTTCCAAGCACTGCAACCAACAGGTTCCCTAGTAAACTGTCTTACCCTTCAAAACAATGTGGTTGTTTTCAAACTGCTTGTCAGGAAAAGTCCAAGCAACACTCCTAATTACCAAACTGTGCCCATGAACAACTGCAGGGCGCACAAGCTAAAGGTATATGCATGACTATGAACATCATTTCAGCACTAGCCTGTGTTCCAGTGTTCCTAGACATCCTGGTGCACTGCTTAATTTACTCATGCAGAAAAAGCAACCATGGCCTCTGAACACCCACCTTTGCTGCCACTGTCTGAAAGGTGAGAGCTGAGATCGTTACATCATTTGAGGGTGAGAGGGTATATCTTTATAAGACTATAGTGATGATGTTTTCATTGCTTCCCCCAGGGCTCTCGATGTAACTCTTTCTCCTCCATTGTCCCACAATGTGCCACTAAACTATCTTTATGTAAGGGTGCAAATTAAGGAAAGAACAGTCATAAATCTGTATTAGAAAAACACCACCAAATGTGTTAACTAGTCACCTTTAGGCTTCTCTCACAAAGGTAGACATTAATGCCTGACATAAAGATCAAAATGTTGGTATCTAAAGTACTGGCCTTAAAGCACTGGCTATATTTAAATGTGTGTGTGTGTCCGTATATATGCATGTGTATGTAGATGTGCACATATAGATACATGTACATACATACACTTATTTATCCAAACACCTAGAATGCTTTTAGGTGGTCTTGAGGGCTGCTTTTAGAACAAGTACACTTTCAGTTGTCTGTTTTTATTATGCTTTTAAATAATACAGAAATACAACTAATTTTATTACAACCTATTTGGAGTAAATAGCCCCTACAAGTACAAATTCCTTTTTTCCCCCTGGACTGCTCTTCTTACTGACACAAGTTGTCTGAAACTTTGGGATGCATATATTTAAGGTGCATATCACTTCATGCAGGATAGGTGTTAACCATTTCATACAAAACAGAAAGCACTCAAATACTGTAGTGATAACTCACACAAACTATCCATTATGTTTATCAGTACACTGAGAACATTTCTTCTGCAAGATACTTCACTGTAAACTGAAGTTCACAATTAACTTCACCAGCAGGTGCACTAATATAATCTAAATAAAACATAAACAAACTATGATTATAATCTTATTCTCTAAAATGCAGAAAAATGCATGCATTTATAAGGACTAATATTACTTCTGAAAGTATTCAAAGCACAGGAAGAAAAACATATATATATATTTTTTTTTAATAGTGATTTTACTTAACAGAGATTCAGTAACAAAGCCTGTGCTTACTTGGACAACAAGTAATGCTGGCTTTAATGTGAGAAATATATATTATATTACGTCATTGTGTTTTCAATGTGTTTAAAGTGACTCCAGCATATTTAGAGCTATATGAGAAAAATAATAAATGAGTATCTAAAGGAAAATAAGGAGTAACTACAGTGACAAGACAACTTATTATCAGCCCTCTGAGGAAAGACAAACTATAGGGTGAGCACAGCTAATTGAACTGTACCATAGCCTGAACACTCCTACAATAATCAGTGCATAGCATCTCAGTTGTAAACAGAGACCTTATTTTGCAAAGAGTATATTTTAGGGAAGAGGTTAAAAAATCTCATTCTGTGAAGAACTGTCACTAAAATCATGTTTGCTCCAAGCAGAATGTTCAATTTGTGCCTGTAGCAGGCTACTCAGTTATTGTTTTCTTTCCCTTACTGGCAGCTACGAATCGCCTGCATCCAAATATCATGACTGAAGTCTACACTGCCGACACCTCAAATATTTAGCTTTGAAGATTAATGAACATCAGATTATATCCAGCCTTTAGGACAGGGACCAGGCTGAAAGTCAAGGAACTTTAAATTTGATTACACAAAAATTACCCAGCAAATTTATTGATTTTCTTCCAAGGCAAACAACAATCTTTACAAGTACATGTTTAACTTTATACTCCCAAGCAATCAGTCCTAAGTATATATGGACAGCTTCCTCTCCCAAGTAATGAGAAATACACTACTGGATGAGAGAACTGAAAAGAACAGGTACGAGGTATTTACACCTAAAAGGATACACACATGTATGTCAGTAGGACTAATTTCAATCTTGTAAATTCACTTATTTTCCTGGCTGCACTATTAATCAAGGCAGTTAATATAGACAAAATTTAAATTAGATGAAGTATCTCATAACTGTTAGGCATCATTCACATACATACACAGACATCCATTTGTATTGGTAGATGTATATATTCCTACATGTATACATTCAGGCACACACACATCTCTATACATGTGTATCTATTCCTGTGTATATATCCCCGTAGAAGTGGGCATGACTCAGTTGGCAAATTAGATTACAGCATCCTAAATAACCGAACAAAAAAAAAAGCTATATAAAAAGCTGAATCTCTGTCCTAATATAAAAGTAGTATGTTTAAAATTTTTACTTGTAACACCATTAAAACTCATGCAATTTTACACAATGCCAAGCCAACATCCACTCTTACACTTTTTTGCAACCAGAACTCCCCCTTGAATCAATTTTTCACCCTTGAAAACAGCTGCTGTCTTTTTTTTCTCAGTAGTTCCTCAAAGCAAATCCTGCTTACTCTCTCAGCTTCTTAATTTCTTTTTACCTCTCTCTTTATGGAAAGGAAATATTCGCAACAGCCCGACCCCACAGATAAAGAGGAGTTTCACCCTGGGCAGTGAAAATGCACCTTGCTTTATCCCTATGTACTAAAGTTAATAAGAAGCCTCTCTTCTATAAGTTTCTAATATTTTACAACAGGAAAACAAAATTTTCTCTCCTCTGATCATCTCAGTGTATTTCATAACTTCATGTGTTTTCATAATGGGCTTCAAGATATTTAAGTATTCAATAACCTAAACACATCATAAAAGTAGGAAACATTAAAGTATATTTAGGCAGTGGTTGGGTAAGAGTAATGAGTCACACTCAGTATGTGCCTCTGAAGTTACAAGTAGATATGAATGTTTGCTTTTCTGCACCTTCTTATAATTTTACTTTTTAGTAACTGAAGGACCAAGTGAAAAGTTTGAAAAAAAAAAAATTCCAGCAACTTCAATGATTTTATTCTACTGAATAAGAGACACATAACTTAAATAAGCATTTTTCACTCAAAATAAAAACATCTTGGTTGTGACTGGCTGGGCTTTAAGCAAGTGCTATCTTATCTACTGGGAAACTGGATGTAGCTTAACTTCAATTCCTAGAAAAAAACAACACCAGAATAAATAAATAATCAATCAGAATATTATCAAGCCCTTAGAGAACACATGAAAATATTATAGCCAATGTCAATATATCAAAAGCAAATGCCATCAAACCAATCTTCCATTTAAGTTAACAAATTTTTCTCACTGTAATATAAAACTGTAAAGCATTAGGGAAGCATAGTTCACCTGCAGCTACTGTCAGGTGAGTGAAATTAGTTAGGAAATCCTATCTAGACATTGCTTATCAATAGTTCATTGCCAGCATAGAAAAAACTATATCTAGTTTATAACCTGGTATTTTCATTAAAGGATCTGAATTAGAGGGTTTTTAAATATTCAAATGATACCAAACTAGGAAGAAGAGAATGCACATTGAAGGACAACTTCAGAAATCAAAGCAACCTTGACAATTTCTAGAAACCACTAACAGAACACAGGATGCTACTCAGTGCAAATAGAAAGCAACCACCTGCATTTAGGCACAACTAACTGGTGATCTCAGAACACGGAACAGGACAGACAGGTAGCAGTTCTTCAGAAAATAATTCAGAGATAACTGAAGGTCACAAGCAATATGAGTATGCAGTTCATGATGAAACACAGAATGTAGATGTCATAACTCAAAACACAAATAAAAATGCAGAGTGTTAGAAGGGTAAACCTTCTGCTTTATTGGTTATGGGTATGAGTTCAAATTTTAAAACTGAATCCAGGTCTGGGTGTTGCAGGCAAGATAGTTATGGCACCAGTTCGCTGGAAAACAGTGTGAATGACTAGTAGTCTAGAAAACATGCAGGGAAATATTAAAAGAGGTAGGATGTTTCAGCTTTAAGAGAACGTGCTTAGAAGACAGAACAATAACCTTTCAATTAGAACAAATGAAAAAGTCTGCAGGCTTTATGTTTTATGTCCAGGGTTTTGCTGGGAAATTAGGCCACCTTTCAAAACACACCCATTCTTTCAGACATTTAGTGCAATTAGACTATTTCCACCAAATATTTAAATTTCTGTGAATCTGCTTTTGTTTAAAAAAAAACCACTCTGAGAAACTGACCACAAGTTGAATTCAGAGATGGAATTGTTTCAACCCACAGTCAAACAAAACTGTAGTGACTACACACACCATATATTTTAAGCAGTAGATAGGCATGCAGTACACTTAGGAATTGAAAGTGTAAGACAGGCTTCATTCAATTACTTGAGGCTCACTTATTGCTTGTCTTCCCACAAAGGGAATTTTCATGCAAACAGAGAAAAAGATCTTTTTTGTACTCAGACTGCTCTGGACACAAACCCCCCCCTCTGCCATGAAAGGTAATGTATGCTTTTAAATACAGAAAAAATGTTCATCTTGATATAAGAAAATAATATTGTTTACAGTGAGAATAATTGTTCACTGGAACAGTCTCCCCAGGGATATGGCAGAGCCCCCATCGCTGGAGGTTTTCAAGATGCGATTGGACAGAGTGCTAAAATAACATCATCTAGGCTCCCTTTCCCAGGAAAGGTTGGATCAGATGATCTTCTGAAGTCCCTTGCAGCCTGGGCTGTTCTATGATTCTAGTTCCTTCTGTTAATATCGTTTCTAATTTCAGAGACTCCCAGTTTAAGGATACAGATGCATGGATAGAGAAATAGAGCTTGTGGTAAGGTGTAAGTCTAAAGCAAACACCAACGTGGGAGTCACATACAAATAGGCTGTCATTTTCAGTCAAGAGAACCAGAAGACAATTTTTAAAAAGAACACAAAAATAGAGTCTGTTTATCAAAGTGTAAATTGGAAGCAGGATTAAACTGAATTACCTCTGAATTCCACCTTTTAAATCACCCTAGTTTGTGTAGCTACAGATGCCATCCTACTCAAACACCTGTGGTCTGAGGCAGCATTACCAGCCTCTTGTCAAAACCAAGTGAAAAGAGGCAAGGTCCAACCCAAAGAACCCTGGTGCTAAACACATGTTTTCTTTAAACTCGTGTTTGTTTTTCATCTGATGGAGTACTTCCAACTGCAGATGAAATGTCAGAGGAAGTAGGTCTGAATAATTACAGACTTCTTTGTCTTCCTATTTGATGCTCCAAAAATTGAAATTACAACCATTGTTTCAAAAATATTTTAAAATTTTGGTTCCAAAACAAATTAATATTTGAAATATTGTGCCCTGTGATGAAAGATAAATTGTCAAATGTAACTGTCTTGAGGCTTATGCATTGTAGCTTTATGATCTCAGTGACTTACCTTGTTCCTCATTGATGAGGCCCAGGTTTACATGTGCTTGTGCCTTTCTCTTCCCACCATCAACTTGTACTAATTGAGCAGTGTTAAAGCATTGCTCATAAAAGTAATCACTTAACCATTTGTCCTCAGGGTCATTGAAAGAGTAGGCCAAGTTAAGCTGGTTATCGTACACCTCCTCATAGCGCCCTTTAAAAACAAAAATGGCAATTAAACTGTTAGACATCAGCAGTGTTCAGAAAGCTTGCATATTATAGAAATAATCATATAATGAAAATGAAGATCTATTTATAATTCCACCATTCAAATACCATCAAGTTCTTCTACACATCCACTCAAAGAAACATAAGAGGAAAATTATAACCTTAAAAATTAGGTACAATTGAAAACATATTTTTGCTCTCTTATCTGTGTGCAAAACCAAAATTCAGTTTAATACAACATTTAAAGCCTGGATAAGACACTGGTTAGTTAAAAGAGAAGTTCGAGTGAGCAAAAAAAAGCACACAGTCACCACCAGAGAAGTGTTTGTCTGAGCCACTGATACCTGAAAAGGCACAAGAGCTTTCCAAACAGGTCTAAGGTAGCAACTGTGTTAATGGAGGTAAAGAACCAAACAGAACACTGCACACACAAACCATTAATTCACAAAATTTTTAATGTTCAAGGAAAGACTAATATGAAAGACTTTGAGTTTTCATGTATACTCTCATGTTTAGTACCTTAGAAAGTAAGGACAAATTGAAATTGTACACCTTGCGCTGAAAAAACTCCCACAGTTCATCAAGGTATTGTTCTCAGAAAAACTGTGAAAAGCAGGGAAGACTCAGAGTCACAGATTGTCTCTATGATCTGAAGTTTAGATTTCACTCTATCATCTCAGACAGCTAGATGAACACACATTATCCTTAAAATTTACAAAAACACTGTAAGTCCCAAATCTAAGTAGCATTACAAAATTATCCACAAACATATTTCTTGAAATTTAAAAATCACAAAATGATAGTTTCTACAGAATTAGAGTTATTTCTCTCAGAAAAGCATCTTTAAAAAAAAAAATCCACAAGATTTGAGTTATTTCAAAACATTATTAATTTGGAGTAGAGATCTAAAACTTTCCTGACAAATCTCATCATACTGTTTCTCCCTAAAGGGAATTTGAAATATCTGTTCCTCATATGATGCTGAAAAATCTACGAGATAATAAAGTACAGCATGAACCTATGTGTTTCATGGCTAAATTTATCATTGGCTCAAATAAATTAATTTTCTTTGCAAACTCTGCTCATGTCAGATGTGAAATGGAATAATTAGCTAAAATTCTGTTGCAGTTTTGGTGGGCTACTTAGTGTGTTTGTGGCTATTTAATGAATGTAAGCCAAACATCCAGTTCTTAAAAGAATTTCCATGTAATTGGATACAGAAGGAGTTAAGAAGCACAGGTCTTGCAGCAGGTAAGAGACTGTTTGGTTAAGATGGATGTGTCAACATCACTGCTTTGCTTTTGGGAGTTCTTCCATTTGTAAGTTTTGCTCAACAGAGAGAAAAGGTGGAAAAAAACCCCAATACTTTTGTTGCTTTTGGCTGTTTTTTAATTTATTATTTTGCTTTCCTATTTATTTTTGCAGAGTTTCCTCCTCCATGAAGTGGCAATCTCATATTCCTCCTTTGTTAATAATTCCCATTAAAATATATGAAATTATGATTTTAACCAGTTTGTTATATATGTTTTCATTTCTAGTATTTTAAATAAGATGACATCCCATTCAAGAAATGAGTGTTTCACAATCTCTTTACAGTCACCAAAATAGAAATAACCCAGAAATTATGTTTAGATCATCATCTTAAAATTTTTATCTGAAGTTTTAACAGCTTAAGTCTAGAAATTTAGCTTTGACAGGAATAATTACCAATATACAGACTTCACGTATTCCTAATCAGAACATTTTTCATGGCCCTGAGTTTTCATGCCTTTCGTTCCCCCTCAAGATGAAAAAGAGTACCTTTTGGGCACCTCTTCTCTTCTTCAGGATATTCAGGAGTGTATGTCACATAAAAAAATTAAACATTAGAATTAAGATGATTTGGGTATAATAGCCTCATAAAAATCTCTGCAAATGATACTGGAATGAAAGTAACAAAACTTGGTTGGCCTTAACATGCACACAATTATCTCTGTGCATGTGCACATATATATGCCTATATTTATATATGTTTATAATAAATATTATATACATCTCTACAGCATCATTATCTATCACATGTATCAACATTATTCATATGAAATCCAACACATAACCAGGACTGTATGAGCTGCTAAGAAGAAAATTAACTCTGTCCTAGCCAAAACCAGGGCAACACATACAGATAAAGTCAAGACACAGTTGGGATTCACCCAAACTAACCAACTGAGATATAGATACAATTTACCTGGAATCCCTTTACTCTTAGCGAAGGAAAGCAGATACTTCTTGGCTGAGATTCATCTCATCCTGACTTAAATAACTATTGCAGCACAAGGGAGTTCTTTTAGAGATTATCTCGTAAGTAAAGACAGAGGTTCCCGTGACAATTACAAGCACACAAGCAAATAACCACATGAACAGAGAAATACAAATCCTAATTATAACCACTAATATAAAGATAACAATACATATTACATACAGATTACAGCTAAGTGAGAATAAACATGGAAGATAGCAGAGGATACATACAAATGTTTGCAATAACACAGAAAAGATAACTGGATTGTCATTGGGGTAAAACACTTGATACAGATTTGCTCCTTTGAAATCTTTGCTACAAAGTATCAAGGCACTAATGTGACATAAAATTACGCAAATAACTTCAGGTAGTGCCCTACAAATCCCAAGAGATGGAACTGACCTGAGGCAGGCTATAGCTACTGCCACAGCTTTGATTGAATGAACTTTAATGTGACCCTCTGATGACTATCCTGCCAGTGAATAACAATGAGAAGTGCACAAAGACAACCATTTCTCTGTCATTGTCTTGGACAGCAGCTGACCAGATATGCTGGTCATAAAATAAACCCCCAAACCCAGACTTTTAAAATCCATATTGTCTTTCTGGATTTAAAGTCTGATTTACCAATCAAGAAACAAATCAAGGTTATTCTGAGAGTGGCAAAGACAGCACGTCAGACTTAGTAAAAGTGAACTTTTACCTCCCCAGGAGAAGCACATTGGAATAGGTAAATAGTCTTCTGTAAAATCTCCAAAAAGTAGTTTAGACGTTAAAGCTTTGAACTCTCTGATTTTGTAGAGCAGGTTCTCTACAACTGATAATAGAATACATGTAGACAAGTCATTTTTACGTATCTATTTTTGGGGTTTTTTTGATCAACAATCTGCACCACTTAGAGGGGAAATGACAGCACTGGCACGTGATACTGAATGAACAGAAAGAAAAGTTTGAATCCCACAAGCAGTTGTAAAACCATTTCTGCAAGACAAATTCCTGGTTTTAAATAAGAAACAGTCAAGAAAGCACATAGAAGAAGGTTCAATGGCTGATCCCATTCAAGCTTCAAAAATTACATTAATTTCATAAAACATTGGAAGCTAAATTCAGGTCTTCCAGAACACTTAAGCCACAGGATTGTGAGAAAGCTGTGAAGAACATCTACCCAAAAATTGCAGCCACACAGACCAAATGGAACTTGGTGGAGCAGATGGTGATGCCAACATTTTTTGATTGATTTGAAGATCTGAAGCAGGCCTACAGACACATTTTATGGGCAATTGTCCGACAGGACATTTTTTCAATGCAAAGTTACAAAATTGAAGACAGTAACATTTCACAAAAATTAAGCAGAAAACAAATTTGTTTTATAATATTTTAATATTTTTATGGTTTTGTAACAGAACAAAAATTAGAGAAAATGGGCTTTCATTTTGCTTGATCAAAATATTTTGAAGTATTTTATTTCCATTGTCCTTTGCAATGAAAAACAACTTTAAAATTGGGTGTCTATGCACAAAAGGAAAGTATTCCTCTCAAACCTTGTTGAGATCTTTCTGTTAAACAGAGATTTAAAAAAAAAAAAGAAAAATCCCTTAAACTTAAATGTTAAACCCCGCATGGTATTTCCTGCTCTGTACCAAGATCTCTTCAGGTGCACCTCAACTGTCAAGGAGCATCTCCCCTTATTGTGCTCAAACCATAGACCCCAATTAGCCCACTGAACAAAATCATTGTTCGTTCCTGGGCTCTTCTAGGGAACTGTTCCCTCGGCAAGCACAGGTGTGCATGCAACAGAGGATCACTCAAATACATGTCTGCATGTTTGTTGTGTTCAGCCAGACAACTAAATAGTGAAATACACAGGGACAGTGAGGCACAGTTTGAGTATGATAACCCCAAAGGAGCTAAAATGAGAGAAAAGAGACATATATAAGGTCTGCCAGCCACGTTATGTGATTTAAGTACAACTGCTGCCACATCTGTATGATCTCCTTTATGCCAGGATGTAGCAGAAGAAAGGAAAAGAAGTACAATAAAGGTCTTTAGAGAACAGATGAACACATTGTGAAGAGATCCTGGCTTGGTGTTTTGCTTGAAGAATAAAAGAAAGAGGCAGCTGTTCCATTTTCCATTAACAAGAACTTGCGCACATTTTTTAAAATACAAGTATCGGAAAGAAATTTTTCATCATTTATTTCTGGCTCAATATTTTCCACTCAAAAACCATCAGTCATTTATTTGTTCCTGACAAAGGCCATATGGAAACTTTTCAACAGCTGTTAACACTCATCCTCCAGTTCAGCTAGTTGTTTTAAGTGAGTATAACTTGATTATAAGTGACCATTCACTCTTGAAGACACATAAAGGAGTGCCCTAAGGCCCATTAAGTCACTAGGAGCAATTTTTGATGTCAGAATGAGACACTAGTAATGCTGAAAGTTTCTTTTCTTTTGCCAGAGAGATCAATATCAGTGACTTAGTAGCAAGACAGCTGATGCTGTGAAGAATTCAGACACAGAGAAAGATCCAAGATGGAGGCTCTTGGATCAAAAAGAAGCATAAACTGCAATGAAACATGCAATTGATTTATTTCCACCTGGACCCATACATGGCAAAGGATCAGTCCCATTTGCCTGCTCAAGGCAGTCATGCCTCTACATCTACAAGTAGAGGCCCATCCAATCATTCATTTCTTTTACAGAGAATTTATTCATAAATGAATAAACTTTTTTTGAGGGAAAAAAATGAACAAACAAAGCAAGGTTGCTGTGAGTTGTTAGTATGATGACACCAGGTTTCAGGTGGAGCCTGTTTCCTAGAGTGTACCCAGAGCACACTGCTCCCTCTCATTGATGCACTGTGAGGGACATAAGGGACAACACTTAATGAGTGTACAATCTGTACAAAGATGCTAAGGAAATGGTCAAGATACAGTTTTACTGAGCAAGGAGAAAACTATCTAATGATAATGATACCAGGCAATTACCTGGTAATCTGGAAAGCTAAAGGGAGGCTCCAAGCCATTGCAATGAGAACACTACAGAAATTTTCCAAGAAATGCTGCTTTTGTTGAAGTCAATGGAACTGGTTGTATTTTGAGATGGCTTGGCTTCTTTCCTGGATAGAATCACTTCAACTTTTTGTAAGATAAGAAAAAAAAAAATAATAAAATCTTCCACTGGTCTCCAGCAACTGCAGCATGTTGTCCTCTGATAAAATATCAAGTGGAGAATGACAAACTTGCTTAGAAAATAAAACAGTGTTCCTTTCCCAATTGCCCCAACCCCCCAACTTCATCCAAGCAAATATTAAAAGAGGGTTTTAATGCATGCCTTCTTTCCATTTTTTGTTTTTCTTTTTTTTTTCAAATAACATGTGTAATATGGTTATTGCAATGTTTCTAGCCCAGCCTAAGGCGTAAATGTGAAATCTTACAGGAAACCTCTCTGTTATAAAATGCTAAACTCTGTTTTCAATCTTAAGTACCTTCGAAAAAGAAAGAATTTGCAGTGCAAACACATCAAATGCTCATGCTTTCTTCATACACTTTATGAAAGGACATCTTTCCCAACAAAACCAAATGATAACTAATACTGTCAAAATTTTCCTCTACACTGAAGTGAGGAAAAAAGAGCCAAATTAGCACTTTTTTCTAATTCTGCATGTCTGATACTCTCTAGAACAAGGGTCAGCAGCCTGCAGCAATCCAGCATTTAGCATACAACATACAAAAAAGGTTGAATGGGGTCAGGAACCAGGAGCAGATGGAATCTCAAAAAGACAACAGCTTCCAGGTCTTAACTCCTAGTTTCCACCAGCTGCCTCAGTGATCAGCAAATGAGCAGCACCCTTGCCCTTTTGAAGGCATGTTCATACCCAAGCATGGATTCCATCCTTTTGGCTTTGGCACAGTGATCTGCCACTGCAGTGCTGACTGCTCAGTACATGTTGCAGCCACTGAACTGTGGCATTTTTCCTGTTTTTGCTCTCCTGCTCTGGCATAGCAGAGTGAACAGCTGAGACATCTCTTCCTTTAACTGTTTTTGAGCTGTAACTTGCCTTGCATTCCCTTCAACTTGTACAACTGAACCAGCTCACTCTAGCAAGTACTGATCACACCAGCACATCAAGGCCTCTGCTAGTCCCAGGTAAGGTTTCCAACATACACTTAATATGTAACTCAGATGTAATCTGAAGAGCAATGCTTTCCAAGAGCTTCTGAAATAATACTGGGACAGGTGATCTTTAACTTGCCAAAATCCAAATTTGGCACACTATCACCAAGAGGCTGGCCTCAACCTAAAACACACAAGTGATAGTTTACAGTACTAACTGAATACTACCAGTTATTCTTCTAGTAGAATCCCTGCTATCTTACTAACTAAAAGAAGCTACACAATACCTTGAAGAGATAATTACAATAATGGCCTAGCTTAATAAGCATACAGATCCAACACATAAATTGGTGGTGCATTTTAAAACAATAAGATGGACTGTAGCAGCCAAGTAATGATTTAAAGAATCAGTTACGTTCATACAGTAAAGCCTGTGCAAATAATGGCTTAAAGGTCTTAATTTCACTTCTAAATATTTTTATCTGAGGAATAGAAATATTATCATTACAATGAACTGTTCTCCCAGGCACATGTTACACTGGGAGTCATGGCTCTCCAAAGGCATAGCAACAACAACCTGCCAGCACTGTGTTACACCTTTCAAGGACGGTTATACTTTTAAGTGAAATTACTCTGAGCAGGTTATTCCATGGCCTCAAAATAAAAAACTTGCCTTTTGAAAGAACCTCCAAGAACACTTGCCAAGAAATCACTGTATACATCAAATGCTGAGCTATGCAGATACATTATTCCGGCATTTATCCTGTATTCTTCTGTAAAAAGCCCTACAACTATACATATTTAAACAGCTAAACTACCTCCTTTAAGTTTTTTTATGAAGGTACTGAAACCAGAACTAGTAAAAAGAGAGGTTAGTCCAAGATCATGAAGGAACATCAAAGAATAATTAAAAACAACTCAATTTTCAGGTCAGGAACACATACATTATTTGTATAAAAAAGACCAATAGGAATACAGTCAAGTATTGCCAATATTTCTGCCAGTGTTTTTAAGATAATGCTGTACACAGGGCAAAATAACTGTCAGCTGTTTTTCTGAGAAGCTGCAAGGATTAATGTGAGCTCTCTATTTTTAAATGCTTAAGTGATATTCAAATACATATGAGATTAAGTTGGACAGAAGAAAGGTATTTTCTTTGCACACAGTGAAATATCAGTAATAGGCAATTAAAAAGAAAAGACAACTCCTGTATGATTTGAAGTTTAATCAAAATGTTACATTAAAAATGAAAACTGAGAGAAAATTCACTTGTGTATGTAAAGGTAATCAGTCTGTACAATGTAATTCTGGTAACCAAAATGTCACTGTTTTCAAACCCAGCAACAAAGAAAGCAATTGATCTTTGATATCGGCCTCCACTTTGTGGTGGATGGCTCTGATTTTGTTCAAGCAAATAACTTATGCCCAGCATTGTACTGTCCCATTACTATAAACTATCAAAACCGTTAGAACACTAACATTTTCCCACAACAAATATAGAAAGCAAATGAATAGCTAGATTGCTCTGTGTACTATTGTGAATACCACAAAACTTTAAACTTAGCAACTCTAGCTATATTCACAATTAAGACAGCAACACTCTATGATCCAAAAACATCATGCGAGAAAAATTAAATGACAAATAGAAAATTATTTATTGACATAATAAGTGTTTTTTTCCACTTACCACTTCTGGTTCAAACCAAATAATTTCACTAAGTTTCAATTAGTAAAAAAACTTATAAGTCATGAATGTTTTATTTTCATTATTCATACCTGCTATCTCTTTTTCAGTGCAGCTGTTAAACTCAAGACAACATACTTGAGACAGATAAGCTTTCAGCTAGCCTAATATTAGTAATGTCAACCACACTATGAAACTCTCCCAATTTGCTGCCCTAAATATTACTTTCATCCTTTTAAGCTTGAACTGTGGCAGCTGAAAAGCAAATTCAGGTCAGCTGCTGTAGTGGCTGCTACATCATGGTAAGTTTCAGCTGAGGTGAACTGCTGAATGCTTCTTAAATGGTGTCAACTGGAGTTGTTAGGAGATCATAAGCCAGAGCCCCAAGCAATTTGATTAGAATCAGAGAGTAACTGGATTAGTGCAACTACTGAATTAGTGTTTGATGAGCTGCACAATTCACATGTATCTTCACAGCACTACAAGCTCTCAGACCTGCAACATTACCACAATCCTCCATGTACCAGGCTACTCACCCCTCATTTCATACAAACAGTCCAAAGGTTTGCATCGAAACAGATTTAAAAAAAAACAAACCCAAAACTACCTTGATATAGCAATTCAGTAAAGACACTTGCCAGCTCTATTGGTACATTCTCATTATTTTTTCTTTCATTTTAACCAACTTTAACAGACAAAGCTGGGAGATACTCTCTCCTAGAGGCAAGGTGCAATCAGCAAGACAGCTTGTGGTACCTTGTCTCTGTGAGAAATGAAAGATTTACAGAGCCCAGCACTCAGCAAAAGCTGGGTTCCTAGAGAGAAAGGAGGCAGGAACTGAGTGGCCAGCAGTGCCTTGACTCTTTGGGAGTGCATTTGCCAACTCTGTTGTCACACATCAGTTTGTAACACTGAAAAATATCATGCACTAAAGAAGGCAAACTGTTTTCCTCAAGTGGCTGCAGGGAGCAGGCTCGTTGAGATAAGCCATGTCCACTATTTTTTGACCATCAAAGTATCGATAGAACGCTTCTGTCAGGGCAGTCCGAGCGCAAAACTCCTCTCTGGTCTCTGCAGGCTAACAGGGTGCCTATTCAGGTTTAAGTCATACTCCAGACAAATCTGAAGATTCCTTCCAGTCATGGATGGCTTGACTTCCTGTCTAGAATTATAGTGAATTAAATAAAGAGACACATTTGGCTTTCATGGCGAACATAAACATTTTAAAATGAATATTTTTTTTGTGTGCTGAAAGGGTTTCTTCTGCTCTCCCTTTTAAAAAATAAAGATGTCTGTTTCTACATTTCAGTCAAAAAGCTTCGGTTCCAAATGATCAAACTGCAACTTGAAACAAACCAACTACAGTGAAATCAACTCAGCCAGAAACAGGACTGCAGTTAGAGCTTTATCTGCCTCCATTTCTACAACTATTCCAAAACAGAAAGATGGAGTAAGTTATGTTACTATTTATAGTAAAAGGAAATGATAAATATGAGGACTTAGTAAATAGTAAGCAATAGAGAAAATACAGTAATTTGGAGTTATGTCTTCACTAATATCTAGTAATTCACAGGTGGCATGTTACATCTGTGTGCTGTATTTTATTTGACACGTTCACAATCCTTTTTAAGTCAGTCACAAATCCAAACACAGTTAGCAGACAAGGTATTTAATAAAATCAGATTTATAAAACTATTACTGTGTGAAGCAGCATTTCACCTATTAAATTTTTCTAATACAACACCAGCTACTCAAATCAATAGAGTAAAAAACCCAATAAATACTGAAAGTATGAGAAAATAATTGAGATGTTATCAAAGCTATAAATACATCAAACATTTCTGATGATATCATAATGCACTCTGCATGTTTTTCCCCCTCTTCTTTTTCTTCGCAAAACCTCTCCTGATATCTGCAGCTCCTAATCATTTATTCTATAAATACAGCTTAGTTGACTAAGGCTGAAATGTGCTAAGATGCAGTAATGTTTCAAATTCATACATGAAACAATTTGGAAGCTTCCCCCAGGCATTCGCTGCTGCGGCTCCCGCTGCTGCGCTACCCACAATCCCCCCATTTACCTGCTCGCTGGGCTGCCTCAGCCCTGGTCAGGAAGTGGTAAAGCTGATCCAGCTTATCAGGCTGCTCCTCCAGGGACTTCTCATGCCATATGGCTGACCCAGGCCCTGCAGCCTCCCTCAAGGCATTCCACTTCTGTATCAGAGTGAAGAGCTCGGAGAAGGACTTGTGATAACCCTGTCGCAGCATGTCTATGCAGATGTTCTTCTTGTATGAATTCCTGTTACTGGGAATAAGAAAGATAGATTTTAAACCTGTATTCTGTTCTCCACCTCACCAAATAAGTACAGATAACTAAAACAGCTTTCGAGAAGAGACCTCTGCAGTTCAGCAGAGGGGAAAGAGTATTTTTCTCCCCTGCTCAAAAAGCGATCTGCTGAAATACGGTTACAAATGCCATACCCTAGGGAAGTAAATATGGCAATAATGAGTAAATACCTACATATCTATATCTTGAAAACATGTTTAAAATACACACTGGTATTCTTTAGCTGGTATTTGGTAAAAAGAGTTGTCTGATGGGAACCTCCCCTCCACCATGTTTACATTAGTTCATTGAAACACAATGAACTCTCAGTTTGCTCTAAGACAGTGCACAGGGAAAAAATGAGGCACATTCCACATGTCAAAACAACGCATATGTTAAAGGGTTTTGCTGTAGGATACGATGGCTTGGTTTAAAACGTCAAGCAAATGCTATGCCAGAAACACAATCATTAGATATTATTTTGCTTCTGGTTAGCATATAACTTCAGCTGAGACTGGTTTACTGATGCAAAAGTTTGATAATTTCTCTCTAATTTTACAATCAAATGATGCTATAATGAATTTATATAAGATTTTATCTCATTCATAAACTGATAAGATGTACATATCAAGAAGTTGTATAAACAAATTTTCTCAAGGGGTAATAGATCTTTTGAGGTATTATTTATGGAAATAATCAAAATATTTCTTTTATGGGGCATGAAACAATCATTGTGTCCTATTCTGGAGAAAACTATGAGTCCAATGGGATTGCTTGCAACACTAAGGTACAGATGTAAAGGTTTGCAGGGATAGGTATCTAGTGTGGGAAAACAAACCCTTGCCCCAGTAAAATGGCAAGGACCTAGATGTGTTACTTCTATTCTGTATATTTCATTAAGTTTCTGAACTCTTTTCCAGACTCTTCATTTAGATTAAAATTTATTCAAATTCAAATTCTCAGTAGCTTTATAACAAATACGGAATTCTGAAAACTGATATTTATAGTGTATGTAATAAATTCAGATGGCCTCATGCTAAACAGTAGCCTAATGAGACTAATACTTCGAGCCTAAAAGGAGCTACTGCAGTTCTTCAACAATGTTGATAAGATGGAAGTGATGTGAAAAACTTCTTAGCTAGATGTCAATTAAATAAACAGCAATGTAAGATGTTATGAAATAATCTGCATTATTTCATATCTAACATGATTAAAATAAAATCTCTTACTACACAGATGCACATTAATCCTTCACATATATTTTTTACATTTCAGTTGCAGAACTGAACATAAAAATATTAAATAATCCTGATATATATAGACTAGATAGTACTGAATTTATGCTTAATATATAAAGAGATGGGTTTTGAAACTGAAAAGCACACATACCTAACACTGACAAGGGAAAGACTATAACTGTTCTGCACCAGAAAACATTTGCAACATTTATCTTAGAAAAGCAAATGAGAAAGATCTTTAATTTGCCAGAATATGCTATATTTGACATATACCAAATGTACAGTGTATAGCTTAAAAATACCATGCTATTATGCTAATATAATGCAATGTATTCTCTATTCTATCTATTCTCTATTCTGTGTAAGAATTCTTTCCCCCCCCCTGTTTTAAAACTCTATCTAACTAAAAAAAGATTGAGGAATATAAGTAAAAGAATTCCTACCAACTTCCAAAGGTCTAGGACTGAATCCTACAGTAATATAACCCAGATCAGTGGACTAACAATCTGCATATCAGGCACACATGCATGCATATTTATTTATACAATGTGATCTATATAGGTTTGTATGTGAGCATGCATTAGATCTTTGGATGTATTGGAAGTGAAAAAGAAAGTACTGCTAAAAGATCTCAATAGTGACTAACCAAAATGTCATTCAGTCAATTTTCATCACTCCCTGCATACTCACTGAGCACAGCACTAATATTCCTACAAACAGAAAAACTGTACCCATGTAACATGTTATTTTCTACAGACTGATGCATTTTACTTGAAGTCAAAGCATATCTTCCTTACAAGAAAGCATTATTAGCAAACCAATAAAGGGAAACAAAGCATATGGTAAAACACATTAGTTTTAACAATCAGTGTGAACAGTGTTTTAATGAATTCCATCCCAATTAAAGAACACATTGAAATAATGCTGAAGTAATCATACTGTACAGGGCACACTTTTTCTGAGGCAAAAAGAACTGATTTTAGCACATAAGCAATGAAGCTGTCTGCTGTATAACCCTTGAAATTTAGTGGCATAAAAATAAAAGTAATCTCCCAGTTAAAAACACAAAAAACACAAAGCACAAAATATTAATAAAAGTGTTTCCTTAAGTTTCTGTAATACATAAAACACAAGTGACTGATCATTCACAAACAGTAAAATAGGGCAAGAGATTAATGATATTATGGGGATGAATGATATTTGTGTCCTCTAAGAGAGCTCGACACTGCAATGAATTCTGAAATTGTTACAGTCATCAAAGTGCTTCCAAATGAAAATTCCAGTGTCCTTTTCTTTCCCAACGAACAGTTCTTTTGAACAGAGGCGTGACATAGGTGACAGTAGTAAACTTTTCATGACACCTTGTGATAAACTATAAATCCTCAAAATCCTTTCAATCCTGCTTTCTATGATGTCATGCAGCATGTGAAATCCAAGGTAAAACAGAATACCTCATGTTTTGGAGAACCAAAGGTTACAAGGATTACTTGATTTGTGATATCAATACCAAAACCAGATACCTAAGGCCCCTTCCAACTCAGGATATTCTATGAGTCTGTGATTTATTTTATAAAATCCAAACGTTAACAGTATGTTTCTGCTACATTAATGAGCTTGTTTACACTAAACATTTTGAACCTTACTACCTAATAAATTATGATTTACTATTAAATAAGAGAGATTGCTTTTCTGCATTGCCTCCGCGCCGACTTCGGGTGTCCTTTGGGCAATTGTTACTTCCAGGAGCGAAATGGGAAAAGCCTGCCCTTTCCTTTGGTTGGAGGGGAGCCGTTCACGGAGTTTAATGGTCTCTGGGGGCATCTACTGGAAATGTGGGAAACTGCAGGCAGGACACGCTGGATCCCGCCGCTGGCAGCGCGGCAGAACAAAGGGTCCCCGGCCGTGTCCCCGCGACACGAACACGCGCGACTCGCGACAGGAGCAGGGCCAGAACGAGCACACAGCTTTGCAATGCTAGCCGTGTTTCATTTTAAAATTGAACCGCGACGTGAATGCAAACCTAAAGTCCTCTTTCCCTGTGTGCGCGCCAGAAGAAAAAGATTTCAGATGGATTTTTTTAAAGCAAACTGTTTTGGGGGTTTTTTTTGTTTGCTTGTTTGTTTTTAATGAATTCGGGAACGTATATTTCTATTTATAGTTGAAACAAAGATACCAATTAATCTGTTTTTAATTTAATGCAGAGGGGTTTTTTGTTTGTGTGGTTTTTTGGTATCAGGGTTTTGTTGTTGTTGTTGTTTAGGTTTTTTTCTTTTTTGAATCCATGAAATTCAACAGATGAGAACCACAATACTCATCACAGACCCAGTGGAGGATGCGGATCCACTGTTCCTCTGCCTGTACACTCCCCTCTGTCATCACTGACACCCTGTGATGTTGCTTCATGTTGATTTACACAGGCTGGGGAAGACAATAAAACGGGGCCCAAGTGGATCTGGTGAGGTGTCTTCCACTTGTCCTACATCAGCAGTTTCTGTGATGCAATAGTCTAGCAAAAGGTGCTGAAAAATTCTGTGAGCTTCTGTCTCTGAGTCACAGGCAGATTGTGCACCAAATAAATAACCAACAAAATGTTACCATTTTAGTGGCACCATGTTTTAGGCGATGGCTTTGTATCATATGATATTGCACAGGTGAAAGGAGCTACTTACTGAATGTAGATCTGTAAGCTTGAAAAGGCACTGCTGTTGTTAACACTGTGCTTTAAGTGTACCTGAGTATTACTACAGGCATTGTAATTTTCCCTTAAGCTATACAGCTACTTATGTAATTTTCTTATATGGATTTCTTTTTATTATTATCATTGCTATTATGAAATGATCTAGAGTCATGCTGAGGGATCACAGGAACCTGAATCTGATCTGCCTTTACCAGTGCAAAAATTATTAGTAAAGAGTAATCTTCAGTGAGGCTAATGAAATGACACTGTTCCAGTCCCAAGGACCTTCCTGCGTTATGGTATTGTACTTTTATGAGACTCTTATGCAATGCTGAGAGATCAGGACAGCACCATACAACATTCCCTTTAACTTAAAATCCTCCACAATAAGGCTATTTGCATTCTACCCTTTATATTGAAAGAGAGAAAAGAAAAAAAGAAATTAATAGGCCAAGAGGCAGGTACTGGTGTTAGAAATAATCAAAATAGTCAGTATAGCATAACAGAATCATTTATTATGAGCTTAATTCTCCATTCCTCCTGTCTGGTGTGGCCAATTACACACATGCAAAATAAGTCCAAAAATCTACTATTTTCAGATGGAGATATATATATATATATATTTTTAATATCAGATTTCATATATTAAGATTTTGTAGGAATTAATTAGCACTTCTAGTTAATTCCAGCTTCTGATTATAATACAAGTGTATTGTAGCAATCCCATTTTGTAAAGCACAAAATGGCATGGATTAAACAACGATAGTATATAAAATATTAATCTGTACTTTCAGTGTAAAATAATTACTCTACCAATTATTATAATGTTTAAAAACTGTATTCAAATAGGTTTCATCCACTTGGGATTTCCTTCTGCAGTTGGCAAGTCAATGACTGATATAAATGCCTTAGATAAGCATCACAAAATTATGAAAAAATAATCAAGATATTTTTGCTTAAGTTTGTTTAAACAAATTTATTTTACTTCACCCACATTTCCTGGCTATAAATCTACAAGAAAATTAAAATTACATAAAGCATGTGAACACTTTTCTACTTTTTGCTTAACCTATATGCAAACAAACAAAGCATAAACAAAGGGACAACAGAATTTCCTCACTAAAAATTTGGGAAAATATATGCATTAAGTAAAAACAAATCTATACTATGCAAAACACAAGAAAGCCAAACATCCTGTAAGAGTTGATGACTTCAGGCTGTTCTGCTTAAGAATTGAAAGAAGAATTATTATTTAATTATAGCTGGACAGCCAACAACCAAGAACAGTTTTGCAACACTGTTAGTGACCCACATCTAAAACACAGTTAAAATTTCTGCAGGGAGCTGCTAAACACCGAAAGCACTTATCGTCACACTTGGCAAATATGGAAGCTGAAGATTTGCCCATCACTTTCAGTGACCCAGCTTACAGTGGCGTAAAGCCGCGTACTCACACTGCTGAGGGCTCCACTGCAATCCACCAGAGGTAGGTCCTCAGCTAACTCAAAAATATATTTGTTGTGTAAAGTATCTCAGTTCTGTGTGAAAATTTATCTGCATAAGTACTTTGGTAAGTCAATCCCTCAGATGGTCAAGGTACTCAGCACATTTTCACCACATACTGCTACTGATACAAGGCTATTTAACTGGATCAGGGCACAGCCTCTTTAATCCTGGTTTAAAGACTGTCCGTTTAAATACTTTTCTTTTAATGAAATATTTACTGGATGGTAATATGTTAAATTGTAGACTATAGCAATGTCATTAAAAAAAGATATGACAGTACATTAAATGCCATTAAGTAGTAATAGACTGTTAGCTTACACTTTAGAATTTTTTACTACTAAGGCTGAGAATTAAATTATATTGGGGTGGGGTACATGTCTCTTAATTCCAAATTACCGAGTTGAAATGTCCTATTAGAAAAAGCATAAAATGTCCCATTAGAAAAAGCATAAAATCCACCAAATCCCCAAATGTTATAAAAAGAATTCTGTATTCTAATTATAAACAAAAAACATTGCATGGAAATTTAGACACATCATGAGAGGGAAAAACATCCCTTGAAATTGACTTCAGTAACAATTCAGATTTTTTAAGTATGAAAAGCTTTGTGGAGCTGTGCATCCAGAACTATTATTAGAAAGATGAAAATAAAAAAATATATAAAAAAATATGTAGGTACCTTATACCATATATATATAGGTACAATAACTTTCAGCATAAGCAACGCAGTATTTTTCATCTACCTCCTCATAGTGACTGACTGTTGTCAAACCACACTTTAACCTAAATCATGCAATCGAAGTGGGATGCATAACCTGTCAGTAGGATCCCGCAAAGAACACATATATTGAACTCGCTTTCTTTTGTTCAAAGCTACATAAAATGAAAAATTAATCAATTAAAAACATCAAAGGATGACACAGAAAAATATTTTAAAATGAATGTAAGTACTGTAATAATTAAGAATCCTTATTAACCCAGAAAATGGAAATATAGGTTTAGCAGTGAACTTTTGGAACATTCTGTCCCTAAACATAAATGTAAAGAAAATACTAAAAATAAACATAAAAGTGCTACCCCTATAAAAATATTCATCATACAAAAGCACATGCACCTGTGATTATTTCAACCATAATCAGAAAAAAAAATCTTCATTAATCTTTCTGCTTTTCTTTGTAAATTTGTTTCTTAACAAAAAGCAATTCCAACCATATTTTATGGACTATTATTTCTCAAAATTAAGTATTTCTCAACTTTTTTATTTCAGAGCTGACCTAGTGGGCTGGAAGATAGAAACATCTGAGTTTGGAACCCTTTCCAATTGATTTGCACAATATCAAAGGAGTTGTTGGATTTCTCTGTAAGTTTCTTTCACAGTGTGCAAAACATATAATCATAATTATTTACTTTTTGTATCTTCTCAAGCTGATGTTATTATCATAAAACCCTATACAAGGCTATGCATTATTACAGTATTGCTACAAACAATTCCCACAGTATTTTTGCTTTTGTTTAGGATCTCTCTCATTTAAGTCCCCAGCAGAACTTACTCAGGAGTCTAAGGACAAATAGACCACATGGAGATTAAGGGGAAAAGAAAAGCAAGGGTTTTACACAATGCAGAAGGCAGAATAATTTTCACTGTGAAAATTATTAAGAAGTCTTGATTGTACTAAGGCAGATTAGACAGTCTTTATTTCAGACTCTTTTTGTGTGTTAGAGATGCTTCACCTTTATGGAGTGTTTTAAAAATAGGAGCCAGTTGTGTATTGCTTGTACGTTATCTTCACTACTAAATATTGTTGAACTATTGAGAAATGAAAGCACTAGAAAACCGTAAGACCAAACTTAGTAAAAACAACAAGTTACATAAAAAAAGAAAAACTTCAGCTCACTGTGTTCTTCTTTATTAAAGTATGTCATGTATTTTATCTTTGCAAGAGTTTGATGAGTTTTTGCAAGTAAAATTCTGTTTCCTCTATACTTGCTAATAGTCATGAGAATCTGTAGTTTGCACCTTCCCATTAAAAATGTATTGTATTTTTTGAAATTATTCACCCCGCCTTTTATCCAGATCATGTCTTTGAAAGGAGGAAGTAGATAATAAATGGAATAATTCATGATTTCCCATTAAATATGAAACTTTCTTTTGCAGAGTTTAGAAAATGAAGTTCTACATAATGTACAGAAGTTGATTAGAACTTTTTTTAACCTTTTCAAGAAAAACCTTTCACATTACACAAATGCACAGAGAAGTTTCTTTAGGAAAGGCAAATCATTTGCTTCCTACACAGTTCTGTACTTTAGATCACTGCCTAATTACAGTAAATAATATGCTTATCAGGCCCGAAATTTGCACAGATCATTCATCTGACCAAAAAGGATGTGTGCCTCTAAGTGCTAAAATCTCTTTTTGAAAGTTGTTTAATAAACATTGAATCCTGGTCATGGCAAGCAAGATTGTTAGGAATTATTCACACAGAAAAAAATACATATTTAAATAATATTGTGAAAGAAATTTAAAATTTATCATCTGGCTCACTAAGTGACTTGTGCCATCTCCCTTTCCACAACCAGCAGGGAGTTTGGGATACAGTGCCTTAATTTAAAATTTCTTTTACTATGAAAAGATGTATTTCTTTTATTCTGATTTACCCTTTTCCATGGTTTTTAGAGTATCTAAAAGTGAAGAAATATCCCCACAAAATGTAAATGAATTGACACATCATTCCACCAGTTCTCAACCAGAGTAATGTGAACAGAGGGTCATAAGGTGCTTACATGTGCTATCCAGAGAATGACATCAGGAAGCAGAGCAAAATCTTGCTAGGACCTCAACATGAAAGGGAAAGAAGTTCTTTCTCTATATGTTGCTGTGTCCTTCTTTAGCTGCCTTGAGCTCTCCTCTCTCCCTCTGTCTTCATAGTGTTACACACAGCAGAAATGGAAGCAGCTCAAATCAGTGCACCACTAGAACCAAATACTGTGCAATCAAGGGCTGAAATACAAAGGAAAAGCAGAATCTGCACCTACACGTTATCTGTCTGTGTCTGAAATTCCCTTTTGCAAGCCTTTTAGTAACAGCAGCTGCCCCTCCTCCTTCCTTGCCTTAATCTCATACCAAGATATTTTCCCTAACTCTTATTCTTGGCAGAGCCCTTTCCCTGTGCCTCGAGAACCATGCTTAATAATGCAGAAGTGGTCAAATCCAACTTACAACACAAAATTCCCAAGTGAAAATTAGGCATGTTCAAATTGGAAAGAACCAGTAAAGATTTCATGCTGTGAAAAAAGAAAACATGGGAATATGATAAGACGTCAATGAAGAAAGGTTCCAATCTATTTGTTGAGTAAAAGATTTAAAAGGTCACCTAAGAAGTCACCTTACTAATTTATTTGGTAGGGGTGACAGCAACTAAAAAGTATGGATTTATCAAATCCCCAACCAGCTATTTGTGTCCACCTGCCTTAAAGAACTGGCCCATCAATGCAAAAGACTAGAATATGAACAAATATTGAAGCAAATAAATCTAAATTTGAGTACTGAAACTGTCATGATTTAAATAACTTATAAATGGAGGATGCCAGAAGTAGTCCAGTCTAGTAGTAGGGCTTACTAGTCCATCATGGCTACAATGAAAATACAGAATAAAACACCCTTCAAGCTAGGTCTTGTCCTCTCCATCAGCCCACAAACCCCATTCTTCTCCCTCAGTGGACTGTCCAGATCATCCTGGCCTCTAAGCAGGTGAGGAAGTTTCTCCCTCTTTAGTCTTGGAGGACATATACAGAGATCAACTGATAGAAAATGTAAGGATGGAGGAAAGAAGTAATTTATTTCCACAAACCTATCTAAGTTTAATCCCTCATAAATTTTCCCACATCTTTTTTCCTTAACTCTACTTAGCTGATACTGATACTGAAAACAGCAGAAACGTGGGGTGTGGGGAGGGCATAAATAATTTATCCCTTTCAATCCTCTGACTGAGGAATGAAAAAATAATATTTTATCAGATGGCACCAACAGAAGATTTAAAATGGTTTCCAGTTCACTTCTGTTCTGGACTTGACAGCTTCCTGTAGAAGTGCTGCCTCAGGAATTAGAGGCGTCTCTAAGACTTCTATCTCATCATTTTCAAAGCTTTCAAAATTCCATAGTTCTCCAGCGTGGGACTCAGTTGTAAATGTATTTATCTACACCTGAGCTGGTCACCCTAAGCTCCCTCTATAAGCAATAGAAAGAAACAGATGCTTCAAAAGTAACATTTGCCTTATTCTAAAGCAGTTTTCTGAAAACTAAAAGATGGAACTTAACTAATTGCATTCCTTATTTCCATTGATTATATGGGGTGATTAACCAAGTCCTCTGCATCAGTTAAACTTAGGTGAAAATCCCTTTGCTTTTTTGCAGGGAAGTACAAAAGTTTATGAAAGCAAGGGATTGCTATTATATTCATCACTCATCACTGTTAAAGCAAAAATTTTAAGTTCCACTTTGCAGTATACAATCTGCAAAGTAGTTTAATGATATCATTGCCAGAATTAGCAGAGATGACCAACAACTGCTCTGGGGGTCAAAGCCCACTTGCCTTTTTCTGTTCCAGATAATCTTCAAGTGGGCCAGCCACTGGACAATTCTAAGCAGAACAACTCAAAAACATCTGACAGAATGCATATAAGATAATCTTGTCTCCTTCCTGAAAAAAGTCATATCAGAGTGTGTCTTTACTGACACAACTTTACCAAGGCAAGCTTTCAATAACACAACAATCCACCACCCACGAGACAGAAAACACAAATGCAATTTTTCTGGATATCGAGGTCAATCTTTACTATCCTGTATAATAATTTAGATGTCATCTGACTACCAGAGTCTTGAGGACACTAGAATGCCATCATACAATTCAAATGTATTCAAAATTCATCTAGTAACATCACTAAGGTGATACTTTTTTATTACTACTAAACAAAGCTGTTTCTCTCATCAAATAGATTTCAAAGTCTCCCTTTCTAGTCTTTTACTCTTTTTTGATGATATGGTTGCCTTTGGACAATTTTCATCTGTATGAAGAAAAGAGAACTGTTAGTTGATCTTTCTGGCCCCGACGAAAAGATCAGGAAACAGGAACGACAATATCAAATTCTGGCCCATTCTAGGCTCCAAACTCATTTGAAGATTCAACCCTGGAATCAATCTCTTGATGACAAATGCTTTACTTCACAGTTCACTCTGAACTTTTTGACTTCTAGTTCAGTCATAAGGACTGTTTTTAATTTTTACTGCAATAAAAGTTTGAGCTGTTAATGACTTGGTGAGTCAAGACCAAGAACAGAAAGTAGCAGGGAAAGCACACTGAGGGCCAGTGGAGTCAGCCAACCTCCTCAGCAACTTACAGAAGCCTAATTCTGTGGCAAGAAAGCACTCACAGTCCGCATTAACAGGAACCTTTATGTTTTTTTTCCGTTTCCACCTTTTTGCACCACATTCAGGTTGTATTTCAAGCGAAAGTCTTTGAGTAGGAAGCAAAAGAAAACCAATGAAAAAACCAAGTAATATCCTGTTTTAATATAATTAAAGTACTATCTTTCTTAAGCGCTATTTTTTCTTGCACTTCTGTCATATAAAACAGGGACAAAAAAAAATTACAAAAAAAACCCAAAACAAAACCTGAAAAGCATTTCCACATTTTTCCACAGGGGGAAAAAAAAAATTATATTATGAGCACCTTAATAGAATTCTTCTTCTTTGCTGAAGTCTGGAACAAATACTGTACAATACAAGGATCACTGCTACCTTTTTTCCCTCTAACTACAAAAAAACTAGTTTATCTTCATTTTAAAGAATATTGTGAAGGATACAATTTTAGGGAGGAGCTTTAAAGGATGTTGCTTGGTTTTATAAATGTGATACTACTCAGCCATTTCTTTATTAATAAGATAATAAATTTGTTGTCTGCCTAACATACACATAAAAAAAGAGTGTATCATATTAAGCTGGAGTACAGTTCCAAGAATTTGTCTTTACAAAATATTCACTGACATACTAAGTTAATAGACGTACGGATATTTAGGTGACAAAAGAAGGAAATCTAGTCCCTTAGAAGTGCAATAATTTACTTCTGGAATGGACACAACATTTTAAAAAAGCTACACAGTATATCATAAGCCATTTCTCATAATTTTAAAATAAAAACATCCATTGTCTGCTGAGACATACTGAGCATTACACCGATTTCAGTAAGATCATTTACAGATATGGCATTCCCTTACTTTAAAAATTGATTTTAAATTACAGTTGATATGTTTACTTTTTTCTAACTAAAATAGCATAGTAGTAATAAAACTGTGTAGTTAGTTTGTTACCATTTGTTTGCTCTCAAATGATTTTATCAGGTTTATGGAAGAGCATTAGTAAATTATACATAGAGAGAGAAATTTTGTAACTGCTGTCCTATTATCAAAAGCTAAAATTTAAAGAAGAATTAAATACACAGAACATGAATGTAACCTTTTAAAAGAGGTGTTTTAAAAATCTCCATAGAAATAAACCAGAATACATATGATATTTCAGTTTAATCTTCTAAGAGGCTTTGATAACTTTGAAAAACAGCATATAACAAAACGGTAAGGGAACACCCCACTTTGTGTAGGTATTGTAGAACAGACGATAAAATTCTCACTTCATTGTGGATGTCCTTGCTGGTTTCCTTTTCCACAACCTCCAGACTGAGGGTTTGGATATAAAAAGAAAAATCACATAGGATGTTTTGCATTGGGTTTTTTGTTCATTTGGGTTTTTTGTTCATTTGGGTTTTTTAATGACAGTAAAAAGGCTGACCTGATCAAATCAGAGCTGCAAAATGCACTTTGAAGCTCCAAGGCCTTCCTGAAATAGCAGTGACTTCCTGTGTAATCACCACAGAGAGAACACTTCTGTCCCTTGCATGGTGTGTAGAAGTCCACTGGGGCTGAAGACTGAAACAGCTTCCTGGGAAAGGCAGTCAGTCTGCGACAATTGTTGCAGTGAAATGAGCAGGGCAGCCCTGCAGAGCTGGTGTGGAACTAGAGTGACAATAAGTGAATGCACTCAGTTCTCTGCTTGCTCCCTGAGGTCTGATATTTCTTCCCTCCTCACAATGCAACTACACTACTCTTAATTCAGGGGACGGGACCTCTGTCAACACAGCATTTGCTCAGGAAGGATCTGTTCCTTACTGTTCCAATCCTAGTTTCCTTCTCTTTAAGCAGGGAGTATTTACACCAGCTGTGACATCCAGAATGATCAGCACAACAGTATGAACAAAAGTAAGTGCCCCACATCAACCACATGCCCTGAGAGAGCAGCAACACAGCACTTCCCACTGACACTGTTGGTCTGCTCTCTCCCCACAGACTGTGACCATGACAAGAGTCCCTCCTACAGCAACAGAGGAACAAACTGAGCTTTGCACACACTAGGATGATGTATTGAGAAGGTCCTGCCCAACCCCATCACTGAACTAACCTTTAGTCCACCATCTTTGAACCTTGTCTGGGCTTGAAAATAAAAGAAGTGGGGTATGAGTTTTCTTTTAAACAGATTGCTCTCCTAGATTATCAGATCAGATACATTACAGTCTTTGTACTGACTGTCATAAGAAGACTTAGTAGCTTTATCTTGTTGCTATTGTAAAAATAAAAGGGAATTGGACATGTATCACAAAAAAGGAAACTGTGTCTGCTGGCTGAGTGTCACACGGTATGATTTTATGACACCAGTAAAGTTATTACCTCTAATCTCAAATTTGGTAATTTTCTAGATTTTAATTTGAAAGTTTTTAGGGAAGGTTTGCAGGCACATTCTTAGGCTAGGAAGTAGAAAAGAAGCACGTTTTGCAAGAAACTACCTGGTTGAATTCTTATCTGATTGATAGAATGTTTTTTGTAGCAAGGGTGATCTTGCAATATTAATTGTTAAGGTGCCTAGAGCCCTTGTATATTCATACTTTTATTATTTAAATATTGAAATAAATAAATCAGCTCACTTAAGCAACCAGCAATCCAGATTTGTTAGAATTCTTTCATTAATTTTGATGGTGCTGAACCCCAGATCTGTTAAAAGACTGCAGAAGAATAAGTCGATCATAGCCTCTTGTAACTTCTAAATGTAAATACCTCAGCTGTAAGAAATCAAAAGTTATCTAGATTTCTTTAATTCACTAGGTTTTTAAATAACTAATGGAGTATTAAATGCTTCACCGCCGAAGTCAGCACAGGGCTTGGCTAAATAGTAATTCAAAATTACAAGAACGTGTATGTCGGTATACTAAGCTTCCACCCCAAAGGAGATATTTCACAAAGGTTCAGAAAAAAGAAAAGAAGAAAAAAAAAAAAAGAAAAAAGAAAAAAAAAAAAGGCAGCACCATTTCAAATATAATTACTGACACAATCTTAACAATAATGTTACAAATGGGATATAATTGGTAAATACACAAATTAGTAAAACCAAGGAGATATTTAAATGCTTTGATATATTTAACATCAGGAGAAAGGAACCATCATTATTTAATACCAACTTCAATTTTTAAATGCCAAGTTCAACTAAAAAGGGTAGGGCCTAGGGAACTTTAAATTTAAATGATTATGATGACTAGAAACAAAGGAAACAATAAACTTATGGATGTTAAAATGCCTCAAAAAAGCCAACTTACGCTGCAGCTTCTTGTTTTGACAACCCTTTGATATTCTTCGCCAAATAATCATCTATGCCATCTTTGTCTTTGATCAAATAAATCCTAAATTTAAATGAAAAAAAATTAAGAGAAACACTGTAAGGTGCTAACATAGACTTCTGCAGCATGTATAATATATTATCATTGCCAAGTAGAGCTAAATACTGAAATATTGACAAAGTAATATATCAGACATTCTATAAACACATACAAATATCTTTTTAATTTTTTGGTCTGTAGCTATTTCAAATCATTATTTCTAAAAGCAAACAGAGATGGTATTAGCTTTCAAGGATCTGGTTATCTGATATTTCAACCTAAACAAGAAGAAACGGTGTATTAGCTAAATCAATAATAACTGATTAAGCTATCCATATTTAATCTATTTCCTAAACCAGAACCATTACATTTTTGCATGATTGGTATGGGCTAGAGTGGTCCAATCTATTTCATATTTAGCTTTTTCAAAATTAAAAAGCCCCAGCAAATGAAGCAAAAAATTCCCAAATCCAACTCAAAATGTTTTCCTTGGTGCAATGCAATCTTTTAATACTGCTCATGACTTTCCACAGTTTGAGCAGTGTATTGCGAAAGATGGTCCATTAAGGGGGTAATCCAAAGGGCATTAAAATAAAGAGCAAATTTCAGGATGCATGGATCTAATTTTAATATTTGAACTGTGCATCATTTCACCTTTCACTTCAAGCACCATCTCTTTGCATCTCCACTCTGATACACAAGAGATGTCTGGAAAGGATAATACACACTTACTGACCATAAAGTGTATTTAAATAGAATCTGAAATCCTGACTGTAGAGAATATTATCTTTATAAAAGTAATGTGAATTTATTTTTATTCTTCTGTAAAAGAGCATAAAGATTGTCTGGTTAATCACTCAAAGATAAAAGAAATTCAACATTAGTGTTCCACATAAATCTATTACTTTCCTTTTTCTCTGTCTGTATTACACTGCTGTCTTTCATTACAGTGATGAGAGTAAATTCTTTTCATAATGTTAGCTAATATAAGCATCATGCTCCTTATTGCTCTGAGAATACCAAAGACACTTCATGAAGTTCATTTAAATGAAAACAAAATAGCTAAGCAAAGCAGAGATATTTTGACATATCTGTATTTAAAACAATGTAACAGCAAAAACTTCCGTCACAAACAGTGCATTTAAATTTGTTCCAGAATTTCCTACTGCTGAGCAGCACCAGCAGAGGTTTGTGCTTCCAGTCTGCTCACAACACAGTCCATATGAGTTGTGCTGATCTTGCTAAATGTACACCTTGTGGATATTGCCATAAAAATTCAGTTATAATCAATACAGAAATGTAAGCAAAATTTTAACACAAAACAGTGATAATTTAGAAAGATATGTAATGTCATTTGGATCATGAAGATAAGGTAATTATTGTTTATTTTAAACTGATATAAAATATAGTTCAAGATACTATAGGTTTATATAATGTAACAGAAAAATTGAGAAACAGTATTTCTGGGCAAATAAATACAAACTATCAAGTAGACAACACAAAAAACCCCTGGCTGACCTTTGCACTTCAGGGTTGTAAAAATGAGATTTCTGCACATCAATAGCACATAGAGAACACATCAGATACTTGAGGGGGGGAAGTCCGAACCCCCAAACTGAAACAGTGAACTGCAACAGCAAATTGTAGGCATCAATGTCACCTTGGTGCAAATTTGTCTACACTGCACTCAAAAACCACCTCAAACTGGAACAGAGGAAAGCCTGATGCCTTCTCCTTGTCTTCACAAAGGTATTTTAACTTAAAACCCCCCAAACAAAACCTGGGAAAAGCCCTTAGAAGCATACACAATTTAGACTGCCACCTGCTTTATAGTCAAGGTATAAATTTCTGACTTCTTATTGGTAACACCCTCAAACTTAAAGACAACTACAGCCAAGGGGAAAAGAAACATAAGCAAAAACTTGCAAACTAATTGCTGTTTACATCAGTTCTGCAATAATATGTATTGGACTGATGCAACTACAAACACAGTCACCCATTATAAAGAATTGAACTTACTAAAAATAATAAATACTTATCCTGGTGGGTATTGTAAATTTTTTTAATGTAGCAATAACACAGAAGAGACAGGCAGATGATACATAGAAAAAAAACACACTAGAAAATCCCATCCACTCAAAAAAAAAAATAAAAAAAAATCATTGTTTAAAAAGGCTTGTTATGTGCAATGAGAATTAAAAATAATACAATAAATCTATGTGAAGAACTGAGACTGTGACTTGAAATGGACATTGTTTCTTCATAGAGAAATGAGGTGAGGATGGCACTGGCTAAAAGGCATTGTATCTTTTCTTCCAGAAGTTGTCACTTGCCTTTTCCAAGCTGTTTTAGCGTCATGTCTCCAGTGTTTCCATAATGACTCACTACATTTCATAGTGTATTTAAAAAGTCCACTTTATCTGTAAAGTGGCTCCTATTTAATTTTAAATCACTCACTTATAAAGATAAATATATCTCAATCCAATGGGCGCCTCTCCCAAAATTAACATTTTCACCATGTCTTCCTATAACTGTTTCTGTTATCAATCTACACAGGAAAAAAATAGATACTGTTTCTTTTCTAAAATGAAATTTAATGATAAATACATCTGGCCCTTAATCACAGAATGGAATCGAGTCGCATAAAGGACCAAACTGATTCCCACATAACTTTCTATCCCCACTGCCTATACTGTCAACTCAGATTCCAGCTTTTTCAAAATCTCCTATCAAACAAAATGGCAGAGCTTGTCTTGTTCTCATCACTAGGCATGGCTTAGGCCATTCCAGAGTCAGACATTTCTGCTCTGCAAATAGGCACAACCTCTACAGGACTGCTGCAGGAGGATCTCCTTGAACATGAAACTCCCAAAGTAAAGGGAAGAAACAAACTTCCCACCTACCTCTGGAGTAAGTTCTCCAGCAGTGTAGTTACTGGCAAAAAAAGTGATGGCTGCAGAACAAAGCTTCAGCCATAAAAGATTTAAAAAAAAAATATGTATAAATGGTAAGACATGTCCTTATTCTATCAATGTGTGAGAGGACATTGCTCAGTATGAGCCATGTCTGAGAAAGACTGGGCACAAGGGTAGTATGTTTATAGATCCTTCCTGCTTTTAGACATGGACATGCAGCTCTTTAACACCGAGATGCCCCAGACCTGTCAGCCAAAGGCTAAGGGGAACGCTAGGATCAGGGGGGGGGAAATGAAAAAAAAAAAAAGAGGAAGAAGAAAATAACCACAACTCTTTCTGAAATGGAGGCAATTTCAGGAAAAAGAGAACAGCAGGGCAGAGAAGGAACTGAGAGACCTGTATTCACTGCAGGGGCAAAAAAGGGGAAATGAGTGCAATGGAACAGAAAGACACATAGGTATGTGCAAGAAGATGGATTGTAAGTATTATGGCACTGCTGTTAATTCTCTCAGTTATTAATAATGTTTTTTTAAGCCAGCTTTATTAATTGTATTTTGAGAGTTGCAAAACTGTGCCTGAATTAAAAAAAAAAAAGAATCTTGTTTTTTTCATCCAAATAAGTATATTTTTATTGACCTACATTCATATCAATGCTAAATGAAAATAACTTTCTATGGCTTCTGAAGGGGTTTTGAAGAATTATATGAAACACCTTAAACAGAGCATGCTCTCTAATTTTTTTTTAATTTTGAAACTTTGCTAAGAGAGAATTTCCTTGCCTCTGATTTTTGTGGTTTTAAATATTGCAAAAATAGCATACGTAATTTCTAACCCCGGCACAGCTGATTGAAGCAATTCACAGTAAAAAATGATGCTTTGAAAGAAAAGAGGTACATACCTTGCAAAGTCTAATGGGGGGCAAACAGTCTGCTTTATGAACCTGGGATGCTCCCCTGGGCTTTGTAGGATTGCTTGAGGCAACACATTCATTTTAACTAAAACAAACAAACAAAACCAACATGAGTTGAAACGATGTCTTCAGAGCAAAGCAGTTTGTTATCCTTCTTGTGCTGCTTCCCAGTCCACTCTCTTTTATTTCCAGTAAATGTAAAACCCAACTCCAGTTCCACACAAACCTTTACAGCACTACTTCAGTAGGACATAATGCATAGGAAGGGTCATGATCTGACTTCCAATGCTTTTCTCTCTTTCACTGAGGTACTTTGGATTTGCACAGGGACAGCTGATTCAGTAACCACACTTGCATGGGATTCCCTGTGCTTCCTCAAGCTATCTCGGTCGAAGTATTAATGATATTTTACATTAATTTATAAAGTGAATGAATGATGAAACATACAGTGTGCAATGCCACGACAGGCACTGTATTAATGTTCAAAATGCTACATAATCATAAGAATAACAATCTTTTGAAGAAAGAACGTAAGTAATGCTATACTTACAGAGTTTTACTTAGAACAAAAGCCAAAAGCCCCACAGTTATGTAGAATCCTCTAGCTTGTCATCTTGAAGTACATAAATGCTAATAGGACTTTTTTGTCATATAGAGCTACTGTGTTTTTTCCCCAAGTATTCAGTCTACACTTCCTACCATTAAAGTTTCAGCTGCCAGTTCCTTCATTTTGCATGTCTGTGATCTGAGGACGTTAGCAGCAGGAGCACCCTTACTTTTAAATTTGGTTTAATGTAGGTATTGCATGCCCTGCTGGTAGGCCTGAAGGCACAAACTTTTAATAGGGATGGAAAAACAGAATATAATAAGAAGGGGGAAAAGAACTTAACTATTTGCTACATTTAGTGAACGGAAATTTATTTTATCGGAAATAAGTGTTAGATATGAATCAATTTGTAACTGAATGATCAGCATCAGACTAGCAGATATTTTATATATTAACCTCTCTGGAATCAAAAGCCATTTCACTGATGCAGTATTTTGCTGCAGTTATAGTGCAGTAATTTTTTTAAATTGTGTTACTTAGATCTGAATAACAAAAACAATTATAGGTTGAAAAGATGACAGGATAGGATATTTCTCCTAAGTCATTCTTTTAGGGCCTAGTATAATGATAACATTTGTTACAGAAAGAAAAATAATATTATTTGTAAATAAACTAATCTGCAATGAGAAGCAGCAATATTTTACAGAAGCGTATCGTGGAAAATAAAAAAAAAAAATCAATAGAATGAAAACATATGGGTAATTCATCAGTGTAAAAGCTGAAAGGAGACTCCGGTAGAGCCACTGTGACCATGAAAAGCTACTGATGCGGAGCTGTAACTCATGGCCTGTCACAGGGCTCAGGCTCCACATGGCTCCTGGCTGGAGCAGACAGCATCTCCTTGCTGCATCACACATTCCAGGTTCCCACCCCACAGGAATGAAGTCTATGGGGAAACAGGCTGTCTTGCACACAGGTGTCACGCTAACATGAGGCACACATGCAGACATTTTTCTTAGTACATTACTGCCTCACAAGGATCAAAACTACTGCCCTGACTCCTATTTCAAACTCAAAGCTTGGGAAGTGAAAAAACCAAAACCAAACAAACCCCATTTCATAAAAATGCCAGTTTAACTCTTGTTTTAGAGGCGCGAGGTTGCTTTCAGAGTGAAATGGAGGGCGTATTTCCCTAATTTCCAAGGTAACTGTGATTCTTACAGGTAAATGACACATGGCAGAAGGCATCTGCAACACATCCTTCTATTACAGTCACATAAATTCCGCTGATGATCATCTAAAGGCTGCTAGCCCCTTTACATCTTACTGCTTTATTATAAAGCCCAAGCCACGCCTCATTTACTCAAACACCCACAGAATTCAGTGGGAGACGAGGCGGTGCAGTTTGTGTCTGGAGAAGCGCTCTGTTTAGCCACACGATGGAGGGAATCTCCCCACGGACCGGAATCACTCCTGAAGGCCAAACATCACCCGACGGTGACTACGCCTTTCCTGGCACCTTCCAGTGACCCTGCTGGCCACCCCTGAGCTCTTCCCACACGTTTCCCGAGGCAGGCACAGACCTAACCGGAGGCTGGAGGTTTCCCAGGGGTGGAAGCAGGCACGGCTACACACGGCGGCCTTCGCGGGTGTGTCTGCTGTTACCTCTAAGGTAAAGGGACGTCAGGGCGTGACAGGACAGGCTTACTGACACGGCGCTTTGTCACACTGAAAGTAACGAAGCAAATTGATTAAAACTTTTGTTTTGAAACCTATAAGCCGGCGCGATAGATGTTACCTGCCCCAAGTAACCTGGACGAGGCCACGGCCCCAGCCTGGCCCGCATCCCGGCCCCCCTCCCGCCCTCCCTGTTCCCACCCACGCTCCGGCCTCTCTCCTCACCTGCCAGCCGGCCCCATACGGACACACCCCGACCCTCGGCGACCTCTTTACGAACAGGATATAAACCACGTAAGATACAAACCCCGAGCTGCCCGCGGCCCCTCAGGGCGGGCCGGGACGCCGTGGCCTCGCCATGGCGACGGGGGCGGGCGGCGCTGGGGCCCGGGCGGGGGACTCCACAGCCTCTCGGTAAAGAAGTTTTTCCACTTATTCAGGTGGAGTTTGCTGTGCATCGGTTTTCTGCCCTTGCCCCTTGTCCTATTCCTTGGCAGCGCTGAGGAGAGCCCGGCTCCATCCTCTGGACACCCTCCCTTTAGGTACTCACAGACACTGATGGTCCCCTCTCTGTTGTCTCTTCTCAAGGCTAAACAGCCTTTCCCCCTAAGAAAGGTGCTCCAGTCCCTTATTCATGACTCTGTCGCCCTCCGTCCTTTCAGGACCTCTGATCCTCTCCAGCACCCTCCAGGGTTTCTGAGCAAGGGGAAACAGCAAGTAGAAAAAATACCAGACTGAGCATCTGAGTAAGTGAGGTGACATGAAGATGTCTGGTTTGTGGAAAACATTGTCATCACCTTCTGTCGATGAGAGCCTGCTGCTTAATTTAATGTCCCAAAGGATCTGTTCTTCTAAGGGACTGATCTGCTAGGGAGTCAAGGTGCTGGTCAGAAATGGAAATACTGAGAAGGAACCAGTGAGCTTTTGCTAAGTGCAAATGAAAACTATAAGAGAAACCCAACTGCGATGTTACAGAAGACAAAGAGCAGAGATTTTCCAGTAACTTCTCTTTTCATGTTGGAAACTTGACACCAACAGAAGAGATCACAGATCACAGATTTGACCTAGCTTTTATTGCTAAAACCGTTTGGAAAACAGGAATGTCAAAATCAATTGTTATAATCTGGTTTGGAAGGATCAAGTGGACAGAAAGCACTTCAAAAGTGGCATTACCTGTTTCTGAGTTGATGGCAATTGGAAGCAAAGTATCGTGAAGGTTTATGGGTCAGTGTTCTAGCAGATAAGTCAGAATCTGACAGGGTACTTAACTGATATCAAATCACACTAGAGAACAGCATGACCTATGCCTTACCCACCTACAACATATAGGGAAAGCACTGCTGTACTGAGTGAATTTCAATCTGAGTGACATATGCTGAAGGTCTTGTGCTGCCAGTGTTAAAATGTACTTGGAATTTCAAAATATTTAAAATGTCAATTTCCTAACTCAAAAAGTGTTGCATCCAATACAGAGTAATTCTGTTTTAGACCTCATACTGTCAGATGAAAAGGAATTGATCACAGAACTAAAAATTAGCCATAGCTTAGGTGTAACTGATAATGATTTGATCACATTTTTTATGTGCAAACAGAATTAAGTCCAAACCAGTAATACATATACTTAATCCTTTGAAAGGGCTAATTTTATAAAGGTGAATACTATTGTAAGGTAAGTCTGTTGGGAGAAGAAAGTTAATCTGAAATGGGAGAATGATAATTGGAAATAGTTTAAGGATGATATCCACACAGTCAGAATCCCACAACTAAAAATATATTTGCTGAAAAGCAAGGGTGGTTTACAAGGCAAACATCTGTGAAACAGAATAAAGAATATGGTATCATACATGCACACTGAAAGCTAGGAATTGTAGAAAATTACTGCAGAAAGTAAAAAGGTATGAGGGAAATATACATATGGTCAACAGAGATAAAATGAGGAAAATAGAAAGTTTTTTCAAGTATAGAACACAAAAAATGATCTGAATAGTGAGAAGACTCTATTAAGGAATGAAGATGGCAGCTTTAGCCATAATTAGTGACAAACTTTGAATGTTAAACATATACATATTTCTTCTGTGTGTTTGGGAAGATGGCAGCTGTTGTAATTATGTTGTATGGTATTGAAGAGTTGTTTTCTATTCAAGTGATAATGTAGGAGGATGGTTCAGCTTCAGTTACTGAAAGAAAACTGTCATTAGAGAGTTTGGAATTAACATGTTACAAAGTTAATGTTCATATTCAGAAGTTATTGGAGCAGTAAGACTTTTTAAAGGAAGATAACACAAGTATTGTTTTAATACCTTAAAAGAATAAATGGGCTAATATTAGTTTACCAATGTGACATTGGTCACAGGCAAAATGCAGAATAGCCAATATAAAACCCAGTTAACACAAAATTTAAAAGAAGACAGATAATTCCAATTAACATGGGCTTCTGCTAAAAAACCCTCTATATCCTGGCAGAAAAATATACCCTGGCAAATAGACTTTGTTTTCTTAATGAGGTTGCAGGTTTTGCATATTGATGTAGTTTAATTAGACTTCAGTAAAGCATTTGACTTGTTATCATTTGGCTTTTTATGTGAAAAACTTCAACGACAATTATTTGCATCCTGTACATAAACTTACAAAGAAAACTTGTAAAAACTGAAAATATAAACCAGCAGATTTAAAATTATTGAAAATATTCTGGAATGATATCTGGAGTACTTCACAAGCAGACGTTTACACCATGGCTACATTTTCTGTGTTAAACATATATAATTCATTTGACTTGGAAGCAAAGTAAGCCTTTTTTTTTTTTTTTTTTTTTTTAATGGAGGTGTGTTCAAAGGATTATGCATGCCAAAAAAAATGTAACTTAGAGAGAAGGTTCTTTAGCAAAGAATCAAAGGCAGTCTACATCTATATAGTAATATGAGGAGGCAGTAGCCTTTCTGTGGTTAAGGATGAAACCAGCTCCTATTGCAATGCTGTGTTCTAGCATCAATATAATTGGCCTAGAAATGTTTGGCCTGCAAGTCCTGAAGGGAAAGGGTGTCTATGCATGGAAAAAAACCCCCTCCATTGCTAACAATTTTTGTTCCTGTAATTAGAGTAGGTTCTCTTCCAGTTGTGTAACCAGCGATAATGTCCAAGGAAGGATAATATTTTACAGCAGATACACTTTGCAAAAACTGTGTGAAGAATTAATTTGAGCTAAAATTGATTCTCAGGTGTTGGCATATTCACCAGGTAACCTAAAGAGGCAATAGTGCAACGTATTGATCATTTTGAGTAGCTGGTACCCTTAGGAAATATGTTTGTGCACCGTTAACGGTTGCATGAAAAAGGAATTGCTAATATACTGTCTGTGCTTAAATATGGCAGTGTACAAAAAAAAACTTACCAGAACCTATCTGGATATTCTTCAATATTGAATACTTGAACACTGCTCATAAAAAAACAAAGTGTTTTGACTCCTGCCTGTTTCCTGGTAGTTTTGATTTTCCTATAACTTGTTAACCTAACCACTGCAGCAAAAACCCAAAACTGAACTTTCCCCACTGCTCCGCTTTACAAGAGGGGGAAAAGGGAGAAGCTTGGTAAAAACTAAAGTGATCATGGAGAAAAATATGAAGGAGAAAAAAACCCAAAGGAGTAAAGGTTAAAGTGTTAAAAATGAAAAACCAGGGAACTGGAGGGTTGCAACACTGAGCATGTTACCAGGCAGCAGTCAGTGTACAAAGAGGTACAAAGTGCACAAAAAGAACAAAAGCTAGTGCTGGCTGCTGTGTGCAGCAGGTGTGAACACATGATAGGCTGGTGGAACAGAAATAATCCCTGAATTTGCCAGGATTTCTTTAGTCAAGCTTCCTCCTGCACCACACCCAGTGTCAAAAGGAGCTGAGTGAGGACATTCTGCAACTACTTGAGACCCTGGATGCCATACTGAACTAGGTACTGATTTGGCATGAACTTTAACCAGAATTTGACTGTGGCACTAGGGTTGTTTTTCATACCAAGTGAAATACACAAAAACTAAGATAACCAGAGAATTTATGAAGACAGATTCTCTAGCGTTTTGCAGTCAATACTTCTAAATTCAGTTTTCAGTGTTTTGTGTGATCTTTCTTTAAAGCCAAATAACAGTAAATCTGTCATTTCTCAAAACAGACTATCCTTCCATAAAAGGATACTTTTTCCTATGCATCTTTTCCTCGTACATGTGACAGCATTCTGATGTTCTATGGTAGTAAAATGTGTAACTTGCCATTCCAAGTAATTATCGTAGGCCAAGTACCACAAGAAATGATTTTCTCTCACACACGCACAAGACACTTCCCCATGTACATGATAATGTTTTTCTTCCACAGTAGACTCTTCAAAACCGTATTTATGTACCTTACTTGTATCCACTCTGCACATGATATGCCTTGTACTTCTGAGATGAGCATGTGGATTTTGTGGATCAGTATGGAGCCCAGTTCTGCCATGTGTGGATCACCTGCTTTATTAGTCGGTGCTGGTGATGCTGCAAAACTTGCTGGTCAGGCACCAGCATGAAACTAGGACTTGAAGAAGCAAGCAGGGTAAAAACAGAGGTCTCACAAATAGGGGTCCTGATACATGTAATAATTAGCCAAGGAAGGCTGTGGTTGGTAAGATCAGGTACTGCTCTTTTTTACAGCAATAAAGTATTCCTGAATATAGAAGTCACTTTTCCCACAAGAGTCATCTCTTTCAGAGGCAGTTGGAATACACAGGTAAGTTGGAGGACTTGCCTCTGATTTTTTAATTTATGGAAACTGCATATTTTGATCTGAATAGTCAGTATCATGCTGACTAAAGATTTCCACAGTTTTCTTAATGAAACACTTGCAACCTCTTTAACCAACTTCAGGAATGTCTCTACAACATGTATCTCCTTTTTCAGCTTTCTGAGTGATGAGATGGAGACAGCAGTGCTGATGAAGATCAAACAAGCACTGTGAAAATTACTATAAGGATCTCTAGTCTTGCTATTCATTATATACATATTATGCATCAATATACTAGGTCATTGTCAAGTTCCAATGATGGCATAATTGGATTCACGGTAACTTAACACATCTCAGAAATGTCTAAATGAGAATTTCTTTAACCTGACAGACATGTGTAGCATATACAAATGTGGCATTGTACAAAGGTTTTATTGGCATTTGACTCAGAACACCTAATAAACTTACTCATGAATGATGGAGTTGCAAGTAATACTGCTTTCCAAAATTCATGCTCTTAAGTCTTTTATATCAGGCCCTATAATTTACATGTGTTACAGTCAAAACTACCCCAGCATGCATTTTATTTGTTTACCCCCACTCCCTTTCCCACTCCCTCTCTATGATTAACTGAAATTTATCCCATCAATATTTCCTCCTGGTTTTGTGGTAATGTTTACTTATTATTAGTATCTACTTCAGATAGATTTTCACCTACTGAAACAGTTGTAACATTGTCAACTTACTTGTTTTGCCTTCTTTTGAAAGCTGTCTAGAAAGATTTATATAAAAAGTTAATCAAACTACATCACTGACTCAGCTCATCAGTACAACTTTTTCATCACCATAACAATATCTCTGTGACATCTAGCTTATCATCATGAATTACGGGGGAAAGGATAAACAACCCATTAAGAAATTAAAGTCCCACAAAGGTGCAGTTTGATAAAGGATAAAAAAACCCACGGGGGTATGTATAATAAAATCTCTCTCCCCTGAAGAGTGATTGTTATCTTTCTTTCATGAGCGTCAAAGACCTGGAGCTTCTCAGTGCCTCAGGCAAGTGGGTTTGAAGGTCTCCTTCATGATTGAATGGGAAATTGTAATCAGAATTAGGTTATGACTGTTTATCCTATAGAGCATTTAAAAAATATTTTATGTGTAGAACTGATATTAGTAACTGTTAGAAAAAAGCCACTGTAATCATGTTTAGGAAGCGTTCCTGTGTTTTCTGTATTCTGTCTGTTTATTCTGGTGTATGTTGGGATAAGCTGTTTCATGGAGAACTGAGCTAACTAGTTATAATACATTAATTTGTATAATCTTCATTCTGTAATAAATGGAAGCCTGTGTGAAAGAATAGCTACTTACAGATACAGATGTCTTTACAACCCCAAGAGAAATAAGTTATTCTTAAACAAGTTTTCATTTCCTGAGACAAAATATGCCTCCAATATCCTTACTGAACTGCAATTACTTATGCCTCGCCTTATCCTAATAGAAGACATCAGTATTTACAGCCTTTCAGATTCCACTGAGTGAATTCATGATGTTGTACATGGTAGGACTTGGGGCTGAATGAGAATCTGACTAAATCAAAGGAGGTGCAATCAAAATGAATGGTTTAAGTGATGGTAATAGAATTATCCTGTGCAGTTCTTTTCCTTGTATGATAGATTATGCTTAAATAATTTGAGGTGATAAGAAAGATTGCCAGCAAGAGGTGCTCATATTAAGCTGGCTGATGAATGATTGCTTTTCCCCAATAAATTGAAACTCTAAAGTTTTGCACTTGGTCCCTGAAGACTATTTATTCTTAATTGCTATTAAACCCTTCTTTCATTAATGTTTTCTGGTTCTGGTCACATCCACTGATTGCCTCTCATCTAAACCACTGATACAGTCAAGCAACTGTGTATTGTTTACAGGTCACATTGGGTGCTGGGGCATGGCCCTGAGAACTGTGTACACTACTGCAGTGGGAATGATAAATAACAATATGTTAACTACATGGAATAGATGGCTTTTGATGTCAGTAGATCCAAAATTCTCTTCCTAGATGACTTCTGGAACACTGCCAGTGAGAACCAGCATTGGCCTTGGCCTGCTCTCTGTCAGCCTATGATTTATATAATGTATTCAGGTGGGAGAGCCTCACCTACATTTTAAATATTTACCTTTTGAGGTTTATAACATAAAGTAGCAGGAGAGAAAAAGATATGGAAAGGTCATGTCTAGGAAAATAATGTGTTGTTCTTGCATAGTCCTAAGACAACATTTAGGTGTGTCATGCCAGAGATAGTTCAGATCCTTTGGGCTCAGTAGGTCGGGTGATTAATGGATGTGTAAATGCTCCACTGTGTAAACTCTTTTCTATCCACAAGACTAAGAAATGTTGATTTTTTTTTTTTTTTTTTTTTTTTTTTTTTTTTTTTTTTTTTGTTTGATATGGTAGAGGTTCAAATTGAACTTTGGAAACTTCAAGGATGAAAAACACTTTGTAAGCATACACTTCCACATTAAGTACTTCTAGGGATTTACCTCCAAACTGAACTTAAAATTATGCATTGTGATAAACAAGTGCATTATCCTACTGTAATTTGGTCAAAGTGTCCCTACCAAATTATTTTGTGGAAGTTTCTGATACAATAGATTGTTGATATCAGCCAGCCACAAAAATGATACTGAAATTCTAATGGAGGCCATTTTAACATTCCCTATAAGGGACATGAATATAGGCTTCATTTATTAATTGTAGCTGATTAGCCACAAGGCAAACATTTAATTAAACCTTGAGAGACAATAACATTGCACATAAATTATCCATTTAAGAGCACATAGGTCTTTATATTTCATTAAAAATTGTTTAGCCAATAACCACGCATCTTAAGCTCAATCTGTGTCTGCACAGATTTGAAGTCAGAAAATTCCCTAGTGCATTGCTGGGTTTTTTCCAGACATTTATTTCTTGATGTGTTTTGATTTATATTTACTTATCACTTGTTCATGCTGTTTTCCTGATAAGTGGGACTGCCACTCAAATCATAGATTAACAATTGATTTAAAAAGTCCAAAAATTATTTGCTTTTAAAAATATTTCCAAACAGTCTAAAAGGTATGTTAGGTGCTTATGGGATTCAGAAAAGTCAAAATCCAAACAAATATGATGTTATATTCCTATATATTGAAGGCTTCTGTTTTGAATTTTTCCTAATGCAGGTATTTGCTGTTCTTCTAGAACTGAGATTTTTTTTTCCTACAAGATTATATGCTTATAATTTTATATATTTTTTCTGAACACTGGCATTATATTAAATGTATGTTTTGATGCAGGCAGCAAGATGACTGTTTACAGAAGTGTTATATGAGTCTTAAACTCAGTTTTCCATAAAAGCTCCCCTACTTTCCATGAGTTTGAGCAGATCAGTATCTGTTCTGTGAAGTAACTTCAATAAGTGAGAACATCCTTAAAACACTCATGGTCAGCCATAAGCTTTGCAGGCAGGTAATTTTTTTTTTTCAGCATGTTTTCTACTCACTACATTTTCTGAATATTATAGACTGAGGCATGGACTTCTGACAAGTAGGTGAGGAAAAAACACTGATAAAAAGAAAGATGGTGTTGATAATGTAGTGCATTGAGTCTTATTTCATATGATTTTAAGACTTAGGGCCCAACCTCAAAGCTGTAAGAATTTAATACTAAATTCTACTTCCATATCCTGTCATACTGGATAAGGAGCACAGGGAAGCCTAGGAAGCTTTTCCTTCAGTGTATTTATATTTACATAAAAAACCACAAAAGTATCAAACAATTTTTTGTCTAAGATACTGCAAATATTTTCTGAAAGTAAGTCAAAGGATATTCAAATAAATGTTAATGCCAGCTCATATGCATGCCATCTTCTTTAGCTGGCTTTTGTCTGTGTAGGCAATACTCACCGAGCACGGATCTTGCCTCTCGGTTTTCAAAGTGTCTTATTTTTAGGAATACTGGGAAAACAGTTTCTGCTTAATTGTGGGATGAAGGCACTTCAGAAAATCAGTCTGATGAGGTATTACCAATGCTTTGCAAAAAAGTACTGCTACCACTAAGACATTAAAACCAGGCAAGCTACTCTTTCTTGTAATAGAATTGTGTTTTTTTCAAAAATTGCCAAACTTCAGTACACGAACACCACCAAGGGAGACAATATGATTAAACCTCTTAGGTGAGATGGGTTCTCTAATGTTCCAAGCTAGCCTCTTTTCCTTCAGGTTTAAAGATAGACCGTGTGACTTATTTCCTAACCTTTTCTTATTGCCCCTTTTCCCATTTTATTTTTGATTTGGAAAGCAGAGGGAAAAACATCTAGAAATCAATTATCAAACGAAAGCAAGCAGACAAAAAAAGCACACTAAACCCCAAAAGCTGAAATACAGTAGATTTGCACAACTGCCTGTGAAGTTAAATGTAGGTTACTACATTCATGTACAAAGATATTTAGATGGCAAATGGAAACTAGCTGCTATGAAGCACATCACATTCATATATAATTGAAGCACCCGAGAGTAAAATACTGAGGCACAATAGGTGACAACTGATAAAAACAAGTATAAAACAGGATACAAAACTCTGGGGAATACAGAGAATATCTAACACAGGCTGAAGAATCTACAATAACTGTATCTAAATTACCAGATAATACAAAAATAATAACAGGACTGATAAAGCTGGAGAATTCAGTGAAGTACTGTTGTTGGAACGAGACATTACTGGAATCAGAAACTTTTGCCTGATCTTCTTCACTACCATGCAAAGAGGAGGAAGACTTAACTTGCTGCAAGGTGTCCAGAACAGGGAAGCAGGAGTTACCCAGCAAAAGGCACTGTCCCTGTGTCCCTGGAAGAACAGCTTCACTCATTCTTCATGGATCTGCCTCAAAACCAAGTGTTCACAGATGGAAGTGATATTTATTGTCCCTCAGTCTGCAGGAATGTCTAGGTTAATTAACTCAAGTTAATATTGGTCCAGTCTAGCCTTACCCTTTTTCTGCTTGCTTATCTAGTCAAAGTAAAATCTTTTGGAGAGTGAAACAGAAAACAGCAGCTGGAAATCACATTTTAGGGCCATAAATCCCGAAAAAAGACATATTGCTATGCTAAGAGTTGAATTTGGATCTACGTGCAGTTGCAGTAGGCTTTGACGTAAATGCCTTTGTCTTGTGGTGGCCACATGGCCAAAACTGTGCTGACACTGAGTCACATTCTTCTCTAAATGTGAAACAGACATTTGTGTCAGGCAGTTTCTTATAACTTAGGCCTTGGGATAGCATGCTGTTTATTGAAAACAGATATTCTTGGCATTATATTGTGAAAAAACTTCACAATATTGTAATTGTAATACACATATACATAGCATTTTTATAGCAGTTTCCTTGGATGCAGAGAATTCAGGCATATTATCTACCTTTCTCCATCCTGACCATAATTTTCCACAGATATACAGGTGCTCTGAATTTTAAATCTCTCAACTCCAGAAAGAAGAGAGAATGATGCTAAGGGCTGCTTTTCTTGGGACTTAACCATGAATTCAAAATTTCATAACGATTCATTATCTTTATGTCATAACAACATCAGTCTTTACCTTTGTCTTAAATGTTGCCAGATACGTGAGTACTGATAGTTTGTTTGAACCGTGTTATTTAAACACTTTGAGCTAAGTACTTAGTATCTCTGTCTAGAAACAAGCTGAGCTGAAACTGTAGTTTAGCAACATGGCTCAGCCGGGAGATGGATTACGGCAATGTTTAAGAATATAACTGGAGTTTACTCCAAGAAAGACTGGAAGCTAATATCCATAATAAAATTACATGTTATCTCCTCCTGGATGATACACTGTAATGTCAGCACCCATCCGTCTTTGGTCGCGGATTCATTTAGAGGAATTTCTGGTCTCCAGAACCCAGTAGAGGGGATTCAGCAGGATCCCTGTGCCTCTGCTCGTTGAAGGCCAGTAACAGCTGGTAAAGTCATAGGACAACAATCCAAACAATGGAGTGTCTCACTGCTGGGGACACACTGGAAAGAACTAGCTGGAGCTGCTCAGTCTGAGAAGGGAAAGGGTTCAGATGTGTGGTTGGAACTGGCAGCAGAATGAATGCATTGCTAAGCCAAAGAGGAAGAGAAAAATGGTAGAATTGGCTTGGGAGAGTGGTGTTGGATAACAAGTTTGGAAATCAACAAAATTCTTCCTATCTGCTCTTCTGCCCTAATGACTTTAAAAGTTCAGGGTTAAGAATTTTGCATAATGCAGGCTTATAATCACCTACATTTTGATCTTATAATAATCTAATTTTGTAATGTTAACAGCCACCTTCTTGTCCACCCTGTGACCTTTGCATCTCAATTCTCACTAAGGTCTCATAGTAAATCCTTACCCTTTTCAACCTGAGCAGAGTTTAGGCACTGCCTTTCAGTCTCTGTGTGAAGCCTTAACATCCAGCTTCCCTGTCTTGCACACTCCCCTGAGAGCTGGGTGGCTGCTATCCAACCAGGAAGGGCTCTTTACAAAGACATGCTCCCCAGGAGCATTCAGGAATTTAGTATTTTTTTCTCAGTTGCAAATTAATTGTTGTAGGTTCTTAAAGTACCATAGCAGAGAATTTGATGGCTGAAGTGTATGAAATTCAGGCATTGCAAAGATCCTGCCCTGATTTTAACAATGTAGAGGGCTGGACAAAAATGTGTGAGGCAGTTACGTGGCTTGTTTCTAAAGAACTTCCTTGTTTCTTGTGTTTTCCTTCAAGTATTAATGTTTCGCTCATTCACAGCTAATTTTTGGCTCTTTTTTGAACTCATAGCAAAATGGACCTTCTTCTTATGAGAGGAGTCATTATCTCAGAGAGCTGTCTTTATCTCTGTATATTTTTCTCATTTTATATTTTTATATTTTGTATTTTATATTCTCTTGAGGAGGGATGAAATTCTGTATCCATACAGATAGGGAGTAGGCACTGTCAGGCACGCCCAGAAAAGCAGGTAATACTGCTTATGGCACAGTCATATCCATAGGGAAGTTAAATCAGTGTTACATTTGTTCTTCCCAGGAAAGATTTAGTCAAGAAACATTTATCTCTGATCACTCATTTATGTACATGAAAATACATCATGACACCACTAACAATGTGTAGTATAGGTAGTGTCAAAGATATAAAGGATATAAACATAAAACTGGATGGCTCATAAAATAAAATGAAACAAAATTCATGAAATAATAAAATGAAATGAAAATCACATTTGTGTTCATTGCAGTCACTGATTGCTAATGGAACAATTTTGATTCATATTTTTTAAGTCTTTGCAGAGTATCTGCTTCATTTGAAAGTAAAGAAGCTCTAATCAAACCCACCATTCAGTCTTAAAAGATTCTGTTTAGTTAAATAGTTCCTTATCCAAAAATTTTGTATTTGTTTTAAAAGGTGAAATATTCTCTCATTATAAGGCCAGTAACTGGCAGGTTAGAAAAGCAGTGAAGCAAGTCTTTAGAAAAAATTACTTTCTCTTTGTATCTTTGAAACTGTCAGCTGTATTTTCACTAATTGATAATAATGTATCATAGAATAAATAGAGGTGTTATACTTTTTTTATTCTTTCATAGTTGATGCAGAGAATAAATAGAACTGATAATTGTATTTATCATTTGAAAGTTCTATTGCCTAACTACTCTTAATTTTCTTGTGGGTTAAAACAGTTTGGGTAATGTAAATTATATTTATCTGTAAAAATCAAGCATTTATCATACTTTTAAAAATATTACTACAGGATTTCTGTAGCAATGATTTAAGACACTATAAATAAAAATAGCAATACTGCAGTTTGCAGTAATTACTGTAGAATAGTGTATCTTATAAAGGTGACACTTCACATCATATTCCACCCAGTAAAATTCAGATTTTCATGTTTTAAAATAATGTGTTATAAAGTAAACATGTAAATATTAAAGTGCAAAGATAGAATTATGAAGATAGAGAAACAAGTGTGAAACCCTAGACTTCTATGTCTGTGTTTCTATAATCTGCATACAGTTGCATTTCAGCATGATATTATAAAAGGGTGAGAACGCCTTCAAATTATTCTGGATGGGGATCTTAGTAATAAGGCAGAAAGTCATAGCTAATGCTGAGAAACAGAAAAATATCCCAGTAAGAAATGTAGATCTAAACTGCTACACATGAAACATCAAGTATTATGGAGTGGTTTTATCCTTTCATAGACATCTGAGTTATAATTCATAATTAATAATCATTGGTCTAATTCCTTTTGCCTGTGTCATGGTTTAACCCCAAGCCAGCAGCTAACCCCCACCCAGCTGCTCACTCACACCCCCACCAGTGGCACTGGGAAGAGAATCGGAAGGATAAAAGCTGAAAAACTCATGGGTTGGGATAAGGACAGTTTGATGGGGAAAGCAAAAGCTGTGCACACAAGCAGAGCAACACTAGGAATTCATTCACCACTTCCCATGGGCAGGCAGGTGCTCAGCCATTCCCAGGAGAGCAGGGGCCCATCATGCGTAACTGTTATTTGGGAAGACAAACGACATCACTCTGAACTTTTCCCCCCTTCCTCCTTTCCCCCCCACTTTATATACCGAGCATGATGCCATATGGTATTGAATATCCCTTTGGCCAGTTGGGGTCACCTGTCCAGGCTGTGTCTCCTTCCCAACTTCCTTGCCAGCATGGCAGTATAAATCGTCTCTGTATTATCAACCCTGTGTTCAGCATAAATCCAGAGCACAGCCCCATATTAGCCACTGTGGAGAAAATCATCTCAGCCAAAACCAGCACAGCCTGGCTCACAACCACATTAGCATGCACAACTTTCCATGCTTCCCCTGCTATTTTTATATGCTATTGCAACAATTACTGCAGTATTAGTTGCATTGGTAACAGCCAAGTTACTTCACATTTTTCAAATCGCAGTCAGGGAAAAAAAAATACTGATTCCACTCCATTTTTTACCTCCCAAGATTAGCTGATGTTTGTTCAAATTCAATATCAAAATGAGAAATATATATTCTGATGCTGAGTGGACTTGGTCATAATCTTTACAGAAGATAAAACACTTGACTGCTTTAATGTTTCTTGATTGTTGTTACTGATTGTACCTTCAGAGTAAATCAGGTAGTAAAAACTGCAGCTGTGATTCACTTTGGAGTGCACATGACATGATTTAAGTTATCATACCTAAGCTTATGGACTGTAAGTTAGTCTAAAATAGTGTCTCAGATGTCTTTATATCTAAGAGTCTTCTACACTGATAAGAGAATTCTTGAACACATTGCTTGCTTTTGCATACAATTTTTTGTACTTCAAATAATTCTGCATCTTTCCTGCACATATAGCCGTGGTATTTTAGTCCTTATTTTTCTTTTCAAGTATTAGCATCTTAAGTGGAATAAAGATCTGATGTCAGGTGTCAGTTTGCATACCCTTTTTTGATTCCAGTCTTGTGCTCTGATTCAGGCATTCCCACTGCTTATTCCAGTTACATCTTTTGAACTTCCTGTTCCCATACAGATAATTGGGTATCTTGCATAGTCTTTTTTCTATACGGAGTATATGTGCCACTTTTGGGTTATAAGTACGTTCTATGGTCAGTTTTTATGCAGAATTTATGCATGTCTTTCCAGACAGATTATTTTGATGCTAATTTAGGCCATTGAAGAGCAGAGAGTCATCAGTAGTAAATTAAAACCTGTAGACAAATCAGATCTGTTGCTTCATATTTTTCAAAATTATGACAACTAAATGATGTGTGAGTAACACATCTATCGTCCCTCCCACCTCCAAACCCTTCTCAAATCCTGTCACTGGCATAGAAGTTCACAATTTTTATGATTTGTTTCTGTGAACTCTCCCAGACTTCCACTATTTATGAAGTGGCAGGTACTTTGGGAAAGCAGGGATTGATGTAATATGTAAGAGTAAGAGAATAGATCTTGAGACACACAACTTTTTCCACTTTGCCAGAAATTTGCAGACCCAGGAGGTAGAAAATCTGAAATGTTATTGATTAAACATATTATTTGCCCAAGACCACTGTGTATAATATTTCAAAATTGCTTCAGCATTATGGACCAAGACAATATAAAATCATCCCAGTGGAATAATCAGAAATTGTACATTATACTCTTACTGCAGCACTACTAAAAGGAAGCAAACTGTGGCCTTGCAATAGGTTTTTGAAGTTCTGTGTTTGTTTTCTAAGGACATCATTGATACAACAATGCAAATCACTCTGTTAATGTCGCTATGCAAACCTCTCAATTTGTTTTACTTTTTTAATAGTCATGTATTATTCACGTTGCATTAGTATTTGCGCTGTTTATTTCCCTAATTGTAACAAGCACTTAATTAATTACACTATAACCTCTTGAATCTATAGGCCAACTGTTGCATCTTTAGTTAATATTTTAAAGTCTCATCTTTTTCCATTTTTCCATGTGTCTTTGATGTTTTGTTTCTTACCCTTCTTGTTTGGGTTCTCTGTGGAATAGTCTCAGAATAATTCTGCAGTTCTCTTTTATGACTGAAACTTTGCATTTTAACAGTTGTCTGGAGATAGTTTCTTCCTTGTGAAATATCAGTTTTAATAACAAGAAAAGAAAAATGCCATAAATCTGCACTAACCACATAAAGCTGAAGTCTCTGAGAGACTGATTAACATTGAGACTCTACACAGGTTTTTCAATAATTAGAGGATGTGCTTGCGTGGAGCCATGACTGCTCTGGCCTTGATGCCATTTCCCAGGGCAGACAGCAATTATTACAGCCCACAGTAAATTTTCTGCATTCGTTGCCTCCAGCCACTGAAGATCTTTTTGGAGTAAAGGTCTCTTAATTTTCTACATTCCTGTCATCAGTTTGGATTAGCAACATGTTCTACTTATTTTCTGCAGTTGATTTAGAAACAATTGACAGCTGCTTTTCTGCTGCACCTGAGGTGGAAGGTATCTGATCATAGCTTTTATTATATTAACATAGGAGACAACAGTCCTGGTATTTTCATCAGGGCAGCTAGACCCAAACTGTTACCACTGTCTTTGAGCTCAAGTGAGTAACCCCCATTCAGCACTCACAAGCTTTGTGGTGTAGATTATATTTATTTATTGTTCTCACATATTATCATCTCCATGGTTCACAAATGAATTATTAATTGAAGTAGAGGGCCCCTTCTTCTATGATACAGTGTCTTCACCTTGTTCTGTGCTTATTTTGACTAGAATTTTATTGTATTATAAAAAACACAAACTACAAAACTGACTCATCTAATCTAACCTTAAAAAACAAAATATATACTCCTGGCTAGTAAACTAAATGTTAAGTGATTAAATTTAAAGTGGTTATATTGCTCTCTAATTATACAGGTGAGATCCTGCTAGTTATTAGTGGGGGGGGGGGAATATCCAGATTGTTTTTTGTAAGATAACCTTGGATGAGGCTGTGTAAGATATGAAGCCACTGCTTCATAATTTGCCTTTACAACTAATGTTGTCAGTCCATGCTAAGCTTCTCTGCAGTGCTACAGTTAAATCTATAGTAAAGGAACTTTCTAAGCAAGAAGAGACTTACAACACCCAAAAGATCCACTGTAACAACTGTACTTCTAGTGCAAATTTGCAGACGTTCATGAGTGTTTTGAGCTGACCTGCAACTTGCCATTAGATATGCCAAAAGATGTATAAAACAAGAACCCTTAGCATGTCCTAGTTGTTTTTCATTCCCAGCTGAGTCTCAGCATGTAAGTGCACATAAACAGCTGTGTAAGACAGAGCTCTGCCTCTCCCTGAGCTAACTGGTGCTACTGCAGAATGAGAGCCCTGGCTCCCAGCTGCTTTATGCCTGTTACACTTCTTTGGCAGGCTTTAAGATGTTCTATGTGTGCAAGAAGCGTTATGGATATCATATCAACATGTCTGTGTAGGTTTGCCCTGAACAATTAACAGCTGCTGCAGATGTCTAGCAGGGCAGCTCAGTGCAAGCTGGGTGTAATGCAGCCAGACAGCAAGAACTGAACAATGAATAATCTCCAGCAATAAAGAAAGGGATGTCACTTTAAGAATTAGAAAGCCTTTGGAAAAGGAAGTATGTGGAAACTGAGAATGACTTTTCAGAAAAAGATAAGGATTGACATTGAGATAAAGATTGAAAGAAAAGGAGAAGAAGAATAAACTTCAGATAGGAAAGATGTAGTTTGAAGAAATACAAACGGTTAGTGAAGAAAGATCAGGAAGGGTGGAGGAGGATTAAAGATTTAAAGATAGCAGAATGTGAAGAAAAGAAGGTACAACTAATGTTAGTGAAAAAAAGGTAAGTTATTAAAAACCTTTTGAATAAACTTCTGGAGAGAAATTAGACAAAAAACACTGTCAGGCTGGGTATTGTCTGAGGTGAAAAAAAGAGTGAAAATGCAGGTAAATACATCTGGATATCCAGTGGACTGACCTCAGTGTTGCCATTTTTGAAGAAAAGGTGAGATGTCGAGGGTGGTTGTAACACGTAAACAGACTTTCCATTCTCAGCTAGTTTCAGTAGGGTAAGTTTGAGTTGCCAGGTGGGAATATCCTGATGAAGGGAGAACCTGCTTATTGCTTTTCTTTTCCCCGTGTTAACAAGAACTTTAGTCAGGCACCATTTAAAGGGAGTAACAGTTTAATCTGGTAGTTCTCATAAGGGAGGGGAACACAAAGTATCCTTTTAGTTTATCATCTCAGTTGTAAAACATTAGTAGTGGTTATTTGATTTAAATATTTGGGTACGAGGGGATGGGTGTTATGTTAAAAGAAGGTGCTGATGTTTATTCTTCTCTAAACAAAAAGGGAGGAAAGCATCAGAATCTGATATGGAGAAGAGTGTGCTTCCTAAAGCATTCCAGGAAGGAGAGAAACTAGTGCTTTTGTATCCAATGGAGATGAGAAGAGAGATCCAGTACTAGGTCAAAAGAATGACACAAAGTAGTGTTGCTTGGAGCTCTCCTTTTCTATACCGCATTGCAAGAGTCAATATAAAGGAGATGCTGAAAGAAGAAATTTTATCTGAGAAGGAAATTCCAGCAGAGCAGGTAGACTTGGAGAAGAAGAAAGGGTTTCTGTTTAAGAATCCACGTAAGATTGTCACAAAAAATTCCACTGTATAGGTTATTTGCTATAGAATACAATCAGTTATGGCTGGCAGGGGAATTAAAATTAAAAAATTAATATTATGACATTGATAAATACCATTCCAGCAAACACACAAACCCTGTAGCCAGATTTGTAGCTGAAAAGCAGTGGCTGCTCAGCCCAGTTATTCAGACCTGTTTTGCCAGGGATAAAGTCAAAGCAAGGCCTACAGATCTCATGTCTTGGCATGGTATTAACTGCCAGACCATCAGAGGAAATCAGACCAACTAGCAAATAAAGGCATAGCCTGTTTCTTCCTGCCACAGATGAAATTAGCTAAGATGAAGGTGACTTAGAAAAGTATAAAATAATGTGACACTGATAAATCCCTTTTAGTCCAAGATCTTGAATGAGATTCCTGCCAGAACCCTGTTCTATGTGCTCCTGTACCACGTGCCCTGGACTTCATGGCTCCAAACTTGTCACTAAAATGTGTAATTCCAATGTAGTGCAACTTCTTTCTCTTTAGATATTCACACAGCAGTAATTCTGAAAATTGAACTCAGGAGTTTAACTTGATCTTGCAGGAACATTATCCACATTTAGTCCCTAAATAAGTTATTTTGTGTTCTGTGATTTTAAATTTAATGTCTCTGAAATCAGTCCAACCTTCACAGTGATTTTGTTCTCTGCATAGTTGGATCCTTCTCTATGTTTAAAACTTCACCTCAGCTTCGACTCATTTATTCCTAATTGCCAAGATATTTTTCAAATGTATTAAATGTGATTTGTTTCCTCATCACTAGTACATGAATCCCCATATACAGCCTCTTCTTAGCTTGACTCTTTCAACCTTCAACATAGTATGTCACCATCTCATCTTCAGTGAATTCCTTACATACTTTCTTGTATAAATTCCACTGTAAAAAATAACTCCCATGTAGCATTGTATTAGGCTCCATTCTAAAGTGCAGATAGGAAATCTTTTGTGTTTCTTTTGTCTAGAAGGAACATCAATTATTTTAGCCAAGACTAATACTAAATCTGATATTTGTTTTTGTAATTCCAGGCAGTATGCTTCACAGTTTTCTGTGTATATATTCCAAATTTCATTGGCTTATACTTTTTAAATTAAAAATATGTTTTAAATAGTAAATGATTATTGTTAGAAATGTGGGGCTGGATTCTCAGCCAGCATAAAGGATTCCTCAGTTAGCTATGCCATTTTTTACCAGCTGACAACATGGCTTATGACCTCCTTTCACTTATTTTATCATGTAAAGGAAATAGAAAAAAAATAAATAAACAAGATTTTCATAATTATTCTCTAACTAAAGAAAGTTAGGAAAACAGACATTTCAGATTTTATACCTCTTACAGAATATTTTCAGAAAATACAATATTTTTACTTTCAGAATAGTTTATAGCTGTTGATTTTTAGCTGTTTTGCAGTTATTGAGATCATAATTAATAATACATTTCCTAAATAAAGGGTGTTCTAAATGGATTAGCATATATAAATATATATGTGTTTTTATATGCACATAATGAGTCTAGCAGCTCATCACTGCACCGGATTTGAATAGTGTTTTAAAATGGACCAACAAATAGCAAACTAGAAAAAAAGGAGCAAAAAGAAAAAGCTTAGTCTTCAGCCATGGAACTCTGTCTGGCTTTGAAAAGCAGTAGAAACTTCATATAACTATTTCAGAATGTAAACCAAGAGGAAGTAGAAGTGTGAGAAGGAAACATCCAAATGATAATTCTGCACTGAGATGTCATATGCCTTTTTGTAGGTGAGAGAAAATGTTATCATAAATAGAGGACATGTTTCTGCCTGATTTGGCAGGTGTATTTATCCTCTTACGAGGATAAATCAGTGATGTTACTTAAACAGTGCAGCAAATGTTTTAGTAAAAAACTGTGGTACTGCAATGTGGTATTTTGGGATAAAAATGATAATTAACAAAGCACCTGACCATGATGACTCATAGCTCCTGCTTTTGTTTCAGGGCTGTTGGTGGGATCTGAAGTGGCAGAGATGATGCATGAATTAAAGACAAGTAGGAATAAAGAAGTTTTCAGTCTGGAACACCAAATAAGGCTCTCAGGAAAGAGGAGTTCCTTAATCTTATGTGGTCAAGGGCTGTGCTGGCTTTCCACAAACAACTACAATATCTCCAAGGATCCTGGGAAAAGGATCCCGTGGATCCTGCCTCACAAAACTCACTCTACACACTTTCACAAAACTCACTCTACACACTTCTTTGTTGGGCTGCTGTTTCCAGTGCCCGCTGGGTTTTGCTAACCAGGGATGCTGACACATGATAATGAAGTTACATCTCTATTTTACTAGTTAGACAGCTGCTCTGAAGTTAGAATGTTATGGGATTCCAGGAAGTTTATTTTTTTTTTTTTTTAAGGCAAAACAGGTAATGATAGAGTTTGATGTTAAAATTGATGAAACAGACTATCTAAATAGACTTGTTCAGAAATATGGGCAGGAAAGAAAACAATACACCAGGGTAAAGCAGCACGCAAGACAGATTGATCAGAGGGAGCAGAAAAAGATATAGTTAGAACTGAAGACTGAATAAATTCTCAAGCTGTTTAGTATTATTCTGGAAAAGTATGGCTGTCTGTGACAAGAATGTTCTGAAGACTTAACAGAAGAAGGGGTGATCAAGGTCACATTTGTGACACTAGAAAAATACTACACTGGAAGTTGTTGACTTTTTGTCAACTGGAGAAACAGATGAAAAAAAGGGAGGAGGGAGATATGTCACAGATCAAGCTAGTTATATTCTTGAAATTTGAGTTAAGTTTTGAATTTACCCCAAAATATACACAAAGAATTTAAAAATTATATATATAAAAAAAACCTAATGGAAAAATATGTTAAATTTCTTTTACACTAAGACATGCCCCCTCTCAGAAATCTAACATCTAAAAGAATAGTTTCTATAGATGTTTTCTCTTTAACTTCCATACTGTGTTTGCTCACTTTACCAGCCAAAATAACTTTTTGATCTTTCCAACAGCGTAGTTCCTGTCTAACAGATGCAAAGCTATACTCCTTTGGTTTCAGAAACAATTTTCAACAGCAGAAAACAAAATTGAGACCCTAGAATGCCTCCTTTTTTTTTAAGTGATGCTGCCAAAAGCACAAAGAATACAGTCAGCCTCTTGAAAGCAAAGTAACTCCCAGGGCACTGCTTGTCAAGACTTTTCAGAGCATTCTCTTCTGTGGGTTTTCAGACACGTAGGACGGGCTGCCCATTATTGACATTGCTGCCATCGCTCTGGAGCAGAGGAACTGCTGGGCGTGTGCCTCACACGCACACTCGGACCTCTGCGAACTCCCTGTAAGTAACTTGCAGTGCCTTCTGCTTTACTTGTTTTTATGAGCAAAGTTACTCTCACAATTACAAGTTGCTCTTCTCAACAGAGATCACTCCTTATTTCAGAACCGCCTAGTCTTTGTAGAGCACAGAGTTTTGAAGTGCTTTTCTGGAATGTCTAAAATGTTCTGGGCATGTTGCTCCTGATTTGGTACCTAAGGGAAGGGTTTTCATTGCTAACAATGCCTATTTGTAGGTCAAAAAAATTGATTCATTTTATAAATACCTGTTAGTAATTTCCAGCATTCTTTCAGCATGTCAACAGTATAGCAAATTAAGAAGAAACAAGTTGCAATTCAATACGACTTCCAAAATGCTGTCTCTAAAGTCCTTAATACTAGGCTAGAATAAAAATATTCTCAGGATGGTGAAGAGCAACATGATACAAAGGACTGGTTGAAAATAGAATGCTGTAGTCAGATCTGACAAGCAAATCTGAGGAGGACACAGAAGAAAAAGAGGGACCCTTTGGAAGGCAGAAAAAATTGTGTCTTATTACTTGATTGTTCCCTACTATAGCATCAGTACACACTTCAAATTATTTAAAATTAAGACTATTTCTCATCATCTGTAGCATGTTAGAGAGCTTCTTTCTTCTTCCTTAGATATACTGTCTGTTGCTAATTCTTGTAATTATATTGAGTTGCATTTATGTTCACTTGTTAAACAGAGTAAGGATTAAATATAAATTTTAAATTTGATCAATTTTATTAACTTAAAAATAATTATTTTTAAATTCTAAGCTATATGAAAGATTTTTGTCCAAGACTCCCTTCTTGGTGTTTTACAACTGCATGAACTTTACAACTTGACTTAAGGAAAGGCCCTCCACTAGTAAAATAAACGCCTCTTGGCCACATGCAGGTGTATTCTAGTTTATTTGAAATGGTTTACACAAAGTTACTTATTATGTTCTGTCAATAGCTCCTGTGCAATTACTTTCTTTCTACTTTCTCAACTATAAGGACTCTTCCCTCTAAGTGGCCACCCAGGTCACACATCTCCTTGTTCCCTGAGGGGGTGAGTGTAACCTCTTGAACTGGATATCTTCTGTTCTCTGCTCTGAGCTTAAAATGGATTGTTTTTAAGGTAGTTCAAAGAATGTTTCTTCTTGCCCTAGACCCGTTTTTGATTTTGGTACCAGGAACATTCTGAACCTTCCTCATTAAAATATTAGATGAAGAAAAATTACAGTAATTTGTCTTGCTAAAGAAAATTGCTGAGAGACTCTGTAATGTGCCATATGCTGCTTCAGTTTCTGCACCAGCACATTTATGAAACTGCACAGTTTTATATTCCTAAGGCAAGGATGGACTGGACAGACCTACTGGACATTCATCATTCTTTAGCAGACTAGTACTGTGTGTATAGTTCTCCTGTTCTCCATGACATTCCCTCTGGGAGTCCATCCTTGGATCTGTGCAAAATCATCTAGACAACTGAGGGCAGGGAATAGTTTCCTTAAGAGGAAGGCTCACACAAACTAAAAAGAGTTGATAACTATAGGCTTGTATAATCATTACTAGTATGAAGAACGTGGCCAAGGAAAGATTGCTCATTGTCTCCCTTTTTAAAAAAAAAAAAAAATTAAAAAAAATTAAAGGATTAATTTCTTGTAAATGTTAGATGTAATTTAATCTGATAAAAAGATTAAGAAATCACCCTCATTAATTTTAAAAATCTCATAAATTTGGGGGCATTTTTGAACTTTCCTTTTTGGCCCCACTGCAGTTCCCATACAGGAATTTGTTTTGAAAGGATCTGTAAAGGTGACCTCTGACAGATTCCATTGTTCTCATCACTGTATGATGTTCCATTGCACAGTATCACCTTAATTTCTCTCTTTTTTTTTCCACTGCATGATTTGAATGATAAGAATATAAAGTGTGCATAAAATCAGTACACCATCATTCTTAATGGAATCATATATACACATATACATTGTATATACACATATAATTATGATGTGCAGTTTTTCTTTGCTATTTCTGGAGGACCCTAGCTTTATATGAACTTAATTGCATTATTTTATTATTTGCATTCTATTTTGTTATTTAGTAAGCTCCTGGTTTGGATGAGAAATAATGAGAAGGCTTTCAGAATGCAGATTAATGCAGGAGTTTTTTTTTCTCTCTGGCTGACATTTCCTATAGACCTACTGTACAAATGTCATCTGGGAAAATAATATTTGTCACAAATGTATTAGCATGAGGAGTAAAGCAGAAAAAGGTTTTAAACAAAACCAAGTTGTTGTTTCTCTGTTTCTTTTCTCTTTTTTTTTTTTAATGGAAGAGCTATATTTTCCCACCATTGCAAATATTGCAGAAGTCATGGTATAGATCTTTTCATTACTGACCACTTGGGCAGTGTGAGGCCAAAGCTTTGACAGAACAGTCAGTGCAAAGGGTCACTCGATACTATGCAATTCTGTTTGAGCCTGCAGATTTGAAAGGAGGCTCAGCCATGAAATAGGTCTTTCCCATGCTCCATCATCTCACTGAGAGTTAAATAAAACATTGGGAAGTGAAACAAGTTGAGAGTTCTTTGGAGAATGACAGGAACAAACCAAGTAAGCAAAGAATCACTGCTTTGGCACCAGTGGGGCACTTGTCTGCCAGACTGCCTGAGCTAACATCTTCCTGCAAAAAAACTGGTAGGGAATGTAGTCATTCTTATGGCAAAATGTTCCTAAGAAGTAACTTTAAAATGTTTATTTTTATACATGGCAATTTGTATATCTGTGTAAACTGCCACAATATTGTTAAACACAAAAGCCACCGTCCTATGGTTTCTTCAAATTCTAACTTTATTCATTAGCTGTTGCTTCATCATCAGTGGAAGAAAATTATCTAGAAATTGAGTTGCTCTTGCCAGTCCAACTCTTGCTATGGAGGCTATGAGAGGCAGGAACTTTTCCTGCCTCAGTTGTCTTTTGTGGTGAATGTGACAGAAATTGTCAGCTTAGTGTGAAACAAATACTGCTGCATAGGAAGTCACAGCACAATCAGGATTTTACAACGATTTTACAATTATGTATTTCTACAGCCAAAAGAGAAATGCCTCAGCTTTTGGGTGTCTTTGCATTCAAAATGAACACAAGCTGGTTTATTTTTAACCAAGATGATCCAAATAGAACACAAGTAATTCTGCTTTGAAAATATTCAAAATGGACACCACCGAGCCACCTCTGGTGCAGGGAAAATACCTTTCCTCTATCTCATCTCTTGCTCTTAGTCCACTCCCTTTTCCTTCCCTGCTCAGCTTTTGAACCGAGCAGTCCCTCAGCTCAGAGGAACTAGCCTTCAGCTTGACGTTTTGAAACCTTGCCTGGCCTCAGACAAGTGGATGTAACAGCTCAGCCCCTTGTAGGGGTGAGAGATGAAACAATGTCCAGGGGAGCCCAGATTTCCCCCAGTCCCCTTCTATCCAAACAGAGCGCTTAACCTATACAGTCACCTGAATGACGAGGCCCTTTATGTTTAGCACTTTCTCTGGATAGTTTAATATGAAGTAATTCCATTAATGTTTCATGCTCTTGTTTCATTAATTTTTTGAAGGAAGAATGTATTATTAAATGTTCAGTCCCTTCTCTCTTATCAGTTCAATTAAGGTACAGGAGGTACATCCACAAAAATGTCTTCCAGCAAAACCGAAATTAACGTCTGATATTTTGAGGATTAAGAAGGCAGTGAAAACCACAAAAAACACAAGGTTTTTACACTCCTCATATATATAACACAGAGAAAAAAAAAAAAAAGAAAAGTGCACCTACTATTTTGATATTAAAGAAAAATATTTCCACTTGTTGTAATTGTAAATGCAACATAAAGTCCACTCTTCAAAAAAAGTATCTTTCTTGATTAGGGCCTTTCCAAAGGATACCCAGTCTTTACTTCCCTTTGTCTCTGCTTTTAAAGTATAAACCCTTCTCGCCACTAGATTTCTTTGTCCCTTTCACATTTCCATTGACCTATGTTGAAATTCCAGTGTTGCTACTTAATTGTTCAATTTCATAACTTCTAATGCTGATTATTAGCACCATTTACTTAAGACATTCTCAGACTGATTTAACTGCATTAACGGTGTGTTTCCAACAAGCACCACGTCTGTTTGTTTCTGAATTTTTGTCTACTCATCATAATTAGCTTGACTGTTTAGTAAGGTGACACAGTTAGAAGACCAACTCAGTATGAGAATGCTGTTTTAAAACACTGATAGTTCTGTAAAATCACAGTCTACTGCACACAGAAGTTACGGTACATCCAAAATTGCTGGGAACAGGATTCTCCCTGTGGTGGGTGGTACAGAGGCTTGAACTTGGGACCTGACAGCAAAAAATGCTCCAATAGCACTTGAATAAAAGCAAGGTTCATGAAAAAGCCAACTTCACTAGTCACATATAATGGAGTTGGGTAGTGGTACCCACTGCTCAAGTGCCTCACTGAGATTTTCCACTAATGGAATAATTCTGTCCCAACAGTCTCCAACACAAAAGTAGATTCACTTGGGATTGTGCCAGCTACAGCCTTTCACCGAAGCTGTAGGACAGGTTGTCACAGTCCCCCAGAACTGATTCCTCCTATTCATGCTGGGACTGCAGAAACCTCAAATTCCCTCCAGTGGCCCCCACTTCCCTCCACATGAAGCGTGGCTCTTTTCCCTATCATTCCTGTATCCTGTACAGTGCAAGCAAAGATGTGTGGTATTTTGTTTTGGGCTTTTTTTTTTTTAAATATGCTGTGCCTAATGAGAGCCTATATTCCTGTGTGTATGTTACAGAGCATTCTGTGTAATGCCAATCATTCCTTTGACTTTATTGCCATACTTGGGAAAAAGTTCCTGATTAATGAGTCTTTTTACCCATGCGAGCAAAAAACGGAGAGATGCCATTTAAGCCCAGTGAGTTGTGGAGACAGGCAGAGGAATGAGTATAGTGTTGTTTATGGGTTTGACTGGCTTACAGCTTGTTACACAACTAAAATAGTGAAGGAATATTCTTGTTTTACCTCTTAATACAGCACTGTGCTGTACAATGTTTTCATCTAGTGAAAATGTTTTTTATAAAGTATGGATAAAGCATGTATATTTAAAAAAAAATTCCCACTTGCCTAAGCCAGTACATCAATGACATAGTTGAAAACACTTTATGAAACAATGTATTAACTCAGTAAAATACAAATGAAAACTGTATATTAATTGCTTTATATGCCCTCCTACACTCATGTTTTATTAACATTTTAATATATCAAGTATCATGCTAGCATGTGATACTCCTCCAAATAAGGTACTATTTTTACTTGGTTTAGGAAAATAAATGAGCATCTCAGACTAGCATTTTGATTTTGCATGAAAGCACATAATGTTTTCACTTGTATTCCCTGATTGTTTCAAGGGCATTGTATCATACCATAAAGCTGAAGACTTTTTCATCTTTCTTCAGATAAAGTTGCTAATTACTTTTAATTTTACATGATATTTAAAGACTTTAACATTTATAATTACCATCAGTACCAAATCCTAACATAATTCAGTGTAGGAAGACACTCAAATAACTTTTTTTTTTTTTAATGTTTCTATTACAAAGTACAGTGATGGCATACTCCACCACCACCTTATTGCCTTCCCTGACTAGAATTTTATCAGAGTACAAATGTTAGGAAGCTCAATGAAAATATAGTTTAATGCAGCAAGTTAAATTGCCTGAGAGGAAACAGTGCATACAGCTTTTTTAAAGCCTTTCCCCTCAGGCCATTAACTAAGAAACTGGTCACTTAACTGCTGGTAACAAACCATTTTGGAGGGATTATTGCTATTACCAGCACTCAATGGTTTATGGCTACATTTTGTTAAAGACATTAGGAACTGTAACGTGGACAAGCCCACAGTACTGGAACAATCATTTTCCCTTGTGATTAACAATAGTTTTTCTTCCAGACTAGATGTCTCGAATAGCTGGTTCATTATTTGTCGTATCTCCCAATGCTGTAAAAAAGCCTTTTCACTGTGGCCAGGATTCAAATGAGAAGAGTGAAACTGTAATACTGATCTCAGGGAAAGCGTGACTCTTGTAGAAACCACCATAAGTAGACCAGATTTTGACTGTTTCCAAGAACTGTAGCTGCCCCAGAGAACTGGTAGAGAGAACAATCCAGAGCAGCTTTCCCTTCCTGTGCTCAGCTGTTTCTTGGTGAAGGCATAAGTACTGCTGAAGACACAAACGAGGTTGTATGTTCCTTTTACAAAATGATGTAGTTTAGGTGTAAGAAAAGGGGTTTGATGAGTATGTTTCTAGCACTCTGCAGTTAGTTCTGTTTCCTGATTGCTGGAATTTACATAATCTGTAGTATTAGCAAAGTTGGGTCAGCCTTAGTTGTAGTGGAAAGTGCAGAATTTTAGGAAGTTCAGCACTTAATTAGGAAAAGTTCTGTAGAACTCAAAAATTCTTTATTTAATTCTTTTTTTTCTTCAGGAACTCCATCTGTTTGAAAGCTTAGTTGTATAAATGATATTGTTGAGTTAGAATGCAGATTACAAACACAGTATTTGCACAGCAAATGTGTTTTTCACTCTATTCTATCCCCCTCCATAATTTAATTTAAGAAAAAAAAAAAAACCACAAAAACCCCACAGATCAGAACATATCATTGGCTGTACTTCTTAGTGAACCTGACTTTTCTCGAGAAATTTACATCTTTCTCTCATTTTCTGTTAAGGTTTCTTACCCTGTTTTCTCACCTAAAGAATTATAATGAGGTAGAGAGAATGAGATCTATGGGGAAACCAGTGGACCTAGAGACTAAAGGTAAAAGGATGATTGATGGTATGAAATTACCATAAAAGTACAATCAGGATCAGATTTTAAAATGAATTTTTAAGCAGCCTAAGAGATACTCTTTGATTTGTAGTCTGGTGGAATGGATAATGTCTCATTCAGTGGATAAAGTTTCTCACTGTGTGACTTGAGCTTTTTCTGATCTTTCTGACTGGGAGTAAAATGGAACCAAAGCATAAAGTGGTTTTTAATGCTGAAAATATCAAAAGCAATATTCTTAATGTCAAAACCTAGGCGTAGCAGGTGAGAAAAGAAAAATAAATATGAGAAAATTATGGTGTTGGTATTGTTGTATTAAAGATGCTACCTTCTTATGCACCCTCCCGGATCTATTAAAAATATTTTAAACACAAGTAAGGAAAAGGGTCAGATCTTTACATTGATATGAAAATCCCCCTAATGTTTAAAAACTTTAAGATTGAAGCATATGTGAATTTGTTACAGCAATTAAATTCCAAAACAAGACAAATACTATAATTTATGTCTGAGCAATGCATGACATGTCTTGCCATCTCTATATAACTAACACCAATTTACAAGGCATTTGGTGGGTCTGTTAAAGCAGAACTTAGTGGTTATTTAAGAGTGTAAAATAGTCTGTCCAATTATTACTATATAATTGCATCAAATATTAAAATAAATTTACAAAAGTTTCAAGTTGAAATCAGGACATTTTTGTCTTTCTAATTTAGTACATTCTCATGAGGCAACTAATTGGCTCTGTAGGATTACATTGTTGACAGGTTTGGGTTTTTTTAAACAAAATTCCTTCAGGTGTGAATTCTTGTTTTTTTCTCCCTCCACTCCCTAGTTTTACTTATTTAATTTAGAGGATTTAAATATGATAGTAATATTTTAAAATAGGGATCATTTTTTTTGTAAGCTAATTCACTCCTTTAATGTAGAAGGAAATTTATGATAGATTTCCTTCCTACTATGTATGTAGTAAGGATGGTCAGGTATACCATTTAAGGTATAACCTCAAAGATTTATTTTATTGTATGGATCCTTATTATATGGCTGGATATCGTGATATTAAAATTACAGACAATATTTTAAAATAGTTTAGCATTATAAAAAAATTCCAAGATTTCCAACAGTTTCTTCTTATGACAGTTTTCATTTTTTTCCCCCCTACTGACAGTTCCCATAATGACTTTAATCATATAGTCTGGAAATGGAGCAGGTTACTGAACAGCAACAAACTCACTGGTCAATGTCGGTGTCACTTTTCTGGGAGCAGGACTTTTTGAGCATCAAGGAACTAATTTTAACAGCCTGCTGGAATAGTGTTAAGTGCATTAACTCCCTGTCAATCACAGTTTTAGCATGCTGGCCAAATTATTATTATTATTTGGCTCAAGACATTCTATTGAAACTTATTTGTATGGTATTCTTATCTGTGTACCTTATGTGACTAATGATGATTGTTTATGGAGAGGTGCCTGTCCAATTATTTTTGAAGGAACACAAGAATGCAGAATGACTGGAAGCATCAGGTTTTTGCCAGAGAATGCCTCAGGTAAGAGGAGAATGGCTAGAGGCTATAAGGAATCACAAGAGACAAGTCAGAGTCGTAAATTGGGAAACTGACATATCTCATCTAATATACTTGCTAACTAGGCCTTTAAAAACCTTGACATTTAACTAAGTTTGTGGAAAAGTTATAGATTTTGTCCTTTTCTATTGGCTATAACTCATTAATATGATGAACTGAGGTGTTTATAATCATTATCAGCATTAACAGACTAGCATATGAGATCATTTAGAGATCCAGTTAAGCAGCTCAGTTGTTTATGTAGGTTGTGCCTTTTTCAAAGTCAAGTCAGTCAAAAATGATATTGCAAGTTATTTACCCTTTTGGTACTTCAGTGTGTGAAATGGGATGAAAGAATGCTGGTGTTCAGCTGAGGCATTTAAATAATGCTTTCCAAGTCCTGGCCTGCTTAGAACAGGCTGCAATTTTTGCTGTAAAACAGAAATTTCTGATGGGTTCAAGAAAAAAAAGGTAGTATAAAAACAAACTTTGCAGTGAATGCTGCCTATTAAGTCCAAACAGTTTAAATACATTAGGGACTTAACTTTTTCTTTGGTGAAAATAAACTTGGTCTTTGACCATTAATGTTCCAAGGATAAGACATACTGTGTAATTAAATACAAACCCTGCCCTGATTCTGAGATGATACAGATTTTTATATAATGAAAAAAATTTAGCTTCTTTGTAAAAAAATAAAACAACAAAAAACTCAGACCATAAAATTCTCTGAAATGAACAACAAAAGAAACTTGTTTCAGTATGCGAAGTGGAGACGATCACAAAAACAGCACGAGGAGGCACTATAGCCCAAAAGCTCTAAGACAGTATGTTTTAATTTCTGAGTAGCTTTCCTGTCTGAAGAATTAAATTTAAACAATATACTTTGCAAGTAAGCATTGTTATGCTTAGGAGTTGCTATAATTTTTCTCAAAAAGCAGGGAAAATATGAAGAGAGCTAGTCAATGGAGGAAGAGGGAAGCTATTAGGGATTGTTTTCCCAGGCAGGAAACTGAAATTCAGTAGGAAATGGCATTTTGACAAGCACTTTGTATTTCCAGCCAAAATGGAATTTGCTCGTTTAGTGCAACTGGAAAACAATTAATTGAGGCAAACCCCCCACTTTAATCGTACACATGAGAAACTGTATTGACTTCTAGAGGATTTGAGTGAAGTCTACCAGCACTAAGAATTCTTTCCTCTTACCTAATGTATTTGGGGACATGAATAAATTATACGGTTACATATTACAGTAGGAGAGAAAATGACTACTACTGTTCAGGTTGTGTGACGTTTTCCATGCTATCCCCATTTTCAGCAGCTCATAACTTTCTGAAAACTTCTGGCTGATGGGTGAAATTTTTCCTAGTTTAGGTCTCTGTTGGATGAAAATTATTTTTTGAAACTTTGAAAGACTTGTTCCATTATTTCTGGCTATGCATGGATAAAAACATATAGCCCATCAGGCAAACATTCTTGTTTCTTCTGCACTATAGTGTCATGCAGATGGAGAGTGAAAAGAGGATCATTTTATGTGAATTTGTGGACTGCAAATGAATAATTGCATCTCTGCTCAAAGAGTAGCCTAGTTACTTTGGAAAACAATGAAAATCTTAGAGGAATTTCCAATTCTATCCATTGTGCTGCTGAATTCCGTAAGCTCTTTGTCCTCAGCACAATTTTCAGGTGATAACCACACAAACTTGTTCAATATAAGTTTCTTTATCTGGGCACTTATGATCAGCAATTACTCAGCACTGTTTTGACTGGTCTGAAATTGCTGAAGACTCTGTGTAGGGTTATATTCAAGTATGCCTTCAGATGCAGTGAAATGAAATTGAAATGACCCCGTAGGTATAGACCCCTTGGAATGTTGCATTCCATCATGAACATAACGTTTCAGAGGAACATGTCAAAGGACATGTTAATTTTCTTCCATTTACACTGGAAGGCATTATCCAGTTAATTAAAGAAGTGTAAGTAACTTTGAAAAGACATTTATGCTTGAAAGAATTTAAATCTGTTTCAATTGTTTCTCCCACCCTCTTCAGCTGAGCACTTGGGTTCCACAGCTGTTCTGGTAGGAACTTTCACAGAGGTAGCAGCCTCCTAAATATTAGTATTTACATCAGAAACTTGGCTACAAAATACTCTCAGCCAATGAAGAAACAGTGAGCACAAGATCTCATTTCAATGTCCACAAAACCCAGTAAAGTATTTTAACTAATTGCCTGCAGGACAAGAATGACTGTAAAAATTATTTGGTATGTAAATGCTTTAGGTGAGAAAGGAAATAATTTCTATATCAAGAGGCTGAAAATTAGGCAAGCTGTCAAGGCAAAAGAGGCAAAACACACACATATATATGTTTATGTGTGCTAGTGTTCCCTTTAAAGTTCCTTTACCTTTTCTGTGCACAGACCACAACAGGTGTGTGAAGATAACACAAAACTTTCAGGCAATTTGTTTCCCAATGAACAGATCCTGTGTGTAAAGAACAGGAATTTTACTATGAAGAGCGGTGTACAGCAGTAAATACAGAATATATAGGCCTTTTATTCTTGGTGGGCATCAGTTCACACGTCAACACCTTAGCATAAATATTTTTACATCAGCCATTTAAGATAATATGCTAGTCTGGGAAAACAGGCAGCTGAGAAACAGTCCCAGAACCTGTTCTGCTGCCCCAGCAAGGCAGGCAAGGGAACAGAGGGATGGAATCCTGCAAATTGCATCGCAGCTTGTAGGAAAAGAGACGTATCTGTGGGTTTTCTTAGTTCCAAGTGCAGTGAGGCTGCTTTCTCCTACAAATGTAATGACCGCTGTGATACTTATCTCTGAGTTGGAGTCATTAATTTTAATAAAATGACTAAATAAAGGTGTATAAGCAAAGTATCGACTGCAGTCACTAGAAATAAACCCTTCTCAAGGGCTAGCCTGGAAAGTAGGACAGTTTCCCCTCCAGAACGAAAACAAGGGATGAGGAAGACTTGCTTGCTTTCCTCCTTAAAAAGATCAAGTCTCGTAACAGATGATGATTAATTGATCAATTTGGAAAATATGTTGGGAAAAATTTTTCTTTTAAAGTTCTGAACATAATCTCCCTGTCTGACTTCACAAAGCAAATATATAAACAGAAAAGAATAAAAAGAGTATTCCAAGTCCTGTCAATTATTTTCATTTGGATAAATTCCATAAAATATATCTCCATAAATGAGAGTGGATTGTCACATCTTTCCCTGGGAAGTCACATGAACCACAATATGTCAAGTTTTAATGCTGGGTCTAAACTTGCACTTAGCCTTTTCTGTAATGCTGCAGACAAAATCCTCAGTCCCAACCTGACAAAAATTCTAGCTCTAGCCCCAAGCTTCACTGCTTAAATAATATATCTTGTTTCAGCGTTATTTTATAGCTCTTATTTCCTGCTTTCCATTGGTTAATTGGTAGGAATAAGTGAGCAGAAGTTAATAATTTGGAATAATACCTGCAATTAATTAAAACAGAGATAGGAAATCATAGAATCATAGAATCACATCGCGTCAACCCCCGCCACATTTTTGCTTCACTATGAGGAGCTGTCTGTTGCTATGAAAGTCAGCGAAGTTAGCAAACAAAGTTAATACAAGGTGCACTAGCTAAATTTTACAGAGCATTTTCTGGAAAGGTGTATGTATAAATCTTCCAGATGAAAGTATTGTTAATAAATCAGCAGCTCAGTACAGGCAAACCCTGCTTGTGTCGAAGTGCCCTAAATACATGGGGCTGCCCCTGCTGGTTTTGGGTTGGCTGCTCTGCTCAGCATGCAGGCTCTGCACTGACTTCAGCAGGGCCTGTAGTCCTGCACGAGTGTATCTCTTTCTACTTTGCAATTCCAAAATTCATTTAATCAGATCTGAGACGTATGCATCACTGGGCATGAATGGAATAATTACAGAAAAGGGACTGGAAAAATATATGGAACGTTCATTTTTTTAGCAAAACAACAGTTGCACATAGATTTTCTTGTCTTAGTAGGGTTCATGGGAAGAGAACAAGAGAGTATAACTGGTTCTGTGTAAATCTTTCTTCATTTTGTCATAGGTGAACATTTAAGAGCGAGGAACAGAAAACCATCACCCCTTGTGGCATTGTGACTGCCGCTCCAAACTCTGTGCACAGGCAGGTCTGTGGGTTGGTGCTGCAGCATGGCAGAATGCAGAGAGAGTGCTGGAAGCTGGATTGAGCTCTATGCCTCCCATCTCCTTTCCCAATGTTTCCTTTGTACCACTGTGCTATGTCTTTCAGTATTTTGGGTAGGGAAATAGAGAAGGGTCCTCTGGAGCCTCAGAACTGTGGATCTGGTGCAGAGAGAAGTATATAAAGGCACAGGCAGGAGGTTCAAGATGGAATTAGAGCTGAGATGGAAGATGAGAAGTGAAAGCATTGAGGAAGAGAGGACAAAGCCTTTGGATCCATTAAGAAAAAGAAAAACAAACCTCTTGTAGTAAAGAGTCATAAGTAGGCAAGAGGCAACAGATAACCTCATATCTTTTCCCATAACAAATTTCTGAGGTTCCAGATAGTTTTTGATACATGAACAGGTTATTTATTATTATATAGCTTACCCTTGACCCACTTGAGTCAATTATCACTTTTACTCACTTTTGTCTATGTATTCAAAGCATAAATCAGCATTTCTGTTAAGCAGTTAATTCCATAAATTAAAAAATATGGCATTTGACAGCTCACATATGCAGTCCTTGCCTAAGGGACATCAATGTAACCCAAGGGCAACAGCACAAAATTTGGTTCCATTCCTGACTCTGGTGAACTCTGTCTCTGGGCTTGCAGGACAAACCCATTCTAATCACATAACATTCAGTGTTTTGGTTTCCTCCTCTGTAGGATCTGGATAATAACTTTCATTCTATTTGTAAATACATAAGAAAACTCTGGAGAAATAGATGTTACTATTTTTAATTGAATCAATTATGACCAAATCCCAAGATATTTACCAAGTCTAGGCAACACCTTTCACTGGATGAATAAAGCCACCAGGCTAGACAGAACACATGTCTGTGTGAATAGGACAAGTAATTTAATCTATTTCTTTTTGTCTTTTTTCCCCTTTTCCTATATTGGTACACCTGGTCCTGTTGTGCTTGAGAAATTCAGGCTTGGCCATTTGAAGTAACTATGTTGAAGATAATTGTTTATAAATAACACACACAGGCAGTATCCAAGACAAGAAATACCCAACTCCCTTTATCCTGCTCCGGTCTGTTCCTTATCTCCATGCATTCTTGGCACACGTGCAAGTAGTCTGTCTCGTTTACAAGAGGAGACATCATCTGACTTTACTGGTGAAAACAGTTTTAATAGCCTTCCTTTCTGAAAATAACTCTAAAACTCTGATATCTCCATTAGATTCACGTCCATTTTACTGAACTGATATTTTTCCAAAAGCCGATGTTTTCCTTCCTTTTGTTCGTGTAATGCTCAAAATGCATCCCCAAGAGTGACTTTAGTTGTGTCCCAAATTATCTTTAGTTGCATCAACTATATTATTTAGATCAGTAATACTTAATCATTTGTGCAATTTTAATTTTATCAACACTTCAGTGATTCTTTAAGAGGCAGTTGTTTTATCTTCAAAACTTTGTGTCAGTGTTTCCGTCTGCAGTCTTTCAGATACAATTGCCTGATTCTCAGTATACCTGGCTGTAGGAGGCAGCATTTATTTTCCTTATTGCTTAAGAATAAATGATTTCTCACAAAAGAATTGCAAGGAGCACACATCACTTTTTCACCCCCAGCAGGAGTTACTTGCAGCAGTGTCAGGGAAGGGGTGTCATTTACTATCCTTTAAAATTGCTTATCCATTGCAGGTTGAATTCCAATAATCTTCTAATAATTGAAACCTTCTCTTATAGCTAACCTAATCTGAAATCAAATAGCTTAGCATAAACTGCTCAGATCAATGTGTAGTTGATATTAAAGAGCACAGATTAATTTTAGGAAAGCAGCTGACCTCAGTTTCCTTTAAACAATTATATTTACCATTCACTCTTTAATAACTATTGTTTTCACAAGGCTTACTTGCAGCTTAGAAAGTCCCCTGCCACTCAGTTTACATTTTTCTAATAATCTCTCGAAAGTTTGGGGGGGG
>JAWWEU010000125.1:14607378-14645914 GCA_035583155.1 Acropternis orthonyx | reverse complement strand
CCGCGGAAAGAAACCATTGGTTATGTACCCTTTCCCAGTATGAGCAACACCAGCAAAGAAGGGAGCACACGCTTTTAGTCTCTGATTATCAGGCTTACGAGCAAATTTTTACCAATATCTGTTTGTTGGGAAATGCACTATTATCCCCATTTACTGACAGAGAGCGGAAGTAGAAGAAGACAATTTACTCCAGCTCACCTTGAGGAGTTATGATAGGACTATGAAAAGGGCTGAATTCCCTGATAAGCCTTTGAAAGAAGGCTTTAACAACATATCACACAAAATTGTTAACAGAAAGGTATAAAATTTGGTATGGAATTAATAAGGCCTGCAGCATTATATAGGGAGGAAAAGAACAATTTGACTTACTTCAATACTACACTTCTACATTTATGTCTTTTAAAGTCTCCCTTACGTTGCATATGTTTTGGGGTGTCTGTGTTGGGGCTGATTTTTGAGGGGACAGACAATTTCTGCTATACTTTGGAAGTGATGGAAGAGTGATTTTAGACTCAACAGCTTTAACAATAGCATGTGCCACTGTGTGTTTGCTTTATATTGCCTGTTTGCTACTACCACTAAGGGCTTGCTGACCTTTTGGAAGGATGGAGTTGAAGAAGTAGGGTTTGATGTCTATGAAGCAATATTTTTTATTCTTTGTGGAAAAAAAGAGGCTTCTTTTGTCTAGTGCTGTTAGTGAATCACTAGCGTAGATTGTGATTAACATAAGAAATGGGTAGTAATTAAAAAAAAAAGTTAAGTACATAAGTAAAACATAACCTGACCGAAAAATCATTATTTTAGGAAATTACAGTGTTGCCATAATCATTACAACATACAATAATATCTATGTGTTTGTAAATTTATCTTATTAGTTCATTGGTATGGTTTTTTCCCCAGGAAATGACTTTTTAAGAAACATGTTTTTGACCTAAGTCTTCCAATTATAATCCAGGTTTTAATATTGATGCATTGCTTATGGTAAATAACAAAAAACTTAGTGGAAAATAAACACCAGTTTATTTGTTAAAGGTGTCTGGCAGATCACTGGGATATCACTACTATTGTCTTAGTGGAGGGCATAACGTTGAAGTCAATATTTTGCCAAGACTTGGGCTGAATTCTCTTGTGTCTCTACTGACAGGTAGGTGACCACTGTTACACACCTGTGATGAGAACCAACCTATCATCTTTTGGTGTTGTGTAATTTTTAAATCATACAAGATGTTTTAATTGTTAGACAAGGTCACTTTGGTCTGGGTCTTAGAAAGATGCAAACAGCTTCCATTCAAAGTATTTTTGATTCCTGGGCTCTTCGGACTGCTCTTATTGTGAGGCCTGTTTTGAGGGTAGAGGAGAAAGGCTGCTGACAGCAGCAGGTTCTTTCATCACATTGGTCTTCCTATCCCCTGACAAGGTTGATAGTCAGCACCTGAATATGCAATGGCTATAAATCTTGCAAAGTGATTAGCCAAAGGCTATCATAATTCATAGACTCCTAAAGATTGAGAAGTGCTCTACCTAGTTGGGGTGCCTTTCCTGACTGAATTCAAATTACTCTTTGAGTTAGCCTAATTAAAACAGAACAGCCACTTTGCAAATGAAAAAAAAAAAAAAAAAAACCAACCAAGCACCCTAATGTGTGTCATTTTTTTTATGTGTGTAGTACTTTAAGTACTGAAAGCTTAATTTTGAAGATCACAAGGATCAGAATATATAAACATTGCCTTTATAATAAATGCTAATAAAAACCTAGTAAAAGAGGGAAATGCAACTCCTGTATTCCCTATTGCTTCTGCTCAATCTAAATAAGTTATTTTCTCGCCTTTGTAGACCCAGGAAATTATTAAGAAGCTGCAGCTTCTTAATGGAGCAGTTAGCAACAGGTAATTTCAGTCAATTGTCCTTAGCATGCACCTTACAGTTAGAAAGACAGACAACAAGTAACATTTAAAAGCCACGTGTACTACTGTAGAGCTTTGGTACTTAACTGTTTGCATTTTCTATTTGATTTAGGAGATATTTAAGAGATTTTACTGAGAACTTCTATGCAGAATCAACACATAATGATTTAGTGTTATACAGCAACAGAGTCAACACTCCTGGCTTCTGCATCCAGAAGCCATAATACCAAACAAGTGTAGAATTATGCTCTTCAGAGCATATTTTTGTCTCCCTTGCACCGGAGTAATGCAAGCACTTCCCTGAATTATTGTGTGAGACTTCTTCTGTGTTTTGTCTACACATATAGGGTAATTTGGGGAAAGCAAAGGAAGGCAACTGGAACTTCACTTAAGCTAATCTGCAGCCTTGCTATTGAATAATTATATTAACAACTGAAATACTAGCAAATATCCTTCTGATAGCTGTTTGGCTGCACACACACAAACACACACACACAAACACACACACACACACACACACACACACACACACACACACACACACACACACACACTTCCACAATGAAATGTATGCTAGACACTTGTGATGGCACAATATTCAAGAAAATGAGTGAAACCCTTTAATGAAAACACACAAAATTAATTTATATTGTATGGTTTGCAGATCATTTTGCCTAGGCAATGTGTCACCCTCCCAGCAATTTTCATCTGAGGAATCCTTAGGGAAGGCAAAGAGATACAAGCAGAGCAGAGTGAGAGCTCAGATAGTCCCACAGTCCTTCAGCCCAGTGCCCCACGAGGCTGTGGTGACCTGAGATCAAAAGTGTCATTTAAAATCATCAGGCACAGGTATGTGAGTGTCACTAGGCCAGATCCATTCCAGGAATAATTTTACTGCAGTCAGTGAACACAGAAGACTAGGGAATGTTGATACTTAATTGTAGTTTACACTTAAATGACATTAACACTTTTTCATGTGAATGAGTAGCATTGTTAGTGTGACGAGGTTATTGTGTAATCCCATTTTTATTTTGTACTTATTGCCATATACTATTTTGTTCTTCTAAATGGTGTTAATATTCTCTTTAACTGTGTTAGATACAATAACACATCTTCCTTTTGATTTATAAAATATGCTTATGAGACTAAAATCATGTACAGTATTAAAATAGAGTAACAGAGCCACTGTCAATTAATAGACTGCTCCAAAAATGCAGTTTATGGTCTCAACAAAGTCTTGTCAAAAAATCAGACCTTGAAGCTTCTAGAGGAACAATCTGGGGTTTTTTAGTCAGCAGGGAGCTGAACTCTGAGCTCTCACTGCTCAGCACAATTCATAACTGCCTAAATAGCTTTATAATTCAAGAATTTCATCTCATCCGAAGTGTCAAAGTAGAATACAAATAGAGAAGTGACCTTTAATCAGTAACTCAAACCATAAAACTCATGTATTTGGAAACAATCTGGAAGTATCTGCAAGCTTCCCTGTGAGCAATCCCACCACAGCAAGCACACACATCCTGCACGACATGGAAAGACACCAGATTTAGCTTGGCTTGAATGCATTACAGGGGGGAGATGAATCTCACAAAGCAAAATTTTGTGTTGTTACCATATAAATGTAGGGAAAAACCACTCACGGCTCCAGACATTATTATTGACCCATCAGAAATAGGCAAAATCACAGTTAGCACACGTATTTCCACCAAAAATATGACTTTCCCATCAGGTATATTTTACCAGAAGCCATTTCCTCATAAGAAAAAGCAAAAAACTCTTGCAACCATTACACTGTTTGTTGTCTCTCTAAAATGCACTTAGCAGCAATAGCTTCAACACAGGTTTTATTGACTTTTATTTAAATAAAAGATTTATTTTAAAATAAATTATTTTTATGAAGAAGAAAGCAAACTCTTTCAATGAAAAGACTGAAAAAGATACTATTCAACTAATGAAATAGAAACTACTTCAAACTTATAATAATAAGGGGAAAATTTTGTATTCATTTTTCAGACACAGTTCTCACAAACCAGATATACACAAAATAATCCTTTGTAGCTCTTGCTTAAAGATACCCCCAGCTCCAAAAAAATCTCTATAGTGGACCAAAGTATGCATGCAGTGTCTGATAGCTTTATTATGAGTAAAAAAGAAAGAAAACTACAGAAGGACGTGCAGCGTAGTATGACTGGGAGAAAAGAGATTTTTAGATTTCTCCACATTTTCTCTGTGAGGCTGTGTTGGCGGCATTCATATTAATTTAATTTCGTGACTGCATTTCTTCAGTAAATATTCAGTCCTGCTGTAACAGATGATTTGGGATTGCGTTGGCAGAAGAAGCTTCAGCTTTCATTTTTGCATTCTGCTGTTGGTCATTTCAGGCAGCATTCAAGGAACGTGCATATTAAAAGAAAAGGCACTTCAAGCATATAGCTGCTCTTTCCTCTCACTGCTCTATGAGGGGAGCCTTCATTTACATCACTGGAATGTAGAACTAGTTTCAGAAGAGTCAGATGAAGCCCATGAGGTCCCAGTCCTCACAGGCTCACAGCAGCATCTACTTATTCATCAGTGCCAATGGGTTCTGTACGCACAGAGAGGCTCAGGGAGGACACACTCTCCCACTCTACAGACCCGGATAAAAGGCAGCCTAACAAGAACACTCATACCAGGCCAGCAAGGGTACACTAAATAAAAAGGAGCTAATCTTTAACAGACATGCCCATTTGGATATTTTTAAAGGGGCACGATATCCATCAATGATCTTTTGAGCAGGGGATAGTTTTATTTAAAGAAAGAAAGCCTTTATGCTGCAAGAACAACTCCCACAGATTGCCAGGCTGCTGTAGATAAACAGCTCCTGTCTACTGGCTCCAAGGGTCAGAAGTGCTGCCCACAAGATCCAGAGTCACAAAAAACTACTTCAGAAAGATTACACAGCCTTAGCCAGTGTCAGTGTCTGGGTGAATTAGAAGATAGAATATCTACCCAAGAGAAAATTCTGTCATTTTGGAATTTTTGTCTTGAAGGCAGCATTTCTAAATTTGCTACTAAGTTCCCACAAAACTCAGGGAGGAAAGATTTTGAGCAACTCAACATAATCTAACAATACAGAAGCAACTTACAAAAATAAAATATGACACACAAATAATAATCCTTAACTCTTTCTTTAGGTCTCCACAGTTTGAAGGTAAGTACTAGAACTGTGAGTATATTGACAACCAGAAGGGCTGTGCAAGGTGGTTCAGGTAAAAAGGAAAGTAGAGATTTATCTGAGTAACACCCAAAATAAAGCCTCATTACTTAAAGCTGTTCTTCTTCCAGTGGAAGAAGGAACAAAGTAGAACTTGTCATTATGTTATGACATTTCTTTTAATGTTAGTTAAATGGAGAAGACTCCAAAGTTTCTCAATGCAGTTTCTTCTGCCAAAACACACACACCTACACTCCTCATAAAAATCAATATTAAAAAGTGAGGAACTAATCACAAAAGATTCCCACCAAAACATGGATGCCTTCCACATTTTATTTTATGGTAAACTACTGCTACAGTTTCTTAGCAGAAATCATCAATATAGCCCCAAGAGACCAAATGACATCTTTGTGACTGGCTATTTATCTCTATCTCACTTATGTCAGGAAAATTTGTACTAAAAGCATAACAAATGATTCCTGAATTCGTAATATCTAATTCATGTGATATAACTAACTGCTCCGTGATATATTAATGCCAATCTCAGTTAAACTGGTCCAATTTTGTTTCAGTTGCTGCTAGAAATGAATGTCACCATTATAACCATATTCATTTTGTATGCACTGAGTATAATGTAGTACAGTGTTACTTTCCCAAACCAGTTTACAAGGGGCTTTTGTATATAGATGTGTTAGTATGTTAACCTGTACCAGCCCTTTCATCACTGAGGAATTAAAGCACAGTGTTTAACAAAAGTGGGTTTTTAAAGCTTTTCTCTTCAGCTGTATCAGTGTAAGAACAGAGAATGAAGTTGTGAAGCTTTTTATAAGGGGAGGTTGGTGGATGATACAGTGAAGGAAAACAGAGTAAAGCACTCAGGTTTAAGAAAGGAGGTGGCAATATTGTTGCTGTCCCTTTTATGCCATTATGGTTCATATGTATTTACAGAGTAGTGTCATAAATTGAATAAAGAATACACACCTGGAAGAGTAGCGTTACTTTCTGAGAGAAAGGAAAGAGAAATGTATCCTGTGCAGGGGGGTGAAAGTGAAATGTATGTAGGCAAGGAATGAGGAACACCTGCAGAGAAGAAAGTGGGACCCATGAAGAAGAACTCAAAGGCTTAAAAAGAGACTGTAAAACATGTATCATGAAAGAAGGGGAAAAGAAATCTTAGGGGGACAGGTCGGCCAAAGACTAAGAAGGAAGAATATGGTTTAGAAGAAGGAGAAATGAAGCATAGTCAAAGGCTGTTTTGGTCTTATGAAACAGAGAATGAAAATAGATAACAAATAAGATGAATGAAATTTTAGAAATATTAACAATCAGAGGATCCCATTATAGTCTTTTTAGTCAAGATTCTTACACAGAGCATAGCTCTGACTGCAAGTGTAAACTATGGGCTGTCTGCAGGATGCCCTGTGGTGTGTAATTGTACCACCACACAGAGGCTCTCTTTAGCCACCCTTCTGTGTTCTGCTTTAGAATTACAATTTCTAAATAAAAGAATTTCCCAATCCTGAGGTTGATGAATTAAAGGTATAAATTAAGTAAAAGGTTTTCCCTTTTATGAGGTTTAGAAGCTGCAAGCCAATTTCTGTAAGATGCTGGATTTGCTCTGACTTGCAGATAGGCAGAAACTATCAAACAGCAGTCTTAATTTTGAAAAGAGGACTTAGATATTCTTAAGCTTTTAAGCACACTGAAATAATAATACTGAGGCATATGATTTTTTTTTCTTGCATGTCTGGAGCAGATATTGCTTCTAAGTCTTATTTAATGTTTCAAATACATGCATGACATTTCATAACTGACCCTTTAGCTGAAAGATCAAGTTAAACACGTATCCAAGACTCTGGGTCATAGCGATGAGTTTAGGACTGGGTAAAACAAGAACTATTAAGTACTGTTGTGATTTTCTGCAGCACTTAAAGAAAATTTCAGCTCTTCTTTAACCTTAAAATCATCTCCATTCCTTCCACAAAATGAGAGATTTCTCAAGTAATTGTGTTACAGTTTTCTAGGACTCAAGGGGACTGGTGGTATTTAGTAAGCTCACTATAGCTTTTAGGATAAAAGAAACTGGCCACCTCTGAAAATGGTCAGTCACTGTTTCAGTATATGAAAGAAGAAAAATTGGTTGCATGTAGAACACTGAGACATGAAAATCAAGTTTTAGAATATCTGTCTTATTAATATACCCAAAAGCAACACCCAATCTTGTCATGGTGATTTCAGGAAGGATGATATTATTTCATAAATGCTCTCTGCACTCTGCAGCTTTAGTTTCCCTGCAGTTACCATCTCCACTGTCTCAAAATGATCTCTAGGTGGTTTTTTGCATAACTCATTTGCATGGTTTCTGGTCCAGTATGTTACTTGTAACATGTGTGCATTTCCTCAATATCTTTGTTCTTGAATGATTATTTGCCCAACAGGTTGTTGATCACAGCATGTAAATGTTTATAATCAGTGAGGGCATACAAAGTATTGTCATGATTTATTAAGTGACATGTAAGTGACTTCTAGAATCAGATCAAGCACAATTTCCTCTATATGATGCAGCAATGAGCATCTCCCTTGCCCTGCCAACTGCAGAGAACATTATTTTGTTTTCCATTTTATCTTACATTTCAAGGAGCATAAATGTCTTTCACAGTTTGTGCTAAATGTTTATCTCATGAAGATTTAGAGAGAGAAAAATAATCACGTGGCTGCTCCAGAAAAGTGCTAGGGTAAGCAAAGGAAACCTTCACTGTCCCCCAGTCAAACTTACATTTTTTGTAGATGTGTCCCCTCAGACCAGAGGTTTGCCCCTAAACTTTGCACTCCAGTCTTGGATGTTTCCATTCTCAGGTCACATTCATGCAGCAGAATCACTTAGACAAGCTCCAATTTCTCCAATTTGGAAAGGGAGGGAAAAGTGTATGGTGCTGCCAGGCAGAAGATTATATCTTCTTTTTGGTGGAGGTTTCAGGCTCTTCAGAGAGCCTGTGGTTATGGCTGTCACTCTCTGCCACACTCAGAGGCTTTTTTTATTGTCCCTGTCAGTTAGCAGCCCAAGGTTACTGCCAGCTCTCTGTCAGTGCTTTGATTTTTGTCAGCTATGGCCAGGTCCTTTTAGTTATCTGCTATCTTTTCAGCTTTGTTCAGCCTGAGCTCTACTTGTCTACTAATTAGCTCTTTGGAGATTTCCCTTTTAAAACTCACTATCACAGAGGACAGGAACCGTTCAAAAGTTTTGTGCTTCATAGAAATTCCATATTCATCCACATCCCATACAGCCATCTTTTTAAAATTAAAAGTGGCAGGTCAGGCCAATTTAAGGTATATAAGCAGCACAGCCTGTAAAAAGATACCTTTAGGTTCTTGATCAAGTATGTAGATGAATGACAGAAAAAGAATAAAGGTTTCCACTGAAAGGACCTAGGTGTACAAATAAAAAAAGGAACTATCATTCTGTGTAACATATTCTCATTTTCTTTATCTTCTGGTGTGCAAATATTGTGCTAGCTGAATATAAAAGTAGCACAACTTTAGGGTACAAAAAAAAAAAAAAAAAAACCCACACTGTAACACAACATCAAGAGTGGTCTTACATCAAGGAGGGCCCTGAGGATGTCTTTGTTGTCAACTTCAGAAGAAAAGAGAGGAACAGAAGAGGAAACTGGCAGAAGGAATAGATGCCAAAGAGAACTCAAAGGATTAGGTCCGGGTGAGGTGATCGGTATTCGAAAACAGTCTGCCTTCTGGCTCTGATCTAAGGGAATAGGCTGGCAGCAAAGCCAGAGGGCATAACAGCACAAACACACCTTCAGCACACTGCTGGAGGCTTGCCTCAGTGCCTTAAAAATTGTGGTAGCAATTAGAAATAAATGTATATAGGAGCAATAGGCAAAAGTGCTCTATTTATGAATAAAAGTCCTCTTTTTGCATAATACTTGGTCTACTTGTATCTTCTTTTCTTTCTTTTTTGACACTTAGTACGTCTTTCCTGTAGTATCTCATCGATGCTGTAAGTTGCGCCTACATTGCACTTACATAGTGTTAATGCCTGGAAGATGAAAGTAAAAACCTTTGAATATATTAATGCTATAACACAGATGTCTTACTTTTTATACTTCTTTTTTTAGAAATATGGTGTGGTTAATAATGATGCAGATTGTGCTGGATGGATGAGCCGATGAAACAGGGGAATACAGATTAAATAAAAATTTCTTCAAAGCTTACGTTTGCTTCATAATTTAACTTCTGTACTTGTCATGATAGTAGTAGCGAGGTGCAACCATGCATAATCACATTGTTCTAAAATATCCTGGTGAAACAGAACAAACCTAATCTAAACAGCACTGCCACACTTGTTCAGATAACTGGAGAAAGAAAAGTAATTAGGAAATGTCAGCTTGGCTACATGGATGATGATAATTAGAAATCTTTAGTTACAAGAAAATATACACAAACAGTTTTACAGCTGAGAACCAAACTTTTCTTACTGAAGGCAAGGCTGAAAAGAGAGTGGAGTTATCTGCCCAGACCTGCTTTTTAGATACACCACCTCGTGCACTTTGTGCCTGGTTTCATATTTTTCTGCTCTCATTCATTTTACGTGTTTCTCACCAGAAGGAAACACAGATTTGACAGCTTTTACTGTGGTAATGGGAAAGTTCCCTTCTCAGGTCTCTGCTAACCCGGGTGATTGGCCAGCATGTGGTAACTCTCAGAGCACTCACACTTCTGTCTGAGAGCTGTTCTCCTTCCTCAGAGCTCAGGTTTTCAATGGCCTGGGTATTAGAAGGAGTAGCTGGGATAGTTCTTATTCTTTGAGCTCATGATGTACATGAGGTCCTTTGCTCCTGATGTTTGGCCAGACTGACAGACCAACAAACGTTTAGTATTTCTTGTTGTTTATGACTTCGCATGTTTCCAGCCTCTCTTAAAACTGTCTCATGAGAGGTCTGGTTGACAGATTTGGAGACACTACACACTTTTTATATTTCTTGCAGGTTGAAAATTTAAGACATATTCTGTTACAATATTGTAATTCTGCTGTTTTCAAGGTTGGATATATTATATTATAATCTTTCAATTGTTGGATCAATCCAAATTAGGGTATAGTAATGGCATAAAATAACACAAATATTTCAGCTGCGTGCATGGAAAGCATTTTGAAGCCATTCCTGTTGGTTTTAAGAAAAGTTCTGGCTAGTCTTACTAATTTTCAAACGAATTTGCAGTAATCAAATTGCAAGATTGAACTGGCCAAATTTTGTATTTAAAAAGACAATTCATTACTTTCATTACTTTCATTGTTTCTGTTATTTCTCCCTTACTTCCCTTAGCTTGCTCTTAGGAGCAAAAGGATGCTGCAGACATGATCTACCTTGTGTTTCTGCTAACTACAAATGACTAGACCTGAGCATGCTGATCACCAGCATATTTATCTCAAGGAGTCTTAATATATTTGGCTGGCAGCATTGATATTTTTTTACAGAAAATTTAATCCATATTGTCTCTCAGCCTTCCATTTATACTCTGTAGCATGGACATCAGGGTAAAAAATTGCTTGTTTAATACAAAATTGCTTGGTTGTGAGACAGTCTGTGCTTTTGTCAGTCAGTTTAGCTGTTCTTTCTTCAATTGCAGACATCTGTTATTGAGCTTATCTGAGTACCATCCTGTATAAGTGAATTGCTCTATGCAAATGGATTGTCATTTTTTTTCACCAGCTGCCCTGCTGCCTACCCAGCTCAAGGGCTCTGTCTCACAGAGCTTTTCCACTTATACTGAAAACACTTAATCCATCAGTTGAATCATTTCATCTAGTTCAAGTACTACATGTCTGACAGACATTACAGTCCTTGAAGCACCTCTCAGTAATCTTTCAACAGCTTTATTCTGAGGTGCATGTTTTGATTTGACTGATTTTATTTCTTCTTCAGTGTTTGTTTTATGGATTGTTTATCTTACTGTAATAACTGAGGCAATGCACACCCTGCACTTGAACAGTGATTCAGTTGGTCAAAACCAGGGTGAGCAATCATACAATATTACAATTGCCAGTGCATTTGTAGCATGCTTGGGAATTTTCTGAGAAATGTCTCACTGGATGGGCACCAGCAGATTGGCTGCACTGGACAGTAACAGAAAGAAGAAATCCCAAGAAAAATAATCATGAAGCACATTATTATCAACATCAAAACAATCTGTTCATGCAGCAACCTGTTCCTAGGAAAGGAGCATGACAACAGTAGGGGATATCTCTGTACTTAAGGATTTTGAGACATACCATCTCACCTCCAAAAAATAGAAGTTGCTGTCTTGACACTGTCTAAAGAACAAGACTAGTGAAAGAAATAATACAATGGAAATTTAATTGACTGAAACTGACTTCAGAAATAAGGTTTAACTAGTGGACAAAGCAATGCTGGGTGCTCTATGCTGCTCCTTTCCCATATCCATACCACCCTCCCTGAGCAGGTGTATTTCTGCACAGAGAACGGCAGCTCCTGAGAATGGATACACCATGAGTTGTGGCTATAGGAAGAACTATGGGCCTGTTCATGAATCAAGGTTCATGACTTCCACAAGCTCAGCAGAATCACACTTTTGTTGAAATAGAATTCTTCTAACACTCTTCATCATAAAGAAAAACTCCAGAGTATGATCTAAGTTAAAAAGCAGCTCTGATATCTGCCTAAGTTTGCAGAGAGCTATGTTAATATTTGTGTGAGAGAAAAACTTATTTATTAATCTCATTACTGTTTTAAATTGCAAGCAATTTAAGAGTAAGAGAACAGAACTAGCCCTCAAGTGGAGAGGATACCCGAACAACTATTCCTGTTACTCCTAAGGAGCACAGCCACGCTTTTTGGGGAGACCTCTGGTTATTGCTCCAAAAGTTCACATTCATCTTGAGTATGTGTGTACCAAGGGCCAGAGGGTCAGGACAGGGGAAAAAAAACCTTGCAGAACTGGAAACAGGGCCCTTTCCATGTCTCAAGGCAGGGCATATGAATGCCATGGCACCAGAACAGTGGAATTCTCCAGCAGAAGGGGAGGTGGGAGCAGTGCCCAGGAGACAATTTCTGTTGCGATCACTGACTTGAGTGAAGGAGCAACATTTTTTCATGGGCATGAAATCCACATTTGAAAACAAAGGTTAAATTAAAGTAGGAAGCAAAACAATTCCCTATTAATGTGTTTCTTTTCCTCTACAGGCAAACAGGTATTTTTCTGCAAGAATACAGTAATAAAAAGAACAAACCTCCCACAGGCAAAATTTCACATTGTTGTTTTACCTGCCACATTTCAAGTGCAATATGGACCATTTAGTGGGGACAGGAATACCTCCAGAGAAAGCAAAGGCAGACAGAATCATGTTAACACTAATCTCACTTTCTTCCCAAGAACTTAATTAAAGAGAACAGATAATATTTCTTCAGGACTTTAACAAACACTAAAATCCCTAAAATGAGTTTTTGAGGGATGTAGCTGTTAACATCCTTACTTTACAGGGAGGTGAAACCAAGACAGAAATTTTGACTGAGCATTTTTGTTGGTCACTTTAGGTCCCTTGCATTTTGGATGCCTGAGTCTGTATTTTCCCTTTCTGTTCTCCTCCTGCTCCTTCTCTGTCTAAAAGTTATTGGCCTCTCACAGGTGCAGCTAAGAAGAGTTTTGTCAGTGCTCAGTGTCACAGAAAATTAGATTATATCAGGTAGAAGTTCAAGTGTTAAAAGTTTCAGTGCAAGAAACTGGACTCTCAGCATCTCACTGAGGTCTTTGAGATTTGATTTCCTCCAGCTCAGCACTCCTGCACCAGAAATCACAGCGCTGCCACCACATATCTATGTGAGTGTTAAAAAAATCATTTATAGAAAAGGCCAAAGGGCAAACAGCTACTGCATAAATACTTTGAAAGTCAGACTGTGAAGTGGTGAATGGTTGTGGGGACATCTACAGTCTTTCAAACAGAAAAGAGCCTACTTTCCTACTTCTCTGAGCTTATCAAAAGCACAGATCACTCCAATCTCAAACCCTGCAGGGGCAACGGGCCCTGCAGGGAGGATCAGCATTACAGCAATGTTATCGCTCAGCCTCAGCTGCCCAGGCTGCAGGCAGAGCCTCACATCAGCCTGTTGCAAAGACTGCATAGGTGTATCTTAGCCATCAGCTGTTGCCTTACTCTCTGAGAAATAAAGGAATATATATGGGAGTTCCATCTTTCTCCTCTCATGGTTTCACACATTTTTATTTTGTATCAAATAATTTTTATGTATTTTTTTCCTCTAAAAATCAGTATTTTATTTTTTCAAAGAATGAAGCCACTCTGCAAGGTGAAGATCACCATGGAGAGACAGCACAGCAGAATTTTAGGAAGCTTGGGAGTTCTTCACATTAAGATTTTATTCCTGGTTGTGAGTGCAAAAAAATAACTTAATTGCATGTAATTAATAAAATAGGAAACCTGTGTAATTTCTGGCTCTCTATATGCTATGATACATTAAAAATGATAATTAACCCAGGTACTGCTAAGATAAAGTGACATGCTTTACTTCTTTAGAGCAGGTAAAAGAAGTCCCTCAGTAAATACAATATATATACATGACTGGTTTTTCATTTCCTAAGTCATCCAAACCTTGCTCACTTAGGTAATATTTTCATGATTTTGTCTTTGCTGATTTGGTAAATAAGGAAGGGAGTCTCTCTGTATTTTTGAAACAGCGGCAAGAATTTAAAAGCTAAACAGTGGCCTTGAGCAGTTGTCGTGTCAGACTAAATGGTTCAACACACCTGGAAGCTGAGGCCACACCTCCCCCCTCCCCCATATTTTTTCCTTTCTAGACCTGCTTTAAAAGTTATTTATGCTGTTACAGAAAGCACCAAAGACAACTGTGAGGTTAGTGAAAACTTGTGATTACACATAGAAGTTGTCTACATAAGCACGTGGGTCGCCCGCAGATTTTCTTGTTCCCTTCTTGCCACCTCAGTCTTTTTACCTTTGTGTGTTTTATGTCTTGTGTTACAGATTCCAATAAAATCAGGACAAGCCCAACTGTTCCAGCAGGGCCCAGTCATTTCACAAGGATTTCCCTTGAGCATCTCTATGAAAGTGTAGTAGATAACACAGCCCCCCAAATGCTCTCTCTTTCACTTCAAAAATACAGAAAAACATTAAAACAAAAGCAATTATTTGTAATGAAACTTCTGTGTCTGTGGTATTTGTGATTGAACCAGGATTAGAACTTTTAGTTGAAGTGGTAGTTTCCACTAAAACTTTTCCTACAGAAGAACTTGAAGATCCCTAAAAAAATACTATCCTATTTTTTAACAATGGAACTATAACTTAAATACTGTTCTGACGGGACAAAAATTCTGGTGATACCTGGCAAAGTCAGGGAGGATAATAAAGCTGGCTATAGATGGTTATGTAGGAATGTTTTAATTCCAGTCGAAATGAGAAGATGAAAGCAAGCAAACAGGAGATAATCCCAAGCTAAATGTAAATAATTAATTGGAGTTGCTAGGAGGGAAAAGATAGGAGAAAGTCAAAAAGTGAACAAATGAAACATAAGAACATGCATCTGGTTTAAGCTAGGGATGTTATACCTGTGATATACTATCGCTCTAAAAACGGATTGAGCTTGTTCTACCTCTCAGCCTTGCTGTAGGTGAGCCAAGGGTTGTGGGCAGTCAGGGCTGTTGACAGTGTGTGGTGGGGTTTCACCTTCAACCTTGCCAGATAGAGCAGAGAGTTACAACAGCCTGCAGACCAGAAATTAACAGGAAGTGTTCTCCAAAATGCAGGTCTGAAATTTATTCCTTAACAATCAGAGGTATTGTTTGAGACAAGCAAAATAAAATGCCAATCACTAGAGTGCGGTCTCTGCAAATTCCTGGTTGAGTAGAAAATCAACCATCCACCCTCTGGCCATCACCAAGTATCATAAAGCCAGTAAGAGTTGGAGGTCACAACAATTCTTATGTAGCCAGGAATTCTCTCCAGCTCACATGCAGAAAGCAACAGAAACTTACTGTTGTTAGAAATATGTTGAATATGGACCATTTCTAGAACAGAATTGTAGCAAGATGTTTCTGTTCCTCATCACATGAGTCTTCCACACATTTTTCAGGGAGAAATGTGTTGATGCCCAAGTTTTGACTAAAGCAGGTGGCGCTTTGGCAGCAGAGGTCCTTATGTAGCCAGAAGCTGTTCTAAATTGGCTTTTATGATCTAGGAATACAGTGTTAAAATAAAGGGGAGATTTTTGGTTGGGAGTTGTTTCAATTTTTGGGGTTTTTTGGTTATTTTTCTAAGAATGGTGTCCTCACTTAGAATACTTTCAATACAGGTTTGAATTTCTCCTAGCATAGCAGCAGCCTGGAAGTGAGTATGAGGAAGCAGCTCCCTTTTTTTTTCGCTGCATTCCTTCGGCACAAAGCACCTCTTGTGCTGTTCTGAACTGCCTTGGAGGAGGCAACTCCCACTGCCCAAACCTGATCACCCACTGAGGTGCTTCCAATCTGCAAAGCAGGCAAAGCACCTGACTTAGGCAGCTCTCAAACGAACAGAGCATTTCCCCTTAATCATTTAAAGTGCTTTTATATTCCATAATCTGTGTCACCCAGCTGTTGCCACATACCAGTGAGCATTATGTGTTAGTGCATTCTTGGAGAGGAGAACAAACACACCTTACCACAGTCCAATATCATAAGGTGGTTCCCTTTCCAAATCCCAGAACACATACACAGGTGCAGTGTCCCAAGCGACATTTTCAGGATCTAATTAGGATTTATTTTCAACTTTGCAAATGACAGAAGTTTTTTTTAATGGCACTACAAATACTCAGTTTCCTACTGTGTCTGTGATATAACCTACCTGTCCCCTGCTTCCAGACCAGTAGATAAATGGCAGGTACTACACTCAGCCTAATGCTAATTCAAAATTAAACACTGTTCATCCTATGGCTCTATCAGAGACCTTTTACATGCATTTTAAAGGAAGAAGAGAACACACCTCTTATGTTGGTTGGAAAAGCATGCAGCGATTTACATGTGTGGGTGGATCAGCAAACAAAATCCTACAGGAGCAGGTAAGTGGGGCATCATCCAATTATGCATAGTTTTATCAATGTTTGAGGAATGCACAAACTAATAATCAACATGACATTTGACTGTTCTTGTGCTAATTCTCACTTCCTTAATCCTCACTTTACTCTGGAAAAAAAAGGGATATTTGAAAGAGGAAAGTGACAAATTATTTTGCAAATCGGAAAATAAATAGAACCTAAACACTTTGAAACTAACCCAAAAAAATGGACCACTTTACATGGATTCCATCTGCATGCCTTCCGGTGACAGAGGTGTATCTTCCTGGGCATAACGGCTACATGCACAAGAAGGCAGAGGTGATCTCATGACTCAAATTCATAGGATACAGATATTTCATGTCTTCCATATTCAATTCTGGTGGTTCACAACTTTAAAAGCATTTTTGTCTCCCAAACAATGCAGAGAGGAGGTAAATGAGGACGGGTGAAGAGTATAATTAATAACAAGTAGGATATGTAAAAGCATAACTTGCCTGTGCTAGAGAAGCAGTGAGTTCCTACCTGGTCCCTTTTGGGCTAAGCTGTTTGATCAGCTTCCTTCAGTCTCTGTGGATGTCCTTATACCAGTCTAATTGAAGGACCCCTGTTCTCTTTTTATTTTTGCTCTATGAAAAATGCATTGGAGATGTCTTATAATGAACTTTGATATGGTGAAATGATAATAATGTCCTAATTATATATAAAAATGTAATTACACTTGCTACTATTATAGAAAAACTCCCTTTATAATGAAGTGTTATGTTAGAAAAAAAGATTTCATTATAGGCAGAATCCTTTACTTGTTAATTTGGACTGTGATTCATCGCTTTAATATTAAAAAAAATTCTAAGTTACTTTTGATGTTTCTCATTTATGGCTCATTTCTCTGCTCTGGCACCTTAAGATGCCAAAAATTACAAACTTATTTAAGACATACTTAAAAATGCACTAGTTCTCTAAAAGGAAATGAGGAAAAAAGAAGTAAGTTTCCTTTTTCTGGTGAGAATATTTTATAATGGAATGTGTAAGCAAGTTAAATACCATGGCTGTGTTCTTGCTGACCAACTGCCTCAATTGTTAAAACTTTCTTTCTCAACATAATATTAAAGGTAATATCAAATATCAAATATTGCTACTGAAAGGATGAATAGTATTACAATGGATCATTTAGAAAGGTCACTGAGAGAAGAATACTGTCACTTCTGAAAGTTGCAATAAAGTAACAGTCCTGAGCAAAAGTTGAAGATAAAAAAAAATAAAAGAAACAGGGAGAGAATGAACATAACGTGATCTCATGTCTAATATAATAAATTTGATATGTGTTCAGAATAAGAATATTTTCCCTCTTGCATCATGAAGACAGGACTTCAGGTGCTTTGATGAGCCAGCAAGTTTTCCACTGCATTGTAAAGGAGTTTGCAGCCAATACGCTGTTTAAAAGGCAGAGGGGGAAGGTAAGGCAGTGATTTACTAAGGACTGAAAAAGATAAAAGTAATTTTCTAGAAAAGGAAATAGCATGTCCCAAACCAAAACAACATGATTTTGAGATGACAGAATATCTAACCAACACCACTAAACTGCAGAGTCACTGTAAAGAGACATCTCCTAAGACTTTTTAAATTTAAAATATTTTTAATAAGGAATACATCCTGGCTTATCTTTCCAAGTACAGAGCTTCAGTTTCTTTTGTATGGAAATCCCCTTTCCCTGCACATTTGTTGTTGCTTCCCCTTTGTTATGTTCAAGGTGGCCTCATTAAAAGAGGATCTTCCCCACTAGCCCGTAGCTCTCAGGGGTCCAGCCCTGCTGGAATAAGTAATGGTTCTACCTTGTGAGGAAGAGGTCCATACACCTGAAAGCTTCTCTGTACTGGACACCTAATGGAAGATTCTTCTTTTTCCCAAAGCCTTCCCTCATTTCTGTCTTTGGACCATTAGAGCTGTAACACCAGAGATGACAGAACTTATTTATCTATAGTTAGAGGTAATATATTCTGCCTGATGCTTACACTGCATCATGCTCTCCACTCTTGCTCCCTTGACAGATGCCTGTATGGGAATGTCTTTCTGCTCTCTTTATAGTTCACATCCATGTATGTCTGTTGGCCACCAGATAAAGGCTGAAAGACTCTGAATGCCCATTTCTTTATAGTAGTGTCTTGCATATTTTCCTCATGTTACACTCTTGCTAAGCTGCACAATGTAGGACTCAGTCCCGTGAAAGTTCTCACCAAGAATTTTGGTCCACATAACTTTCCTTGCTTCATTTTGCCTTGGACAAAAAAAGAGATTCAGTAGCACTAGTGCTAATAAATATGGGGAAAAACCTGTGAATGTGAACATAAATATTCTGACTTAATTAAGACTGTATGTCTCCATCTCCATGGTTTATTTGCATCAGTCAGGAAGCCTGGGTGTTACTTTCTTGGCCCTACATAGACCCCATCAAAGTCATATGCAATTACTCATATTTAGTGGCGACAGAAATTGGGTCTGACATTTGATTCTCTGTATGGCCTATATCTGGCTAGTTCAAATAACTGGGACAAGATTTCAGTATGTGCCACCCTAATATTAACAAAGCAAAAAAAAAAAAAACCCAAAAAAACAATAACAAACACATAAAAAAAAAATCATGGAAAAGCTTCAATAACATTACATTCTTGCCTTAAGTGAAGTTAGTGTGGAACAGACATTTGTTAAAACAATGTTCCTGGGGTTGGAGACCACTCCTGTGCTGTGTGGCACCACTGTCTCACATCCCAAAGGATGCTGTATAGTTCTGTTACACTGTTGTATTATTACTATACAATATTTTTGCTTTCCTGGTTAAAAGATGGACATGAAAAAAATTATTCCCACATGCATCCTAAAATAATATAATATATAGAAAAAGAAAAGTATTTTGATAGCTATGAAGCATGAGTGAGTGGTGTTGATTCTGATGTACAATACTGCACTTTTGTCTATAAGGTATGAAACGTCCTGCTTGTGATGCAAGAATAGGTAACTCCTCTAGAACATCCCTGAAAAGCATCCTCCTAATGAGTTCTTACACCAGCTGGTGGAACACACCTTCATGTGACTCATTTCTTCACAGTCAGCAAGTCAGATTCTCATCTTAGTGTGCTTTTAAGCCTGCAAAATTAATTAAATAAAAATAATTTAAATGATGCCCTGTGCCTGGAAGACTGAGAGAGGAAAAGAGGAATGGACATGTCCAAGGCCATAGAACAAGTCAGCTGCAGGACGAGGACATGGGCATTTTATCAACAGGTTCTTCCAGCTGTCCTAGTGGAACAACTCATTCCTTTTCCAATGAAAACCCCCTCAACCTGTTGTTCAACCTACTTGCAAAACCAGCACAAGCATTTGCTTGTCTAATGGCCTAAATTCTGAGGATACTACTGAGTTTGGATTAGGAGAGTCTAGATATACAATCAAAGACAAATGAGATCAGCTTGAGACGTGGCACTGAACATATCTGTTCCTAATTTATTGCATTCTACAGCACTATTCTCTCCTTAGAGGGGAAAAAATTGTTATAAAGCCAGCAGGGATGTGAGGAAGGGAAGAATGGAGACTTTTAAAATGGAGAGCAAGATGTAGTCTGCAATAGGGCACTAAGTGTTACTGGAGGAGATGCAATCCCTTGCATCTCTGCACCACAACGCAGAATTCCCATCAATTTTTTTCCTCCTTTGTCAAAGAAACACTCACATGAGTAACTGCAGATGAAGCAAAATTGGTTTTATAGAGGAAAACTAGCTACAATTTTAATCACAGAAAAATTCTGAATTAGTAAAAAGGCATACTTTATTCTGATCCCTTTTCAGCAAGTTTTCCTTTCGCAAAGAGTGTGTTGGGTTTCCTCTGATGTTTTGATAGAGATTTTTGGACTGTTATTTCTGATCATATTAAAGCTATTGGAAAAGGAGGGCCTTATTTTCTGCTTGGTTAAAAACACAGTGAAACATTTTAATAAATGCCTAATTCAGACATAGTTATGTCCCTGCCTATGCAATTTTTGATATCGAACAGCTACTCAGTGGTGGATGGAGTCTTGTCTGCCAGCTGTGCTTAACCCCAGACCCCTGCAGCATCTCCCTCAACGTACCTGCTGGTAGCTGCAGTGATGGGGCCCTGGCAGATCTTCTTGGCCAATGGCTACAGAGCTCAATGGGCATTTAAACTCATTTACTGACAGTATCTCTGGCAGTCAGAGATGCTAATGTTGAGGCAAGTATTTCTCCTCTAGCGAAGCCTCACACAGCAAAGCAATCAGAGTGATTTTTGACAGAAAGCACACCTTTGAAGGCTTTGAGATCCTTGCAGCCTTTAAAAATTTCATTCTATAAGCTAGCCAGTTGCAAGGTATTTCAAAAGCTTAAGCTTCCCATGATCAAAGGCGCTCTTGAATCACACTATTACGTTCTCCTCCTTAAATCCTGTCTACTTGGCAGTGTTGGTGAGGAATTCGGCAATTTATTGCTTCTACTCATGAGGTATATTGAAACATGCAAACTGCACGCTTACAGCTCCTGAGCACTGTCACATATTCTGTTGACATCTCAGGGTCTGACAACACATAGCAATATTTTGAGAAAGCCAGATTGCTGTTTATTCCACCACTTAATTCAAAAAGCAGAAAAGTGATCAATGTTTAGTAATAACATTGTAGGCAAGAAAGAAAAACATGTAGTTGCCACTTTGTAGTCATACTTTGAAAGTAACATCTATTTGCAAATAAAATGCGGGACAAAATTTTAAGTCTCTGACTTTAAAATTTGTTGCCAGTTTTGCTTGCTTTTCTGTCTGAAAAGGCAGGATGTATTCAGACAGCTCTGTGCAGGTGCCAGGTGGTTCAGCATAAATGGTGGCTGGCCATGCAGTTCCTCATCTATGTATTATCCAGACTACGTTTACTAGCAGAGAGTAAAAACATTCAGTGGGATAACTCAATTGTACAACTTATGCCAACATATGGTCTCCCATTTCAGCAAGGCTGACCCAAAGCTATAATCACTAGTTAGTTTTAGTTCAGTCTCCTTTAGGGGGCACTTCTCTGTCACTATCTGAATACCTCAGAAAATCTGGGTCTCAGTCTCCCATGCTGTTATTAGATATAAACTATTTTATCTCTCTTTTTGTACAACATAGCTAAGTATGACTGAATGTGAAATTTGTCAGTGGAACCTGCATGATTATTCATTCTTGCCAGTATGTCAAACACAACCTCTCTTCTTGTCAGGAGGGGAGAAAGAGGTTAAGACAAAATACAGGGAAATTGTAGCCTCGTGCTGGGCTATAATTCTCAGCTGTTGGCTCAAGTTTGAGGAGCAAGGACAGAATGGCAAGAGCTGTTCCCACCAAGACAGAAAGCTACCAGCTAGACTCACCTTCCTTTCTCACTCAGGATTGTGACCTGCTGTTACCTAGTTGTATTCTGTTGTAGTCTAAGTCCTGATCTAGGCTTTTAATTCCTTGGCTTTCTCAAATATAAAATAGCTTTCAAATGGCAAAATATAAGCACCTGTGGCTGCCTCCAAAAGATTTGAGTCAAACACCATTTCAAGCACATCACTTCCACGTGGTCCAGAAAGCACCAGCCACCACTGAATGAACAGTGCAGATTGCTAAAATGTTCTAAAACCACAAATGACACAGTGGGTGGGGGTGGGGGGGTGAAGCGTAATGTTTGTGGACATGTTGGAGCAACTTCAGTTATCTCAGTAAGGGAGCCCAGGTAACTTTCTAAATTCTGGCAGATTTGAACTTTATGAATGCATATAGATGACCAAAAATTTGGAAGGCCATAAGCAGAAGCTTGGCAGTGCTGTAGAGAAAGTCACACACACTCATGGCTCTTTTAAGTCTTTGTGCTCAGCACTGGAAAGTCACAAGACACTCTCACAGATTGTGACACAGAGGAAGCACTCCATAGCAACACTAGCAAATCTGCTGTAATTTCAATGTCCTTAGCATAGATAATCCCTTGTTTTATGAACACTCTGCTATATTCCATTTGGAATTATTGACTTTATAGAATGAAGCCTATTCAGCTTGATTAGGTGCAACAAAATACCCTGTGAAGCTTGCAAAGAAGTCAGGTAGCTGAGTGATAACTCTGACAGCTGGGAATGTCAAGCAAAGAAGACCTCATGATAGAATATTACTTTATCATTCCAAAATAAATGAAAAATTATATATTTGGAGGAGAAAAATATCTTGACTCAGAAACACAGGGAATGAATGGGAAGGTTCTGATAAGGTTGCATCTTGGAAGAGACGCAACAGAAACCATCACCAGGATATATAGTAAAAATACAGGAGCTCCTACATGTCACCATAAAACTGCAGTGGTCAAGCAGGGTGAACTACTGTTGATAGCAAATCAAGAAGCCCATAAAAATCTGCCTAGAAGCTTTGCTAACTTTTGTGGGGTTATTCATTGTCAATGGGTTATTCAATTTCAAATATCTCAGTAGAAGACTGTTCATTTGAAAATGCTGATTTAACATCCATGATGAAAGGTAAGAACTGTGGAGGGTCCCAAACTCCTACTAATACAAAACCAAGATCCCTTTTAGAGAGTATTAACAAGTAACGTCTTGTTGCAAATAAAGCTACCAATACACTATTAATAAACTAGAATGTCAATTATTTTTAGCCAGAGAAATGTCACAAAAGACAGACATTCTGCCCTGGGAGCTGTACAAGTGACAGAATGAGTCACTACACAGCACTGTGTTGCAAGCAACAATATTTAGCTAAAGCACTAATCCTGCCACTTTTAAAATTCTCTTGATTTTGTGTACCACCACCAACTTCTTATTCAGAATTATGACAGCTTGAGTCCTACTCTTTGGGGAGTATCTGCAAGACATTTCAGTGTCTGATTCTTCAAGTAGCTCATTAGGGTGATGAAAAGCCACATGATGAAGGGGCAGTGCCATGCGTGAAGAGCTAGGGGTTCCTGTTGTCTTGAATTATTTACAAGTCAATATTTAGTGGACTGTTCCTGCCTGCCTGCCTACAGCAGGTGCTACCCCACTGCCTTTCACTTGGAAAGCATCTGCTTGCTCCGAGCCTCCCCAGAGCTTGCTACAGTCATTTGTTCGATTTAAGACAGACACTGTCATTATTCCGCGCAGCACTTCACAGAAATATTTCCTACTAAATGCTTGAACCATCTGAGCAGCACTATGCAGGCTGCAGGCTTCATTAATAATGTATCCCTGCTTATCAATAGATTTAGACAACTGGTATTTAGAAGCTTCTTCAGAAGGAGTGGATTTTTTTCACACCAGTTAGCTTCATTCTGTCAGTTCCTTGATGTAGACATTACATCCAACTGAGTTCTGAAAGGCAGAGGTGCTAAAATTTTATTTGAGCTGCTCTCTTGCTTTGGAGCACCATTTGACTGATGGAACTCTTAAGATCAGCCCCTCTGTTTTGTTGTTCTTTGCTGGTTTCAGGGTTTGGGGTGAGGGGTGGAGGCAAGCTTACATTTACATTAAAACATAAATTTGTCTTTATCTTACTTGAAATACATGGAAACATTGGCTTTACATTCCCAACAAATTCATCTTTTGCTAAAACTTCTCTGGACTCAGCTCACAAATGAGGGAAGAAGAGTCAATATTAGTCACCTTATGATTTATATAGAGGAGTGTCAACCATGTTTAGCAAAGCATCAGGATGTGACAGATTGAAAACCACTGAACTTCTGCCTGGACAAACAGCAGTGTGAAAAAAAATATTTCATTTAGAGAAAGGTAATTTAATATAGGGAAAGAAAGAGAAAATAAATAATTCAATTTTGGAAAAAAATTAAGGGGAAAAAAGCAGCCTTGAATAGCTCTGTCATGATTAGAGGGAAGATGTGCTTAGATCCATTTTGGTACTCATGGTAAGGTTTCCCCTCCATCACCCCCTTGCTGAAGCCCACTGCCTTCAGATGTATTTCTGCAGTTTGCTGGGCGGGTTCTATTTGATATCCAAAAATCAATTTTGGATTTGGTTTTGGGTTTTATTAAGCATTCAATCAAACAGTTATAAACACTTAATACATACAGATCTTACACTGTCATCTTTATTCACAGTTTATGGAAGTCGCTTCCAGCACTGTTGCTTCCACCCCTGCATGAGTAGTAGTCTTTGTTCCCTGCAGTTTCTGCCTATTCATCTCTAGAGATGCTCATCTCTAGCTGATGTGAACAATACATTCAGCAAGTTCACATTTTTTAGGAGATCTGGAATGCTCCAGAGGTTTCATATTCCCCTTGTCTCTGGCTTGCACAAGGAAGCCAGCTTCTTTCCTTTCCCTTTATTCCTAAGGACAGGAAATTTTCTGTTTTTTTTTTCTTCAATACCAGGAATTAAGTGAGAGAGACATCAGCAGGAAGTGTGGAAATACTGATGTACAATAGCAATGTAAAAAGTCTGCTGTTGGACTAATTGAGACTGCTTCTACTATAGATTTGTTTTCAATGCATCATTTCTGGTTGTTAATCAAATAATTACATATCACTTTTTATTCCCCTGGACCAGTAAGATTCACTGCACATGCACAGATTAATCACACATGCACATTAGGTTTAATACCTCTTGGACCTGAGACACTGTGCACATCAAGCAGGAATCCATGTGAGCAGGTATCCAATCTAATTTCCAAGACATAGTTCATTTCAATGCCCTGGTTGTTGGCAAATTAAGGACCAGAGCCTGTAGCCATCAATTTGAGAAATACTCAGCCAGCACCAGAAGAATTGGATGCTGTTTGTACACGTGTTTTATGAAAAAAAACAAGCAACAAAAAATGCGGACACTGGCATATGACTGGGGCCTGCTGTACACAGTCTCAGAGTTTGCTGAAGTTTAGGGGAAGCTGAAGCTTGCCCAAAAAAGGCACAATTTGGCAGTCAGGAAGAGGGGGCCATTCTCACTGTAAACAAGGAAAGCTGAGCTGGAGCTAAGGCTGCTGCTGGGCTTACAACAGAAGTGTCTGTTTCAAATATCTGTCAAGAACTGAACATGAAACCAAATTCCATCATGCTCCCAGGACAGAATTCTGGTACAGGCAATAAAGCCAGATTTTAAAAAAAATAAATAGTTTATTTTAGTGGTTTTATGCAAATGTATGGAGAAATGAAATTATTTCAATCACAATTCTTCTAACTCCTTTGAATTGCACAATGGGTGAAGCTTTTAATAATGACACTTATTATAGGGGACGGAGCATGCATGCTGAAGGACCTCTTTGGAAGTAGCATGCATCCTACCCCTGTCCACTGCAACTAGGTCACACATGACTTCTCCAAAGATGTAAGAGCATATTTCAGAAGGATGACTTTCGGATCAAAAGGCAGTTCAATCTCTTTGCCTTTAATTCTGCAGCCTAGCTAAGAGGTGCCAGTGGTAACTAATTCACAGCTCTGTTCACCAGTAACTATGCTGTTGTTAAAAACTTATTTTTTAAATTAAGAATGATTACTTAAAGCAGGGGTACTCTAAGGTACAGGAAGCCAATGTATTAATTATGTTTTTTGTGTTTTGTTTTTTTTTCTAAGGGATAAATTCTCTGCTGCCATCATTAGGAGCCTACAAGAAAGATGGACAGATGTTATTTACAAGCACATGTAGTGACAGGACAAGGGAAAATAGCTTCAGAGTGAAAGAGGGTAGGCTTACATTAGATATTAGGAAGAAATTCTTTTCTGTGAAGGTGGTGAGGCACTGGAACAGCTTGCCCAGCGAAGTTGTGGCACCCCATCCCTGAAAGTGTTCAAGGCTGGGCTGAATGGTGCTCTGAGCAACCTGGTCTAGCAGAAGGTGTCCTGCCCACAGCAGGGGGGTTGGAACTGGATGATCTTTAAGGTGCCTTTGAACCCAAACCATTCTCTATTTCTCTGATATCCCTGAAAAAGGACAAACTTCACATGTCATGACCAAAGTAAGAAGACCACCTTCTTCCCGATCTGTATATAATCTTGGCACATAACTTCACACTTACAGTGACCAGAAAAAAATGCAGTAGACAAATAGGAATGTGCAATAGGCACGTGAAAAAACAGTGAAGGAGCAAAAGCAAAATCAGCAGTTCTTTCTGACACAGTAGCCACATAGGAATAGGAGGACTGAGCTTCATACTGTGACTTGGAGATGGAGAGTGCCCTTCTAAGTTGGCCTGTTCTTCATCAGGACAGTGCGATTCCTCTTATCACCACAGGAAATTATTTCACCCTCAGGCTAGTCTGATTTTTTTTGACTGCCATCAAATCAGAATAAAAATTCTAATTTTTTTTTTACAGACTCTTATTTTCTTCTTCATGCACAGTGGGGGAGGAAAAAAAAGAAAGCAAAAAGAAACCAGTAAACTGGTTTAATAATTTTTAAAGAGATTTTAAATGATACTCACTTTATCAAGGCTGATGAAAATGACAGTAGTGTCAGAGGGTAACACGTTGCTAATAAATACAATAGTTTAGGAAAGTGCTATTCTTGTCATGGACAAATATATTCTAAGAAAAATAATACCACTGTAATTCAGTTTTGAAAGCTATAGAGATTTCTTAGATGAGGAATGCAGTTATTAAAGGCAAAAGTACACAATATGTTGTAATGAAATGATTGTGCTACACACTTCATTAAACGTTTTGTGAGACACCTGGGAAATTCCAGCTCTCCCCCCTCAGAAGGAAACGTTTGATGTGGCTGGTTCACTAAAGGAAGTGCACTGAGCAAGGCTGAAACAAAACACATACTGCCTTGGTGACTCCAGCCTGCAAGAAAAGCTGAATGTGAGCAGAGGTTAACCAAGGGGCTACAGTAATTTGTATTTATTCTTCCAGTGCAAGAATGATGGTTACTGGATTCATTGAGAAAGACCTAAAAGCTTCCAGCGTGCAAAAATAAGTTGATATAGGCAAAGCTGAAGTTCGTTCTGAGTGACAGTGTTGGGGAAAATCTGACAGACTGTGCATCGCACGTGTCCATTGGAGGAAAACATACTTGTCATATGAGATGCTGAAAAGCTTAAAAATTCAGAGAGCACAGTAGGGAGTCTTCCAGGAGGATTCAAAGGACTGATATGTTTTGAATGTGTTGAGTGTTTGATTTGCAATATTTAAAGGTAGAAAATAAAGGGGGGGAGGGGGGGGGGGAACAGTCAAATTTTATATGAATCTCAGAGAAACAAGAACTAAGGAAGGGCAGATGTACTGGAATATCTATGATATTTGCATGATTGTTTCAAAAGCTCATTGTTTGTGTAAAAACACCCCAAATACCCAAACAAAACAAAGAAAAACAATCCCCAACTCTGTGCTTTAACATTATGAGCAGCATTGCTGAAATAATTCTGTTTACAAAGCATATTTCATAGTTCTAGTTCACTTTAATCCACTATTCCTTTCAGATGTACAGCAAAAGCATATTACAGACACAAGAATCAGTTCAGAAGAAACTGCTTATATCACAGAAGCCAGGGAGCTGCTGAAGTGCTCTGTCTTCCTTAAAAAGAATTTACAATCATGCTGTAAACTTGAGGTGTAGACCCAGCACAGTATATATGAGCAACCTGAAGACACTGTTGTGCAATGTTATAGAAATAATATGCAATATAAATAGTGGTAACTTCTTTTTTTGCTCATGGTTTATCAAAGCTTGAAGCCTATTAACTACACGGTTTTCCCTCAACTGGAATGTACAATATGCCCATTTGAATAATGTAAAATAAATATTAAAATTTTAAATTAATACTTTCAGTGGCAAAGCTTTTATTGACGTCTTAGAGTAGCTGCAAAAACAATTAATTCTACCCATACCCATAGATTCAGACTCAGAAAACCTCTGTGGATATGAGGAACACCCAGCCTACAAAGTGTCATCTGACATGCACATAAAACAGTATTTCAGTCTCAAACTTCTCTCCTTGAAACAGCAATTAGGAATTTCAGCAATGAAGTGCTGTTTATGGTCAACAATCAAGTCTAACTGTCAGCCTCCCTCCTGTATGCCCTCACAAACATGTCTGTGTACCAAAAAGCAGAGTAGGGGTGGGCACAAGTTTCCACAAGCAGCAATCTCATCCCTGTGTGGAACCCTTGCTGGGTGGCCCTGCAGGACTTTGTGGCAGGAGATAAACCCAAGTCTTAACTGTGTGTAATCTCCCAATCCCAGTAACATTCATTCCTAGGACATTCCTGACTTTTGATGTTCCATGCACAGCATTCATCTCAGCCTAGGAATGGTTTCTTTGGTTACTGTGATTGTTTCACTGGTAGAGTCATATCTGCTTGGGTCAGAGGCTACAACACAAAGCTATTCCTATCCTAAGAGTAATTTTCTAGTATTTGTACAACTAATACATATCTCTATAAATTAAGTCTGAAATTGCCAAGACATTGCTCATAAACTGACAAAAATATTTAAAAATATTGGAAACGTTGGTCTTAAGTTTTTTTGTACAACCTTCTGTTTCTTCAAGAAACACCAGTACAATCTTAAACATCATTATCACTTCTCTTTTTTCCTTCTGCCTACAAAATCACTGCCTTATTCAACAAACATTTACATATTTAATGCTGTTCAGTGAATGGATCATTCCAAACCATATTCTCACAAACTCCACAATAAAATTATCTGTCATCGGTTTCATGATTTGCTTTACAGCAAATATTCTATATTTTCACATACACAATCTCCACCAGCAGAAAAATTATGATTATTCTTCCCTTTTTATAGATAGAGAACTAAGAACCACAGAGATTAAGGTCAAAACATCAAATGATTACTAATTTTCGTAACAATGCTGAGATTCAAATGAATTCTACAGGAGAAACCTCTTGTTCATTGACTCTGAGAACCATTTCCCCCCCCGCCCCCCCTTTTTTTTTTTGTCCTGTAATTTCCACCTGAATTTATTACACTCTCTAAATGGGACAGTAAAAGAGCTAGGAGTCCTAGAGATACAAATCTCCTCTTGACTTGTTTTTTTTGAGGCAATTTTCCCCTCTGTCATGACACTAAGTGTAATGCCACATACAAGTCCCCTATAGCCTAACTCTGGGAAAGGCAAGCCAGAGGGCTTATGGTAAGCTTTGTTTATTGATATTCTACCAGAAAATAAAACAAGCCCCCTGAAGAGGTATAAAATATACTGTGGGACAGATTTGGGCAAAGGGAGAAAGCATGAGGAAGTATTGGGACAACAACTCCTCTCTCAGCACTTCACAATAACAAGGAATGCACTCTCAGGTGCATAAGGTGTTTGAAGCCACCATCACATCCCTCTATCCAGAGTGAGCATGCTCCTTGGAAAAGACACAGGACGAGAATTTTTCCTCCTTGTTTAATTTTTGTTTGCAAAGCTGAAGAGCTCTGCAGGGAACTAAAATGAATTTTAAAGGCTGGTTTAACACAGCTTTTGGCCATTCTTGTTTCAGTTCTGTATCCTTTAACCTCCAGGGCATAATCATTCCTCCTAATCAATCCCCTTTTGCATTCCTTATGGGTTTTTTTCTTACTTTTAACACACAGTTTAAGATGACTCTCGTTCCAGGGAGATCTATACTTCTTCCTACTAGTATCATCTTGCTTGATGCTAAAACTTTTTTGATTCGAAGTTATTATGTGCCTCCTCCACGTTCAAATATGTAATCTTCCCAGTACTCACTAAATAGCCTCAGTTTTTCAGTTTGCCTTTGTAAGGCCCCAGAAGCACAGATTTATCTTTTACATTTCTCAGAGAGAGAGTTGGACAAAATTGAATCTGCTCTAAGTGTAGTTTTTATGTCCAGACCCTTTATATCTTGCTCTTCAGTGAATGCATAACACATCATTATTTTTTGCTAGTTCACTGATTGGTTTTGGGGGGGAGGGGAAAAAAAGTACCTTCATTTATTTCCAAGAATATCCAAGACCTGATTTTATTGGAAAACAAATCTGAGAAAAAAAGCTTACAGTATTCAAATGTCTGTTTTTCCAATGGGTATTTTTTGTGTTTAATCTGGGTAATTTAAAGTCCTCCATCATCACAAATTCCACTACTACTTCCTGCCCTTAACTCCCACCACCCCACCTCACATAAAAATGGATATTATTACTATCCAGTTCCAAACCTTGCACATTTCTCAACATCCCTCTCCCTGGTGGTCCCATTTTTTATTTCACTAACAGACAATGCTATCTCACTGCCCATGTATGTATTTCTCACTTTCCTAATCAGTTTATTCTCTTCAGTTCTTCAATCCAGAGTATATAATGGCTACCTGCCTACTCTATTTCTATCACTACTAAAAGATTTGATTTTGTAGCCAGTATAAGGAATTTTAACTCCTTCATCCTATTGCTCAGGCTTCCAGGAGTAGGAGGAAGAGCCAGTTCCAGCAATGCAGGCAGCTTACTCGATGTATCCTCTAATTTGCTATTGTTAAACATGACTTTTTTCTCAATTTCATCTTCATGCAATTCTCGCTCCCTTTCATTTTCTCTAGCAGGCTGAAGTAGTTAAGAAGTTTTAGCAGTTTTCTTTCTTGCCTTCCTAGTTTGGAGCTTGTTTTACCAGACTTGTCTGCTATCATCCTAGGAAAGTCTTTGCTATAAATTAACAGAATTTCCTTCTTTGATGAAAGAAACATAATTCCTACATGTACCACATAGTCCAAACACTGTTATACCTTCCTAAGAGCATCTCACACCTTGATTTGTCAGGATTCAGGTCAAAAGGCCTGAATCTACCTTCTCCAGAGGCCAAGCCAGGTTCTCATGAGTTTCAAATGAACTCAGGGAGGGTCGGTTTTATGAAAACACCATAAAAAAGCAAGCAATGCTTACAAACATCCTACTTTATCACATGTGCAGAGAGGGATTACACCTACCATAGGGCAAATCCAAAAAGTATCCAAGCCCCAGTCCTTGCAATAGGCCTTCATGACTACACTTCTCTACATGCCTGCTTTGCCACTACGGTCCCATTGGTCTCTGCCTGTCATCATTTCATTTAGGAAACCATAAGACTGGAGAGGTGCAGAGGAGAGTGGCAAGGACTCAGGGAGAACCTGTTACTCTTCTCAGTCTGTTCAGAAGTTTTAAGTGCCCTTACAGCAATTAAATGTGGTTAATACAAATGTACTGCCTATTGGCGCAACACACGAAGAAGGTAAAACCTCAGTCATCATAGCATCAGCCTCCTTGCTCCCACATCTGTCCTCAACCTTCTGCTCCTCCCAGCAGATATGCTTCCCAGGAGTAACTTTTAATAGGATTAGGAAAATAATAGGAATTAATTTCATGCTTAAAGAGTTGAGTATTAAATGCAACTGTAAAAGGAAATGAGTGCTCCTTCAAACTAAGGAACAGTAACATACTTCTTTTTTTGTTTCAGACATTAATAAGAAAGTAACATCCTACAGGATAAAGCCTCTTGCCATATAAAAGCCACATTTTGAACTGCTCAGATAAGAAAACATCTGCAGTTCCACGAAACATTGAATTTCTCTGTGGTATTTCCAACTTCATTGCTCTTGTCCTAAAAGCATTTGTCTTGACATCCCTTACTGCTGGTGCCACCAAACACTCATAGGCAATAGGGCACAGTCTGGGCCTTCTTATGTTGAGATGTGAAAAATCAATTGAATCCCCAGCAGATGGAATCACTGGTGCAGAAAGTGACTAAACACTAACAGTTATTCTGTGATACCAAAGTCTTGAATGAGGATACTGCAAACATATAAACTACAAGAGAAAAAATAGGGTGACTATATTTACAATAACTCTGTGTGGTATTGTTATTTGGGGTTCTCTACTATTCATTGCTAAATTAATTTTCTCTACAAATATTTTCAATTCACTGATAAGACATAGATATATTATTTGATATGCTATGACACCACATCACAATAGTGAAATATAGAGAATATTTCTATTCCCTTACCATTATGCATTAAAAATGGAGTAGACTGACAGCAGAGGCTTTATATATTGTGATAGGAAACATGACTTTTATTTCTATTTCAAACTTGTGTGATTTGAGGTTCTATATTCTTATTATACTAAATAAAATCTAATTATTATATCCTACACACTATCTACTATATACAACTTAGTCCTATCCTAAGTGTAAATAAATCCAGGCAGGCTCTACTTTCTTCCCCATTTCCCCCCCACCTCCCCCCCCCCCCTTTTTTTTTTCTGTCATTTTCTATATTTTCTGCTGATTTTAACAGCATTTTCTCACCTTCTCACATCTCCAATTCTTTGTTTCTTTCACTTCACATCTTGCCTTATATATCTGTGCTAACATTGAGCTGAGCTGCAGGGAGGATTTTTTTTTAGTGTACTCTTATTTTGTGTCAGTCCTTTTATATAATATACTCAGGATGACATATTACACTTGAAAGCTCCTAGTACAAATATAAAGTCATATTATCTATTCCCAAAAGAATGTTAATCATAACCCTTTAATCATAATGCTAGTCATATACACATTTGGAAAAACGCAAACATTTTAGGGTTGAGCATAGGAAGACATGTCAGAAGATACATGTTCTTGTCTTGGCTTTTGCACAGCCTTGTGGTCTCAAGGAAACTATCTGATTTTGTTTTCTAGTTTGGTTTAGCTGTCAAAGTACATGAATAATATTGGCCTTCTTGATTGGGTGATGCTTGATTCAGCTAATGTTTATAAAGGCTTTGAAAACATTGTGCCAGGCTAAAGAGGTGTAAGTTATTATTAGCTGTCAATTATGTTTTATAGAAAACACCATGGCTGAACACTCATCAAACTAGTGAATTGGTAGAAATAATAAAAATAGAGAAAAGAGAAGAAAGAATGAGAAAAGATAGGTTTGGAGCAGGAAAAATTAGAGCCCAAGTGTGATCCAAAGAAGCAAATTTCTGAATTAAATCTTCATAGTCTGCACCACTACTGCTCACCTGCGGTGTGAAACTTCAGCGTACACACACACAGCTTGATCAAAATGAACCTGTCCAGCTTCCTGTATAAACTCTGTGCTGTAACTACACTGATGCTAATGGCATGAGGTCAATTAACTTTGATCTATAATGACAAGAGCACTAGCTCCCTAATTTAGTGGAAAAAATAAACTTTCAGCCACCCTGAACACTCCCTATGCACTTGCCTGTTGTGTGCTCCTGAGCAGAGTTATAATTGAGCACACTCTAGCGGTCCCTGCCATGCCAAGAACACTCTGCACACAGAGGTACAGCCACACAGAGCAAACGGGTTCGTGCATTAACTGTGCAGTGTGACACGCTGGCTCAGCTGTGGACAACTCACCCATGGTCTTCAGAACCTCTGGCCTAAAGACTGATGACGTTTGATATTTGCAATTTCTGCTTTCTGTGTCTTGCTTCTCAATAAGGTTATATAATGCTCTGTAAACTGGCTAGGGCAATTTATGGAAAAAGATTGCACGTCACTAGATTAACCAGTTTGAGATCATAATTTATCTCTAATGGCCTTTCTTTGACAAGAAGAAAACAAAAGAAAATTAAAGCTGATAGGGTTGTTCTAGTAATGTCAAAAGTTGGCATTCTTTATCAGTCTTTAACTTAAAAGCAGTCCTTGTCAGAATAATGATAAAGGCATCATAGAAATGTTGCTTTTCATCTGTCTGACATATAAATCAATGATCCAAAAAACAAATCATTATATATGTATTTTTTTTTTAAAAAAAGTGAATATAAAACAAGCCAGCTTGTCTACATTTTTTGTTCATCTCTGACAGAGTCAGTTATACCATTTCTCTGAGCACTCACAGCTGAATTTGCTCTCCCCTCTCAGTTATAACACTGACCCCGTTTAGAGAGCACATCACAAATAGAGGCACTGAAATCAGGAGCCTTTTCCAGGGTGTGAGCTGACATAATGGGCTGTTTTGCTTCCTCTGGGGAGCAAGCACTCTATCACTAGGACAAATGACCTGGAGGAGAAGAATCCAAGGCTAGACACTCTATTTCCTTATAAATGCCAGATCAGATCATAACACATTACGGTGAGTCACTGTGTTAATGACCAAGCACTTTGATTTGCAAGGAAAACACAAAGACACATCAAGCCGAAACAAGCTCTGAGTATGTCAGAGTACACTTTTGAAGCAGGAATACTACTTTTAAAACTTTCCCTTTCAGTACACAGCTCTGAAATTCATAGTTACAAACAGACAAAACCATTTCCAAATTAACAGCAAGGAAACAACAACAAGCAAACATTATTAATAAGCAAGGCTCACCTTACAGTAACTTCAACCTCTTAGAAACAGCATCTTCCACACCAGGGAAGGGTGGTTTTTAGCTCTCAAGGGGCTCCCCCAGGATTCTTCACTTTGCTTTTCTTTCTACTTCTTTTATTTTCTGAGTGCAGGTGGACAAGTGCCAGCAACTGTATGTCCTTTCTCCGAAGTACAAGACTCCACCTTGTGCCTCTATAACCTTGAAAGTTGAGAAGGATTACTGAGCCTAAAAAAATAATTTAAAAAATTCTTTTTCAGGCTTGACTGTGGTGGACTGAATGTTATTAATGTCTTCAACAATGTCAAGATCACAGAAAGCAAACTGCAAGGAAGCAACAGTCTGTCTGCAACCACTGAAGCTCCCTCCCCATTGACTTGGGCATCTGGTCTTGTTTGTACCTTAGTTTGGGCAGAGGCATTTCTAATAATTTTAATAACAAGATCATAACATTGACTTAATTAACAAAATACAACTATTCGATATTTTGGAGGAATGAAAAAAATCACCACCATACTATGGGAATAATTAAAAATAAATTAAGAAAGAGAAGTAGTAGAAAAGGAAAATAAAGGTTAGATAACAAGGTGAGACAGAAGATAGAATTAAAGGATTAAAAACAAGAAAAAGAGGGGAAGAGTTGAGTAATAAAAAGGAAATACTAGAAATAAAAATATTTACTTCCCCTTTGATGACTCTGTTAAGATTAACAGAAGTCTGGAAAAAAAAAAAGAAAATGTTACATACCCACAGTGAATGAAAAAGCATCAAGAAGGAAAACAAGCAAGCAAACAAACCCCAAAAAACTCAAAACCCCAAACTAGAAGAAACCTAGGAAATTAGAAAGAGAATGCATACAGAAGGACGGAAAATTAGGAAAAAAATATAGGTGTGAAAGCAGGACACAGGCCTTCACATCATTCCCCAGTTCAGTCACCCTGCAGTCACAGACATATATTATGGAAGCTTAGATCAGAACAGCCCACCAGACACTCAGTTTGTGTCAGGCCATGAAACACAGAGCATTTAAATACACAAAATGCTTACTGCATCAAAATAACATGTCCTAGGTAGACAGCAAAGTAGAACATGTTATCTTCGGTCCCCAAAAAAGAGATATTTTAGGTTAAAACTTTCAGAAACTGTACCCTCATACTTTACAGGACAGTTAGGAGGATGTTTATTATTGCTAGCTGTTCTAACGCTCTCACTTCCTATACCAAGCCAATGAGATATATTAAAGCAGAGGGTACTAGAGACTTCAGTCCAAGCTCCTTTTATAATACAGCTCATTCTCCTCAATGAAGGTATTCAGAAGTACTCTTCAATGTAGTGTTCAAACACATCCTTACAGGCAGGGAAGCACTCAAACATGTTGCCAAATGAGGAGCACAAGTGTCACAGGGTTTGTTTCTGTTCATGTTAGATGGGCTGTATTCTCTTCCAAATCCAAGAAACCTGTGATACAAGGTGTTGATTATTTGAACTCTTACTCTTAGACTGTTTCAGAAACTCTCATTGCCTGAACTGTTCTAAACAGTATTCAAACTTAAGTTCCTGCCATGACAAAGAGCTGCTGCCAATGGACCTATTATTTCCATCTTAAGGCAACTTCTTAGTAGAGCCCATTTGTTTTTCTATAAAAGTGGCATAAATTATAGTGGATGAAGAAACATAACAGGTTTGGTAAAGTTGATTATAGTCAGGACCTTTTGGCTAGGTAAGTCATAGATTAGGAATCAAAATGAAACTTTTCCAGGCATTACTTTCTTAAACAACAACTTAAACAAAACTCACTTATTTTGCTTTAAAAGTTAATGATAATCTTTCTTCATACATGTGGTACAGTGTTAAAGGTAAAGCAAGACTGAACTCTAAACAGGAAGTTTTTTCTGAGGGCTGTTTTTTCTCCAGCCCTCTGATCACCTTTGTTGCCTTCCTCTGAACTCAATCCAAGTCTAGTCTAGGTCCTTCTTACCTTGGAGGCCCCAGAACTGGATGCAAAACTCCAGCTGGGGTCTCAGCACAGCAGAGGGGCAGAATCACCTCCCTTGACCTGCTGGCCCACACGGCTTTGGATTCAGTCTAGGATATGATTGGCTTTCTGGGCCACAACTGCTATTGTTGGGTCACGTCCAGCCTCTAATCAACCAACACCCCCAAGTCCTTCTCCCCAGGGCTTGTCTCTATCCATTCTCTGCCCAGCCTGTATTTGTGCTTGGAATTGCCTTGACCCACAAGCAGGACCTCGCATTTGGCTTTGATGAACCTCAGGAGGTTCCCACATAAAAATATTCGCATGTAAAAATGGAAAATATTTGGAATTATTATTTCAGCTTTACCATGGATGTTTACTTGCAATGAATTTTCCTTTTTTCCCTTGGTGTTTAAAAGGGTACAAACAATATAAATCAGTTTTTCTCTCAGAGAAGGATGGTAACATTTGTATGTCCATGTCTAAAGGGTTAAGACATATAAGTTGTGTATACACAGATGTAGTCAGACTTGGGGTGCTTGGTCCCACAAATAAAACTTGGGCTCTGGCAAAAATATTTTTCCCTTTTCTATACAATATCATGACCAGTTTTGAACAGCACAATTACTCTTCCCTAGAGTCATCAGGAAATTGATTCAGTAACCACATCTGAAGGGCATAACATATAAATCAGTCCTTGTTAAGTTTATATTTGATATGAATGTCATGTTAGGGAAGGCACAGAAGAACAAACTCTCCAGAGTTATTATTAGCTTTTCCTCAAGCAGCTCCATGACACCTGTTTGCAGGCATTCTGATGAATGTGAAGTACTTTCAACTACTAAAGGGTGAGACAGAAGCAGATGGGTCAGATTAAGACAAATATCCATTGGCTGGATCCTTCATCCCCCAAAAAAACCAACCCCAAAATCCCAAACTACCTCTACTTACTCTTGGTAAAGGATCAGGTTTTGTTCATTCTTGAAGGGTTTTGTTTCATTCTAAATTGCTGCATCTGTCCAGCTTTCCTTGTTACCTCCATGTAACAGTGATTACCATTCACCGTCTTACAGAACTATGTTATATTTGATTGAGCATTTATACTGGTAAAAATATTTTGCAATAAATTTTTAGCTTAAATGGTTTATTATACTTTTTTTAAGATGATCTTTTAAATAATTCAAATGCCTAATTTTGAACTTCAGAAACATTCAGGTTGATAGCATTTACCAGAAATATAAAAATTAACTGAATCACAAAATATAGTAGTTAAACCAGGAATTTTTCCAAGCCAAAAAATTACTTGCTAAGCTTCTTTCATTTTAAACATCTGTTAATCACACCAGTCTTTTTTAAAAAGCCTGGACTCTGTGGCAGGAATATTTATGCAAGGTAGCTGCAATAAATAAATAAGTGCTGGAATTTCTAATCCTAGGGATGATTTGCTGATGCAAATTGAGTACAAATGGATTTCAATCGCAATTTTTTGTACTTGCTCTGTATACATCTGATAGCGTGAAAAACTTCGCACATGTGAGACTGCACATACACACACACACACACATTGCCCGCAGTGAATCATGCCAGAAAATTTGACTTTCAAAATTTCCTTTTCAGTAGTAACAGAGTGCCCTGCATTAGATAGGCTGGAGACCTATTATACTCAGCTGTATGTAAAAAAAGACAGTTTCTCAACTAATGAAACCATACATCTTTTGTTCAGTCTACAGCATGACATAAAGGTGATCTTTTGAATTAAACTTACATAAAGCAGCTGTGATGGTGGCTAAGCTGAGGATCCACATGAACCTATGGAAATGCATGTTTCATAGCTGTGGACAAAGATAATGGCATGCAAGGAACATTATTCCAGAAAATGATGTAGCCTTTCATCGCTAATAACAAATAAAAAATGGGAAGTCAGTACTTGGGAGCTACTCTAGCAAGCAGATCTCCAGGAAACAAGGTTCCCCACAGACTCTCCCTTGATCTTAAAGCTTAACTTAAAACATTTATATGCACGTAGCACCTGGCCAGAAGATGTGGTAAGGCACTTTTATCACACTGGCTGTATTTCTTTCTTAAATAATAGATTTCCTCTTTCCCCGCCCCCCCCCCC
>JAWWEU010000125.1:14521451-14607368 GCA_035583155.1 Acropternis orthonyx | reverse complement strand
CTCTTGGAAATGGAACACATCCTCAATAATGTTTCTGCACTTTTTTCCTTTTTTCTAATGTTTTAAGAACCAGACAAGGTTGAAAATCTCAACATCACTCAATTTTGAAAAATATTAACACCCCTCAAACTCTCTGGTGCTGAATTGCATCAAAGCTTTTGAAACACAAATCTATATCGTCAAAAAAAGTTAAGCATTATTTAGATGACGACATTTTGAGGGGTTTTTAAAATGTGTTAATTGAATGCTAATCTTCCACCCACATTTCTTTGACATCCAGGCACATGGATAAACTATGCATAGACTAACTAGATCCAACTGGAACTGCACAAGTCAGTTCAATTATGTACAGTATTTTCCCAAAGGCATTCCACAGGAGGGAAGAACAACGGGATGTGAACCTTAAATCACTGCTTCAAACTATTCCCAGCTTTGCAATGATTGACTCACTTGTGTCTTAAGCAGGAGTTAAGGTATCAAATATGTAATATGTACATACAGCTGCAGCATGTACAGGTTTATCTTTGTATTCGTCAAATTATTCATTTTTATCAACCTCCCTAATGCAGCACAAAATCACTTGTAGATGCAAACCTCCATGATAACAACATAAAGCAACCTCGGTGCTTCCACTGAAGCAAATAGGAAAACACACCTGGAATCAAGTGACAAGTAGCTTAGTGCAATGCTTATTCATCTTTGACTATAAGAAAAAAATCAAAAAGGATTTCCACATGGATTTTCAGGTTTTTCAATATTATTATTTCCTTTACAAATAAGAAATCCCCAAATATGTTATCCATTAAAACCAACGTCTCTTGAGTGCATAGGCTAAGAAAATAAGCCATTTTTGTTTGTGCAAAACAACTCTTCACATCTTTTTCAAGGAAAAAGGTTTGATTTTTCTTCAGCTTTATGAATAAGTCCTGCATTTCAGCTGAGAACAAACCAGAAATAAAAACCCCAAATAACCAAACCAAAAATGCTACAAAAAGAACCCAAACCCAGATTACTCAAAACTGCAAATTAGAGCCCTTGTTCATTTTAGTTCCTGACTCTGGCTCCATTGCTACTCTGACATGAAGAGATTTTTTCCATGGTTTAAATGTGACAGAAAACATGTTTTAAGAGAAAATGTGAGAGAAGTTTTTACCCTGATTACCTCTATGGTCTGGGACGTGCTAAGTTTTGATACCAAATTTTAGTTTTAAACAACACCCCACTAACTGTATCTCAATTTTTGTCCCATTTCCCGTACTCCCAGGGACTTGAGAAGCAAACATTAAAAAAAAAAAATCACAAGTACACAGGAGGAAAAACAACTGTAGAGTCTGTGTACGACTCAGGCAGTAAGAAATGCAGTTAGATCCAGAAATAAACAAATGAGGGAATACGGAAAATTTCACCATCATTTTCACTTCCCCCTACATCAGAAATCTTTGCTTTGCATCACATAAGATTAGGATTTGAAACGAGAAAAAGCAGCAGCTCTCTTCACCTGCAACAGGAACAAAATGTGAAATATCTCAAAACCATTTTGGGTTAGTACAGCTATGATAACTGAGCTCATTGCCCAGGTAATTATTATAGAATTGCATATGTATGGGAGAATAACAAATATTCCTCTTTTCTGCCTTCCCCTGTGTAAGGTGTATTGTTTCCTGCTAACATTTTGGAACCTGATGCACGGGAAATTCTCTGCACAAGCCAGCAGGAAAATCAGCTCTCCTCTCTGTGATCTCTCTCGTGCTTTAAGACTCTTTAAGAGCACTCCTTGGTTTCTCTACACGTCTCAAGAAAGAAAATTCTGAAAAATTAGCAAACATGAAGCCAACTAATTTTCAGTTAGACAGTTTTGAGTTTGGGCAGATTACTCTACCAACATGAGTTTAGCAACATCGAGCAAGCCATTGCAACTGTAAGTACTGGGTGGTCCTCCTTGGGAAGCGCTGCTGTGTTTCTTACCCTAGCATGTGGAGAAATGTAGAGATTCAAACAAAGCCCAGGACACACACTCTATTTTGTGACAAATGAAGGGAAATGAGCACAGCTCCAGACTAGAGAGTTAATCAGCTAGAGCATTCTTCTTGCACGCAGATCTGAACCCATGTAGTCAGGTCAAACCCCAGCTTTCCTGGGCTAACATCACAACCACTGAGCAGCTGAAGCAGCATTTTCTTCCCTCTCCCATATATTTTGTAGTCTGCTCTAAGAACAACAGCAGGCAGAGCACAGGAGCTGGGACGGGCAGTGAAACACCAATTTTATGAATAGTGAGAATCCTTAGAAATGCTCCAAATATTTAAAATTTGGACACAGGCAATCCAAAGGGAAGGCACCTCGGTGACCTCCAAGTCCCTGGTGTGAATTTACACCTGTAACCATCACTAATGCACTTAGGAATCCATAGTCTTCATAGTGAGAAAAGAAAGTTGTTGATTAACATGAGACTACTTCCTGCCCTCATTAAGAATGTAAAGAAGAAGTTAATTGCTAAGTCCTGCTCCAGCACATTTACAGTCCATCCAATGCTGGGTCTTGGTACCTCCTTTTCAGGTGGAGACAGCAAATGTTGCTTCATAGTAGTTTTACTCTCTTAAAAGGAGCCAAAGAGGAGCTGGCAATGGCATCCAGCCTCTGCACTGACTGCTCTGTTAACTGCTCAGGACTGCAAAAGAAAGTCCAGGCTTATGGCCAAGCCATTTCTTTAGTGCTCAATCTAATTCTTGGTACTAACTCAACTTTCCCTGTGACCCTGGGCAAGTGGCCTATCAGTCTCTGTTATGCAGCTATAAAGTATTCAGAATTCAGAGTACCTCCATGTTTCCTCACCATCTGCCAGGTCTATTTTCACTGTAAACATTGGGCAACAAATGTCTTCTATTATTCATAGAGTGAGGCCAGACGGGACTAGAACACCTTCCTGTCTGACCTTCTGCATACCAGAAGCTATTATGTGTATATACAATACTCAGTGGGGAGCTGATCACAAATGGGGTCTCCAGGTGCTCTTTCAAAAGAAGAGAAATAATAATAATATTAACTCAAACACAGTCATCACCATCCTCTATACATCTAAACTGCTGGGCCTATTTAGAATTTTTAAGTAAATTTTGTTGGGGTTTTTTTTTTAAACCAACAAACCTCTATGTTTCTTCTTTATTTTGAAAGTTGTTTCAGAAGAGGGTTTTTAAAAATGAATTTTTTTTGAAAGAGTGCATAAGCATCAGGTATTTCAAAGACAAGAATACTTGAACATCTCACTCCTGAACTGATAATGGTGTGCACTAATTCATTCAGTACTAGTGAAACTGTTTCTAAACAAAACATAACACAGCTTTAAGACAACATAAATTCTGGAAATCAGTTAGATCATCTGGACATTATGCATAAAACCAAATCAGAACTCTTTAGATTAACTTAACCCAATCATCAATGTCTAAATATTATAAGGCTTTTCCAAGTAAAATACTCATATTCACATTGTGGGTATAAGTTAACAAAAAATGAGAAACTTCAGTTTAACCAAACCACAATCCTTGACTTTCCTGACTTTTCAGCTGATGTCCTCAGTGACATTATTTGCTTTCTGCAGGTTTATAATGGAGTATTTAAATAGCACTCTATTCTATTTAGGAGATGATCAAATAAAATTCAGCTTAATGAGAATTAATTCTACTCCTCATGCCTGCTTGTATAAAAAAAGAAAACTTCACGACTACTCAAAGCAGCAGGAGAATTTTCGTGCCTTACATCTTGACCGACAGGAAAAAAATGCAAGGGAATAGTGGAAAAAAACAAACCTGCAACAGCAAATGTGACAGAAGGCATCACATAGTATAACTTCACCTGCTTAATCAGTTTATAACTGTATTACGCTGTGCCATCGTGTCAGCTCTCAGAAAAACACCATTGTATTGACAAAGGCAGTAATTCACAATGCTTCTCATCCAACTGTGTGTGCATGTTTTTCCTCAGGCTTTCCAATTCTCGTTTAAGGAACTGTGATCATCTCAGTGTCAAAATTCAATTTATCAGATCCAATATATATTAAGGGAGTGAAATGTAAGGGCTTGCAGCATGTAAGAGTTCAAACAAGATGATTTGATCATCCCCTCTGGACTTACTGTGACACCTAACACAGCTGGAAGACATGCTGTCCGCTTTCTGTCTCCTTATTATAAGACCAAGCTGATTTAACCACAAAATTTGAGACAGAATGTAGGACAGTCCTCAGCTACGCTTGCTTCTCATTCAACAGCTAAGTAGGCATCTTCCCTGGGATCTGCTTTCAGGCAAAGCACACTGCAGAAAGGAGGTAAAGTTTATCAGATTGGGAGACAAAACCTACTTAACTTGCAGGGAGGCCACATTCAGGAAAATGCTCTGTGGCCAAGGGCTCCAAGACTTAGAATGGACCCTCTTCCACAGAATAGGATGAAAGAAACTGATACTGGAGCTGCAAGAAATGAAAGTGTGATACTACCCAGGATAAGAGTTCTAGGAAACTTGTAGGTTTGAAAGGGATATCAGCTGATCTAATCTAACACTGGAGAGGGTTGGGCTCAGGAGGCACAAAACCAGGGAGACCTGAATGAAGAGTGAGCCAGGGAACTGGAAAGAGTGCTGAGGTAGCAGCTAATGATAAATAGAAACCAGATGAAGGATTCAAGGAAGAATACTGTGACAAAATATTGTGGCAAGCAGGAGGTTCAGTCTTTGAGGATCCAGTCAATCAGATGAAACTTCCCAGGTACTTGGATACTATGGGGAAATTTCTTGACTCACAGCAAGGTAGCAGGGAATCGACAAGATGCACACCTTTTCTTCCCTTCTACTGACAGGCAGCATAAAAAATAACTCCCTGCTACTGCTGTCGATGACACTGTTAGCTCAAGTAGCAGATGGTTGTCAGATGCATCCAAAGATTACCATCTTGCTGATGACCCCTGTGGGGGGTGTTATGATTCCACAAAATCTAGTTTGATGTTTCCAGTTTGCTTTTCTAAAAAGCTAGGGAATTACACAAATTATTAGAAAGAGTATTATGCTTGGGAGTAAAGAAACTATTAAGACAAGTAGCATCAAAATTACAAATGCCTGTTCCTTTTTAATGTGCTCTCTTCTGTGCATGCTCCTTGCAATGCACACTGCTCTGCAGTGATCACAACTGCAACTGTCTCTGCAATTTTGTCTCATTTTTCTGTTGTTTTTGCTGTTGTTTGTTTGGTTTTTTTTTCAATAATGCAGAAGGTGGGTGGCAAGTTAAGGAGATCACTATAGAAAAAAAAAAAAAGGAGAGTATATTCTTAAGGTCAGGATCATTACATGCTGCCTAAAAAATGTTATACCTCCTTCTTGTATGTAACACAAAGCAGGACTTGATAGAAACCTTAACTAACTGCTGATCACTAATTCTCTAACTTCTTACACATCCCATATGAAACATCTGGCCAAGTTTTCTGAGAATTCAGCCAAAGTTTAACATATTATAGTGGTTTTCTGAATACTTAGTACAGTATAAAAACACAGAGTGCTTTGAAAAGCTTTTCCAAGACATCTCACTGGGACCACCAAAATTATTAGGAGTTTGGCAATCTTAAACTCTGCCTCACAACACTGTTCAGGCTGCCCAGTAACGCTGCATAATTTTATGTGGATATAATAAACTATTACAACAGTGTCCACAAAGAAATTACTAATTCAGTCATCATCACAGAAATGAATGTCTTATCTCATCTTCATTGAAGATAAAACAGACTGTTGAATGCTGGTAAAGACCATCCCAGCTGAAGATGAAAGAACACGCTGACATGGCAAAAATAAGCAGTGTTTGCATACATAGACATTGTATTTCTGCTTCTATAGAACAGAGAAAACACAGGAAGCAGGGACAATGTTAAAATTCAACATCTGTGCTTGAGTTTTTCAGACTAAAAAATGCTTTGCTAATCCAGATTTTTTTGAAAGCAATACATTATAAACTCATCTGTGCATTTTTCAGAATTTACAGGGAAATTTGAATCAAAGTGTAACCCATTTTTCCTGCTCATGGCAGGGGGTTTGGACTAGGTGACCTTTCAAGATCCCTTCCAATCCAAACAATTTATAATTCTATGACTTTGTACCACTTGGGAACTGTAACCTGATGCATTACTTTAGAACAAATGGCAGCACAAAATTCTGTCAAATATAAACTTAATTAAATGATATTGACTAATTTTCTGGCATTGAGACAACCATTATTCATTCCAGTAAGAACAGACTCAAGCAAGTTCACTATTTCCTTTTGTGGTCTTCAGGCATAGTGTACTCAGTGCAGGACCTGAATTTTAGAGGTTTTATCCATAGACAGGAGCACTCCCTTCAAAGCATTAGAGTTCCAGATAAAACTAACCCCCAAGAGCACTTCTGGGAGACTCATCCCATGGGTGTGTGCTTGTGTCAGACACACCTGTAGCCTGTGCCTGCCCTAAGGTCCTCGGGTGTGCTTTGTGGCCAGCAGCAGGACCAGGGTGGTGATCATCCCCCTGTACTTGGAACTGGTGAGGCCACACCTCAAATCCTGTCTTCATATTTGGGTTCTTCACGACAGGAAAGACACTGAGGTGCTGGAGTGAGTCCAGAGAAGGACAATGGAGCTGGGGAAGAGTCTGGAGCACAAGTCTTATGAGGAGCAGATGCGGGTGTTTAGCCTGGAGAAGAGGTGGTTCAGGAGGGACTTTATCACCCTTTACAACTCCCCAGGAGGAGGGTGTAGCCAGGTGGGTGTTGATCTCCCACGTAACAAGTTATAGGACCAGAGGAAACAGCCTCAGGTTGCACCAGGGAATGTTTGGGATTGGATATTAGGAAATATTTATTCTCTGAAGGGTTGGTCAGGCATTGGAACTGACTGCCCAGGGAAGTGGTGGAGGTATTGAAAAGATGCGAAGATGCGGCACTTGGGGACACGGTTTAGAGTTGGGCTGGGCAGTGCTGGATGAACGGTTGTCTCGATGATCTTAAAGGTCTTTTCCCAACCTTAAGGGTTCTGTGATTCCACGAAATACCTGGAAACTCGGCGTGCCAGTGCCGAAAATTCGGCGAAGAGCAACGGCGACATCTCGCGGTGGTCTGGGAGGAAACAGCGTGGGAAGCGAAGAGGAGCCAGGAGGACCTCCCCAGGGAGAGCATCCCGGGTACCGCCGAGCAGGGCTGCAGGTAAAGGCGCGCTCTGGCGCTGCTCAGGCGAGATGAGGACAGGCACAGAGACGTCGGGTGGGGTCGCACAGAGTCACACAATGGTCTGTTGGGTTGGAAGGGACTTTTAAAGGTCCCTGGTCTAAGCCCCCTGCAATGACCAGGAACGTTTTCAGCTAGATCAGGTTGCTCAGAGCCCCGTCCCACCTGATCTTGAATGTTTCCAGGGTTGGGGCATCCACCACCTCTCCAGAAAACCTGTGCCAGTGTTTCACCACCCTTATAAAAATTTTCCTTCTTACAACTAGTCTAAGCCGACCCTCCTTCTGTTCCATTTCCCCTTGTTCTCTCCCAACAGACCATCACTAGTGCTCTTGTAGCTAAGCTTTCTCTTCTCCAGGCTGAACAACTGCAACACTCAGCCTGTCTTCACAGGAGACGTGCTTCAGTCCCCTGATCATCTTGGTGACCTCCTCTGCATCTGTTCTAATAAGTCCATGTCTTTCCTGTGCTGAGGAATCCAGAGCTGGATGCAGCACCCCAGGTGGAGTCTCACCAGAAGAGAGGAGAAGGGCAGAATGACCTCCCTTGCCCTGCTGGCCATGCTGTTTGTGATGCAGCCCAAGAGACAATTGGCTTTCTGGGCTCCAAACACACATTGCTGGCTCACATCCAGCCTCCCATCCACCAGTAACCCAAGTCCTTCTCTGCAGGGCTGCTCTCAATCCCTTCATCTCCCAGCATATATTGATAATGTGGGTTGTCCCAACCCAGGTGCAGCAGCTCACATTTGGCCTTGTGGAACTTCATAAGGTTCCTATGGGTCATCTTCTTGAGCTTGTCCAGGTCCCTCTGGATGGCATCTCATTCCTTAGGCATTTCAAAGTATCCTCTGCTTTGTCCATAGATGCCAATTTAATATGACAGACTCTTACCAAGGCTGCAGTCAGCATACATGTAAATATACTTTTTTTCCCCAGATCAGAAAAAAAAAAAAAAAAAAAAAAAAAAAAAAAAAAAAAAAAAAAAAAAACCCAAGGAAATCCTTGATACCACAACAATTCATGTGTCAGATTACAAATGAATAAATAAATAAATATCAAGAGCTACTTAATGAAGATACTATGAGGTTTTTTCTGGATGCATGGGCAAAATATATTTTTCCACTTTCCTATATTAGAAACCTGAGTCACTTCTGCTGTTTCTGGAAAGCTTCATTCAGCCTAATAGTGACACTGGCTGGCAAAAGATGCCATGGAAATGCCAAGGCCAAATGGTTAAAAGCTGGCATGTAATAATCAGTTGAAACAAGAGCCTTGCAAGTGGGAGCACTGAGCAAACACACAGGCGCAGTTGTGCTCTATCCCTCCAAAGCTTACACAACCTACACGAGGAGACCAAGTTAATTATGCTCTATCTTGCAGCCAGACATTTTACTACACCTGTGCAAGTCCACGCAAAATTTCTAGAAGGAAATGATGTTTCAGTAACTTGAACAGTACCTGAAAAATAGGAAACAGCACATACAGGACAAAAATGTTTTGAGGATCTATTCAATGTAATGCCTCCATTAGAACATGGGATCAAGTCCTTGGGAACTGTGACACAGGAAGTTTCTTTAGTGTGTGTGAGATCCTGTGTTTATTTATCATCCATAAAACAAATGAGGCTTTTGCTTCTTTACAGTTTTGTACCAGAACAAAGTTTAGGAGGCTTATGCAGTTTCAGGCAAAAGGCAAATAGACCTGTAATGGTTTAAGCCGTGGCCACACATTCCTACTAACTATGGTTTGCATCTTTCCAAACCTATTACTTCCAAATCTGATTTATGAGAAGGGGATACACATGTTTAGATCAGTGTTTAAAGCTAAAACACTGGGCTTTACATTACAATGGCTGACGCTCAACCACTTCCAGCTTAGAGGCAGAACCTCCAGCAGAGAGCTGCAGCTTAAGGAGACAGTTTAAGGTGCCATATCAAGATTCACCAGAAGCTGTCTGTTAAATCCCCAAGTCAAGAGACTCAGTGAAATTCTTTTACAGACATCCACAGACTTGCTGTATCCTAAAAGATGGCAAGGAGGGAGATTGAACTTAGCATACACATCACAGCAAGTGGTACTGTTTTCTGACTATATAACTGCTTTCCTTAAAAATAGTACATATGTTCTTACTATACTACTAAAAACTCTTACACTCAAGGAGGCCTAGATGAAGTATTTTCAAATCCTTGCTAGGTCCCTCTGACTGGAATTATTCTTACTTGATTCAACCACCAGATTGCTTACCCACAGAATACAGGGAGGCTTACTACACACACACCACAGATCTGTGCATATGTGGGGACAGAAGCTGTGAAAAGGACAACACAGCCATATGAAAACCAAAACCAACCATAATAGTGAAACCTTTGCTTTCTCTTCTAAAAACTATCAACACTAAAGCACATGCTGGGTAGCAGCAGCTTGTCCACATGCTGGAGAGAAGAAATAAAATCAAACTAAAAAAAAATAATTAAAAATGGCTAGAGAGTTACACAAGCCAAGCCCTTTAAGAGAAAAAACAGCCCTCTGAATAACCAAACACTGGGTCCTGGCATTAGTTTTCAGAGTTGTTATTCTTCTCCTATAAGACTGCAGTAACCCTGAAAGTCTATTTACCCTCCTGAGATCCATGCAAGAATCTATTTATAATTGTGGGATACCAGTGCTAGTGCATCATGACACTGGCCTCTGTTACTGGAAATGATCCTGGCTGATTTACTAGCAACAGAATGGGTGACTTACACAATCTACAAGAACAAGTACAATTCTTAGAGAGAAAGTACTAAAAAGAAAAGAGAAGACTTGAGATGGGTGGAAAGATAGTCAAAACAAAACAAAAAAAGATGAAAAAGTTCCCCTTCTGAATGCAACTGTTGTTATTTACAGATTAATAAATGGAGTAAAGAACAGGTCAAAGAACAAACTGTCAATTCTGTTACATCAGCTCTTGGATGTTCTCATCAAGATAACAAAGGGTATACTTTGTCAAAGGTGAAAAGCATGCATAACCACAAAAACAAAAGCCAAGGGAACCAGACCTAACATGAACTTTTAAAAAACCTTACACCACTTACACCACAGGACCCCACAAAACCACTAGAATAAAACTCCTAGAACTGATTTTTCCAGAAGTTTGAGTTATTCTCCTCTGCAACCCATAAGGACACTATGTTCACTGAACCAGAAAAAAAAAAAGTCCCATTGAGATATCAGCTGACACATTTTTGCATCTTCCACAACTTTCTCTTTTCCATTCCCTTGAGTGCTCTATCAGTCAACACTTCACAACTTCCACATTCCCTTATCAACAATCAGACGCTAGTGTTCATGGCATTCCCTTGCCAATTCATAGGCAAGTTTGACACATGCCTTATTTTGGAGATTTGATAAGCTGTGATTCTTGGCTTTCAGTATTTCTAAGTTTGGGAATGGCTTTATTTATCACCAGCTCTGAATTAAGGCTATAAAACTGCTACAAAAGCACGTAGATGGTCCCTTAAAGGAGAGCTGTGCAACACTGCAAATGAAATGGTTGAGCACAATGTCTTAGCAATAATAAAAGCAACTGAGCTGCATGGTCAGGGGTAAGCCACAGCAGTACTGATATGACTGGAGTGTTCGCCATGCTCTGTGATAACAAGAGTCTATTTATATGGGTTGGTGCACAGAGCAGGCACTCCGTGCTAAGCACAGGTGATGGTGGTGTGTAAGAATACACACACAGCTGTGAGCAGTCTTTCCCCTTTAAGCTATACTCTCAATTTACACAAATAAACCCCTTTCAAGGTGTTTTTCCCCTGAGCTTAAGTGAGTTAAGGGAAAACCACAGCATTCTCACAGTTGCAAATGCTTCTGGGTGTTCAAGTGTCATCCAGTGGAAAAGCCGCTTTGCACAGAATCAGCAAGAAAATCTTACTAGGGTTTCCAAAGGGCATCCCCACATCACAGTGACTATGTCGACAAAGAAGAGTATTCCCCCATGCATGGCATTTCCTCCCAACTCATCTCAGTACAGTTCATCTATAGCATTTGGAACTGTGTGTTTCAGACTGCTATTCCAGACAGTAACAATGAGTGAATTGCCTTAGCAGGGGTCATTGTTCCATGATTAAGCAGCCTGTTGCTTGTACAAAGAAAAGTATCCCTATAAATATCAGCTTCTTACAGCTATTTCTCTTCTTGGTAGTGGTTGATATCTGGAGTGTCAAATTATAGAACAAATGTGGTAACTGTGCCCTATATTGTAAAATCAATAAGCTAACAAGTCTCCTTGGATCCTTTATTCTAAGGCGAAGTCTGTATTGTCTCTACTCCTGTCTACAGTAGAAGATATTTAACTATGAAGGTCATATCATAGGAGTCAACAATACTCTGGGAAGTGCTTTACCTCAGTTTGAAGATGACATGTTCATTGAAGAGCCATTTCTCTAAGGAAAACTAAAAGAACTGGTTAAGTCAATGCAGGCAGCCCTAAAGATAGTGCTGATGGGGTTTGCAGCCATGGTGTTTAGCTTAAACAGCACCATCCTATAGGAGATTCAGGATTTTTCAGGCTGAGGAAAACTTGCAGTTTCAGTAGATCATTAGACAGTACATTTTATCACAGGGAATTAGCTGCATCTTCTGTTTTGCCAGGGTTACTTTGATTGTGTTCTGCTACCTTTTTTGTGCCGTTGTGCAACCTCTCAAATTTGAGTTAATAATAAGAAAGCTTTGCTTCGATGTTTCCTTCTCCCAGGGGAACGGGATACCTATTACTTTGGAATAAGGGCTGCACCTTGGCTTCCATTATGAGTTTTGACCAGATGTGCATTCGGTCTAGAAGGTGCAATTGCAGTAGATGCACATCCACATTGCCAGAAGTTCGGTCAGAAAACATCCAGTTCTTTTCTGCATGAATTCTGCCTGTGCCTTCCAAGAACCGTTAGCAAGAGATTAGCTTCAAACAGGTATGGAGAGACTAATATCAGAAAGAGTTTTAGAAAGACAGAATCTTTGAGTACATAGTGGCAGCATTCAGAATAGCTGATGCTGTTCTGGAGGATCAGTACCCTACAGCTACCTGTAAGTCATAGACTGGTGGACTTGAGGTCTGCTAGGGGAAATTGGCCAGAACTTAGTGATGATACTTGTCTCCCAAAACCAGCGTGCAGGAGCCTTGGCACTCCTGACTGTAACTCTACACACATATCCCTATATGCGTTTGCTTGGTAATTAGCTCATGACCTGTCTTTTAACCTGGGCACTCCAGTGCTAACAGGAACTCACAGATGGCTCTCCAGGTATCAGAGACAGCAAATCCCTGTCAATAAGGTATTATTATTTATTTTTAAATACTAATGTGATGAACCTTTACAGTCCAGTTTGGGGCCAGGTACTTGCTTTCCGGGTACCTTCTTCCCCTCTGGACAAGACAGAACTTCCCAGATCACATTCTGGGTGTTACTGAACATGAAAGAGTTACCTCAGAACAGCCCCTGCCCAGCAGCATATGTTGCTTCCAGATGCAGAGCCCACAATAGGGAGGCAATTTCCCCACTCACGTATTAAGCACTTGCATAACCTACACAGACACCACAAGCCAGACAGAATCACTGTCAGCTCTGTGCTCAGCTCAGATTGGGCTACTGAGCTCCAGCAGATCCCCTGGCTCCAACAGCTGCAGCTCCCCAGCACACTTGTTGGGAGCAGGAAAGCCTTTCTGAAGGCTCTGATCTTTCTCAGCTCTAAGCCTCATTTTCCAGCCTCTTTAAAACCCAGACAACCCCTCAGTGCTATGCAGCTGCCATAACTTTAGCCAAGTATATTTTTGTCACTCTACAGGGTGCCCCCTCGAGGAACTCAAGCCTTCAAGCTGCTAAAACACTTGAAACCTGCACCTTAAAATCCTCACTTGAAACCTTCACAGACCTCTCGCTCTGCCCTGTGCGTACTGCGAACCATAATGAGAACTGTTTCATCTCTTCCCACACAATTATCTTACTTCTTCCTAGTTTTATGACACTTCAGTTACTCTGCCATCACATCATTCATAGAAGGCCCAAAGGAATCCAGAAACACCTGACCCTTATTAAAACAAAGACATTGGATATGATGTTGAAGTGCATATAGGGACAATGCTTGTTGTCCTTGAAGGTAGCACACTTTGCACTTTCCTAAAACCAACACACTCTGGAGGCTGAAAATCACCCATGTCAGCACATGATCAAAAAACAGGGCTCTTTGTGGGGTACCACCAAAGTGCTTTCTGTTCAAGTCATGTTCCTCACCCACACTTCTTACTCCCAAGTCCAACCCATGCCAGAGCAGGGCCTAATCAAACAACTGTAACGGGGATGTTTTGAATGCATTCACAGGGTTTTGTCTGTCCTGGTAAAAAAGACTTCTATGAACATGTTGATTTTTTTTTTCATCTGGTTCAATAAGACCCAACTTCCAGGCATTCTTTTTTCTTTCTAGTTTTTTTTTTTTTTCTTTTTTTCCCCTGATTGCCCACAGTTTAAACTAAGTCTTGACTAAACTAACAATATAATTAATCATGACTAAATAGACAAATTTTGAATACCTCTACTACTGTTAACTGATATGATGCTTTTTTACTTATCCAGAAACAACTCATATTGTCAATATCAACTGAATTTCTGAGGGGGTTATAGCAGCATATTTTTCCCCAAAGTGACCCAGAGAACACACTAAACATCTGTCCTCAACAGCTTTAAACTCTCCTTTGGCATTAGTTTGGCTTTCTCTCCATGTTATTCTTTTTTTAACTCAGAACAACTTTTTCCAGTCTTCCAGAGGAATCTCCAGTAAAAACAGACAAGTCATGAGTTGATGTTCTTGATATTTTTAAGGTTAAATAAGCATTTTTATTTTTATTTTGAGTAAATCAACATAGTTCCTACAGATTGCAGTGGAAACTACTGATTGAACTGAAACTTTGTCTGACATGCTTTATGAGGCTGCATATACGTCTCAGTAAAGAAGAAGAGGAAGGCATAAGACTTTTTTTTTTTTTTTTTAAACTACAGAAATAGTTTAATTCTAGCCAGCTATGTTTTCCTTTGCAGTCAATAACACTCCTTCTGCCTTACATTTTATCCCAGGATTTACACCCTCACGTAAAGAGATCCCACACTTTCACAGATATGGATGAGATTGAAAGTTCTAAAACACACACAGAGGAACAGACACAGTGCCAGTGAACATAGACATGACCAAGAAAGAGCTGGAGTGTGAAGAGACAATGGTCAGCAGTGGCTTAATGGATGACCTCATGGCCCATGGAACTGAATCCACAATAAGAATTCCTTCGCCAGCTGGGCTGATCTTCTATTGAAGTTTAACACTGTCTACAGCAAAAACTAATTTGGCACTTCAGTTTCTTCTAGCAACTTCTTAAGGAAACAGTTCCTTCTTCCAGTTGCCTAATCAGTTAGGGTCCCACATAATATACTTTCAGAAAATAATTTTACCTAAACAATAAAAGAATTAAACTGTTGCTTCTGACTTTTGTTGGTCTAGGATCAGTTCTAAACACATGCAAGAAGTCTGAAGCAAGAATTCCTGGAAATGAAAACATTTCTCCTCAATGAGCATAGCAATTTAAGGAGAAAGAAAAGGTAGTCTAAGGAAAGATAACACTTCTCTCACTATTCCTCACACAATTAGGAAGAACTTCTTAGCAGCTATGACCATTTGCCATTTACTTTAAACAAAAAAAAAAAAATTTTTTTTGAAGGCAAGCTTACTATTTTTTCAAAACTGTTGCTTAATCCCTCCCCAATAAATTCTCAGAGAGCATGTATCAATAAAGGTCCACAGACATCATGTGTTGTACAGATTAACTATAACCAAGGATTTTTTTCCCCTAGCACTGAGCTGTCCCCCAGCCGTATTGTCAATGAACACACTGAATTTCCAGTGTGGAATACCCCGAGATACATTTAATGCTTTCTTTTAGGAACAGTGTTTTTATATGTAGCGATCAAGCGTTTCTGCACAAGTCTTTGATCACTGAGGTAATTACGCCATTTCATCCATACTACCAAGATGAGCCTAATGAAAGAGATTAAAATAATTTGTTTATCCTAATAAATCAGAACCTGGATGACAGAACATAACTTCTAATAAGTTATAGGAACAGAGATGTGCTAAAGGAATAGGGTGGCACAAGGACAGACATAAACCATCCAATAAAAGATGCAAAGCTGGGAAAGAAAACGCAAAACATTTCTAATAATGAAAACAATGATGAACTGAAGCAAAAATCCCAAACCACTTTAAGGGAAAAACCTTTGCAGCATATAATGGACAAAAGTGATGATACCAGATGAACAATACATGCAAGGCAGAGAAGAGTAAGACAATTTTATGTGGATATTTTTCAATTTTCCAAAAAGAGCATAAAGGCAGGACAAAACAGCTAAGATCAAGTGATGACTCGAAGTTTGATATCAAAAGGTAAGCTTGGGGATGTTCCATAACTGAAAATAGTTTACAAAAAGGAAGGAACTGTCTTTGATCTCTGTCCGGATCACTTAAAAAAAAACAAAAAACCAAACAAAAAAACCCAACTAAACCACTTTGTTGGATCAAATCAAGCACAACCAGTGACAGAAAAAATGGCCAGGAAAAGTAAATCACAAACGTAAGAGCCTAGTCCTGTTCCACACAGAAACAGGAGCAAATGTGACCACTTATCACCCAGCATCTTTTGCAAGTTACAAGAATTTGTCAAGTTCCACTTGTGTTTTCTCCCTGAGCCATTTCCATTTTATGGAAATACTTCTTGGAGTTTGGCTCCCCATGTGTAACACGGTGTTTTAATAGAGGCTGAACTGGCACCAAACACAGTAATGTTTATCACTTTATTCCTACGAGAATTCCTACTGCTTGTTCCATATTTGTCTCCTGGAAACTAAGCAAAGCTGATTGAGGAAGGCACGGAGTTTATGATACATAAAATTACTTCTGAGGAGAAATCTCACACACCCTAAGCTCCGCCAACAGTTTTTACCTCCTAAATATCTGTTTTGCTGTATGAAACATCTTTTGTTTGCCTAGATCAAGGCAATCCACATTTTCTGATCCATTTCCACCTGTTTCCTGGCTCGTAAGTTCCTACTCTTTTACTTTTTATCTTTTAGTTGCTTTTAAATATTAAATAACTGAGGAACAAGAATTAGCTCCTATACAGGACCCACTAGAAAGACTCCTGACTGATAAGTGATCTCATTTAGACAGGAGTACAGCCCATATTACACATGGTTTATTCTTAACAATAGTTTCTCATCAAGTTTTACACATTGCAAAGGCAAAAGGCTGGCAAAGAGCTAGGTATCACAAACTGTGTATGGTCATTAGCATTCCTTAATAGGCACTAAAATACCTTTTTTGAGGTTGAATTGCCAAGGGAAGAAGGTAGTATGCTAGAATTGTAGGTTGGCTTCTAGAAACCGGTGCAGTAGCCACTAGTTTTAAAACTCTCAGATGCATGTTTTTCAGATCTGCATATTTAAAAATATTTGATGTCTCAACACTCACAATGCTTAGAGACAATGGAAACAACAGAAGGCAGTGCTCACAGACCAGGCTGGCATGGTTTATTTAAGAGCTGAGGGATACAATCAATATTTTTTCCCCCCTTGTGACAGAGTGGAAAACTAGAAGCTGGGTTTACTGATTGCATGAGTGGCAGAGTTGGAAATAGTCAGGAATAGGAAAGCCCAGAAGGGAGAAGTGTTTGGAAAGACTCCCCATACAGCACTGGTAACAAATTTCTAGAGAAAATATTGGGTTTTGCATGGAAAACTGTTTAGAACAAGACTTGAAAGTAAGATAACTTTTTCAGGAAACAGTTTTTTGCTCTATAAAGAAGATATGGAGGTGTATTTTAAAAAAGGGGGGGGAAGTTATTGGGTTTTTTAATTATTTGTTCTTCATAAGAAGAATCTTGCTAGGTTTGGGATTTCTTTGTTTGTTTGACAGGATACAGACCATACACAGTTGTATTGACTTCAACTGGACTAGCCTCAAGGTTGAAATTGCATGCTTCAGTATCTTGCCAGATGAGTGGAAGGAAGCTTACTATCCTGAAGAATATAAAAATTCATACGGAGTCAAGCAGAGATGGTCATTTTAGCTAGAGCATGCACATGCTTTTACCTTCTAATGGAACTTGGCCAAAAATTTCAGGGTCCAGCACTGGTTTGTGCATTGTGAGCCCCCTACACTATATAAAAAAGCATGTTCAGGCTAATTTTTCTATTATAAAACTTACTTATTTTCCAAAATAAGTAGCTATAATTGCTGAAGTCTTGCAAGATTTTCCCTCCAGTTCTGTTCTATTTAACTGACTTTGGTTGTCTAGAGCATATTTTTGCTCTCTGAGGTCTCTTTGGTAGTCAGTTGGCATCTAATCCTAGAGGCAGGACCTGAAATTCATCCCCTGGCATACCTCGTGCCAGCTGGCTGGTTGCCACAGCTAACTATTTGGATGGCAGGTGTCTTCTTAGATTGCTCTACTCTCTTATTGAAAATACTTTTTTGATCTATTTACTTGCTTGAAAGAGGGCTATCATCCTTACTGAAGAACCAAAAATGGAATTTAAGAGATCATGAAACTCTGGAAACTGCTAAAAATATCACCTGGAATAAATCCTTGAATAATGAGAGTGCATCTTAGCAGAGACAAGATAACAATCATCAACAGCAGACAAGCTGCTGCAGTCAATAAAAGGACTAATTTGTTGGCTGTGCCCATGGCAGACAGAAAAGAAATAGTGGATTTACACAGGCATACAGAAAAAGAAAAAAGGCACCTTGTTAATGGCAAGATTAGTGAAGCTCTGGAACAGATAACCTAAAAAGTCAAAGTTTCTGGCAGAAGACAAGAACAGATGAGGGAAATGTCAGGAATGACACAGGTACAGCACAGCCTGCCTTGACTGTGATCTCATGAGGTCTATTTCCAGCCTATTTTTCAGTAGTTTTTTAATTTTTTTGCTACATCTTTTGGTGAGTGAAGAGTCTTAGTAAAATTGCCTGCCTGGCCAAACACAGTGTCATGTTCGCATCAAAACTCAACCAACTTCCAGCAGAATGTTTAAGCTTGTTCCTAGAGTTAGACACACATTCTTGCATGAGACTTTGACAACTAAAGAAGAATTTATTTAGGCGTGTGTTTTCTATTAAGGCAAGATTTCATAATTTTGTTTTCTGGGGGTAAAAAACCCAAACACTAAAACTTCAACAAGAAATCCCAATAAACTGTGCAGAGCACTTTTTTTATGTCTTGCCGTCTCTGCCTCCACATTGGGAAAGGAATGAAAGATGTAGCAAATAAAGGAAATTATGGCTCTTTCCTCATTCCTCCTACACATGCATTAAAAAGAAGGGATGCGTGGGAGGAACATCAACATATTAACCCATTTACATTCTCTTGGCTCCATTTACTCCATCCAAAACTCAGACAGAGTTCAAATGAAACATGAGAAGCTTTAGTCCAAAAGCAGAAAATCCCAAAAAAGTGTCAGAGATTGTTATGGGAATGAGGACAAAGGGCTTCCTGAATGCATCAGTTACATTAACATCCACAAATTAATTACCTTACCTGCCCTGAACTTTAACTATGTACATATGTTACATCACCAGTAATCAAAACTTAGTGATATATTGTTGTAAACTGTCTTCTGTGCCCATATATCAGAAGTTTTAATCCATACCACTTAAACCAGAAAAGATTGCACACTCTAAATCAATTTTGTCACTAGTAAGTATGAAGTTGAGACACTCCAATACATGTTTACAGATGAAATATTTCATTTAACTGCAAGCCCTGTGGAAAAGTGGCTGATTCAGCACATCTTTAACAACACACATGACTGGTTTTCCCACCCTTGGTATTTTTCTATAATGCCATTGGGTGTCAGAATTATTCCCTGCAATAACAGACACAGAGCTTATCCAGGAAAACAAACTTGGACTGCAGTTCACAAAAAAAGTTAGAATCTAATAAAGAACTTTGACATTGCTATGACCACCGTAACAACTTACTATAAAAACAATGCCTTTGTCAAGTTCATCCTTAGGTATTTGTTATGAAACTGAATACTTATCGTGCAGTGCAAATCAACTATTTGTTTATTGGAGTAATTTCTTAAAATGCCAAATTAAATTAAGTTTTGCTTTTTTATAATAATTATTGCAAGTTCTTTTTAACATAAAATTTTCATTTTGGAGTAGGAGAGCTAAAATAGAAATCTCTGACACAAACTCAGCTTTCTAGCCTACAGGCAAAACATTAAATTCTTGTTAAATTGAAGTGGACCAGAAATGGATGGTGAAACTTGTCTGTAGAAACTTTTGCTAATAACAAACATTTTTCTCATTACATGGGTTCCAAACAACAGCACGTGACAAGGTGTGTCTTGCAGTGTTACAGTAACAGGATTCAGAAGTGCTTTGCTGAGTGAGTCTGAAGACTAAATACTTGTGGTACCAAGCTATGTAGATGTTACACCATCAAATACAACACCTCATTATATATATTACCAGCATGCTTTCCATATGATGAATAAAACTAAAAGTTTTGTAAGCTTCTTAATGCTAATTTAATTGATCTTCTCTTTTTTTCTCTCAAATGTAACTAATTGAACATCTCCCTTTAACATTCATACCATTTGTCATACTGGTTGTGTGAACCTAAACTGGCAAAATTATATTTGGAAGTGCATGGCAATATAACAAAATACCTTACACTGGTGCTGCGGGAACCAATCAGACAATTTTGTCCCTAGCTACAATAAATCTGTCAATAAATCAAAAAGTTTACAGTAAAATTAAAGTCATCGTAGTAATCAAGCATTTAAGTAGGTGCTTCCATTTTCAAGCAGAATACTCTCACTCCTTCATTCCTTGTTCATTGTTGTGTGTCCCAGCATTACAACTTCGTATTCCTTGTGCAAGGCATAAAGGAATGGGTCCATAATGTCCTAGTTTCCTACAAGACTGGGATGAATACAAGCCATCTCAAATATTATCCTGAAATGTGAACTAGACAAAAACTCTTTAAAGTTCAAAAAGTTAACAAAGTCCTCATGTTTCTTGAGTTTAATGTGACACAAGGTTCTTATGTGGAAAAGGTAGTATATTTCTAATTAAAGAGAGATTGACAGAGATTTCCAGAGCACAGAGAATTAAACCATTTATAAAATTACCATACCAGAAGTGAAGTCAGGATAGGGATGCTACTAAATGTGGACTATACTCCAAGGCTAGGGGTATTTAAGTATGTTGGGCTCATTTTGAGTGTCATGAAAAACTAAGGAGAGGGCAACTTCTGTCCTCCTAAGCAGTCTAATTTCTTCCTCAGTAGGAAAAATATAAGGTAAGCTTAAAGTTGGCTGGTAAGTTACTTGTACTTGCATAAGAAACTTACGCTACTACATACATGAGCCTGAGGTGTCACTACAGCTTGTAAAACATGTTGAAGAACCATTTCTTGGTATCTTGAAGGATACTATGCAAATTAACTGCAAAAATATCAAAACAGTCATCTGATGATCAGATACTGAGCAGTCTTCATTGTCCCTGGTTGTCCTTAAGCACTAAGTATTGCACGAATTACTGGGGTTTTAGTTCATAAGTTAATCATGTAAAATAAAACTACATTTACAGCTGTGGTAGTCTGAAGACACCACAGTGAGCAAAAGAACAGTATCTTAGCTCCGTAAACTGTTGCATGGACTGGGAGGGTCTTTCGGGTGGTGCCTGAACCCACAGAACTGGATACACTGAAGGTGCTTGTTCCCGAGTTTGCCCGAATTTCTGCCACGAGACATCTGATGGTTGGACTTGATGATCTTAGAGATTTTTCCCAACCTTAATGACTCTATGATTGTTTCATTAGTGAAATTAATACAGTTGAGAAAAAACCTACAACAAAGCTTTGGGCACTGATGACCTTTGTCCAGTAGCTTCCCTTCCTTCTCCCTAGTGATATTGGTTGTTATAATTAAAGATACTGTTCATGCACAAAAGCCTTGATTCAGCTTTTCTGGAAATTACACTAAAAGTCTTGTGCTAATCATGATCCATCCATGAGAATCTCTTAGGACAAAACTCAGAACAAGACAATAAAACAAAACCAACAAAAAGCCAAACAAACAACAACCACAACAAAACTCCCACTCAAGCCAAACAAAAAAAATTCCAAAACCAACAATGAAACCAAAACCAAAACAAAAACCAAACAAAAAACCCAAACACCCCCTTCCTCCAAAACAAATAACAACAAGCCCACAAAAAGAGACACACCAAATTAGAAGACCACTGACTGCCTTCTTGGCTGTTCTCCACACTGAACTCATTGGTGGTCCAAAACTTCTGGACCATTTTTCAAAATGAAGTATTTTTCTTGGAGACATGATTTCTTCTCATCTCTTAGGTAGAAACTTGGGTGTTAGAAATCTTGTTATAGGGAGAAGCTTTTGCTTCCATTTTCTTTTTTTATTTTTGGTGATGATTTATGTTTTAAGGAGAATTAGTGTGCACTTAGCAAATTCATCATTCTGCTCCTTGGTCCACCACAGTTTGAACAGAAACAAAAGGCAGCCAACTCCACCTAGCACTGACTGTAGCCATGACTTCTGAAAGCATTTGGAGTCAAACAATGTATTCATGATTACTGTTCATCTTTGTCCAAGATGTGGCACTCAGCTCACATACAACATTTAAGAGCATTGTGACAGAAAGCTGTTTCTTCAAGTGTTTACTCAACACACTTGAAAAGTTTTTTTTCAGCCCTGGCTCAATGGGATTTCAGCCTGGAGCCAGAAACACTGATCTTTGGGGGCTTACAAAGCCTGAGTGGCCTTACAAAATCCAGGCAGTTTGCCAAAGACTTTTTTTTTTTTTTTAAACTTTGTTGAACTATGGTAGAAGGTTAAACAATTCACACAGTCTCGATTCTCCCTACCCCCAATTTGCCTTGTACTTAATGTCTTCTTGTCAAGAAATAAAGTAACTTCATAATGGGATGGATGGAACCATTTCAGCTATTACACACCAATGATGGTATTGCTGGAAATCTGAAACAAATGTTAACTTCAATCCTTTTCAGCTTTAAAGAAGTAAGTACGTTTAACATGCTGAGAGTGTTTCACATCACATGGTATCAATTTTCTTATGGCTTACTTAGAAAAATATTTAAAAAAAATCCAACCCCAGCTTTACGCTCTCTGAGAATTGGAGGGCAGAAAGTGAACTGCCCATGCCCAGGGGCACCCCTCGCAAATTTGACTCCAAGGAAAGAATTTCTTGTTTCCAAAAGCAGCAATGCACACATCATACAGTGCAAACATGTTTTCACACATGCATTTTAATTTATGTATGTTTTGTGGCAGAACAAGCCCATCTCTTAAGAACTGATAGAAGGGAGGGCAAAAAAAGGGCAACCTATTGAAAAGTAATGTTTGAAAGCCTTGGGCCATCCTGTGCCATTGATTTGGGAGATTAGAAACAGATGTCTCCTTCCTAAAGTACTCTGAACAATACATTGTTTCAGAAAACAGTCTACTGGTCAGATTTTACATCCTATTGCAAACCACAGAAATTTTGTAAATCAACCCTTAAGTGAGCAGATACATTAGGAAAAAAACCCCAAATGAACCAGACTATTATGCAACAACATGTACTTTTGCTCAGTGTTATTTTATTCCTGATCACACTTTGAAATGTTCTCATGGATACACTCTAGTTCATTTGGGCATGGAGAGAAGACAGTCTGGATGAGAGAAGAACCCTTGTCAGGAAATATGATGAATGGGCCCTCTTTGTTCAAAATATAGTACTCCTGAATTGGTCAAACACTAACTCATTAAGTCCTTTTTACAGACTAAAAAGTTCAGCTATTAAATTGCTGCTGAAATTTTCAATATGCAAGTTAGTGAAAAAAAATGTATTTATTCTTGCTTAGAAATGCATGTAAACAAAGGGAACATGACATCTCCCCTTAAAGCAAAGAATATACCAAAATGTAAGGTTAACAATGCCTTTTCCACTTTCTGCCTCCCCTTCACCTCTAGAAGGGCTCTGCCTGCAGTGGAGCCGTGAACAGCAGCATTAGCAGACAGACATTCACTTTTCTGGTTTTAATGTAAAAATAAATAGCAGCAGTAACACGATGCAGATTGAAACTGTCATCATTTCCAGTGTAAACCGAGATGGGAATGTACCCTACTAACTCCTGCTGCTAAAAAACCACTAAGACAGAGACCTGCATCGTTGCCAGGATTTCAGTGAACAGCAGCACGTGGGTGCCCCCACGAATAGGCCCACTGGCAATGGTGGGGAATGCCTATGAAAGCAATCACTCAGCTGCAGAGAGAGCGCAGCTCAGCTTGGCCTTCATCGCCACCAGCCATGCTCAGCATACTAGTGACGCTCTCTGCTCCTCAGTCTTATGCCTTTTTACTTTCCTTGCTACTGACACACAGCAAAAAGTAGCTTGTGCTTCTCCTCTGGGCTGGGAGGCCAGTCACTGCATTAATATTTTTACCTCTGCAAGCAACCCCTCTAAGGTCCTGGGTGGTATGTTTTCCAAATTGTTGCCAAATATCAAGCCAACACAACAAAAATATCTTTCAAGGAATTTTTAATATCTTTCTTCATTTCTTTATTTCATCTTTCAATAGCATCCTGCTATAAATAGTCAGTAAGTGAGGGCATGCTTTGGCATTTCTGCTCAAAGGGAGTTTTTTCATTTATGTCAGCAGAAGGTTCTAGGACCACACATGGAACATTTACTGTGAGCCATTAGCTCCAAGTGGTGGACATCAGCAGCAAACACATTTCTACTGAGTAAGTTATTGTGGGATTTAACTGGCTCTTGCTTTAATGGAGTTACATGACATTCCTTGTGTCACCCCCTTCTATGGTATTATTTCTATCAACACATTTCCTTCCATCCATTCACGCTTTATCCCAGTTTCCAATGTTTCTGAAAATGCTTGTTTTTCATTGACTAGGTATAGTATAGCAGAATATTTTGTTCTGCATTCCAGTTTAAACACTAATCTTCAATATAAAGACAGATCATCACCAGATCCCCATGTGAAACCAATTCCTCATGGAATTGGTTGTTCCAGCATGTGTCAGAAAAAGCTTCTCTCTCAGACTAGTCTCTAAACAGGATGAACAACTCCATCAAACACACTTAAATGCTCTGAGGATACACTATACTTTGGACAGACTAAATATCATTGTCAGTGCTTTTTTGAAGTTTATTTTGTATTACTGCAATACTTTCCTTTGACTGTTCCAGTTTAGTTGACTCACTGAATATTTACAAGTATTCAACAATGAAGTACATTGTGAAATCATCTCTTACTTGTACTGTAATCCTCACTTCCCTACCTACTGCATAAGGTGGTCACATTTGGGTATCTTACTCCTGATGCAGCATCCCATATGATTGGATATGTATTTTGCCAAGAATAATATTCATAAATAATTTAGGGTTCAGGTTCTGAAAACAATGTTTTGAATGAAATGTATTGTTTATACCAACTGAAAGCCTTGTGGCAGCTATATAAAATGAAATACAATACATACAATAAAAATTGTGAGCTGTTCCCTCACTCAATCCCAGATGTTATATATATAAATAGGTACATTTCACTTTAAGAAAACAGCAGTTACCTTTCAGCTAACAGGAAAAACCCCACAATTTTCTCCATTCCTCAAGGCTCACTTCTTAAGCTTTATCACAGAGAAATGCCCATAATTGTGGCATTTCCGAAATTAAAACTATTGATGGAGAGAATCAGAGCAAGCAAACACACGGAGCAATTGCATTTAAATATTCTCATTTAACAGCATATTGGAGAGGGAAAAGGGAATAAGCCATTTGTGAGAGACTGAGCTACCATATAAGCTGTCTCTAAGTGGTTTGTGGGTCTCTGACACAAATGCAAAAAGCTGGGCATTTATGGTAATGAAAACCACTTAGTCACTTGACAGTTATTAGACATGGAAATCTAACTGCATTATAGTCAGCTAATACCATTGGGTAAACTAATAAATTCATAACACACACAAGGAATTTACCCGAATAGTTTGTGCTGTATACTTGGGACAAAACTAAACCTCTGTGGGCTTTGGACATCCCCACTGGGGTGGAAATCATTGCACAGGCATAAACAAGGAGAACATAAGTTGTTGTCACTGTGAGAGTTTGTCAGGAACAGATAAATTCTATTTCCATCTACATATTTACAATCCCAGTAACATCCAACAAAAAAAGTCTAGTCAGATGCAGAGATCAGGAAGAATGGCACTTTAATCCCTAAAGGGCTTGTGCCTCTCACTGTGCACAGACCACATCTAAACCATACATAAACATGATCACATTAATCTCATGAGGGGTCAGATCATCACAGAGAACAGGCAAGTGAGAGAATTTCCCCCAAAAGTTGAGGACACAAAGCCGGTGTGGCCCTTAGTCCAGGGGAGTCCCAGCCCGCTTTCTAGAAACCCCATCTCAAGAGAAAACAGAGTGTAGAAGACATGGGGTACGTACGGTCCTGTGCTTGTTCTGACATCAGTGTCAGGCAGACCTCACACAAGTGTCTGCAAGGGTGACTAACACGGTGAGCAAGGGGAGTGCTCAGTTCTTTTCTCTCTCTGGCCATCCTCAATTCAGTGCAGTTTGTAGCTGACCTGACCTCCTACTATATCTGCTATCAAAACTCTTATTTACAAGTGAAAGACTGTTCTTGAAAATGAACCAAACTAGAGAAACGAGCAAAAGTAGTAATATATCACTATGACCTCATTCTCTCTCTGTTTTAAGAGAATGAGGCTAAACTGAAGTCTTGCTTTCACCACACAATTAAAGATGTATTTAACACAGGCTGTCCAGTATTACTAGTACACCTATTAGGCCACCTAACTTAATCGGGAAGCTCACAGGGAAAACCCACTGCATTAGATATATAAATATTCTACTGCAATTTTCAGTCTGCTATTTTCCCCATAGCACTATTCTAATTTCAACATAATGGGAAAAAGAAAGGCAACATAAATCCAGCCTTCCTACATAGAGCAAACAACCAAATACCACACTTGTACAGAGATGTTTATCTAAAGACTTGCAAAAGGAATAAGCAGTACACATCAACTGTTGTAACAAAGCAAAAAATCCCAGGCAAACCTACTCTGTCCTTCAATCTGCAGAGTATCCTGCAAGACACAATGCATAACCTATTCTTATTTCAGCCCTTTGATAACTCAGTTTGCATATTGTTGGTTTTACTAAAGAGGAAATGTTGGGAGGCTTATTTCTCTTTTCATCTTGATTTTCATTTTTGGCACTCCTTTCTAGGAATAAAGATATAGAGCACTTTTTCTTTTGTTCGATATCATCAGTTGATATTTCAAAAGGACAAAAGAGGATTGTGTCAGTCACATGTTTAAACAGAACAAACTCTGAATTTAAAAGAAAAAACAAGCTTTGAAAGTACCATTTCTAGATAGTTAGCACAGCTACAAGAGTAAAAGATCTGTTAACTCCAGCAAGAAGCAAAGAACAACCCCAACCACACAAAAACTCCAACTATCAAGAGATCCTTTTCCTTCATCTTGCTTATTCTTTGGTACTTTTCTCTTACACGAGAAGAACATGAATTGATTATGACCCTATTGGCCTGTTTTCTATGTTTCTGTACTGAACTAACCTGCGATGATAAACTGTATCTAGGGGACAACTGCTTCAAGTGAGTAGAAAATATCATTACTAAAACCCTTTATAGAAGCCAATTCCACTTATCCTCCAAGATGATCCATTCCTACAGTAGCTCTAGACTAAGACAACACAAGGCAAATATATTTTAAGACTCAGGTGGCAAGGTCTGCTGTGACACCTGCCAGAGGCTTATCACCAGTGCTCACAAATGTCTACATTCACCTAAGAAGCATGAGCATGACTTCTCTCACAGTGCTTTGACTGGAGCCAGTGATGCAAAGTTGCTTGTGCTTTCTATCAAGCCCTACCTTGCAGCTTCCATTAGGGACACAACCAACTGGAACCACTACATGGCAAGGAATGAACTGTGGCCTTTCAGCCTGACAAGATGCTGTATATTACAGTATGTTTCTTATTCTGACATTCTGTATTCTGACACACATATTTGTCCTGGACATATGCTGTATCTCATTCCTTCTTAATCCTAAGGGTGGGGACATACTTCCATGAGTCTAATACACATTGTCTCTAGGCCTTATCACAACATAAACAACCAAAGAGTGCAGCAAACACTGCTGAAAGTAAGAAGTGTTATATAACTCATCGCTCTGAGTGTTAATGTATCACTTCCATCTACTTGGGCCTCTGACAATACCTTTTACTAAGAAAAGGAAATAAGCCCTTACAGTGTGGAGATCTTGATTTTGTCTTTTAGACCTCTGTATTTTAGTTTTGGGGTAAATAACTTATTCTCCTTTCTCTAGGAAATGTTAATATTTCTTGAGGGATATCATGAATGCTGTTGATCTGTCTGTGATTTCAAAGACAGCTATAATTTTAATAAACAATCAACTTTTGTCTTTCTGACAATGTTTCTCCCTTCACTACTACACAAATATAGCCATTTAAAGACGGTTATTAGAAGCCTGCTAGTTCAAAACATGTACTAAAAACCAAAAACCCAGTAAACCCTGAAATTTGGGTATTCCAAGCTATGGTTTTGGTTTTCCAGGTTATCTGTGGTGCAGTTAGATGTTTAAATGGCAATTAGTAACCTGACAATCTATTTGTTCATTAGGTACACATGCAAACCCGGGATCACATTACACATGCAGTTGTGTGGGCTCAAAAATTCCACAACTGGGAATTACTGTAGCAAATATAATGATAAAAACACTGAATTTGTGGAGTGGAGCACTAAAGTACTTCTCACGGCTTACCTTATGCATTGAAGCCCTCATTTTCCTAGAAATTCTGCCTGGGAAAACTGCTGTTCCATGATAACACTTTATGCCACTGTTGACATTTTCTTCTCATGGAGCCAAGGAGTGAAATCCCCTTTAGTATTGGTAAGGCTTTCAAAACTTTTCCTTTCAAGCAGCTGGCCATAAACTTTGCAGGGAAATCAACTGACCTTCCATAGCTGGCAATCAAAATGAGTTGAGAGCCAGTGAAAATAAATACTTCCAGACTGTAATTCAGTTGAGAGTCAATTGGATTCTCTTTGATGTCCTTAAAATGCAAAGATGAATAACCACACTCCTCACTGTATTTTGCCCTTTACACTCAGGAGTACTCTGCTGATCTCTCTTTTACGTGCAGCACTGCTTAAATCTATGTCACCAACTGACCTGCCCATTTTGGTTCTTGTTTAGAAGACTTTTTAGAGGTCTAATCAATGCACAGGAATCAAGTTTTAGGCAAGTTTCAGATCTCCTTGCACTGGTTAGTAGCTCTGTTTTGTGCTATGTATAGCACAAAATTAATCAAGGCAAACACAAGGCAAGTCTAGGTATGCAACTTCAGGAATTTATCTCCTAAGCACCAAGCCAAAACTGCCAGCCCTAATTTTCTTGATGTCAAAGAACTTCACAGAAATCTATTGCTAGCATAATGCAAAGAGTACGCCAAGATTTTGCTAGGGATTGTCACATACACAGAATAGTAAAAAGGACCCTCTTGTTGCCCAAGCACATAATTTTGTACAACATGCAACAACACAAGCAGCTTTTTCAGGCCCAGAGAAAAAGGGTGGGGGTGGGGGGACAGGACTGAAAACCAAAACCCAACCACTCCCACTCTGCAATACGTATATGCAGCTTTGGTTGACATCAGACAACATCACATACCTACAAATCAGTCTGTCAGATTAGAAGGTGCCTCCTTAACCTTGTACACATGGTTCCCATTTAGAACAGCTACACTGACCTTACAGCATTAAGCAATAAGGAAAAAGCTTGTTTATGCTCAGAGTCAAAGCCACAGTCTCCATGCTGACCATGTAACAACTTATCTTCTGAATTTGAGCTGTTTTCCCTCTTTATGCCAGAACAGACCAGACCAGTTTTCAGGGTGATGAAAACAATTTAAAATTAATCAGTCACACACAGGACATTCAGGATTTAACTGTATGGTTTCCTTTAGACATGCTTCCCTTCCCTCAGTGTTACTCACACAGTTGAGGTTAAGAAGTAGACTTAGATTTTTCCTTCCTGATATACAGCGGTTAAATTCCAGTATTCCGACACAGATTTATAACTTTTAGACTACAAACTATAGTTACAGGGCATGATGACAAACACTTGTGGAAGTGGAGGGACTCATTTGACAGTAAGAACTGCTGTATCTGTACAGCCAGAGAGGACAATGAAATTTTTCTTGATGTGACATGTTAATTCTGTGTGGTCTTTGACTGTGAACATCAGCAAGAGCCTGCTCTGCCTTCTCTGTAACTCCTCACTGTGTAGTTGAAGACATCAGTAAGGGCTGCCATTGGCCCCACCTTCTAGAATAGAGAAGTATGTTTCTTGTGAAAGTATAAAGAAAAAGACCTAAACGTGTTCCAAACCAGAAACCTCAGTGCAAAGCTAATAGAACTAACCTAACTTGCTTTTTTTCCAAATAATGAAAAAAGACAGTGATTTTGACTGGCTGTCACATAACAGAATAATAGCATATGCTGTAGTAGATGAGAACCAGCAGGACACTGTAATGCAGTGGGCTTGTTAGGAGAGATAGATAATATCCATGTGATGGAGTGACTGCACTGCATAATTTGGTTTATTACAAACATTCTCTTAGTATAATCCCGGTATCACATTCCTTACCTTGACAGAGCTTTGATGTTCATGTCTAGCCTGGTCAGATAAAAGATGCTACCTTATCTCATTACAGAAAACAAAAAAAAACCCAAACAAAACCTCCACCTCACATTCTAATTTAAAGCCTTCTTTAAAAGGCATGATTTAAAAACAGTTCATTTGGCTCTCCTATGTATGCTCCTAAAGGAAAAAGAATGTTACCAAGTTACAGGTACTCATAAATGAGAGCAGCTTTAATCAAGGGAGTATTCTTGTGAAGTTTTAAGAATTAACTCTTACGTTTGAGTTAGGCAAATACTTCAAATGTTTCATTAAGACTTCAGGATCTGCAGTCTTCTAAATTCAAGTTAAGTTTCAGTGAATTCACAGGAATATTTGGGGGTTTTTTTGGAGACAGATTTTTCCATGGAATGGATTCTTTGTCAGTGTACAGTGGATAACTAAGACAGCCCTGTCTATTGTGGGATGTGCATAACTTCAAAACAAACTAGGGCTCAAACTAAAAGTAAAGAACTTAGGACTAAGAGTGCAGCATGTCGTTTACTAAGTGGGAAGTGTGGTAGAATCCTGGTTTCACTAGAACACTCACTGCATGATGTGAGCAGTAGGAGACACATACAGTAAACATCCTCTAACATTAGCCGAGGAATTATTTCTAAGAATTTTGACACCTTTGCCAGAAAAATATTTACTGTCTAGAGTGCTATAAAATCCACTTAAATATTTAATATCCTCATCCAAAAAATGCTGCACTTTCCAAGCAAGGCAGAAAAGTGCACATCAATCTCAATTTTCATCTGCTCACAGTCTTTTTGAAATAGAAATATGAAGTGCATTGGGGATCAAGTTTTCGTGACTTTAAGCAGCAATAAAACATGTCCTTCAGAAATTGTGAAATTATTTATCATCTTAGAATACTTAGAATAGAACTATACATTGGAAGTCTCCACAACTAAGAGCAAAGTCTGTTTTAAATTTAGTTTGATATTGTAAACTAATAATAGGAATGTAAAAAAAAAAAAAAAAAAAAATCAGAAAAAGGGTGCCAAAGTCAACCATACAGAGAATTTTACCCTGAAATTGTCAGGGTCACTATGAGGTTTCTACTAAAGAGGTTGTATCTGAACACCTCTCCTGTTCGAGCCATTTTCTGATTTTTAAGATTTTATTCTTTCAGAACTGATCCTATTTTCTTTCTTACTTTCATCTTTGAAAAGTTTAGAAGATGTAACAGAGCCGTTCATAGCAGGATGTACTCCATTCTTGCTACTATGTAAGAGAAAATTCCACAAACTTTTAATGAATATTGATCTTGACTGTGATTCTGTCAAAATTACCCTCCGATTTTGTTCCAGGTCTCTAGATTAAGTTTCACCTCTACATTCATACTGCTCCTGGCTACTCTTTGACCAACTCACTCCTTTTCTTTAAGTCACATATTTCTTGCAGAGTCATGGCTGAGACCACAGAGTGTGTTCAGTGAACTGCTGCTTTCAAGCCATTACTTGCGTAAGTTGTTGCAGCCAGCGTGTGTAACATCCTCTCCCAGCTGATTATCTGTAACCAGTCAAATTTGAACAGCAAAAACTTGAGCTGACAGTTCGAATGTCCAAGATTCAGGCTTGGCTCTTATTCCCTGTGAGATAATACTGTGGCTGGAAGTAGCAAGTTTTTCTAAGGTTTATGATTATTTGAATTCAAAATTTAAGACTGAAACTATCACCTGTGATTGATGATGTAGTGATACAGTATTCAAACACATGCAATTCCCTAAGGGTAAGGGAACCCATGACATTTATTTTGTAATATCTGCATTCAGGTTGCATACTGACAACACAAATGTCAAAATCCATAGAAATACACAGGAAAAAACCTTCTACATGCTTCACTGCACCCCCTTCACCTCCAATGCTATTGGTAATTTACTCACACACCCCATTTTACTTCCTCTTCCTGCTACAACAATTCATACTTCAACTTCACCTCATCTTCATTCATGTATAAACTCAATGAGCATATCAGATTTTCCTATATTAATGAACAGGCATGTTCAAATCACCTTTTCCTTCAGAAAGCTGTTCTCTCTAAAAAGTGCTCAGAGTAACAACAGAAGTATTGCACTAGAGCATAATTTTGGCCCTTTGGTATCAACTGAGGAACATGGGTGGATGCTTTCCTGTTAACTTGCTACTTGAAGTTTAAGTATTGAAAGTTCTTATGCATCCTCAAGCTAATAATGAATGAATACCAGGGTATGCCCAAGGGAAGGATTTTGAAAGAGAATCCTCACAGAATTTTTGTGGACACTTGTACTCATGTTACAGATTTGGATATTTAAAGTATATTGTATGAAAACACCTAGTTCTGTTGAAGGAAGCAGAGTGCAGATTTAGCTGCTAGAAAATCAAATTTGCTCCAATCATGGAAGAAATCCACAGGGCTGTATTAAAAAATCACCAGTGCATTACTTCTACAGTTCACAGCTACACTTCAGAAGAAAAAACCATGTGTATTTTGTCCCTGCTCCCACCTCTGGAAGTACAGTAATTTGCAGACACACATGAGCATGCTACAAGTTCGTGTAACCTCATCATGTCCCTAGAAACTGTTTATTAGGGCTCAGCACTGTGCTGTCCTTATCCACAGCATTCCTGGTTTGCTCGAAGTACAGACAGCTTCTTCCCCTGCGCCAGATGCAGCCTTGTTACTTCCAACCTCAATACTTTAGTACTATGACAGTTTAAGTTCAGTAGAAGTCTCCTTAAGGAACAGCAACAGGAATTCATGTTCAAGCAAATATGTAATGAGTCTGTCTGGACATGTGCAGGTATGGAAAACTGGGAATGTCTAAGAAAAACAGCTCTAAGCAGGCTGGAAGGCAAAATATGTTTCAAGTTCTGCATTTCAGCAATGGATTCCTACAGATGGCTCAGAGTTTTGTGGTTTTGGAGCCCCTGCAAAAAGACATTACTATGCTTTCTCATTTTCAGAGTCCACTGCAGTTTTAGAGAGGGCCAGAAAGAAAAAATCCATCTTTGGTTTTTTTTTTTTTTTTGTGATTAGGAGGAATCAATAGACTCCTTCACAGGACAGAAGCAAACTGAAGCAGGACAAAAAGCCTGTTTGCTTCTTAAAAACCACATAATGAATCTTAGGAACACTAAACAGCAAGTAGCATCTTTTTACAGTCAAGTTAACAAGTTATGCAAAGTGTTTGCTTCCTAGTTAGAGAGTCCCTTTGTTTCTTTCAACCTGTAGACAGACATCACACCAAGGCTTTATGATCAACAAGCAACTTGCCATACAAGATGCATTCCCACTCCTTCACACGGCTGGGATCTGTCCATTTGCTCTGCTGATAGTAGTCTCAATTTTTTTTCCACCATGCAATGGTTGGTTAACAATAAAACATGCTAAGTAAACATCATATCACAGCTGGTATTCAGATCAATCTGCAGTTATAGGCTTGCAGATTTATAAGTGTTAATCCTCCACAGATTTTTTGCCTTCCCCCTCCCCTCAAAGGGTAGCCCTTTTATACATAGATTTGATTTTATTTCAAGTGTTTTATAATCACTGACATAAGCCAGCACACAGGAGTAGAGATAAAAATTCCCTCTCACCCATTTAATTATGATTACTGGGTTAAGAAACTCATCCACTAACATTGGATTTCAAAATACATGGCCTAATCTCATTGATTTTTCACCCTGAAGGTTAATTTCATGCAGTCATTTCCTGAGGTCTGCTGCAGTGACAAATCGCTACAGAGAGCAAGTTCTTGAGTCATCCTTGCTACATAACACTACTGTGGTGAATAATGACACTAGGTTTCAACTACACCAGAAAGGAAAAAAAACAAAACAACAAAACTGTGTTCCTGTTAATCTGCTGTCTCAGATGCCTTGTATTTGCTCTCTCAAAGGTCATCTTTCTGATACTTGCATACAAGGATTGACTAACCTATTTTGAGAGACTTCTATAAGATGGGAAACCTCCATTTCTACTACTTGTTCTGCAGTCCTTCCTTCTCTGTCCTTCTGGGTACATTCATAATGCAACTATGATCCTCCAAGCTGGGTGACGGAAGTGGTAGGTAGAGTTCAGCTGATCGATTTTTAGCTGTCTCTAGCCCAGACTTGTCTATAGATTTCTATTTCTCTCCATTGCCTAGAACTCCTGTAATTTTATTTTTACAGAAGGAGTATTTTTCCAGCAGTTTCCATCTGTTTATCACGTAGCTATACAAACACTGATGCCAGGAACAGTCTGAGGGAGGGAAGGATCCCTGGGAACCAGACAGGACCAAGTACTTTATAAGCACACTTGCCTCGAAAGAAGCGCATTTGAGTTGAGGCTGAGTTCAATGAGACATTCCCCGACCAGCAGGATCAGCTGGAGAGGCTCTTGCCCTGTCCTTCCCACTTTCTCCTCCCAGCTATCTCCCGAAACCACCACTGATCATTGCATATCTATTTGGGTGGCCATTTAATTAGCCAGTTTGGAGAGCTGATCTGGCTCAGTAACAATTTACAACATCTCTTACCTCCCACTCCCTTAGAAATGTTACTTGAAAATGAGTTCTGTTCCCTGACCTGATTCACGGCGCAGCCACACTGGCAGAACTGACAGGATTATAAAAAGACAGGGAAAACTATCAGCTTACAATAGCTGCTCCCCCTCAGTTTCACTGCTTTAATTTCAGAATAGCATACCCACTACCTTGTCTTTTTCCTCACTTGCTCAGTTATGCCACAAAGCTTCAGGAAAAAACCAAAAAACTTATTACCTCTGACTACAAGTCTTTCCTCACTCAGGAATGTGAGGGGAAAACCCAAATAGAAACCCAGACTAAACCCACTCAGACCTGAAGTCTCTCTTAAAGTTTAAGTGACAAGTAGTCCCTGAATGTTAACTTAATGTTGTTAATTTTTAATTTTTATGCTATAGCAAGACACTCTACCAAGAGTCATCACAGGCTGAATAAAAAAAGTGCAAGTCAGTCAAATATGCTACAGATGGGACATTGGAGCAGATCCTAAGATATCTGCAGTGTAAGAACTTCACTTCCAAGCTGGTCACCTTTTTTCCTTTTGAAGTCAACCGAAGGAGTAAGCACTGCTGATATGCAGTCCAACCCATCCTAAGGCAGGTGTTTAGTGCATACTGATAGGTTTAGTTTGTTCATAGCACTGGTACTTACACAATTTACCCACCCAGATGACTTCAGGGGCTGGGCATGGGCAGACAGGAAGCTGGGCTTTTACTCTTCATATTCAAAGGTGGCAAAGACTGATCTTACAGGACAGAATTTCATAGTGGTATTTGGTCAGGTCCCAAGACCTGATGGCAGGTCACCTGCACATCTTGCTCCATTCATTATTATCTCTCCTTTCCAGTTTCTTTCTAATCCACTTCTTTGCTCCCTCAGAAAAACCTATCTTCTCTCCAGTCTCAAAGCCAGGCACCAGAAGCTTTATAAATGGCTTTCCCAGAGCACTGGGTGCTCTTGGACCCATGATCTTACTGCCACAACAACCAATTTCTTGAGATTCATTAAGTACTGACCAGTCTCTTCTTTCCCTCCAAAACCAGCAATCATTTACAACTTAGTTTCAATACAGCTTCTCTTGCCCTGGCTATAACAGCCTAAGGATTCTATATTGTACTGAGAGACCAAGAAACAATATTATACTTCCTCTCTGGTAGTGCTGTTCACATTGCAATACAATAGATCAATAATCAAAAATAAGATTTCCATTGCTGTAGTGCTCCCTCCCTTTTCCTGCTCTCTGTCCCTTCCAATCTTTTCCTGTAAGAGGGTGGTGTGTCAGCATCCTGGCTGCCAGGACCATCAATCCTGCCCCCCAGGACATTTAGTCCATGTCCCCATTTGTCAGATTTATTTTCTAGCCATTTCCTCTTCAGCACATCCACAACAATGCACATTTTTGCCTTTGGCCTTCCCTTGCCTCCTCTCCATTGCATTTTTTTTTCCTTCTTCTTTGGCTACATTTCCTTTTTTCCATTTCGAGACAGAGGGCAAATGAACACTGACCTCTGTAGCTGGCACCAGGACCTCTCCTGTGGCTAGAGAGGAGCCAGCCCCTGCCGGAGAGGCAGCCAAGTCCCTTTCCCAGGAGAGGATATTCAGCTCCCCACAGCAGTTTCTCTCTCCTGAGAAGCTGAACAGAGTCAAGTCAAATTTAGATATTGATTAATCCCCTGTTTTTCTATTTTCTTCTATGGCCTTTTTCTGTAAAGCACAGGTTCTCTCAGGAGAATGAGGCAGCTACACTAGAGAGCTTATTCCACATTTTTATCTCTAAAGTGCAAACTACATCTAGAAGAAAACCATACAAATTTCAGATTACAAAAGAAAACACTGAAAATTTATTAGATTTAAGTGTCTGTGTTCCAGCAGAGATGCATGCAAAGTACCACAAGATCAGGGATTGTAAATTAATTTTTTAAAATTAGTATTGGTTGTGAGATGTGTTACCTTCAGTGAACGAGGATTCAAAAATGCATATTTCAGTTTTTCAGAGAGGTTGCCCTTATGCTATTTATAAACCCAGGAAAAGCAAGAAAGACCCTAAAAAAATTTTTTTTTCTAATATCTATAAAGGGATCATTTTTCTTTGTCATTAAGATTCAATATTAAAATTGGAGGTCAGGTGGGACTTGCAGAGGTTTTGTTCAAACCTGTTTGTGAAACCACTCTCACGATTCTGTACTTACCCCATTGCCCCACACCAAGTTCCACAGCACACTTGGCAAGTGGCATTTCTATTTTAGCCACTCAGGCTGGGTGTTCACTGGCCCTTGCAGGGCCTCAGATCGTGCCCCAGGCAACAATGGCCATTGCCATTTACTTTGTCTGTGGCTTTAGAAAGTGCAAATTCAGCAGTGCACGAATGGAAAGGAAGATGCAAAACTCTTGTGTGCCTGTTTCCTAATGCTATAAAATAATAAATACATAAAATAATCATACAGGAATATGTTACTTGCACTGTTGGTTTGTCATTCAGGGCCTGTATCACCCACAGGGCATCAGTTCTGTTATGATCTTAACTGCCTTCAAATCCCTTTTTGTTTAAATAGGAAAATGGAGACAACTACCATCTTTCCAGGCTCTCCCCAGGTTTAACATGCTGCAGAACCTTCTGCTTCGAGGTAAATTTTGGCTTCACCAAGTGGAAACAGGTCACAGTGACACACAGCATTAGAGCTGTCCAGCTTCACACACACTAATTCCATGAACTGCCTGTGTTGTTCCAGCCCTGTTTTGCCTCTTTCACTGCAGAGTGTCATAACACAACTGATTAGTACACAATAAATTCAGCAGCTACCAGGCCAAACAACTGTGAGGATTTTGCAAAGCAGATGCTTGCTCAAAATTGATGTTAGTTGATAGACACAGGAACACCAGTTCTATCCCAGTAAAAGAGAGTGACGAAAGGCACGTCTGGAGTGCCTGGTGCTGGCTCCCTGTCACAGGAATGCCACACTCCCCTTGGCTGGGACTGTGATAAGCACAACTATGTTTAGTAGCTCTTGCCAGCAGGAGCTGTATATCAGAACAGCCAAAGCTGCCGTTTGACACATTGGGTGTCCTGTCAGCACAAAGTGCTTTAACCTTCAGTTGGTCTTGCACATACAGCTAATGTCAAATCTAGGTAATCTCCAGAAATTGGGGGGGTTAAAATTTACTGTGAATTAAATAAAGAATTGTTTTGAGGGAGTCACAACACACAGACCTCACTATAGTACTTTGGTAATGAGAAACTGAGTCTGTGCTTTTGCTGATGTTGCTATGAAGTCCTGTGGGACTTACAGCTTGCAGTTGTGGGAAACAAACTTTATCAGAACAGAGAATCCTGGAAACCAAACTTAAAAGACAAAACAAGACAGACACTAGTTTACTCTACAGCAAAGCTGTCCCAGAAAAGTCAATTCTGCACTAATATTTGCAGAAATACAAAGCCATTTGAAACACAAGCACCCTAACATATCCAATGAAACACATTTTCTTGAAAGCTGCAAGCATTGACAGAAAAGCATAACTGGGATATGATATAAAAGTCCAGGGTGTCTCAGAAATGTTCATACCTCTAGAAGTGTCAGCTGTTGACATCTTATTATCAAGGTCAGTAACTTGGAAAAAAATTATATACGTACACACATATCTATATCACTAGGAACTAAGATACAGGATTAAAAAATAACTGCAGTTCTTTCTTTTGTTGGTTAGAAGCAAGAGCTGCCAGGACATATTAAATCATATTTGGCCACTAAGTTCTATTTGACTTAAAGTTTTAAAGAAGTTAATAAATTTAAATAAAATCCTTTTTCTAATGACCTAGATTAATTTTCATGGTGCCCTGTTCTGATATTCATAAAGGTTAGGTTTTTTCATTTGAAATAAACCCTATTAAAGTAAAATAAATTTTGGTAAGAACTGAAAAAGTATGAAGTGACCTGAAATCTTCTTCCTCTGGATTCTGTTTCCACAACTTTGGAGACCTTTGCGTTGGTCACAATTCAGGATTTAATGCAACAATGCACACAGTAAATTAAAGAAAATATATCTGAAAAACTCTATTTGCAATAAGTACCTCTTAAGTATTGGGAAGTATAAGAGAAGCCAAAGAACTTAGGGATTTCTCCTAAGGGAGACAATAAATAAGCAAGAATAAGCAAAGGGACATAAAACTATTAGCTTTCCAATATGGTCTTTCTTTCTGTGGTTGAAAAAACCAGAACAATGCCACATTATGTGGATTGCCACTGGTATATGAATTTAAAAGTATAATATTAAAAGTAAAATCCAGAATAAATTCAACAGTAGTATCTAGTCATGCTCAGAGGGAATCAAAGACTTAAAACTGAATCATGACTGGTATAAAAGATGCAGATGTAGGATCAAGATGGTCTCAAATATTCTCTATGCTCCCACTAACTTTTAAAACAAAGACACATATAAAATTAGCAGAAAGGCTCACATCTGGGTGCCAACCAGAGATGCAGAAGACAAATACTCCATGGAAAACATAACCCTCTCTCTACTGAAATACAATTGCTGAGAAGCTATCAAAGTATAAGAGACAGACATCAAGTTTTTGGAGAAGAAAAAAATCCCCAAACGTAGGCTATGAATAAAGTCATATTGGAGTTACATGCTGTGCTCAAGCAACAAGACTCATTTTGCTGGAGTTTAAAGGGAAATGGAAAAAAAAAAAATTAGAAAAAGCCTCTGTCTAGGAATCAACCACTGACCTGGAAGACAGCACTTTGATGATGATAATGCTCTGGTTACACTTGCATGCAGCATTAAGCACATAATTCATGAGGCTCAAGTGAGTTTTGGGTTAGATAATGCCAGGAAAACAGAATAGCACACTTACAATAAGAGGTGATGCAACAAGGCGCGTCCCAAGCATTTTTCAGCAAGAGGGCGAAAAGGTCACCAACAAAAGCAAACTTAAAGTTTTAAGATAGCAAAGTTACACTACTCAGATCAGTAACTGCAGGATTTTGCCCAAGAAGACAGTGGAGCTATGTCAGGTTAAAATCCAATATCCTAGGCCTAGGCATCACATGCTAATAAGGCCAAGGATATCTGATATATGATGAGCACTTATAGTTGAAGGCTGTGGGAGTCATCAAGAGAGGTACAGAATTAAAATAAACAGCACTTTTAACAAAGAGCAAAAATCATCTTGCTATTTAGCTATTAAACTCTTTATTATAGTGGACTAATCATATTTTTAGGAACTTGACCTTACTTCAGTGACTAGGATGCACACAGCAATGAAGCAGACTTGGTTTTGCCCACTGCTTTTTCAGAAAGCTGTCTTTGGCTTCTGCTCAGTGGCCCAGGTTCAGTCAAGAATGTTACATTGTACTATATCAGAGGAGTTAATTAAGGCTAAAAGCAGATCACAAAAGCAATTGTGTTGGGAAAGACCTCTCAGGTCATCAAGTCCAAACACCACCATGTCAACCAGACCATGGCACTGAGTGCAACATCCAGTCTTTCCTTAAAGGCCTCCAGGGATAGCGACTCCACCACCTCACTGGGGCAGCCTGTTCAATGCTTAACAAACACTTGGAAGAAATTCCCCCCGATGGCCAACCTGAATCTTCACTGGTGCAGCTTGAGGGTATTTCCTCTTGTCCTGTCACTGGTTGTCTCAGAGAAGAGACTAACCACCACCCAGCTCCAACCTCCTTCCAGGCAGTTGTAGAGTGATAAGGTCACCCCTGAGCCTCCTCTTATCCAGGCTGAACAGCCCCAGCTCCCTCAGCTGCTCTTCATATGATTTACTCTCCAGACCTTTCACCAGCTCTGTTGCCCTTCTTTGGACTCACTCCACCACCTCAATGTCTTTCTTGTAGTGAGGAGCCCAGAACCGGACACAGGATTTGAGGTGTGGCCTTACCAATACCAAGTACAGGCGGACAATTACTGCCCTGCTCCTGGTGGCCTCACTATTTCTGACTGTCAAAGGCTTTGAAGAAGCCCAGGTAGAATACATCCACAGCCTTTCCCTCACCCACTGTGGGGTCAGAAAAGGGGATCAGATCGGTCAAGAAGTGCCTGCCTGTCCTAAACCCATGCTGGCCTGATCCTTTGGTTCTCCTGTGCATTCTGTGTGATTGTACTCAAGATAAACTGTTCCATAACCTTAACCAACACGAAGGTCAGGCTGACAAGCCTGTAGTTCTTCAAGCGCTTCTTGCAGATGGGTGTCACACTGGCCAGCCTCCAGCTGCCTGAGACTTCCCTAGTTAGCCAGGACAGATAATAAATAATGGAGAGTGGCTTGGTGAGCTCTTCCATCAGCTCCCTCAGTATCCTTGGATGAATCCCATCTGGTCCCATAGACCTGTAGTGCCTAAGTGGTACATCAGGTCACTATTTCCTCCTGGATTGCAGAGGGTCTATTCTGCTCCCCATCCCTCTCTACCAGCTCAGGGGGCCAGTTGTCCTGGGGATAACCAGCCTTTCTGTTGAAGGCTGAGGTGATGCCTTAAGATTTTTATATATTCATGCATTTTAATATAGCTGTATAGTTTCTCCCGCTTAAGGTAGCAGGTGACCATTTCTAAACCTCTTTCTTGTGGTTTGTGCCAGACTCTTGAAATTCTGTTTAACATTCTTTTCAAGTAAAAATACTTTAGCAAGGACATCTTGTTTGGGACACATGCACCTGGAAGATATCTTGTAGTTAAAGCAAGATAGAAGGCCCCAAATGCTTGGAGAAGCTTCCAAGGGGCAGACCCAAGAATGGCCCCAGGGGCAGATAATTTTCAGGTTGGACGTACCCATTAGATATGATAATTAAGTAGTGCTATAAATATGTGAAAGCCTTGTATTGTATTGTGCACCTATGTATTTGGTTGCACCTGAAAGCACTCCATAAAGGACCCACTCTCTATTTTATCCATATTAGTACTGTCTGGAATGTTCTTTTCTTCCATTTTCATCAACAGGGACAAAGACGGCATCAAGTACCCCAGCCTTTTCCTCATCCTTGGTTAGTGTTCCCCTCTGCATCCAATAAAGGATGGAGATTTTCCTTGTCCCTACTTCTGCTGTTAATGTATTTTCAGAAACACTTTTTATCTTCCACTGTGGTTTCAATGTTGGAAGACCTTCAACACAGTACTAATGGAAGTTGCAAGGACATATGGCAGCTATTCCTACATCTAGTTAGCACAGGGAGAGCTTTCCATCTTGGAAAAGTAACAGAACAGCTCCACCAATACTAGAACTCACAGGCACAGGAAAGGTTTGGGTTGTGCTCCTATGGAGCTACAAGGAGAACACTTCTGGAGCAAAGCATCTGGCAGTGATAGAAACTATTCAGATAGGGAGAGACACATTTGAAACACACCACATTTGTGAAGTCCATTTCCTTACCAGCTTTAATGCTGACAAGTCCCACCCAGCTCCAACAGGGTGTTTGCCTCAAAAATATTTCCACTGAGACTTTAAAATAAGTGCAGGCTCTGTATTCTGAGACATGGAATTTGCCAAGAGTGCTTTAGCAAAGAAACCCACAATGTTGCTGTATGACAATAAAAAAAAAATAAAAAAAGAAGGGGTAAGAAGCAGTTCAGAGCCAAGTGCTGATCCACTTCTTTAACTTCAGTTTCTGGATTTTTCCCACTGAAATTGAAGAGGACCAGAACTCAGCCATCTGACTTCTGAACAATCTGCCTTAAGATTACCGTCATTCCCCTCTCAATTTTGGTGCAGATTATAAACATCTCTCAAATCAGCACCAGATACTTCTCTTAAATCACAAATATATTCAATTCTTGTGAGTAGTATGCTTTCCCCCCAACCCCCTGAATTTACTTTGTTTCTTTTTTCTTTTCCCTTAATCTTTTTCTTTCATGCTCCCAAACCAACTGGCTGAGTTGTCCCCATGGGCTATTGATGGCATTAAAGTGGACTGTTGAGCAGCTGTGCCCCACTGCCTGCCCTATCGATCAGCTTCTCACATGGCTCTTAATAGGTTTATTGATATTTTGGATTCATTTTGTCCTGATTTTTGTCAATCTTCACATTTTCACAGTCAGGTTCCATTTTGCTTGAGGAATGGTTGCAATTAGTCCAGCTCTTAAAAGCCATGTTCTTTTACTAATGATTTATCCAGTGGCTTTACCTACACAGTTTCTTTTCCTTTTCTAGTGTTTCTTTGTTTTTTGGTTTGTGCTTTGTTGGTTCTTCGTTTGGTTTTGTTCATGTATTAACGTAGGGTCTGCTTTCCGAATGCAGCTTTCTACCAGGCAGCTTATCTCCAAACTAGCTGTTGTTCTTTTTGTGGATCTTCAGTCCACTATTATTGCTTGACCATGTTTTAACACTATTTTTATATTTGTAAGGCATTTTAATATCCATGAATTTTGAAATGCTTTGCTGGCATTTACTTGCGTAAGATTAACTTTGTTGCAAAGTAACTGTGCTTTAGTTTAGCCAAAGATTAGTTTCTTTGCCTTTAAGAAGAAGAGGTAGCAAACAAATGTATTTATGTCTCAACTCTTACTAATTTAAAAGTCTTACTGAAGAGCAGAAAACAGATCCAATAAAAATATTTGTCCCTCGGATTTCAGAGACTACTGAAATTGTGCAGCTTCTGGAACCTCAGTAAAAGCCAGAGTACTAAACGCATTTACCAATCACTGATAAATATTATGGCATCAAATGTTTCTGAGTGTCTCATATGTTATTTCCATTGACTTTCTGCAATTTTAAAAGATTTTCACTATTCAGATGGTGTCCTATCGAGCCTGATTTGAAAGAATTAAGATACTTTTTATGTCAAAGTCTGTTTTCTCAATATAGGAATCAACCTCATTTAAAAGTCTTATTTCCAGGACCTTTTCCCAGGATGCTACTTCATGCACTGTATTGCTTTATATTTTCCATACAACATGCTGTTTAGTTTTATGAGAGTATACCTACTGTTCATTTATAAATGTATGGTACCAAGGTGCCTTGCAATATCAATGTTTTTAAATCAGTATCTCACTTGTAGACTAAAGCAAAACAAAACTAACTTTACCCTTCTACTCTATTAAATTATATATTATTTCAAGTCACTCAAGGAACCAGGGAAACCACAACAACACACTGTCAACGTATGACTAAGACATACAAATTATTCTCTCATGTTCTTAACACAATTTGTGATCAAACCTAATGTACAACTAACAAATTATAACCTGCCTCACTGGGGGCTTTGTTAAAAATTCCCTTGGTACTTCACAGAAAGGTTCACTGTGAAAAGGAAGGCCTTATTTTCTTACAGAAGAACAAAAATTTCCACGTAGCTTGTAATTATGAATACTGATGGAGCAAAATCCCCCATGAAGTTAATGAACATTTTACTTCTGACTTGGTCAGATTTTCACCCTAGTATCTGCAACTTTTAAGGGTCTGAGGAAGAGCCAAGAATTCTTGATTTATGAAAGAAACTGAAGGCTTTGTAATTTGCACCATAAAGTCATTAAACACATTTTTAAAAGCCCTACAGTTAAACAAGCTGATAAATTAGGGAAAGCATCAGCCTTTAGGAAGAGCATACAGGAGCTTTTGAGTGAAAATAAGAGCTTTTCAGCTGTTTCTATGCACTCATTCCCTTAGTAGAAATTAATGCTGGGGTGTCTGTTATGCTAGACTAGGCCCCAACAAACAAATCAGAGACTTAGCAATGGCAATATCTTTTGTGTGTGTTTTTGTTTGCTCGTTTTTAATCTTACAGATTTTACAAATATGACTTCCTTTCACTTCAGATAAGTGTTTCTGTACATAATCATATTCTTTCACTATCATCCTTTGAGTTTCAGTGACAACCCCTCATCTGTTTTTAAAGTAAAGAAATTCTTCAGCACAGGCACTGCTCGACATCTGGCGTAATGAAGCCTTAATGGTAAGTGAGATCTCTCGACTGTCCTTTCAAACAAACTAAAATACATTTGAGAAAGTAACATTTTTCAGGTGTTTCTCAAACAATAGAGGACAGTAATACAATTTGTGTAAAGTAACATACATCTTTCTGAACAATAGATCCATCTATAAGCTACATTTATATATTGAGTTGCTTCAATTTTTAGCTGATTTGAAACCAAGACTGTGTCTGCCTTTTGTTTACACAGGAGGATTAGAACAGGAGGATAAATGAGGGGTTCTTGGCTGGCTGAGGATTATAGAAATAACAGAAAGGCCTCATAAAAACAGATAGCATCCTGCTTCAGATTTGCAGCTCGAAAAAGCTGAAGTTTGGCAGGCACACACTGTGGTTAAAGCTTCCTTATTTGGGAAGAAAAGAGCAGTAATACTAAAAAGGTTGAGAGAGAAGCAGTGTTCTCTGAAAAGACTTAAATTCAGTTAAGCTAAAGCAGGCATAGATTAACTGGGCAAGCATCAAACTGATGGTCTGATAACCACTACTTCCAGTGGAAGAGTTTGGCCTCCCTGAAATGTGTTTCCAGTCACTGTTTGTTAGACAGCAATATTTAATATCTGAACACAGAGTGTTCTAGCTTCCTTCCCCTTTGAGCCCTGGAGTGTTATGGCTGCACACAAGCAGGGAACCAGAGAACCTCCTGTTCCCTTTGGTCAGCAGCATCTCTCAGAAGCCAGGAAGCAGGCAGTGCCAGCTGCTGGTTAATAAGCAGATGCATTTTTTTCGGGAAATCTCCAGGCTCTAAAACACACCAAATGTGCAAACAATAAAGGCCAGTGTTCAGTCTGTGCCATGCTGGAAAGCTGCCTGCCATGGACAAGGTTGGAAGGGACCCCTAGAGATCATCTAATCCAACCCTTCTGCTCAAGCAGGGTCCCCTAGAGTGTGTTACTCAAGACTGTGTCCAGAGAGCTTCTGAAGATCTCCAGAGAAGAACAATCTTGCCATTTAGTAAAATCACATCCTCAGAATTAAAAAAGGCCTCTAAAAAGCCATCCAGTCTGTTTCTTTGCCATGACCAGCATCAGTTTATACCTATGTCTTTCCTGACCGACTGGTGCTTAACCCGTTCTCAAACACCTTCCCCAAGACAGAAAGTTTGCATGGCTGTCTACTCCACTGATTCACCACCTTGTTAGGTTTTCCAAAATCTAATCCAAGCCATCTTTGCTGCAGCTTCAACCCATAGAACTTACTGTCCTATCCCATGCAAATATGGGGAAAACCCATCACCTGTCATTGCCTTTTATTAGACAAGGACTACACTGATGACTCCAGTATTCTTTAGACTAAGCAGTTGACTTTGACCATCTTCTTTTGTAGCTCCTTGTTTCTAGACCTGTGACCCTCATCTGGAACCCCTCCAGTGGGCCCATTTCTGCCTGAGCTGCAAACCCCCAAACTTAACACACTATTCCAGTCAGGATGCTACCACTCTTAGCACAGCTGGGATACCTCTCCTGTCTTGCATGGACAACATTTGCTGTTATGGCCCAGCATGAAAAGTCCCTTTTTGCAACAACAGCTGCAACAAGATACTATTAATACAAACCAGTCATTTTCAGACAAAAGGAACAACACAGGAACTCGGACACAGTTATTTGTATACAAATATATAAGTGCTGCATCATCACACCAAGAGACACCTGTAGTAAAATTCTTCACTTTTCCAACCCAAGAAGTCACAAGCCACATCTATTAGCCAGCTGCAAGGATCTCCCCATGGGATCTGATCCAATCTATTCTAGTAGTAGCTCAAATACTGTAAAAACTACTTGGCATTAAAACAAAGACAAGACTTGCTTATATACGGAGGCACAACACATCTTCTACATGACCATATACTTATTAATAGAAGTTCTGTGGATCACCTCAACATTCTGCATTTGAAATCTCTGAGTTCCAGGTTGATTTGTCAAAATTCTTATCAGATGATAAAAAATACAAACCAAGTACATAATCTCTGTTAAGAGCTAATTAATCATTAAAACCTGACCTCTAATGGAAATTAGAGATATTCCTGGGAAACCTCCTCACTGCAAATGTTTCTGTAGCTGTCATGGGAGTCATGGAAATTTGGAAGCTTAGAGAAACAGATAGTGAATCATATGTAGACTCTATTGTGTTGTGCTCCAGAGGATCTACAGAGATGCCAACTCCTTCCAAACCTCAGATATATTGCAAAATATGGTACCCTAACAGTATAACCCTTGGCTTCTTATCTCCACATCTGCCTGCTGCAGCCCCACTATCTCCTGTTTGGTGTCTTTGGGAGATACAGGAGGGCTGAAGAGGATCAGCAAAGCTCTGAAACATCTCTGAAGCTGAGAGCCTGAGTAAAGCAGACTGGAATCTTGGAGCAGAGTATTCATTTAGGTTTGGCTGCTGGAACCAGTTTGTACACAAACAAAACATGACCAGGAGGGACAACGTTTTATATTCACACAGAGCTCAAGAAAAGCTAGAGTTTAAAGGCTGACCTCCTGTAAAGGAAAATAGGGTGGGGAATGTCCCTTTTGGAGTTCACAGTCCTTTTGGTTAAGCTTGACATGCTGATGCAGCTGGTGGAAAGAAGAACCAGTTAAATTTGCCTCTAAATTCCAGACATTTCAAACTGTCATTCTGGTTCAGCAAAAGAAAAAAAAAAAAAATCCTCTAAGTATTATTGTAGAAAACTGCAGCAACAGAAGAGAAATTTGGAACAGATTTTCTCTGGTGTTTCTAATACATCTAACCCTTTGTCTCAAAAATGGTAAGCATGTTTCTTACACAGAGAAACAGGCACATGTGTAGGAACTTTTATAGGTAACTTGAAGGAAAAAAAGAAAGACATAGTTCCCTAATTGTTTTCAAAAGCCATAAGCAATCCTAGATTTCTATATAAACAGACCTGACTGAATGTCTTCACAAAGTCAAAGTTCAGTTGTGTACCCTTGAGCTAATTTACTGTGTTTTAAAACTTGAGATCAAGAAGTATTTAGAATGATGAAAGCGAAAGACTAGAAAGAGTAGTAAGGATTACTGCTCATGATAAAGGACATAGTAATGCATCAAATGGAAGAGTTCAGCCTCCAAAGAGCCTGGAAGCAATTATTAAAGCTGAAGAACTTGGGTTTAATGAATGTGGAACATTATTACATGTCAAAAAGATCCAAGTCCATGACTTAAGGATATTAATTAAATCAATCATTCAATTAGAATTGCTCTAAGCAAAAACCTAAGTAAGAGATATTTGAGAAAAGCAAATATAGAATCTGTAGATTAAAAAAGGATAAAAAAAGAAAAGGGAAAAAAAAAAAAAAAAGAAGAGGATTTTCACTGTGAAATATCCTTACTAACAAATAAAGCAAGAGAGGTCTGGAGAAGCTCCCAGCAGTGAGTTACATCATTTACTGCAATGCTTGACTAAATTTCAAATGGACTTGGAGTGCAGAATGTTCTCTGTATAACTCCATAAAGCCAATGGTGGGCTCCAAATAAAAGGAAAGGATTCATCATTTACCATCCCTTCTGCAGCCTTCTTTTCATTACAACAAAAGGCTGTTTCAGTTAGAGCTGTGCAGATTCTCTGTGCTGAGTCTGGTTCAAAGGGGTTTTATGCAATGCCAGCATCTCCAGGGATAAGCTTCCCTGCTGGCCAAGCTGTCCCAGTGCTGGGACTGAGATTTGTTTGGGTCAAGCTCTGTTTTCTGTCTCCCCTGAGCTCTCTTCAGAGCACTAACTCTCAGTGAGGGACCCGATCTGGCCTCTTTCCAGGGAGTTAAATTCTGCTGCCTCCCACCCTCTGGACTGGAACTTGAGGCTATTGCAGTGCACCAGAAAGGCAACTCCTTGGCAGCTCTTCTCACCCCTCTCCCGACGGGGCCCTGCAGTTCCACTGCATGTATTTGGGTCCACACACTTTTCTTTCACCTCCTCCTTTTCCAGCCTCACTAATTCTAGAGATCCGTATGCAGTTGTTGCCCTCCAAGGTGTCAAAGGGATTCTGAGAGGTTCTCCTACAGAGATATATTGACTCACATGTGTCCAGCCTGTTTAGAAAAGCACATGTAACACACCAGAGCTTTGTGCACCTGATGGTTTCTGCTACAGCACTGACAAACCAGTTGATTCAGGCATGCAATGGGTTGGAAGGAGTCTGTAAACTGGAAGCCCATAGGTACAGATTTGAAGCTGTAACACTGTGCCTTGTTAGCCATCATCTTCACTCTTGGAATAAATCCAACACACTTGTCTCAGCCTCCTAGCTAAGACGTGATACCACTAATACACTGCATTTCCTAACAGCTAGAAAGTACAAAATACTTTCAACAAATTGATTTAACATCAAGCTCTCATTTACAAGAGAGTATAGCATTCTGTAGCTGAAGGATAAAAAGAAATACCATCCAACTTAGATTGCAAAAGCCTGTAAATGGCTAAGTACTCAGAGAACAATAACATAGTAATTCTGCCATTACTGCTTAAATAAAATAAACAAAGCTGAAGGAAATGCATGTGACAGCAAGCTCACAGGGAGCTCACAACTCTTGAGGAGGCACTGACCATTATTGTTCAACACTGTGAATAACAGGGGCATCTGTAGACAGTGTTTCAAAGCAAAACAAAAAAACCCCAAACAAACAAACAAAAAAAACCCAACCAAAAACAAAACCCCCACAAACTACTTTGCTATAAGTATGTTGTTCTATAAATATAACAGTGTGAAGTATGCCGTGCCTGTTAGACTATGTCAGGCTCTGACAACTGATGCTAATAGGTTACAAGAGGCAGCATTGTTTACATTTTTGTATACAATGTCCTTTCCACCAAACCCAAACTTTCTTCACTTTCTATTGTTAACAAGTTAGAGTATTTGGCAAACTTTTGCCCAGCACCAAAGCTCAAACCAGTGCATTCAAAGGTACATTCTGTTGTATAACACTACTGAGACTATTTTTTTTCATTTATTTTGGGATCTGATAGCCTAGTCCTATATTTAGGCTAAATCTTTCAGTCTTAAAACTTCCTCTGACCTTTGCCTGAGAACATCCAACATTATTTCCATTAATATTTTAACTTGTTTGCAAAGGATACATAGAAGGCACTCTTCTTGGAAACGAGTGATATGCCTAAAACAATTACCTTTCCTGCCACATACATTTCACAGAAAGATGCTGGTGACATCTCAGAAGAAGAAGACGGCCCTCACTACAGGAAGGAACTGGACTCACACCATGCTGGGGCAGCAGGTGTGCGTGCTGCACTAGGCAATTCCAAGGCTCCTTTCTTTTTTCCCCTCTTCTAAAACAACCAGTAGCTATTCAGACAACTTCTGAAAATAATATTCCCTGTCTAGGGGATTAAACAAGATGCTGGAAAATAGTAGACTTACAATTACCTGGATGTCATGATCCTTTCTGACTAGAGGATCACACACAGATTTTTCTCTGCAAAATGTTTGTCTCATAATAAGAGTAGGACTGATGTGTAGAGTGGCAAAACAGGCATTTCTGAATTTTGAATGTCTGAACTTTTGAGCGCTCAGTTTGTAAAATAAGTAGTATTTAAAAAAATATCCCACACTGCTGCTAATCTACAGTTTATAGTATGATTTTAGTAATATCAGTGTTACTCCATTAGCAAAAAATTCAGTACTAAGGAAGGCATGCCTATTTAATTGTACATAATTACTGACCTAGGCTGATATTTTATTACTCATGTAGAATTATCCTGATGCAGATGTTATTTTCCCCCCCAAATATGGGTCTTACTACTTAAAACAAGGGATGGCTATGCCCAAGGATTGGCAGTGTGGGGCACCTTTGTTAGCAGTGTTTGCAAAAGTGCTTGGGGAAAACTTGGGAAATATTCACAAACAAGATTTCTACAGTTCTTTTATAAGTCTTCTGTAGATACAGACATGGCAATTTATCCTTCTTGTTTGTTTAACTTTGGTTTCAGCAGGCATGATGGGAACTATGGAGTGTGCATCAGCTGGAAGTGGGCTATACCTTGGACAACAAATGGGAAATTAGCACTGAACTCTTTCCTCAGCAAACCTTCCTGTTTGCCTCAATACTGTATTCCAAACAGAACTAGGAGGTTAGAAACAAAAGGGGCCCATTGCAGGGCACACGCACAGAGAGACAAAACACATTATTGTTAACAAAAGAAGTTATTAAAATGAGAAAGGAGCAACATGTTTACAAACTGAATGACAACACAAACCTAGAAAAATGCTGCAGACAAACTAATAAATAGACATCCTGAATCTCAGAGAAAAGCAGTGATTAAAACATCAAGGGAAATAATTTATGTCAGAGTTTTGCAAGAGAAAATTATTCTGAAGAAAGGGACCTGAACTGGAAAAAAAGTGAAGAGTTTAAGAAAAATGCTTAAATTTGCTGGATCCCAACTCTTCTCAGTTATGTTCAGAATTGAAAGAGAATCACAATCCATACTCCCCCAAACTAAAGACAGCTGAAAGTATCCCATTCCCTCCACTCTGGAAAATGACCAAGTGTTTCCCTTTAAAGGAGGAAAGACGTTTAGGAAGAGACAGTCTTTCTTGCACCAAAGTCCTAATTGAAAGAACATGGCATGACCTGAAGTAAAATGTTAATTGAAACCACTCTGCATTTCTTCTCCAAGCAAAGTCCTTTTGTCTGACTTTTATAGATTAATTTGACACACTCCCTTGCCTGGAAAGTTCTGGGGTTTTTTTGTTTATACTGTACAAAGCATGAAATTATTGTCCTTAATGCTTTGTTCTTTCCAATTGCATGAAACTTCGCAACATTTTGAAACATATTTGTTAGATGATGAAGGCCAGAGCTGACATAAGAAAAGCATATGCGTATGTCCATTTGCATGCACAAAACCCATTGCCAGTATACATGAAAACTAGCACTGGAGTGGCTGATTGGTTTTTTGTCCTCAAAGCCCCTATGCTATCAATTAATACAACACATTTCAATGTTTCTGAAGGAAAATCAGATGCAGAAACAGTACTCCTCCATCATCATACAACACTCCTCTAATGGCACACAGAAGAAAACTCACTTTATATTGCTAAGCTTTAAAGAAAATTCCCTCTAAATTTGCTTTTGCAATATTATTCCTTTCTGTCTTTGGCTATATAGCCTCTTTTTAATTAAAAAACGGGAGTTTCCTACCCCAATTGGCAACACCACTGAAAATGAAATCCATTCCAATACTGTATTCTTCTAAACTCTCAAGTTCTTGTAGAAGTTTACCATTGTTTAGAGCTCAAAATGTTATCCCTTTATCTTCTGCCATCCAGAAATCTTTCCTGTATATAATTTCACAGGCACTTTTAAAGAACTTAGCAGTAAAAGCATCCAAATTGTCTAAAGTGCAAAGAGATCTTTTTCCTTCAAGGGCAACAATTTACCTAGACCTGAACAGACCCTTTTATACTCAGTAAAACTTCTACTGCCTTTTAATAATTTCTCACCAAAACAAACACAGGCTGAAAAGACCAAGAGATTGAAGGATTAAACCTATTTGAAATATAACAAAACTAACAAATAAAAAAAGCTGAAGAATATTTAAGAAGGAAGGAGGATGCTCTTACACAATATTATTAGATTTACTGAATTACTATAGAAATTTATAAATATAAATTACATACCATAAAGAAAATCAGACAGCTGAAGAAAGAAGTTGCACCGTATTACTTCTCCCCCTGCAGGAGGGGAATTATAAATGTGCTCCTCTCATGGTGCATCCTGATCCCAGGTGACTGCAGTTACCTCCCAGCAGTGCCTCAGCAGAGATGAGTGCAGCAGTGTAAATAACAATCATGGTCTTGTGTGGAGGAAAAAAGGGGGCTAGGGCAAGATCAAGGAATTGCTGTCTAGGAAAGCCTTTGCTTGGAGATTTAGCTAATGGCTTATCTTTAAAACACTTGTATACAAATAGCTTTTATGTAAGTAAGAGCTATTAAATCCTTATTGTGCTTGCACTGCTGCACTGAAAATTGCACTAGTTTGCATATTTTGAATAAAATTACATGAAATGTTACCTCTGGAGAATTAATTTCTGGGACGTAATCTAAATAAGTGAAAATGGAGAAAATAACAACCCCTCCTGAATATTTTGTCACACCAGTCACTGCGAGTTCTGGTTCATCTGTAGGTTACAGCCAAAAAGAATCCCAGGTAAAATGTTTTCTTGGTCTATCTCCTATTTTAAATTTCAGCTCAGAAAAATGAATGGAAGCTTAATTGAACATGTCCATTATAATTTCTCCCTTTGTAACAATTCCAAATCAAATAGCATTCTAAAGTGCAGCTATGTAAGCAAATAGTTGAGATATACTTTAAAACTGGAAACAGTTTTAAGTTTACAAATGACATAAGGAAATTGATAAATAAGAAAGAGACGTGAAAAGTTTTTCTCTTTAAACTGAGTAATTTCCAAGATCTAAGTAGAAATCATTACTTTCAGATATTCCTTTCTTAAGTGTCCTATATACAGTTTAAATTACGAAGTTACCATTAGTCTGGTTAAATTACACTTTATCTTAGGCAAAATTTTTGGAGGCCTAATTTTTGGATATAACTAGTATACAGAACATCTGCTGTAGTCATAACAGAAATGTTTCACCACAATCTCTGATAAGTCTAATTGATTTTTGGCCAGAGTGATGGTAACTATTAGGAAAGTACTTTTTTTGTCAGTGATTTTACTCTGAGTGACCAAAAATAGTGACAGTCCCTGCTCAGGACACCTTCTGTCCTTTTAAATCCTTGAAAGCAAAAGCTTTATTGAAAATAGGACCACTACCAATATGCTGGTGGCTGAACTTCATCTGTAAATTCTGCTGGGTTAACTACTGCAACACCTTCTTCCCTGTACCATCATTCACAGTGTATAGCACCAGATGAGGTATTTGCCTGTCTGCGTGCTTTTTCCTTTACAAGGAAAGAGAGCTGGAAGAGGAGTCTTCTGTTCTTGTCCTGCAGTTGATCTCCTTCTCCCTCATACCACATTGCCAAGAAGTAAAAACATAATGAGAAAGTATAAAGATAAAAAAAATTTAAAAATTAGATGATGTTACAAAAAATATACAGTAAGTACAAATTATTTCCTAAACTCTTAGTTCCCATCTAACATCAAATTACAATGGTCTTTTTACAAAACAAATCTGAAAATTGCGTATTTTTTCCATAATTTACTGCAACTAATAATTTCTAAACGACACACAGATTTTTGTTTTGTTCTGAACCTGTGAAATGTCTGGAAAACTACTTTAATTTTCAGAAAGAAAATGAACCATATAAAATTTAAGAGTTAATGTATCTTTTGCAGGCACGATATGACATAGGGTGATTTATATGCTATATGGAAGGTTATATAGCAGAATAAGCAAATAATCCAACCAGTTACACCAGCAAATGTAAGTGCAACAGAGAGATGACACACTGTACAGGAAGATAACCCAGGGATGAGCAAATAGCTCCCTGAAAGACTTTTAAATCCTGTTAAATGTCTCAGCTGAACTCTGTCTGGAGCTTGGGAGACTTTAAAATTGTCTTCTCCTCTCCTTCCTAAAGCCCCATAACATTAACACTGTGCAAGAACAAAAGGATCCTGGCTCCAAAAAATGCCATCTGACATCGTAGGAGTATATGAATGGCTGTACTAATTCAGATCAAGAGTCCACCTCACCCAGTATAATCTCTCAGCCTCCAAGCAGAAGCCATTTAGGGTATTTTCTGCTCTTCCTGTGACTTGTCTTCTTGGTTACTCCAATAGGTATCTTTCCAACTACCTGTTTAGTTTCCCTTTAAATCTGTGTTGTGGAAGTAAAAGGTACACAATTTTTGACACGGAGAGTCCCACAGCCTTGCAAGCTGCTTGTTTTATCCAGTCAAGCATTTGTACAAAGGACAGCAATCTCTTTAATGCAGGGCTCAGTACAGCACTGTGTCTCTAGGGCTGAAGGCCAACAAACTGACAAGAGTGTCTTTACCTCCACCTTATAAACATCAATGACTCAAAAATCTGCTCCTTCTTTCATGCTCTAGTTGTCCCCTTCCAATTGTGCCCTCTGCCCATTTACTCTGTCGTGACACCATAACTGCAAACTCAACAAAAAATTAATCCAGCCCATCCTCTTCACTCTTGTCACAGTCACTTAAAAATTCACTTTTGTCTTCAATCTTTGAGGTTGCTCTTTTTTTCTTCTTTCCTCCAAATCCCACATTTGGATCATATCCAAATCCCTATTTTTTTTTCTCCAAAAAGCTCCAGAACTCTACCCTGTATCACTGTAAGTAAAACTTCATATCCAAAGTGCCATGAATATCCAGCCTCGCTGATGTAAACTTGTCACATCTGCTCTTCGTAACATCTGTGCTGCTTGGTCCAGTGTGAATAAAATAGAGCCACAAAGATGCTAGGAAGGGAGAACAGATAAACCACAGGAACCACAGGGAGATTTGAAGGTCAAACATAAAGAAAAATCCTATTCAGCCCAGATCCCGTGGGCTCTAGAGCGTGGCCAGCACAGATGGAGTCTCTGGGGACTGTTGCTGCCAAACTCCCGCAGAGAACACGTAGTAGGAAATTTTCGGAGGTTTGTACAAAGCCAGATTTAAGCAGATTCCTGAGCCCAGGCTCTCCAGCTTCTCAAAAAGATGGTTATAAGATTTGTTTCAACCACTGGGTGCACTATGTTTTGTCTTAAATTTGTTCTTTGTCTACTGACACTTTCCCCAAAAAATTGGTCTAAGGCTGATGGTAGCCATGGAGAATTCAGATACAAGTTTTTCAAGTTATACACTACCAGAAAAAAATCATAAACTATCATACAATATCATAAAGGAATGTGTTAGGTAACTTTGATGACAGCCACCTTTGCCAGCTTCACCTATCACAAATTTTAACAGTAAAATAATCTTATCTTTGGTTTTCTCAGGAGAACACTACCTTGTGTTGTATGACATTCTACAAATGATTCATGCAGGCACTTTCATGCAAGCCAAGGCGTCAATGCAAACCTTTCTGATCTCCTACTGTTAAACAGTTTCTAAGTTAAACTAAAATCAGCAACTTTATTGTAAGTACGTTTTTAACTGAGCCTCATGGGTTACACTCAGTTACTGAGAGCACAGAGACCACCCAATGGTTTGGGTTGGAATGGACCATTAAAGATCATCTAGTCCACTCCCCCTGCTATGTGCAGGGATATCTTTGACTAGATGAGGTTGGTCAGAGCCCTGTCCAATTTGACCTTGAATGTTTCCAGGGATGGGGCATCTACCACCCCTCTGGGCGGCACATACCAGTGTTTCACCACACTCATCATCAAAAATGTCTTCTTTATATCCTTATATAAGTCTTAATCTTCTAGTTTAAAACCACTACCCTTTGTCCTGTGGCAACAGGTCTTGCTACACAGTTGTCCCCATCTTTCTTATAAGCCTCATTTAAGTACTGAAATGCAACAAGGTCTCCCCGGAGCCTTCTCTTCTCCAGGCTGAACAAACCCAACTCTCTCAGCCTGTCTTCACAGGAGAGGTGCTCCAGCCTTCTGATCGTTCCTGTGGTCCTCCTTCTCACCCACTCCAACTGGTCCATGTCCTTCCTGTCCTGAGGACTCCAGAGCTGGATGCAGCACTCCAGGTTGTGTCTCACCAGAGCAGAGCAAGGGGGCAGAATCACCTCCCTCACCCTGCTGGCCATGCTGCTTTGGATGCAGCCCAGGACACAGGTGCTTTCTGGTCCGGGAGTGCACACTATTGGGTCAAGTCCAGCCTCTCATTATCCAGCTCGCCCAAGTCCTTCTTGGGACGGCTGCTCTCAACACTTTTATGTCCCAGCCTGTGTTGATATCAGGGCTGCCCCAAACCAGGTGCAGCACCTTGCACATGGCCTTGTTAAACTACATGAGGTTCGCATGGGCTCAATTCTTGAGCTTGTCCAAGTCCCTCTGGATGCCATCCTGTCTTTCAGGTGTGTCAATAGCACCACTCAGCTTAGTGTCATCTGCAAACATGTTGAGAGGGCACCCAATCCCTTTGTTTGTGTCATTAATGAAGATATTAAATAGCACTGATCTCAAGGGACATCACTTGTTACTGATGCTCATCAAGACTGTGAGCTGTTTACACGCTGGACTCAACAATTCAACCAATTCCTCATCCACCAAACAGTCCATCCATCAATCCTTAGAACAGTATAGATCAGTAGTATAGGGTTTCTTTTAACTTCCATAGGGAATTGTGAACTCAAGAAATTTTAGACATTAAGAGAAGATTTAAAGGTACTTTGTTTAGGTTTTTTTCCTCTCTTTGCAACAGATTCAGGGGATGTAAAGAAGTTATTTTGGACACTGAGTATAATTATAACTAATCATTCCCTTCTTTCTCCTTGGAGCAATGTACATTGACTTCTCTTCATTTTAAGGTAGTTGGCTGACACAATTCAAATTTAATTACTCTTTCTGCCTGATAAACTGCACTCTGTAAGCAAGTATGTCTCATTTTTAAGTTTGGCTAGACAGCAGCAGTGTAATAAAGACCTTTCCACCCCTGTGCAGGCTGTAGCTTTTGAAATCTTTCCTAGATGACAAAACAGCCTCCTCTAACATAGAATTTTGTCATAACAACCTCATTAAATAAAAATCTAATCCCTAAAAACTCCCTATAAACTAATAAACTGACTGCCAATTATAAGGAATTCTCCTGTCAGAATTGCTTGACGTGCAACCAGAGCAGGTAAACAGCAATGGTGATGGTGACTCTCAAAATAAGGTTTACTTGGCAAGGATGAGAATTGTCACAGTCATTCTAAATACATTGTTGTTTTTCTCCAATTGAGTAAAAATTTCCAGTCTCCAAACAGTTGAAGTAGTTTAATTTGTACAATCACTGGATAAAAACATCCAGACAGCAAATTCTGACAGAGTTTCTTGTGCTGTGTAAATTCAAACTTTGGCTTACTCTGCACAGACTCAAACTACCAGAGCAGTATTAAAGAAGAGCAGAATTCTTTTATTTTTTAATTCTCAATAGCATCTCCAAATGGGAATTTCTATACTTGAATTCATCTTTGGATAGCCCTTAGCAATGAGCTTTGCTGTGTTGGATAAGTCACTTTCAACGCACCTCAAGAATACTCAGACTGTTTTCCAGAAGAAGAAGGTCAAGCAAAGACAACGGGCATCTCTCACCAGTCCCATTTCAAAGCTGTTAGGAGGCAATTAAAATATTCAAAGGCCAAGCACTAACAGTTCCAACTCCCTTAGGAAAATACATCAGAAGCAGCAGATTTCTCAGACATGAGGCCAAGAGGAGCATTTGACATATACACTCAGTTTGCAGGAGTCAGATGGAGGGAAGTGTGAGAAGGAGTTTATGCCCTGTAAAACCAGCAACGTGGCCATGCTTTTCCTTGAAAGAGTTTTAACCCATGAATCCCAGGAACCATTCACCTCTTTCTTATTCAGACAGAGAGGTGTCAGGCAGGTATCAAGCACGTGCCAACTGCAGTTTCTTCCAGCAAGGGCTAGAAATGATCAGCGTATCTCTATTAATAGAGATTTTGAGTTAGAATTCCAAAGAAAAAAAGTGGTCGTAACATAAAAAAAACCCCCAAAATAAAGACAATTTTAATGACACACAGATTTCACCTCCAATACAGAAAAAGAATAAAATTGACAAAAGCATTTTGAATAAAATCAGCAAACACTGCACTTTAACTTCGCTGTTCAGCAGGGGTCAAGTTTTGAGCTGGACCTGTCTTCTACATCCCATTTTTTTCTTAAGTGAGTGAATTCTGTGTTCACTTTTTCTCAGAAACTCTAAGCAGGAATGCAATGGGGTTGGATAAAGAATCATTTTTTTCAGGTTCTGTTGCACCAGAGAAGGGTGGCCTACTGGCACTAGAGCTTTCATGTACCTTGAGTCATATTTAGCATATAAGCACCACAGTCCTTACCAGGATACTACCAAAGAAGTGTAGACACCATGGTGCAGTTCTTACAATGTGCTTAGAAGGAAATATAAAACATTAATATTTAATTATAATGCTTTGAATCAATACATCCTAAAAATCACTGTCCAACAACACTGATCATTCTTATTTCATTGGGTTTTTTTAAGCTACCCTGAACGTGTCAGAGAATTCTCCAGCAACATTCAGAAGTTCTACACTGCCACACGCAGAATTTGCCTTCATTACTTCTTTAAAACAGGAACTCCTAAGGAACTGCACAATGCTTTTAATCAGTCAAGATCCATCTCTGAGAGAGCACTGTGGAAATAGAAGGCGGCAAAAGAGAGTATATTTACTTAAATCACATGAAATTAGGCTGTGTTGCAGCACATAGTGTACACATACACATGGCATGTCAGCTGAGTTACCTTTTTCTCAAGGTGACATTGGTGCTATTCTTGCCAGATTTGATACAAGTGATAAGTGCTCTCATATAAGAGGATTCTCTCCCTCCCATCACCTTGTCAGGCTGAGGGAAGGCAAACTCGGGAATATTTCTTCCTCAGGTGATGAGGTGGTTTTGGAGCCATTACAAGTCCCAAACTGGCTCTGCAGCAATGTGCCATCCATACCAGATGAACTCAGCCAAGGCTGTCTTCCTTGGGCCTGTGAAGGCTCCAGCTCCCAGCCCTATCCAGACCCAGCCCCAGAACCTGGATGAACTCTGGGATTGGGGTTTTTTTAAGTGAACCTCTCAGATTTTTTTGGGAACTGTAACTGTCACTTGAGCCAGGCACACTGCTGCTTGTTTTGTCATCAAACAGGTAACTAATTGTTCTTTTCTACCCAAAGTATTCCCAAACCTAAAAGTGATCAATAATATCCTGGTGTCAGCTTTCCCTGGCAGTTGTTTCCACTACAATATTGTCTTTCCTGGTGATAGTGGAAACTTAAAAGGGAAAATGCACTTCTTATACAACACCTGATCTATCTTAGATTTTAATTTTTTCACAACAGAAGAATGGTATGTGTCATGGGCTTGCTTACAGAGTACTACAGAAGATAGGAAAGGAAAATTATTGTCAAACATTTTTATGAAAGAAAAATAATCTGAAATACAATTGACTTTAAAAGATATCTGAAGAGATGCTATTACCAGTCTTGGCTTCAGTTTTTTAATTTTAATATTCTGAAACAAAACATTAAAGTCAAGCAAAGTGTCAAACCACAGGGGTTTCCCTAAAGGGGATTCCAAATATTATAGTGCCTCCATTCTATATGGAAAAGAGGAAAATTAGCATTCCCAAATTTCATGCTGTTTTTGTAAGTATCCAAAAGCAGATGAGACTCAGTTGAAAATGAGTATATAAAAATGCATAGAGTAATGGATGGCAGAAATTTTTATTGATAGACAATCCTGATTCCAGGGTTTTCATCTGCTGACTCAATCTTGTTAAAAAAAAAAAAGAAAAAAAAAGTTTTAAAAGTTATATTCTCTGACTTATGATAAATACAAGACCCACACAAAAGATCTTTGTGCTCCTGAACTGTTTGAGAAATAAAACCTAAGGACATGTAAGCAATGTAAATTTGATCTATAATGAAAGTGAAGACACCTTTAATTGGTTAGGTATATACATGGGCTCTTTTCCCACTTTTGTAGGTTTAGAAACATTTTCTTCTGATGATACTGACAAGATACACACTACCAAGGAAAACAATTGGGCTACACACATAAGCAGATACACCAATTAAACTTCATGTTACCATACAGACAAAACAGGTCAATTGCTCCACATACTTATCTAATCCATTTTGAATAAAGATATTTTTGTATATATACACTCTGGAAAATAATCTCAATCAACTTCTAAAATAGTTTTGTAGAGTCTCCTTAAACAGCCTGACACATATGTGTTTATCCTAATTCATTGTGGGAGTTAATTATGATAAACCAAATAAAGCTATTTTCTTTCTGAATATGTACACTGTGCTTCAGTGCCACAGTGTTAATACCCTTTATTGCATCTTGTTTTCTTGAATTCTAACACTGAAAAAAAGATATTTTGTTTAAAAAAATAAAATAAAATTAAGCATGTGATTTTTAAAATAAACTGTCCTTTGAATAACACATTTTCAATTGACATACCCAAAGTTAAAGCACACACTTTCAGAATGTTGAAGGAAGGTCTTTAGAAATCTCTACTTGAATTTGTCTGTATACCTCAGATGGTCTTAATTAATACACTATTTCTGGCTGTGTAAGACCTTAAATTATTCTGTTAACCAGGGGGAAAAAAGGACATTCTATTGTGTGTTTGCAAATGTCAGCTTCTGAAATAATGAGCCCATATTTCTGAATTTCAGCTTGTTTTTCACTCCAGTTTGAGAACAAGGAAATGATCCAGCTTCAGGATTTATAACAGCAGCTGTGTGAGTTATGAAAGCACAGAGGTGTCATTTGGAGTGCATGAAGACCATAGTTTGCCTCAACTTTTGCCTTCAAACCAGCTGAGCATAATTTGCTTAATATTTCTGAAGACTGGACATTGTAGTTGATGTCAGGCATAGAAAGTGTCAAGCAAAAACCTATCTCAGAAACTTATGAGCAGATATATCACTCAGCATGAACAAGCTGGAAAGACTACAATGTTCACGGCAAATTGATAATGCAGCCGAATTTTAATGGAAATTTCAAAGGTATAAATCACATAATATCATACAGAAATATAATTTGCTACCCCATGACTCCACCATCTGGAAGGGGTCATGTTATACTATAGTTCCTCCTGTTTCTGTTCTTTGCTTTCACCAGAGCAATATCAAATCATCTTTACATCATTCTTACACCAGGAGAAACACAAAGAGCATTTATTGTGTTCTCCCATTTGACAAAATGTTTGGTGTAACTTCAGGTGCTTCATGAGATTGCATATTCGTGAAGACTTACAACTTTCAGCATCTGTATCCCATCCTAGAAATACCTTTCGATTTATTCCACAAAACACCTTTTTTACTGCAATGCATTCAGTTTCCTACTATGTCTAAGGGCACATCATACTGTAAAAGAAATGTTATTTGAATTCATCAATGAATCAATTTCTAGTCAATATGTAAAAACATTAAGGCATAGAACCACTTTAGCAAAGAAAAATATGAATGGATGGTAAAAAACAGCCTAAAAGTTACATTCTGGGGTCTGGACCAGCACCTAGGAATAAAAAAAAATAAGGGAATAAAAGGTGCAGTGTCCATGTTCACAGCTGATGTGAAAGGAAACAGGCCTAAAAGGAAATGAAGAGAAATTCTGGTCATCCCTTGTGGTAGCATGGAAAATTTTGCTTTCTATTTTCCAATCAGTTTGGGAATCAATGAGAATATCCCCATGAATACAGAAATCAGCTCTAGCTTATGTGATTTGTCAGCTCTCTTAATTTTAATGAAGTAAATATGGCACTTGGGCATAGATGCTTTTGTGGTATTAATCATTTGGTTTTCAAAATAGTTCCATGCTAGAGAATAGCCAATGTCATGCAGTAATTGATTCAGCAAATGCAGCCTTTTATGCTTTGAGTACCATAAATCATTATTGATCTTCTTAATTCTATAACAATTACTTTCACAATGATGTCTACCAACACTTGATTTATAACTTATCAACAAATAAACCAGAAGGTTTCAAATTTGTGCTACACTGGTTAGGTTGATGCAAACCATATGGTAATGTTATGATTTACTTATTAACTTACTCTTACAGTCAGGTTTCTCATAGAAACACACTACTATTTCTACTGGTGAATTCCAAATTAATCTCCCACCATAATTCACTGAACTTATGGTTTATTTGTCCCATGAAAGTTTCTTCCAGTAAGTGTCTAGACAGTTTCAGAAAAGTGTAAGAAAAGTAGAGGGAGTGGAGACACAGCTAACCAGCACTTGGTTCTTTACTTCAGAGAGTCTTTCAGAAATACTTTTTGCCTGTAATGAGAGCTGCCAACTCTCATGTTTCCATCCAGATTTATAAAATTCTTCCCACAAACACCACAGATTTTGCAGTCAAATGCGTACCCAGGGACATCCTCTTTTGTCTGAAATGGAAGTTCTCGTCAGCACACTGAAGTTTGAAACCAGAAGGCAAACAAAACTAAGACAAGCTGAAGACTTCAGTGAGGAGTGGTAAAGGTGTTGCACTTCTGCGAGATCAGTTGTCACAGCTGTGATTGGGATAACCACATCAAAAGGATGTGAGCACAGCATAGAACCAGATGCAGCTACAGTAGAAGCAGGAATCAACTAAAAACTCTACATATTATTTATATCAATGTGACACAATAAAAACCGTTGAATTGCGAAAGTCACGGGTGGCAAATGAGGCAAACCACAAGATAATGAAGAAAAAGAAAAAAAGAAGGAATAAGATGTACAAGATGAACAAATGGCATGGATTTATGAGAACAGAGAAAGCATTTACCAAAAGTTAAATGAGCAAGCTAAAGCAGCTTACAGTCACCCTCAGGAACTGGCACTCAAAGAGCAAAAATTTTCAGGTCTTCTATATCTTGGCCATAAGAAACACACGCTTTACTCAAGAAATAATTAATTGAAATGCAAATGTGTTTGTCTTTTGTATAAGCCATGCCTGTTTTTGCTTCTAAGTCTTTCCTGAACAAAGCCTTCTCTGTTCCATTTTATTAATTCGGAAATAAAATCCATACTTACGTCTGACTTGCAATAGGGCATGAACCAAGAGCAGGATCAGAGTTTGGTATGCTGTTTGGACTGGTTTCCTACCTTAGGCTGTAAACTTAGAATCATCAATACCATGTAAAGATCTTCCACATTTGCACTTTCTTTTGGAGTTAAAATACTTCTGCTCTTGCCAAGACTGGGGATTGCTAGATGCCTGATCTCCTCCAAGTCCACATCATGGTGCTGGCTTGCAGGACATAAATGAACATTACCTATTGACATGTACAAATTCAGAGACCTTCATAGCATGAAAACTCCTTCTGCACACTTTGGCCCAGATTCCATCTCTCAGTTAACTGGTGCAGCTCGTCTCATGTGTTTTAAATTCTTCAGTGGGCAAAGTGACCATTCCAAGCTGAAGCAGCCCCAGCCTATTTCAGTTCAGCTGCAGCCCGTGGGGAGAAGGCTATTCTAGGATGAAGTATTCCTAAGTGATATTAATCCACTAGCTAAGAAAAATAGGATTGTAATGTTTTCTTTGCATTATATGCAAGCACTACACAAGTAACCAAATTTAAATTAATGTCTTTGCTACTTGGAGGGGACTTTGAGAAATTACACAGAATCACAGAATATTCTGAGTTGGAAGGAACCCATAAGGATCCTCAAATCCAAACCTCAGACCTGCACAGGACCATCCCCAAGACCCACAAGGCCCCTCAAAGTAGCAAAGATATTAATCTAACCTATGTGGGGATGCTCCTTACTGTTTCCACAAATAAATGGTGTTAGCCAAGTCAGTTTAACAGACCCCAAAAGATTAAATGACTAGGACAAAAACTTTAGGAGAGAAAAACATAACACAGCTTCAGGCTTTGAGAAAGCAACAACCTTCACCAACTGAACTTTTTGCCTTTTAAACTAAAAAAAAAAAAAATAAAATAAATCACATCTTGTATTTCGATATGACACATTTAAGAAATAAAAAGAGGGAAACACTTAAGATGGTTATCTGAGTCTCACGTGAAGTTCAAAAGCACTATCTGATCTATGGTTTTCAAAATAAGATCAAGACTAGAATTAGATAAAAGTTAATCAAAATCTTGCTAAGCTTATATGAAACCCTAAGTACTTAAACACTAAAGGAAGAAAAGAACTGCTTTGAACACAGTGTTATGTCATTGCACTGTGGCGCAAAAAAAAAAAAAAAAGGTCATGATGTAATATTGCATTCTTTAAACAAAGAGGAATATCCTGAATGTAAGTAGTCATATACATCCACTCAGACTGAGGGACTAATTCAAGATTTGTCTGACAGAATTGTGTTGTTCCTTCTTAATTTCAGATTCATATTACTCAGGAACACATGGCCTTATATCAGAACAACTACTGACCTGTGTTGTATTTCCAGATGTGTCTGCTGGAGATCGACCAAATTACTGCCCCCACATAGCCACCTTTTTAAATTCTTATCTTATTCTTACCTATGTAGACTGTGAACTCTTTGCATTGACCCCCACTCCTCCAGTGGGTTTGTAGACCAGCAGCACAACAAGGTCTGCACCTAATTTAAGAATCCTTTATTAGAATACTAAACATGATTTAAAAGCACTTCCAACAACATATCTCAGAAAAAATCCAAAAGGCAGAGATGATACAGATGGATACTTATGACAAGGACAGACAACTCCATAGGAGACCTGCTGAAACACTGTGCTTGTTCACTTCAAAGGGCCCAGAGCAAGCTGATGTTATTCACCATTTCAAATTGCTCGGCTCTTAGAGTGGCACTGCTTTGTCTAATAACTTCAAAAGCTGCTTATTAGTCCAGCTTTGTAGGAAATGTCAGAGCTCTGTAGAAGAATGCCAAGAGTATAGAAGAAAAACACTGGACCATTTTAGGATGTTGAATGGCAATTACTGCCCTATAGAAAACCTTCTATAAACAAAACAAAAAGGGAATCTTAGAATTTAGCCACAAGGAAGAGATCACAACAGAGTTTTAAACAATACCTCTAAACATGAAAATTTGTTTCAGTTTTTAGACATTTAAGGAACTGTAAAAATACATATCCAATATGTTGCTGCTATGGCCTTCCCAGACATTTATCAACTCCCATTTCCCCACAGACAGAAAATGGCGCATTGAAAAGATCAAGCTTTCAGCCAAGGGTGAAACTCCTCATGGCTCCATTGTTTCCATGGACATAAATAAGAAAATTGTACCACAAGAAAAGTTATTATAATTGTATGCTACTTAAAAAATGCTAAAATGTCTGTATTAGGTAGTGGACTACATGGTGGTAAGCAGTGACACTGTTTAAAGGTGGTTTTAGTACAATAAACAACGGAGAAATTTTTTTGTTGGTTGTTTGGTTTTCAGTCTGTGAAACGAAAAAGGTGTAAATTGGTTAAATATGTGGTGAAAATGCGAGACATGAGAAAAACTTACAAAAATCCTTAAATACCGTTAAAGCAACTTTTTAACTTCTAAATCTTTAACCACAATAACTCTTAGTTTCCATTTGTAGGCATGATGCAAAATGAGCTTTACAAGAAACCCTAAGTTAAGCAAAAAGTAAAATTACCACTGGTTTCTTCTGCAGTACCATGGTAGGAATATGCAACAAGAACTTATTAGTTCATTTTATTTACACTGGGGATTTTTCACCAGAGGTTTGTGAGGTCACTGTTTTTCTCTTCAATGACTCTGCTGTGACCAAAAAAAAAAAAAAAAAAAAAAAATTCAAAGAAAGATTCTGACATCATGAATAAAACTTTTGGTTGTCCTTATATCTCAATTTCAAAAATTCCTCTAGCTCACATTCTTAGAGAAATTAATGGAAAGAATCAAATATTTAAAGACCTGGACTTTATTTTCTTCAGAATCTCAGTCTCATAGAAAGTCTTAAGTATTTCTGATACTTTTTTCTCAGGAACAAAATCTCAGTATATTTGACTGAGATGGTCAGTGATAGCCTAGTAAAGAAATAATAGATTTTTAAGGATTACACCTCAGCTACTTTAACCTTCAAAACTCTACTTTGTACACTAGCAATCTTTGAATATTCATTTTATATAAACCTACCATTACCAGTTAACAGATAAAAGAGAATTAGTGAAGACAGCGATGAATACATACAGTTATAAAGACATGACTTGGGAGAAGCTTACACTTAATAGCAATCAGTAGGAAAACTAGAGAGAATAAAGTCCTTCCTCATACTTTTTCTTGATAAATCCTCATCTGCAAAATGCTACAATATTTCAGATGCAATTTCTTCACCCTGATTTGTTTTTAGACATAGATTGTTTGAACTAGAAATCTGGGTTTTTAAAAGCTATGACCAAATACTCAGTTTTTAACATGCAGAATTATATCAAACCTCACTTAATTTGCATAATTCTAGTTTTTCCCCCATGTTCCTGCTTTCAGAATAGGAGCTAAAGGGAGGAAAAGAAACAGCTGGATACCAGAATATCAGAAATAGGAACAAAATTCAGAGGTTAATAGTTTAAAAGGAGTAATAAAGAGGTGGAAAAGAGTATGAAAGCAACCTTTGTGACATGATAGGCAGGTTCTGGGAGAAGGGTGCACTGCTCTGTGCAGCATGACAGTGCTTTTCCTTTTCTCATCCCACCTCCCCAGTCACAAGCCTCCTCAGGCCTGCAGAAAAATCCTTCTTGGAGATTGTTTCTCACTGAATTGGATACAAGTGTTTTCATAAGCTAAATTTGCTTTGTTCTCTGTGCAGTTCTAAAGTTGCTGGTCCTGTTGCCAGCCAAAGAAAAATATAATGAAAGCTCTCTAGAGACTTTAGAGGCCTGGAGGTTCCAGAGAGCAAGGAGGAAGCACTGTTGCTGTTTTACTGAAAGAAAAACAGTGGTATGGAGAATGAAGTGACTTCTCAAAAAGCACTTAGTTAGTGGTAAAACTGGAAACAGTATGAAGTAAACACCCATGCAGAACAAGCGTAGGAAAAAACCCTGAGTAAAATAGAGACAAAGAAAATCTCTTCCCCTCTCACTCCTCTTTATAAAATAACATCGAACATCCACTTCTGAAAGCTTTAAATACTATAGGGATGTTTGGGGAAGTCTGAAGCATGAATCCAATTTCTTCAGACAGTTCAGTAACTCATTGTTTTCATGGTAGCTCTGCTAGTTCAGACCCCTCCTAACACACTGCATTCCTATCGTGATGTTGAATTGGCTATTGTAGTAGTCTAAACAAAACTTTCTTCCAGTCGCCTTCCTTGGCTTATGGCCCCATCATTTATTATGCTATAGCGAGCAGCGTTAGGAAGGTAAACAGATCAGTTTAATCCTGTCTTGTTTAAACTGGCCCTTGAAACAGTCAACGCTTTAAAATCTAGCACTTAGTACTTAATGAAATATTTTATTATATGGTTTGGCCCTTATCTTTACGAACGTCTTGATTTATACAGAGAGCTGCGAACTCATGAGAGATGATGTTTTCTAAGGGCCAACAAGGGATTCTTGCAGAAAGAGAGCAGTAAATTTGGCTGACATCTCATAGGTCTGACATGCCAGACTGACTACTTGAATGGCCCCACAAAATTACCTGTCAGCTCACTCCCAAAGGGCTTTCCCAAGAAGTGATGGCTCAGCCATCTAAAACATGGCATTCCCAGTTCCCAGACACTCTCTCTCATATGTGCTGGAAGCATCACATGTTTACAATCAACAGCTGAATTTTTAGTATGATGAAGTCTCAGCTGTTTGCCAGCTGGAGCCAGGAAACATGCTTTGTCTTCTCCATGCCCAAGGGGGTAGATGGTTTGCCACAGCAGAGTTGTCTAGCCTGGAGTTGTCTGGGCCAAGAAGGAAATTCAGCAAACAAGAGGGAAATGTTGAGGCGGAAAAGTGGGAGGACTGGTTTGTGAATGTCAGTCTCTTGAAGGGTTTGTGGTTCCACTTGGCTGACTCCAGTTCTCAGGAGAAGAGGGGTCAGGGGCATTGGTGGTGAAGGCTGGATTCCAGGAGGAGGATTACAATTTACCTCCCAACTAGACTGGACAGCAGCCAATGCAGTGCTGCATCAGACTCTTGCATGTTGAGGAAACCATGGGAGTGAAATCCTGAATTTTCTGAATTATAAACTTCAGCCACAGAGATTGTTTTTTGTGTTTCCCAGAGTCAATACATAATCATAGAATAATATACGTTGAAATGGAACTCTAGATGTAAAATCCACATGAAGTCCTTGCAAGAGAAATCTTTCTCTAGATTTCTCCTTCCACTGACAGCCCCTTTGCAGCTCCAAGCTTTCCCTCTCTACCAACCCTAACTCTAGGCACTGACTCAGCCGTACAGGAAGCCCCACAGCCCTCCCACACAAGCACAGCTTCGGAAGGGAAAAGTCTACTTGCAGACTGCCAATTTCTATGGCAGCACCTTTACAGCCCTACTCTTGCCCAATCCCAGCCTAAGGCACATACATGTCCTCAGCCTTAGCTCAAGTTACACAACATACTCCCACATGAAGAAGTTCTCAGGGATAACTTTTTGGCAGCTTCTCCCCTTCATTGGCAGCTCATTTACAGCCAGAGTCTACTTGCAGCCCTAAGCTTTCTCTCTCCTTCGTTTACCACCCTAACTCTAAGCATTAGCATGGACTAAACCTTAGGTCAAGCCATAGCCTAGATCCATGTGAAGTTCTCAGCAGACAGTATTTTTGGCATTCCCACTGCAAATGCTCCCATAGCTTAATCTCTCTGCCATCCCCAATCCTAAAGAGAATCCAAGTTTGCAAACACCGATTATTCAGTGTCATTTCACTCTAATCCACCCCAAGGGACTTATTAACAAGAACCTGGGTTACCCTCCCCTCCTGGGGCAGGTCATAGCAGGCAGCATCACCCTTCCTTTGCTAGTCCTGTGCTACTTGAAGCAGAACCATAAATACACTTTTCAAATTTGCTTCAATCACTGTTTGAAATTAACTTGATGTGATATTTTCAGAAAGTGTAACCAATCTGATTTTGCCATTCATCATTTATCAAGATACTAATCCCACATTTGATTAGTGGATTTGGAAGATTCCAAGGAGGTTACTATGCCATTATTAGTCCCTTAAACACCAGTTTTTGCCTAAATAGTGCCAGAGCCAAGTATGTTTCTTGAACAAAGATGGTCACTGGATTACTTTTGTCCCACATATCCTTATTCTGACTTCTGGTAGAAATGGATCTCTAGACAATAACTTAAGGATCATAAGGATTGCTCAAAGCTTTTACTCTGTAAATAGTTGTGAAACATAATAGATGCTCTTCTGGTATAAAATCAGCTCAGCTCAAGCGCAGCCAATGGAGTGACAAATTATGCTGGTTTACCTATTGTTAAAATATTATGCAGCATTGCATAAAATATAGGTAATAATCTATTACAAAGGCACTCTGAGGTTCATTTATCAGAGGGTTGATGAGCCCTTTAGGAGCTCTGGATGAAAGGATGTATGCATTGTAACAGGCCTGTGTCCACTTGGCTTTATGGAGTTGGGAGTCAAATTGAACCTCAGTAGGCTGAAGGCAAACCTTTGGACAGTTTGGAGACCACACCTGAGCAGGTGCCTCAACTAGACACAGCACCAGCAGGAATCTGTATATTACCACACCATGGTGGCCTCACATCCTTCCCTGGAGCAGGTTACAGCACCACCTCTCAACCAGCTCCCCAGCTGGTGATCCATGGGGCACCTTCCTCCCAGGCATCCTGGCACACATCTCAAGCCATCAGGCCTGCTGTGTTGTGCATCCAGCACGCAGGATCCCGTGGAAGCCAAAAGGCATAACCTCACCACAGAAATGCGGGATTTATTGTTCTAGTTGATAAGATGGGGAGTATAATCCAGACAGTCTAACTCTTGCCTGGATTTCAAATTAATTTTTTTCTTCAAATTCCATGCTTTCTCCAATTCTTACACAGTTTCAGGAGCGTGTCTTCCAGGATCAGAGGTTGTATTTTTTAACACTCGAGTTGTCTAGAGTGAGCAGAAAGAATTCATTCCAAAAATAGACAGTTATACAGAAGGAGCAGAATCACCAACTCCTGCCTTCATCTCAGATCTTTAAAACACAGATGATTTTGGTCTTGGATAGCACTGGGTTTAGACCTCTGAATGCATTGAAAAGGGAGAATGAGGCTTTGAAATTTGGACACCAAGACCATGTGTGAAATCAGATCAGAGAACAGAAAAGAGGTCCTGGTGCCTATGCAGTGTCAGTAACCAATGCTGGTGGGCTACAGGACTCTCTATCACTCCGTTTATTAACCCATATTAAGGACACCATACCCAGGCACATCTCATTGTTATTTTCTGCTTAAATGGCAATGAATCCACATAAAGTCAATTCCAGGCCAAGACCAGCTGCAGTGGGGTGCAATGCTCAAAGCAGCTGGAGGGATTAAAACCTGTAAGTCACTGATACTACTCTGTGAGAGTTCAAACCAAGGTCTTGATCAACTACATTCCATATAAACCAGATAGAAGAGAAAGACAACACTAAGTGAGACAGACATGGAGAGACAGGAAGAAGCCAGGGAAAAATCTGGGAGTGAAAGCAAGCTCTCCTCACTCCCACCTTTGATCCTTATTCACTGGACCACTCTGGTCTAGACACAGATATGTATTTATTATTATGTATTTAGGATATAGACAGCACTTAGGCACAGTTTTATGCTATGGATTATGCTATCTCTAACCTCTTCATAAGGATAGTAGCCACTCTGCAAATGCAGCCCAGTAGCCTTTTTCCTAGAGATGTGGAAAGTTTGTGGAGGCAAAACGCATTAATCAACACCAATTAACACAATCTGTTCACTTTTTCCAGTAATTTGACAGATGCATCCAATGTTTTTCAAATGAAAACACACCTCTACTCAGCAGCTGAAAGAGAGATGCTTTGAAGTCGAGTTTTTTCCTGCACTTTTTGTAAAGAGCTTTACAGTCTTTGTGAAAAAAACCCCCAACACAATCTTTGTCAATGCCAACTATTTTGCTTATTTTTGCATTTTTTCATTGTATCTTTTTCAGCAAATGTTTTTAGGTCACAGATGCCAGGGAGTGGTAGAAATATGTAGGTGCTTTGCATGTTTGCATGAACAATACATTGTAGGCTTTCATTCACTTGAAAAAGTGGCCTAAGGCTTAAAACTGGACACAATTACGGACCTGTATGCTTTAAATCATGTTACTTGAAAGCTACCAAATAACAAAAAAGTGTCACAGAAGAGTTGATAAGTCTCATGTGTAAATAAATAACATTTGTACAGAAAAATATTTAGTTGGACATGCTTTTTAGGATTAAGTGCAATCTGAAAACTCCATGTACAAATAACGAAAGTAATTCAAATCCAAACATTACCCTACATACAAACTGTATAAATAGCTGTTCCTCTCTACTTTTCAGCAGAAAGAAAAGGAAGCTCTTGAATCTAAATATCCTGTCTGTCAGTATATTCCAGTGTAAATACTGCTTTAGATCTCATAGTCTGAGCACTTATAACATGTAACAACATCAAAGCACTTGAATACCTCATAGCTTTCCATATTTTGCATAGAAAGGAATCAGTTGCTCCTTGAGGATTTCTACTACTTCCCAGAAACAGGAAGATCTGTAAATAAAATGGCTTTCAGTAAGACCCATCAACACTGGACAAGCATTACCACTTCTGTTGCTTGGATGGAGGTTTATGACTACTCATGACAACAAGACCATTTGAGAAAAGTGGCTGCTATTAGGGGGTTAGAAGATTGTTTCATTAATTTTTATTAAATGCATTATTTTAGGGTGAGAGACATATTGATTCATAATTTAGTTGTAAATGGTGTTCTGAAAGTGCCAGGTCTACCTGATACATGAGACCCTAAGGAAGCCAGTCCATGCAACTTACTGAAACTCCTCTGAACTGAGCACTCCCCAGACTCACGTCCAACACCAGAGGCTCAGCAGAGGCTCTGTTCACCCCCAGCTTCCAGGACCCAAATTAGGCATCTCCACTGGATACTGTTTGGCCCCATGTCCATCCTGAAACTTGTGCACTGTCTTCCTCTTAAAGACCTTTTGCCATGATTGATATTGACACAAGTTAAATACTTATGTCTGCACAATCCCCATAATTGAATTTTCCTTTATATAATTTATGACAAATTCCTTTACATGCTGCCTAGGCAGTTTTAAGGCATTCAAATTTATCCCTCCCCAAGCTCTTCTGCTATTTTCAAAGTGGTTTAATTTTTGTCACATGCAATTTCTGTTTAGTGCCCAGACTAAATAGAGAAGACTAAACAGACTCCTGTATCTAGTGAAGTATGATAAACATCTCCATCTCCAACAACAGTAGAAGCACAGTGAAAAACGGGAAAATATTTTAAAACCTAAGATTTATATGATGGATCACAGAGCTGAAGGATGTCATACTAAATATTGAATGCAGTAAGTAAAACTAAGAATAGGCTGTTCATGCATGATCCATATGCTGAAATCTAATATAATAAATATTTGTCCAAAACTTTTGAATAATGAATGTGCCTAAAAAATGAATTACTCACTTAAAGACAGTTTCCACCTAACAAAACACAGCTAAATTCAGAAAAATATTCACTGCAATAACTGTGACTAATTCTAGTAAAGGGTAATGTCTGTTTCTTCCCTGTCTTACATAGGTCAGAACTGGCTGGAAAAATTGACATTTCATTCAAAGGCTTTAATTATCACAGAAAGTTATATTTTATACTGTATTTCTCTCTTCCAGTCAAAACTGGTCTGCTTGTCACTGAAACCTCCCAATGTGCATCAAATTCACAGCTACTGCACACAGATTTTAATATTCCTGAGTTCAAAAACCCACTCAGCTCTCAATCCTGCCACTTAAATTTTTTTAGCAATATTTTGCTAATTACTTCGGCGCTAATTAATGCTGTCTATTGGCCTCTCTCTGTGTGCCCTGGAGCCATTTGTTATGCTATTTTAGTACAGAGTTTTGCTACTCATTTGGTTCCCTACCTGGCACCATGAGGGATGCTGGGAGAAAGGCTGGAGCCTCTGCGGTTTCCCTGCAGGGTTCAAATCTCTGCTGCAAACTTTAGGCTGCAGCCCAGTTTGAATTAAGAAAAACATGCTGACTCATTGGCAGGTTTGGTGCAGCTTGTTTCTGTCACACAGCAAGGGACTGGTTTTGTTGAATCTTGAAAGAAAAACTTACGTGTTCCCAGTGGCTTGGTAGAGGATACCAAGCACTCATGTCAGAACACTCATTTTTCAACATTTTAAAACTGTAAATTATGTCTGAAAAGATAGAATTCAATTAAGGTGAATATTGCAGAGTCTCTTGCTGCTGCTAGTCACTGTTTCTGGCAATTGTCATCACTTATGACATAAGAAACAGCATGGGAGTCCAATGTCAGAGGTTGCATATCAGCTTCTATCCTGTCAGAAGAAATTTAATATTTAAATATACAGTCAGAATACTGATCCTGGAATAACACCAGTGCAATGCAATGAAGAATCAAGCCTTTAATATTTAACATTCAACATTTAAATACAAACTCCCTTCTTCTGATTGGATCAGAACAGAGTTTTTAGTTGGAATTTCAGATGCCACTCAGATACCACTTTTTTGGGTTTTGCTAATCTGAGTATCAGACTCAGCAGACACCAGGAAATCACCTCTAACTGGGTTCCTGGGCCAGACACTGGAGGTGGTAGAGCAAGGAACACAATCCTCCTGCCACCTTCACAGAAGGAGGAACACAGCTGTCCAGCACAGTGCTCCACACTTACCAGGATGGCCTTGGTCAAGCAAGGAACAAGACCAGCAGAAGATGGGTAACAGTGAATCGATACACCAGAAGTCACTCATGGGCTGCCTAACCCTGTGGGTCAGGTTGGCACTGACAGTGATGAATTCTCCTTAAACATTACACTCACTTCTGCACACTCTCAGTTGTACTGCCCCTCCACACTTCAACTGTGCTTCAAAAGGCCTTCTATTTTGAAATACAATTGATAAGTGATGAAAATGACTCCTGGTGTACACTGGTGTCCAGAAGGATCATGCAAACCCACAGGCACAACCTCGGTTCCTAGGCACAGAATTCCACTAAACAGTTTAGGAACATCAAATGGAGATTGTATGTGCTCCCTGTCCCTCATTGTAACTTCCTGAGCATCATGAAGCAGCTACTTCAGCAACTGTGGCCTCACCTCTGGAGCACGTTCCTTTCATCAGTCCACAAGAGCTTGGGCTTTGCAAAGGTCACCCCTCTGCATCCACTCTGGTCTAATATCTTGTGTGCTGCTTTATTGCTCTGTGTCTGAGCACAGCACCACAGCCCTGCTTCCACACAGTGATAATAGCTCCTGCACCTCCCAGTCTCTGCCCATTTCACCTTAGTCACTAGTTAGAGACAAAACCAGGACTCTAAACCAGTATATAATACATATAGCGTTTGTTATTGCATATTCCCTGTGAAATTCAGCAATCTTTATACTGTAATGTGAGAAACACACAGTAAACCCAATCCAACAACTTCAAATTCCAGCCTGTGTACATCTAAAATAATGACAGATCACAACATTCAGCTCTGCAGAATCTGTTACTGCTCTAAGTAGTACACATCCATAGAGGTAAATCTCTCTGCCAGTGGACAGTTAAGACTGGGTTGAATTCAGCACATAGTATTGATTTCACTGGAATCCAGTGATAACATGATTGTTATCTTCCATAATTAAAAAAACCCAACCTCCTTGTGAGATTAGGAACAGAAAAATGGTGAATGACAAAATTAACTTTTATAGCACTGTTACCTCTGACACTCAGGGATCCATTTTTGAATAATATTTTTCATCCTATGCCCTGAGGCTGGCAGAGTATTGGCAAGAACCCCGTGCTTCCTTGCATGGCACGTCAGCTATAAATTGAGAGACTAAAACAGTGACCCACAGCCAGTCTTGGAAAATGGCATAGTCTGAACAGGAAGGGAAAAAAATATATATACCCTGGCATTGAAGAAGGAATGGCTCAGTGAATGGAATTGTAGAAACTGATGGGTGCTCTAAGATTTGAGCTTTATGACAAGACATTTTATGTCAGGCCCAGGATCTTCCCTGTAGCAGAAATGAGACAGTGAAGAGAATACGAGGGACAACTTCACATGAATTAAAAGCTAAGAAATACCTTGTAAGAAGGAAAACAAGTGGATGAGTTACATTATAAAAGTAGAAGATGAGAGAGCACAAAGTACACAGCAAAATGCAGAAGGCTATAAAAATCATCTTGAGGCTGGGTTTGGCCCAGAAGAACAAATGAATACCTCTCAAACTGAGCAGGTTCTTCAAGCATGGGACAGCAGAAATCTGTTTAGCCATCTTCTGTAGGCAGGAACATTATGGTAACAGGGAAGGGACTCTCTTACTGCTAAGGCTCTATGTGAAATAAAATGCTTTTTCTGAATTGTCTCGGAATGAGCATTCAGAGCCACAGAAATTATCTTTTACTGGCAACCCTCACCTTTTGCAAGATTTGCTGCAGCCTTTCTGTTGGCATTTCTAGGTCAGTTTTGAACGACTGAACATTCAGAGCCTCATTTCTAACACTTGAGAGTTTCCTGCTCAGCCTATAGTTCATACTACTGCTGGGACTTCTCTCCCTTAATTACATTGCCTAAAGTTGTCTTTTCCTTTAGGTCATATATTTATCGTTTCCTGTCCAAAATGAATTATACTTCATCACAGCTACTGGCATTTCTGTTCAGCAGTTGGCTTTGGCTCTTTTTTCTGTTGGACAAGCTGCAGGAACAGTTGTCTTTGAATAATATTTATTAAAATTGTATAATGGAACTAATTTGCATTCCTGTTATGTCTACCATTGGGCTGATCCAGAAACAGACCCTCTAGGAACTGGTGAATTCTCTAAACTCTCCCTGAGGTAATGTGGATTTGCAGAGACCCCTTGCCTCATACAAAAGAAGTCAAGGATCTGGCAAAACCAATAATTTTCTCTCAACCTGAAAGCCATAAGAAAACATAGTTCTATAACCTACTCAATTCGCTCAAGCTAATTCAAGAGGGAATGCTGTGGGCTGTCATTTGTAATTTGGTTTCTTTTCCAGAATATGCAAACATGTCAACTGAACAGAAGTAGATGTGCCATAGAGAGGTTGACAGGATTTGTCTTTGTACTGGTATAGGGTAACAGAGCTAAAAAGCCTAATTTAAAAAAAAAAATCTCCAATGCCACATTTCTAGCACAATAATCCTATTAGATTGCTGAGACCTAATTAGGATAGGCTCCAAACATTGCAAATGGAGGATAAAGTTCAGAATATACTTGCACCAAGGTTAGGACAACATACCCTGTTTGAGAGAAAATGCACCATCTTACCACCTATACTGGAAAACTTCTTGAAGTACCTGAAGAATAATGTGGGTCCAAAGGTCTTGCTCTCCTGTGTTCAGAGGAGAGGGTATTTCCTTAAATTTAAATACTTGGGTCAAATGTCCACATTAATGAGTTTTACATTTCTAGAATAGGCACGGTAAGATGGTTAAGGATTTTCAGAAGTGCTGCACCTCCCACCTGAGGCATTCCAGTGAAAGTGCTCTGCATGTGAGAAGAGAACATGGCCAGCAGGATCTCACCTTGAAGAGTCGGGGTTCAGCAGCATCAGTAACAAAATGTACACTATGGTGTCCCATTCCTACCTGCAACATCAGATATGTTAAACCTACTCCCTCTTTGTTTCCTGTCTATATCATCCACTTATTTCTTTCCTTTCTTCCTGGTTACAGCTAGGATAAGGTTAATTTCCTTCTTAGTAGCTGCTACTGTGTTGTGGTTTGGATTTACTAGGAGAATAATGTTGACTGAACGCTGATGTTTTGGTAGTTGCTAAGTAGTGCTTGCCCAAAGTCAAGTATTTTTCATGTTCTGTCAGTGAGGAAGTGACAGGAAACTGTGAGGGAGCATGGCTGAGACAGCTGACCCAAAGTGGCAAGAAGGGATATTCCACACCACAGAGCATCATGCCCGGGACAGAACCCGGGCAGGTGCCGAATTCTGCTCAGGGATGAGCTTTGGTCAGCAGGTGGTGAGCAATTTTACTGTGCATCACTTCTTTTACTTGAGTTGCATTCCTCTCTCCTTTGGTTATCTCCTTTCTCCTTACAATTATTATTATTTTACTTTATTTCAATTATCAAACTGTTCTTATTTTAACCCACAAGTTCCACCTTTTTTCTGATCTCCCCATCCCACCAGGGGACTGTGAGTGAGCAAGAGGAACTTAGCTACCAGCTAAGTCATAGATCCATGACTTTTCCTCTTTTATTTTTAAACACCATTCATTCAAGTATGTTCTAATTATTTACTGGTTATTCTGGACATGAAGGAAAAAATGAGCAAAAGCTTAACAAGAGGAATGATTGGCATGGCCAAGGTGCAAAAGAAGCCAAGACCTAGAAAACAGACAATAATTCTGTGCTTCATTGAAATCTTAAAATGAAATTTGGTCATACAGAGCATAAAAGAAGAAAGGGCACATTTTCCATCAAGATATTTTTATAAAGGACAATTTCATTAGAACTCTTTGAATCATCTTTCAATGGTCTGCCATTGAAATAATAAGTTTAAAATGAACTCTGCTTCTTAATTAAGCTGCAAAAGCAAAAGCTTGAAGAGATTCATATACAAACAAATTTTTCATTTCCTAATGGCCTTTCCCAAGACAAATTTATTCTGAGCATGTTATTACAAGGGTAAATCTTTCCAAAAAGCATCACTTAGGTTTCAGAGGAAAGGTACTATCACATCATTTGTGATAGCAAGAGCTAAAACATTGAAACTGTAGTAGAGAAAAAGTTTACAGTTTGCACAGTAGGAAAACGTTGTTCTGAATAAACAATAGAAATTCCCAAGCAGTATTAAAAAATTAGTGAAGAAAATGCCAGATCTGTTACCAATAAAGTAGAATATACTAAAAATTCACAGCTCTTGTTGAAAATTTATAGTATGTTGAAAGCTGATGATCAAGAGCTGAATAATTTATATATTAATAAGAATACTTAATATTAATTGGCAATAAATAGGCATAAAATATAATTATATGGTAGATTAATTAAATAAAATCACATAATTAAATATATGGTGAATTAAATATTGATTCCTTGATTAATTGTTGGTTTAAAACAACAAGTAATGAAATCCAGTAAGTTTTGAGTTCAACAAGTATTAAAAACTGCATTTGACTTCCATTCCCACTTCTTTAGAGATGCAGTGAAATTCCAGGTGCAACTGATGGGTTCTTTAAACTTATTTTTGCCAGCAGAGCCTCTAAATCAAGGTGCAATGTAGTGTCAAGGTCAGTTTTGTGGGCAGACACACAACAGTATGATTTTTTTGGTATTGATAACCACAAAGTTATCAAGATTAATGCAGGCACCTAACAGCTATTTGTCCAGGCCCCTTTGTGACATCGGAAACAGCTTAATAAGCCTGATTTTTAAAAGGAAATGAGAGTTGTTGCAACAGAGGGAAGAAAAAAGCCTATTAGCATCTTGGTTCAATTTCTGCCCCAAATTTGACACTTAATTGCCTGTTACTTCCAAAAGGAAATCTTAATTCTGAAGAATAATGCGCATTACATCATTCCTATTTACACAAGTGTTTATTGTGAGAATACTCGTTCAAGATGAGCTATTTATTTTTTTCCTTCTGTTCTTCAGGGACATACATTCCCCAATTAATACTGAATTTACCTATTGATAAAAACTCTCAGAAGCCCCTTATGTTGCTGTTGTGGCTTTTTATCCCCCGAGTGAAGACAAAAAGGGAGGCAAGTTGCATCACGTTTAACACAGAGCAGCAAGAACATGGCAGGACATTTGACAAGCTACCTCTTTTCAGCAGCTCTGCTGCAAATCTGAGGAGATTTGAGGTTGCTTCCCTGGAACTGATTAAGTATCTTATTACTATTTTAAATAATCTTTGATCCTTCACACTAATGTTTCTGTTCCTCTCAAAAGAGGATACTATATCTTTAAAATACAGCATCTGTTGTGGTTATAATACAGAGCATGTAAGGGACTGGTTTGATTTATTTTTGGGAGGTGGCTGGGGACACAATTCTTTGTCAATTATAAAAATAAAAAAAAAAGTTTGTGTTATTTAAAGAGCAAAATGTTGAAGCATCAGTCTCAAAGTCAGTCACAAGCTTCCATCCTGTCTTTTGCCTAGTTGGTATTTTAAAATATGTACTTTTATTTCAGAGAGGTCATCTGAAAAACTAAAAGGGATAGCAGCATTGGATCAGACAACAACAACAAAAAAAGATTCCTGCACTCTAAAACCCTGATCTAATGCAACACAACATTTTATTAGATCCAGGATCCTCCTAGTTTGAGGGAAATACCATACTTGTACATTCATATTAACAAATTAAGTCCTTCGGAAAGGGAAATTACTTGCTATGTCTTGCCATTGGTTTTATCTTGTGTTGCTGTTACAACACTAAATTACTTCACTAAGACAAATCACAAAGTTTTAGCACTGAAAGGATCATCCGGCCACTTCAGCAAGGTAGTGGCTCCAAAGAACAGTGGCACTGACCTTGAGTGCATTAGTACAAAACAGCAATATGCTCAAATCCTAGTAGCAAAAATTAAAAAAAAGATTATGAGAAACACAAGAATTAGAAGAAAACTGTCTTGGCCAGTAAGAAAGAAGTGACACCAGAAGATACTTTATTACTCTGTGTATGGAAGTGATAGTTTGAGATTTAAGCCACACTGTAGAGCTTACCCTTTTGATAGACTCATAGAAGGTTATTTTCTTCCTTTCTGGCACAGAGAAGGTAAGAATGACCACTAGGTAAAATATATTTCTGGTTGTTTTCCAGGATATTGTGCTAGGGTCTTTGGTGAAAACATGAGTTTGCACAAATTTTTACTAATTCTAAACTTTCATAAAATAAACCAGAATAGGTCTTTGGTTTTTTTCCTAAAGTAATCAAAAGCATACAACAAAAGGAAATTCTTTAGTTTCAGTACTCATATTTTCAATTATTGTGAAGAGCTGGGGAAATAAAATCTTTTTAAATTAAACTATAGCTATTAAAGAAATGGGAAGTCTTTGTAATATGAGAAACTCCTTTTGATTCACTTGTATCATTCACAAAAAATCCTAAGATGTGTGTAACTACTGGTCACCATTTCTCAGTTGCAGAAAATCACAGCCTGCTTAATCCACAGGGTAGCATGAAGATAATCATGAATATCTCCACATTCTTTTTGCAGCTAATCACAACAAAATGTCAATATGATGCAAACAATGAGGGCTGCAAATAAGTCCAATCAGTCCTAACCAAGAGGCAAGTTATTTTAAAATATTTGGTGATCTGAAAAGCAAGCTTCATGTTTTTGTCATTTACATGTTTGAGGCAATTTGTTTTTCTCAAAGTTACCACAAAAATATGTTCCTGCTGATAGCCCAAAATTACCAACTGTTTTATGACAAACATACAGAAGGCAGATGGGTCTAACAGAGGTTGTAGAGGTAAGGTTGATACTGGTATTTAATAATTTATGAGTGATTTGAAATCAAATAATTTAAAATCTGTTTTTTACTTTAATGTTTGTATGCTTAAATTTTCCATGTATATATGAATTTGCTAAAGTTTCTCCTTGGTAACTATGTCAATACTGTCTAAGCTTGTAAACACAGCAAAAAAACTCTGAAGGGAATGCAGAGAGAATTCCCATTACAGATCTCAAGAGTCACAAGATATTTCAAAAAGCCAAAGTAAACAAATAGAGGCAATGAAAAAAAAATAGATCAGTTCTAATCACTTATTTCCAGATTTTAGCTTGGTAAGTATGTTCAGTGATGGAAACAGAAAGGTAACATTGCCATATCATGACAAGCAACAGAACAAAAGAAATCCCAGCACTCAAGACAGTCCATATGCATTTCTTGCCTGGTAATAGTTCAGGTTTTGCACTGCTAAGTGCAGAATTCCATTTAGCAATTCAAGGAAAATAAACTCACGTCCTACATTTCATCAAAATCTCATTTTCCTCCCCTCCCCCGACCAGCCCCTCATTTCTATCCAGCCATCTCACTCCACAAAGCAACTGAATTCAAATTGGCTACAAAAGAAAGTAATCTGGTGCCATAACAAATTATGGCACTCAAATGTCTTCTGTCTGAACTAAATTGGGGAGTGCACGTTTTAGTGCCCTCAAAAACTCCCTGTCACCCCTCCCTGAACTCCTCTTCTCTTACACTATACGCATGATTGTACTACTTTTTCCTCCTCTAAGTACAGAGTACCGGGATAAAACCAATCTCATTTTCTCTGATGAAGAAAAATCATGACATATCACTCATGGATGAGAAACTCCCTCTGTGGACTGACCTGCCTCCATCTGCTTGAAATTAGAGAGCTGTCTGTGTCATATCCTATGTGTTCAAAAGGAACCCACATCCACCTCGGGGTCTGAGATGCCAGAACGGGCAGCCTGAATGTTTGGCCTTCCTTTACTTGCAAGACATTTGCCCTACCTAAGAGAGAAGACACACACAACAGTGTGATTGTGTTCACACATGCACACACACAAGCACAACAACAAGCACTTGTCTCACAGTCAAACACTACCCTGTATTTTCCAGTCCATAGCCCAAAATTCTTCTAAAAATGCTGCCATGTACCAGCCCTATAAAAAAACCTCTGAATGGAGGTAGAGTCCAGAAGATGGGATAACACTGGATACAAGATGAAACTGCTCTACACAAAGGGCTGGGTCTGTACAGGCTCGCTATTAAATGTTATGCTACAAATACTACTTTCTAAACAAAAATTCATACAGTTGCAAGCCATACCAGTGTAGGGAAAAGTCATCTTGTCCTTTAAAAGAGCTAGTAAGTAATCTTTTTGCAATGACAACTTTTTTTCCAGCAGTTTGTGAAAATAAAATATGAGTGATTCAAGCCCTAGCACTTGCAGGCACCAATGGCTTAATTATTTAACAGTTCCTGGACTGCTGATATTTCCAGCTTGTGGACTTAGTTACAGCCTCATATCTAGGGAATTGTGTTAGTGAAAACAGATTATTAAATAATGAAATACAGGCTTTGAAAAGCCTCTGAGATGTTTACCTTTAGGAATACGGCCAGCATTAAGAGATTTCTAATAAAATATTGAATGAATTAAGGGACTTCCTTTTTCTGTATGCAGAGGTTACATTTAAATCCCCTTACTGCATTGCAGCCTTAGGCAACACAACCTGACTTGACATTCTGTTGCCTTGAAAAGGATGAAGAAGCCAGGTTTTCCTACATGAAAGGCAGGCAGGACTTTTCCTTCTACTCTTTAGCTGTTCTCTAGGCTCCCAAGTTGAGAAGGGCTGTAACCACACAACTAAAAACCCTAGAAAGACTTTGCTTGACTTTCACTGGATTTTAAGTGTATGTGTGTTTATTTTTTGGCACAGAAGCTACAACAAAGCTAACGTGTTTGTGAAGCTCATAACTGAAGCAGCCCTAAGCCATGTCAAACCATACAGGTCTTTGTAAGAGCAAGAGATCCTGGCCAGCAGTGAGCACTAAAAAAGGAGACTAAAGGCCTGCAGGGTCATTTGCCTCATCAGACAACATTGATGCAAGTCAAAAAAGCCCAGGTTTCTACTGACTGTTCAAAAGCAAAAAATATGAGAATTTTTGAAAGTATATTCCTACCATTTTCCCCCTTCCAAAATGTTAATCTTCAAAAACTCTTCAGTGCATGAAGTACTACAACCTCAGCTCTGTAACACTTTCCCTGAGACCTCATCTGTGATCTATTACCAGCACTGCAAAAGTCACTTGATTCTTTGATCAAATACAAAAGTCATAGAAATACATCTTTTAACATCTCAGCTTCAACTAACCATACCATTCTCTCCCTGAACCACTCTTGCTAAATACTGGCAGCCAGCTCCTGTCACTGCAGCTTTTCCTGACACACCAAGTATTTGGCTGGTGTAGCCATGTGATAAGGTATAAAAGGGTGAAAGGGTGCATGTACTCTCCCAGGTGGAGGCTGTCAAACACCAACTCTGCTTCCCCACCTCCCCCCAAACTCCTGCAGAGTGAGCCAACTTTGGCTGGGAAGCTGGGCAAGTGCCTCAGTGATAATGGCTGTGCCAGAGGTGACACTGCTGGAATCCTCAGTGTTACTGACACAAAATATGACTGTGTCATGATAACACCAACTATTGTGATACTTGCAAAACCAACAAGTGCAAAAGGATTTAGATATCTGCAGCTGGGTATGGGGTTTTTTAATTCACAAGACTCCTGCTTCGAAGAACTTGATCTTACTGGGAAGTGCTGCAAAGTGGTCTGTGATCTCTGCAGAAGGATTTGTCTGTGTAGTCTACATGAAGCATCAATGGCATAGAGACCCACTCCTTTTCATCTCCTGTACTGCCAGATCCTACACCTCTCCCAGATTCATTTCATCACTCTTTGCTTGGAATCTGCTTGCCTCAACAAAAAATATTCTGGCATTTTGTGGGGAAAAAGAGCTGATGTTTGACACTGAAGGAAAGAGTACAGAGAGACTTCCCCCTGCCTATTCCTCTCCCACACTAGTGTGGAAAGGCCTGTCATGCTTCCAGGGGAGGAGAAGAGACAGAAAAGCAGGAAACAGCAGAATGAAACTGGCCACCCCAGGGTGTGTCATTGCGACTGTGCAGCATCTTGTGACTTGTGCTGAAAGAACTAACACAAAAATACAATTGCAGACATTCCAGTGCAGAAATATTCCCCTTGTGCTTGTATTTGTTTGCCATATTGGTTTTAAGCTGGTATTAAGAGGGCAAATAAAGTGTTTATTCACCCTTAGAACTCACAAATCTTATCAGAATAATTCTTTTTCTGAAAACTCTTGGTGGAGCATATACATTGTTTAAAATAATTTAGTCTTCTCTTAAGCCATGTCAGAGAGAGCAAAGAGAGAAGGCATGACTGTCCAAAGCCCAAAGCTGGATCCAAAAGGATGCTTAGCACAACTGCACTGACAGTCTCACATCAGCTGGCTTGCAGAGAAATAAACTCCAAGCTCTTAACCCTGACAGAAGAAGAGGAAGAAGGAGCATTCTTTTCCACCAAAAATGGAATAAATACAAACTTCTGCAAAACAGAGTATATAAAGGACTCAAATCTAGAATAAGGTGACTTGATACAAAAAAGGGATAGACTCTGCCAATTTTACTCAGACCTAGCAGCTCATCCCATAAAGATGTCAAAAAATCAAGTGTAGTAATTGAGAATAGCAAAGTTAACCAAAATCAAATTATTATTGCATGTCACACAACTATATTAAGCTGTAAAAACACATTTTCCCAGAGTTCTTTTACAGATTATTTTCAATACTAAGTATAATAACAAGTAACTGCAAACTATTTTCCAAAAACATAATAATTGCACAATATAATTCTACCACCTCTCCCTACTCAATGTGTACTTAACTCCAAGCATTGGCTGAAGTCTTATTTTTAGTTAAAAAATTAAGAAAAAGAACTAACTAAAAGTTAGCTGAATTGACAGAAAACAGAAGAACACACTTTCCTACACACCACTGTATTACACTGCATAAGCTAGAATAGCCTACCCAAAACATAAGAAAAAACTCCTTTCAATTTGGCTGACAAAAGAATTCACCTACATCTTTAAGCCTTTGGTTTCATCAGGCACAATATATGATAGCCTTAAGAACACAAAAATGTAAAAAAACCCACTGGGGTTCATCTAGCCAAGTATTCTGTCTCTTCCTCAAGAGCTGTACTGGGATTGTTGCAGAATCCTCATTCCTAATCTCTTCAGTATTTCTTTATGGATCTCCAATCCATGATTTTGTCTAACTTTTTGGAGAGTCTCCTGTGGAAGCACATTCAGAAGTTAGCCATGCAATGTGAAAAGCAATGAAACTAGTAGATGACTGATTTAAACCCTAAGAAATTATGTAGACTCCAGTCCTATTAATACAGGGTTTGGTGAATGATGGGTTTCACTTGATCTATCTTCTTTATAGCTTTGTAAAAAAAATCAGCTCCATCACTCTGAGCCTTCTCCTCCTTGTATTTGAGAGTTCAAAACATTTCAGTCTCTCCTTGTGATGTGGCAGCTCCATTCTCTTAACCATTTTAATTTCCTTTCTTTGTACCTCTTAACTCCAGTCTCTCTTTTTACAGGTGGGGAGACAATTGCCACATGCAGTATTTAAGATGAGGACAAAGACAAATTTTTATATAGCAGCAAAGCAATGTCTTTCTCTTGGTAATATTCCTGATATTGCCAAACATTTTGCTGTTTGGAGGGGCTGCCTTATAACTTTTTTTCCCCCCCTAAATATTTTAATCACCTAAATCACTCAATTGTACTGCAGCTCTGGTTTTTCTTATTCAAGGGCATAGACAGGCATGACCACATGGTTTTGATTTAAGGCCTGAAGCAGAACGCATCATAATAAGGGTCCAGGCACAGGACTCTCACCTGACCCAACAATTCTGCACAGACAAAAATATACAGATTTTGAACCATTTTTGTCATTGACCCTGAGGAGTTTAAACATACCTTAAAAAAGTTTTACACACTACATCAAGGCTTAATACCTGTCTCCCTTGTGATGTGGGGGGGGGGGGGGGGGGGGGGGGGGGGGG
>JAWWEU010000125.1:14417681-14521441 GCA_035583155.1 Acropternis orthonyx | reverse complement strand
TGACCCCCCCCCCCCCCCCCCCACCTGTCACGGCCCAGAGGTTCTTTGAGTCTGTCCCACAGGCTGCAAACCCCCTTGTCCCTTATGATGCCAAACTGAATTTGATACTGGCTGAAGAGTAACTCAATCACTTCCCCAGAAGAAAGCATTAGCTCTTCTCTCCACAAAAGGTCTAAAGAGGAAAGAGCTAAAACAAAGAGCTCTGTGACTGTTTTGCTTTAACTATACCTCAACCTTGCCCACTATGGAGTGGGCAATTCCCCTCACCCTAGTTAATCCTCATCTGCAACAGGGGATCATAGCAAAAGGCTCCTATTCTTCATTATGATTAAAAGATAAGCAGAAGAAGCTCAAGGGAGTCACTGCATAAGAGGATACCTCTGTTTCATACTAACACAAAGGAAAGCCATAAAAGAGAGTAAGGGGAAAAAAAAATCAGGCCCATTAGGGTCTAGATATACCTTTAACAAAACTTTGAAATCCAAGACTTGTCAGACTAGTCAGCTTTCATTTTTATGGACATCTTAGTCATGTCTTTTTATGAATCCCTAATCTTTTGTTTTCCCTGTAAGAAGTCATTCCCAATACTTGTTCCTGTTCAGTTTCTACTCCCATGACATACTCCCTGTCAGAGTTTGTCTCTGTACTCATCACCTCAGCTGGGATGTAGATTTTTTGGCACAGAATGTGTGACATACACAAGAGTCATTAATTCTTGATACATCTGCAAAGCTCTTGATCTTAGTCTTAGTCTTTTAAGAGAACTTTTAAAGAAGGAAACAAAAAGGCAGGTTGCAACGTTCATTTATCTTTTTGTATGCCAGCAACAAAGGAACCAACTGGCGAAACTCTGTGCCACCTCTGCATGACTGCACAAGTGAGGGAAAGAGCAGAGAAACTCATTCTAATTCTACTTCCAAGGGCTAGAAAGGTTGCAATTATTATTGCTGGAAGAGTGTCAGGGCTATTTAGGGTTCAGGGCAATTTCATATTCAACTGTTTCCAAAAAAGACATTGACCTTTCTCTAGTTAGACAACACTAAGACACCTACACACTGTTCCTCTGGGAAAGCTGTGACATGCCATGGACACCTCTTCCAGGTTATTTGTGCAATTACCTTTTTACAGATGCATTCTTTGCTTCACTGTAAAGAATAAGTCAGTGTCTAAAGAAGAATAGATTGACATACATTGATTTCCACTGCAGCTTGTCCTTGAAGTAAATATTTTGCTGAGGCTCTTTTTAAATCAAATTAAAATGCAACTGTTAACCATTCATTACTGTAAATGCAGGTAAAAGTGTCTTTGCATAGGCCAAATCCAATATAACTGTTCATGTCTTCTGAGGATCTGGTCCAGTGTTTCCAGAAGCTCTCAGGAAACATTTCAAGAATAAACACACTGAGCAACATATTTCTTCCATCTAACACAGAGCACAGACAGATACCGAACATAATGTGCCACCAAAGAGCAATTAAAACTGCTTTCACTTTCCCAGTACATTAGATAACCAGTAATGGAGCAGAATCTATGATGCTTTTACCAGAGAAATCCACACAGTCAGAGAACAACAGAAATCGTACCAAACAGATATACAGAAGAGGCACAGAATCTTTCCATTTATAACCTGTAACTGAAAAAAAAAACAAAAACAAACAAATAACAACAACAACAAAAAAAACCCAAAACAAACAAACAAAAAAAAACAGAAAACAAAAAGCTTTGATTTAGCAAGTAATGCATATTTTACTAAAGCTCTATTTTGTTGTAAAAATATTTTTTTGCTTATAGGACCATTTCAATTGCTGACACACAATTTTTTCCCTTGGTCAGCCTTTTTTCACCTGAAGGCACGATTTTCCTGTTTTCCTTTTTATGTAATTATAATGTCATAAATACCACTATGCCTTCCTGAATTAATTTAACATACAAGAGGCACTGTTTCATAGTTCTCAGCATTTATCTCCAAGAACTGCACACACAGGAAATGACCTGCAAATATAATAAACAGACAACTTTATTTTTATTTTCTTTAATAATCTGGGCAGACTGCTCATATGTTAGAATCACAGTTACGCACAATGAACAATGGCCCACTGCATCCAGATATGTCTGATAGTTGGGCCAAGACATTCTAGTGCTTTTCAATGTTTATTTCAGGCTATGATTGACTATTTGGTGGAGATTTTTGTCAAATATTTTCAGAGTTGAGTCTGTATTAAAATGGCTTGTCTAGTGTGAACAGATGGTAACAGGAGGGGAGAGAAAAACAGCTCTCAATTTACAGAGGCAACTCTTTCCTGTTCTAGGGACTGTGCAGTGTGGGTGCATGTAGATTTCTCAGAAGCAGAGAACTCCAAGGTGCTTGGAAGTGATGTTATTTAAGGTAGGTGGCTTAAATACTCACCCTTGGCAAAAACCACAGATTGGTTGAGGTTGAAAGAGACCTCTGTAAGTCATCTGCTCCAATTCCCCCACTCACATGGGACCATCCAGAGCCAGCTCCCAGTTCCATGTCTATGGCTTGTAGGTATCTCCAAGGTGGGAGACTCCACAACCTCCACACTGGTGCTCAGTCACCCTCACAGTAAACAAGTGTTATCTGCTGTTCAGACACCATCTTCTGTGTTTCAGTTTGTGCCCACTGCCTCTTGCCCTGGCACTGAAAAGAGCCCGACTCCATCACCTTTGCACCCTGCTTTCAGATATTCATATATATGAATAAGATCCTCTCTAAACCTTCTCTGAGCTAAACAATCCCACCTCTCTCAGCCTTTCCTCATATGATAGTCCCTCCATGATCTCAGCAGCCCTTGGTTGGGCTCTCTTCTGTAATTCCACCTCTCCCTCTCCTGCTGGAGACCTGCACACAGCACTTCAGGGTGGCCTCACTGGTGCTCAGTAAAGGGGAAGCATCCACACACTCCTCCTAATGAAGTCCACCAAATAAATACACAATATTCAAATATATCATTATCAAGATAAACAGGACACAGCTCTCACAACAAAATAAGCAGTGTTTTGCTCTTGGTAATAAAAGTCTGCTGCCATCCTTAGTAGCCCACCTTTGATTTCAAGTTGATGACAGATGCAGTCCTAGATCATGATATATGGACAGGTGGACAACAAGAACAATCCACTCAAAATCTACTCAGGGATTAAGTAGTTACACAAATGGATGGGACACTCATTCTGTTGCAACAGCAGGGAGGAATTGTCCCCTCCAGCACCCCCAAAGAGAAAAATATGGTAGCACAGTGGGAAAGAACAAGAGTATCCTGGAAGTAGGTGCTTTATTATTCCCTGAAGTGGGGTAGCTTTGGGCAGCTTTCTGCTATACAGAGAAATTAAGTCCTTTCCTGCTTAAGGTGAAATTTGCCCCTGAGCTACCCAGGGGCTGATATAGCACTGCACTGGCCTGAATCCAGACTATAAATAACTTCCCCCAGCCTACACCTTAAAACTTCAATAACTATGACCTTTCAAAATAAATTAAGCTTGATTCACCTTGAAGCATCCATTTTCTGTTGTCCTAATCATTCTCATAACATTATCACCTTAAAAAAAACAACAAACCATATTATTTAAAAGGTGATGGCTATTATTTACATATATTATTTAAAAACTGGTGGCATCAAAGCAGATGTGAAACAATGAACTTGCATCTTTTAAATATATGAGAGGTTTTTCTCCTTTCTAACTGATTTTCAGACTGTCTTTATTTTCAGGCATTGAGGGGCTTTTATTTTTGCTCCTTTTCTAGTAAACTTCTTGGGAAGTAGTAAATAAAAACTGTAGGTTTCTAGTAGACATCTCTTCCATAAATAAACCTTGCTTCCTGCTATTTCTTGTGTTTGATTAGTTAGAAATAATTGCTCTCAGACTTCCATGGTCCATTACGGCTCTCTGCTCCCAAGACCTTCCCTTGGCCTGACTTACAAAGGGCAAGAAATTGGCTCTTACACTTGCTGACATGTGGCTGGTGAAATCTGTAGGGAAGACATGTAGTGGTGAAGAGCACATTAATCAAAAGATAATAGCAAAATACAACTGTCCCTCTTTACAAGGACAACAGAGCAATTCACATTGATTTTCAGACAGACTGGGGTCTTCTGCTTTTATCAAGGACAATAAACAGACTTCTTCATAAATATAAATGCAAAGGGGCAGATTCCACAACACAAGTTTAAATCAGGAGAGACTGCGTTCAAGTCAATGCAGCCAAACTGGTATATTGGCATGAAAACTAACTAGTAAATAATCTGTAGGCAATGAACAAGAATTTTGACAACACAGACATTTTGTTCTCTAGAAACTGGCATGATTTTTCAAGTAATGCAAGCATGAATTGATATCAGATACACACATAATGCCAAACTGCAATCCTGGCTTTTGGAAGTGTTCTAGAAATGTATCTATACATAATTCTACAGAAAGAGCTTTACATGACCAACCCTTTTCATTTTCTGTTTCCTGCCAGCATAAAGAAATCTTCCATTCCCTAGCCTTAGAGACTCCAGTTAATATTACAGCTAAAACTTTAAAGAGTTACAAAGAAGTTTCCATAATGCATTTGAGACTACATGACAGCACTGATTTTAGACTTTCAATCAGCCAGCCCTGTGGATTTTTTCCAGTTTCCATTTGATCCATGTGTCCTGATCTCAGAAGGGATCACTTCTGTTGTTCCAGTTAAACTATTTAGCATTGAACAAAGTCCAAGCAATGCAAAATACCACAGGAACATTAATTTTCAGAGAATAAAACTTTAAACGATTACATGAACTCACTGAAGTACTCCTACAACTGAATAAACCTCTGCAACTTCTGTTTGAGGAGTCCAGCTGGCCCTGACCTCTGCAGAATCTGAGTCTTAGAAAGAAAGAAGATGGCAAGAGGGAGAAGGGACAAGTTGTTTATTTGCTATACCCATGATATCAAAAATTATACAATCTGTACTCTTTTTCCCCCCCCTCATAGAAGAAAAACATTCATCTGGGAAGACAGTTCCCACAGAAATCAAACTGTTCGCATGGTCATTCTCCCTGAATATTCAGTCAGGAGGAAAGCAGCTGGAAACTATCAGATATTCACCAAACCAGATCAGCTCTGCATCTTTTACTTACCTTTTTTCAGCAATATTTTTCCCTTTTGGGGTTCCCACAACATAACAGACACACAAAACTTCATTTGTGTCATGCCCTCAGCCTACACCACTGACAATGCTTAGCTATGTTGCTCCATTGTTTCTCTGATCAAGAAGGGCCTTCAATTAACACAAAGATGGATTTACATGACCTTCAATTGACAGAGGGCACAGTCACAGCACTTTATGAATTAGTATATATCAGCAGAAATATTCAAGATGCCTCTCAAACACTGTGAAAGGTAATAAAACCTATATATTTCTAATGATTTAGCATCGCTAATGATGATTTTCTTTTTTATGACATAGATGTTTTAAATGCAATTACATTTGAAGTTTTTCACTGCGCATTAGTTATGTTATAAACCTGTATGAACTTTATTCCCAGACTGGTGGACTTTAATCCCATAATCCTGCCAACAAAAACATTTCACATTCACTGCAGTAAACAAGAGCTCTACAAATGTAGAAGAAAGTCATTTACCAGATGTTACTATTTGTCTTACAAGCCTGTCTTTGACTTGTGCTTATTTTCTCTTGACCTTGTAGGCTTCTCCCATACACACTTGGCTCAGAAAAACAAATGTCAAACCTTTGAAAGCCAGTTGTTATCCAGCTAAAAAGTTGCTTGAGACCCAACACATATACCTTCCTGGTGCATGGAAAAGAGCTACTCTAATCCTTTGACCACCACAGAAGGATCACTCTATCACATTCCTGCCTCTTTTGAAATTATGCCATACACCTTCACACTTGCAGCTTTTGCAAAGTTCTTCAAGGCATTTAACAAATAAAACAAATAAAGTTCCAGCTAAGAAATGCAGGCAAATTACTTTATTCAAAAGTCACAGAAAAAGAAGATTAGATGATCTGTGTATACTTATGACAACATATAATTATTTACAAACGAGAGTCTTGAATAATAATATCAGTAATTCAACGGCTGCAGTGAATGTGTTTCCACTACAGACTTTTTAAAAAAATTCCTTTTCCCTCCTAAATAACCAAGAGGCTGCTGGTGATCATAAAGCTACACAGCATTTGAAAGGCACAGGGTCACTTATTGGCACATTTTTTCGTACCCATACAAACATTCAGCACAAATTCCTGCTGCATTAGCCAGACGTGAGGGTCACATGTGGATCACTGCTGCTTAGATGTGTTTCACTGAACTGAGAACCTTCCTCTCGCTCACCACAGATGGAATTATCAAGCCTTGCCACTGAACTTGTGGGACCACTGAGAAGTTTCCAAATAATTGAAAACTAGTGTCCAAAGTAATAGTCTGAAAACAGCTGTTGTAAACAGAGGAAGGAAAAACAGAACAAGCAAGTTCTGAAAAGCACTTTCTCCTACACCACCATTTCAGCTTTGCCTGGGCTCTGCTCTCACCAGTCGCATTTTAGCAGCTCCAGAAGAAGGTGGGGCATATGCTGGTGTCTAAGCTGTGCATGCACAAGATGGACTTCAGTCATGTACTTATAGCACTTTTACTTCTGTTATCACAGCACTTTGCTCTTAAAATGCCTACTAAAAATGTTTAATAGCATGGGAAAAAACAGCTGAAAAAGAAAGCAGGAAACATCTGGAGCCCTATCTTTCTACGTGCAACAGTATTGAGAGGACATGATTGGTGGGAACACTGGGCAACTGGTCCAGAGTTGTGATTAAGATGGTTGGGAGAAAATATTATACCAGATTCTTGTTGCTGCTAGCTGACATGGCCCCCAGGAGACTTTCCACACGACACTGAGGCACAGTCCCATCCCTTTGGTTTTCACCAGTGCTAGCAAAAAAATGGAACTAAAAAAGAAGCAAAAAAAAAAAAAAAAAAAAAAACCATCCTGAGACTGAAGTCAGCTCAGGCAACAAACAGGACACAGCTGTACTAAAGGAATAGCCTAATTCAGCAAAAATGCTCTGACCAGAACTGTAACCATGGGGCCAGTCACTGAACAGAGCAAGTGAGAGAGATTCACATGTGTTGCATCCCTGAACAGACTGTCACCAAAAGCAAAAACATTCTGGTTGGGACCACTGCAGTGAGTCAGCTGGGGCTGGGGATAATTCTGAGGGAAATTTAAGTTCCCAGGTATTAGAGGCTGTTTATAACCACAACACACATCAAGTGTTTTGATTTACAGTAGAGAACCCAGAATGCTCCTTTACTATGGTTGAAGTTTTGCTCAAGCATTGGTGTATATTTTTATCTCAATGCAGCAGGTATGTCTGTGGTGACTTTCTCTCCAGAAGTTATTGCAAAGATCAAAGACATTTGAACCTAGAATGGCCTAGCATAAAAAATTAAATTTTGCATTCCCTAGAAAGATACTGGAAAGGAGATTAATATTACTAATTCAGTTAAGATGAAGAACAGCGACATGGCCACAGTTAAAGCAAATACTTTCAATTCAGCTGAATACATGAATCAGCAATAGATCTGAGTTTTTCATTCACTGAAGCTCTTACACCATTGTTAGTTCACTCCAGAAACTTTCCATTAGAGCAAACAAGTACTTTAAAATATTGCAACATTTTAATCACACCAGTCCAGCTCAGCCTGCCCAACAACCTGAATAGTAATTATACCTTAAATACAAATACTTAAAAGACTGGAGGGAAGAATTTAGCATAGAACACAAAATAAAGAAACAGCTAGAGTTCATATTGAAAATATCTTTGAATTAAGTGCACTGTTTTTGTGATTAATAACTTCAGTAATATATTCATGTGAAAACAAGTGCAATCTAAATAGTCAAAGAAAAATAGCCAGAAAACCATATGGAAATGCCCAGGATACTAGTTGTTGCTTCAGATATAGTTAAAAAAATCACTATCCATTTTACACATTCACATACATACTTTTGTTCCACTTTAGGTCTTTAAAATTCTGTCTTCTGTGGTCTTACTTTTCAGACACAGGCAATATGTGTACATTTTGCAATCCTACAAAGTTGTAAGTAGATCAGAGACAAACACTACTAGGGAGAAAAAGTTATCATACAACTCCCAGAAACTATAAACAAACAAAACTAAAACAAATTCACTGATAAAACACAAGGGAAGTTGAACAATTTGTATGTTCTTTCCTGCAGTAGCCTGGGAACAGATTCTAGATGTGTGCACAAGAGCAACTTGAATGCCTATGTCACATGGACAGTAGATTTAGCAAAATCCTCCTTGGTTGCTTTTCCTCTTCAACTGTCCCTTTGTGCTTGCACAGCATCTGTACAACCAGCTTGCAAATAATAAGCTGTCTGTTGGGGAAAAAAAGGTGGCAAGAGACATTTATATCAGAAAAAGAGGGAAGTCATGTAGAGTGAGTGCCAAATAAAGGCTGTAATTAGCATCATGGAAAACCAGTTTAGAAAACTTAATGTCCAAGAACTGTTTTATAGAAATTCTTCAGTAGTTCAGAAATATTTTGATGGACCTAAGTTCAGAAAAGAGCACAGCTGGGGAGGGGAGATAGAGGCAATTAAAAGCTAAGCTTCCAGAGGGAAGTATATATTTTGGGGTAAGGTTATGCTGTCTCTGTTCTCTTTCAAAAGCCATCAGAAACACAAAGCCTTTTTAACTCACATCTTTCTGAAGAGTAAATAAGTTAAACATCAAGTTAGAAGAGAAATTCAGGTTAAACATGTGTAAAATCAAAAGAGACATAGAACAGTAGGAAAAGGCCCTTTCACTTTAGTTTCACACCACCTATTACTTGTCAAAACATGGGGTTTGACTCTAAGTTCTTGAATAACACTGTTACAGGATTTCAGCCCAGTATAACCCATAACAATCTGTTAAATACAATATCAGGGACACCTAATTAGCTTTAGACCACAGCCATGGTTATCAGTACCTCCTTTTCACTAAGAAGTTGTAAATATTTGGTATGCATGGAAATCATCTGTGATGGGAAAATCCTGAAAATGTAGCTGCTTAACTTGTTCTAAGTTTTGGTGCTTATCTGAAGATTTTTAAACTACTTGCAGCGGAAAGCCCAGCTGTCTCTGTGTGAGACAACTAAAACCTACATGACACAACTACACTTGTATAATACGCTCTTGTATTGATTCAGTAGTTGGAGTAGCTGCCACTATCATTCCTGCATTGCATTTTCATTATATTTAAGCTCCAAACCACACATTTTGGAACACCTGAGCTTTGCTTAATCAAAGTTGTCATATCTCACTATTAGTCTGGGTAACAGAGGCAATTTTAGGGACCTTGTTCTACTCTCACTCCCATTGGAAAGCCCCAAAATTGCAATAGAACATTGAATTCTTCTTGCATGATATTTTGCAGAAAATTAATTTATAAAAGCAAGTAAGCAAAAATATCCCATCAGCTTGTAACAAAAACCAAATGAGTTTTCACAGCAGATAAAGAACAAACATCAGAAGTGTGAAGTCCTTGTTGTTTCTGTCTTACAAACAGGCTCATATTTTTCTCTGTCAAGTTCACTGCTGCTTTTGTGGAGCATAGTTCAGAGTACTTTGGTCATAGAGCGGCAAGCATCACAATTGACACATCAAGTTGTGCCAAAAGACAGAAAGGAGGGGAAGACAGGGAGACAGAGTCTGCTGATTAAAAAAACATAAAAAAATCCCCACAAAAACACCAAACAAAAACAAACAAACAAACCCACCAAAACAGCAAGGGAGAACTTGGCTTTAAAAGACTCATGGAAAAACACTGAGATCCCAAGCAGTTAAGTCATTGGCTTTAAAGGCAGCAATTTATTTCCAAAGACACTACAAAACACAAGTGAAAACATCCAGAATGATGCAGGGGCCTGGGGTAAGTGGTAGCAAATGTTCTGCAGTCCACTCTGAAAGAAATTTCTTCTGAAGGTCAATATAAGAGACTGTTTCTTACTGTTCCAGCCAACTTGCCGCTTTGCTTTGAGAAAATCATGGGCAAAAAGCATGGTTATGGCCTTCAAGTGGGACTAGGAAGATGCTATAGTGTCATATTTCTGATATTTTTAATGTAACTGAATGTGAGCAGTAAGTGTTCCTGCTTGAGCTCCAAGTCCTACTCAAACTTCAGTCTGCAAAGTCTTTGTATTGAGTTCAGGCTAATAATCAGAGACTGAACACAGATCCAAGGGAGTTGGATAATTGTGCATTTGGAGAGAAAGCAGCTTCAGTCTCTTTCAGGAGTAACAAAGCAAGCTCAGCTTGGTGTGAATGTAGCCATTTCTGTTTACACAACAGAACCAATACAGCACACATTTAAATGGATCAAAGCTACTAGAGGTTGTGTCAAGACAACAGCCAACAGGAACATTTCCAAGGACTCAGCTAGGCTGCACACAACCACACAGCTAGTGTGCTTCAAAAATGCATTGTACACTCCTATTCTTCCACCACATTTGGAGCTGCCCTATTGGAATAACCACCTTTTTTATTTTTTAAAATCAAACATAGATGATTTTCTGAAATACACACTATTTCAACATGGGATTAGTTTTTTATTAACCTGAAGCACTCAGGAATGTGAAAAGTACCAGAAGATAAACAAACTCCTTATAAAAACAAGACAGAAGAGGAGCTTTAACCTCCTGGATACTGGGAAATTTTCCTTTCTCAACAGTGACCATTATCTTTTAGCAGATGTGGCCAGGCCTCGGTATTGGCAGCTGGACTACATTTCTGCATCAGACAAGGAAAACAGTAAACAGAAAATATCTCCCCTTTCCCCATCGATTTCAGAAGAGCATCAGTTAATGGCTTTCCGGAGTACTTTCATAAGGTGTGTGAACCCTCATGTAGCTGCAATGGCCAGCATTTGACAGGCCTTATGCAAAGTCTGAAAAATGTTTTAAAGGATGCATCTGAAAATTCTTAGAGCAGGTCCGACTGCGCCCTTCTCCATAACCCAGCAGACACAGAACTGACCATAACCACCTTAACCACTGCTGGGCTGTTGTTAAATTGCCAAGAGTGGTTCCTGCCAAAAATTCACCCTTATTGCAAACCTTAAGGGAATTTAAAGGACAGGATTAGATTTAGATGAAAACAACAGCCCAAACTGAGTTGGGAACAACATGGAACCAAAAAAGCTGACTGGTACTTGAAGAACTGTGTTACAGGACAGCATGTTCTATTCCGCAGGCCATCTCTGGCCAATGCAAAATGCTTCTGCCATCTCTTCTCTTTTCTTCTGTATTTGCATATATCCAAAGATAAACCAGTTCTTGCTCTAAAATAAAGTCAGTGGAAGTTTCAAGGTTTCATCTTCATAAATTCATTCTTCATGCAGTTTAAGACAGGTAAGTATTCAAATGACAACACCACAAATACAAGCACACTAATGCTCAAGCCAAGGTTTTTGTCTACCTGCTTTGTATTTGTATTATAGGAGAAAGTGCTTTCTGGAGGGAAGGGGGAAGGGAATCTTACTTGTATCAAAACATGCTCATAAATCAGAGGCTCAGACGACTTTACTATTTAAAAACAGTCCAAGATTATACAAGTGATAATAGTCACTAAGCACAACAGTTTTGGATCTGCTGCAGTGTCACTTTAGAAAATTATCTTTTCCAGGCTTAACTGCAGACATGCACAGCAAAAGATAACAGGACTGAATTTAACTGTCCATTTGCAGTTAAAAAACTAGGTTTACTGAAATGAAATTTTAAGGAAAGGGTTGAGAGAAACACTTAGAGAAGAGACTACATGGGCAGAATGAGGATCAAGGAGAATGGCTGGCAGGTATGGCTCAGCCTAAGCAGCTGCTCTTAGGAAAGCCGGCCAGGAAGGGAGCTGGAGTTTGGCCCAGAGCAACGTGTCACCAGGATGTCAAGGAAAGGGGACTCTGAAGCAGCAAACCTGAGGCTAAAGTCAAATGAGCTTGCTGGAAGTCTCAAGGAGGACTGTCTCCGTGTGAGCAAATGGTTTTCAGTCTTCTGGAAGCAGAGAAACTTTTTGATCTTGGAGATCAAATCAGACCACATTAGTGAAGGGTCACTGAAGCAACTCATTAGAGCCATTGGCTGTACTTTTCTCGAGCAACAATTAAAGCTCGTGTTTTGCAAGCTGGTGCTGACCATTTCAAAGGAACAAAGTGACAAAATAGACTTTAGTAAGAAGGACAACATCTTTTTATAACTTTTGAAATCTAACTGTCTTATAGACAAATCATTTTGCTTAGCTGGCTAATTTTCAGTAGGAACTTCCAGGGTTTCTCTGCATTTTCCGGCAACTATATTTTCTCACAAAACATTCTTCCCCTTTTTCTTCTCCAACAAGCTTTTATTACAATCAGTGTGGGAAAAAAAAAAAAAAGAGTTGAACATGACTAGTCTTTAAAGAACTATAAAACCTGTACCTGCAGGACTATTTGCAGCAGATATTCTCTTACTTTAAATTTAAAATGAAATATTTGGATGGCTTATAAATAAATACAGCATTGAACAGTTAAAATGTTGATTTTCTTACCAGGCACTCAGCCAATCACTGAGAAAGAAGTCATGGGTTCCCACTAAAGCACAGAGCATCTCCTGAGATTAGAGGTATCCATCATGAGCTCATGTGCATTTTACATTCCAGTTCTCAGAAAAGCATTCTGCTTTCCCTGCTCATTGTCTCCTCATTTACTGCATCAGAACGCAATCTCAATGTCTTATTTGCAAATAATTACAATCTTGAATTTAAAAGAAACATGGTGCTTCATCAAGAAATTCTGGCTTTAAGTTCCTTCCTAAAGTAGAGGAAGAAAGAAAGAGAAAAAGACATCAGAACAAATTAAAGAGTACCATGTACTGATGTTCATATTGTAAATAATAGCAATCATACAGTAAGGCCCTCAACTCGCTTAATATTATCATCTGCTTTTCCAAATCAACAACCTTACTATGGTTTTCTGTCTTCTGAAACAGATTCCACATGACTGACTGTAAAAAAAATACATGAGACTGAGCAGGTTTGCAATGAATAACTTGCTTTTTTTCTTCCAATGAAACGCTAATTCATTTGAGCTGCCTAGTATTATTTCCTGAGTAGGATATACTTGGGAAGTGACTTTGTTCTGCAACACAGTTAGGAATATGTTCCTTAAACAATAATTGTTTCCTGGAGTGTTTGGGTTGACAGCCAAACTTCAGTGTCTTTGAATCAATTTCCTAGGCTAAATGATGCATCAGTCTTGAGAAGAAAAAAAAAACCTTTGCTGATGCTTCCACTAGCTGTTGTAAAAGAGACAGCATTTTTCTTGATAGAATTTGAAAATAATAAAAAAGATGAGGAAGAATTATTTTCAGTATCACAAAAATACCCTGTACAATTTTGGTCCAGCCTCTTCACCTCTTCAATTTTGCCTGTTCTTGCAAAAAATCACTTTACTGTCCTTCTTAGCTGTCAAAGTATTCATAGGATCTGCCTTACCCAACTACCTGCAGATGAAACAAACACTAATAATCCTGCTTTCATTGACCAAATGAAGCAAAAATTAGTTGAAGGACAGATTCAAAGAGAAGATGCAGGTCTCTGAGGAGCAGTTTAAGCTCAATTTAGACAGTTATACTGAGGTCAAACTACAGAAAACTTTGTCACACATGAGATCTAAGCATTGGTAAGCCAAAAAGGAAACTTGTACAATACAACTACACTGCTTAGTTCAACTTGTGAGCTCTATTATCATTCTGCTTAAACCTAATACAAAAGAATAAATCAAAAGTAAAACTTAGGATAATTGACACCTACAACTGTAGAAGTGACATAAAAATGCAACAACTATAATACCATTGAATCAAATAAGAATCCCAACTGACAGCTGATCTTTTGGATTGCTGTTCTCTGCACGTTGTCCATTGCACAGGACAGCAACCAGTAAAGTGGAGGTAAATCAGAACCAAATCCTGGGCTGTATCCAGGCAAATATGAAAAACAATACGTCACAGAATTATACTCATTTTGTCTAGACACTCTGGAACAGCAGTCATTAAACATCCAATACCTATCCGGAATTACCAGATAAGCAGTGATATGCTACTCAGAATGCAGCAATGTCATATTGCAGCTATAAGAAGTCTTGTTTGTAAGTCACTAATGAATGATAATATCTCTGAGGAAAATTTCTCTCTTTTAAGAATATGTAGGAATAAGTGGAAGAGTTGTCTGTAATACACTTCTGGGTACTTGGACACATACCCCTAAGAGGGTTGAAGCATGTTCTGGGCTTACACAATAAGTAATAGCTCCTCTTCTAACACTTGTCACGTTGCATCTGCTAAATATAGGGTGGGACAAAGGTATACTTCAAAGAGAAAAGATAAGAAGGTAAAGCTGTAACTGCTCTCTCTAAGGGCACATTGATACCATTTTTCACATCAAGCTGGACACAATTCCCACCATCCGCTTTCAGCAAATTAACTCCAACTTGGAAATTATTTCGTCTTCACTTTATTCCTTATACATTCCTCCATCTGTCTGCTTTTCTGTTCCTGAAACCTTCTCTCTCTGAGGCTGCTCCCCTTTCTTCCCCTCCTACAAAAGCTAAATTTTGGGTTGCTGCTGAGGCACAGGGAGGGGAAAGAGAGCCAGGGTGTGACGATGGTATAAGGAAAATCTCACATTGCAAGGCTTTCTGTTCCTGAAATAGCCACGGATATGAGAGAACACAGGAGCTGTGATTGTTTCTTCTTAGAGAGACTACCTGCAAAGCTGTAACCAACACATTTGATGTCAGCAGCAATGGCAAGCATAAAAGGTAAAGGTTAGTTTTTTCAGTCTGAAAAGTCTTGTTTCCTTACACATAAGTAAGGTCAACGGTTTGCTAGACCCTGTAACTGCTGCCTTAGGTAGTCAGTTACTAGGCCTGTTCTTTGGGATAACTGACGGACTGAACATAGGACACATCTCTTCCTTTCCTCTACTCCCTATAAAGATATCAATAGCCGAACTACCCCAACAGCACCTGCTGTGAAGACAAATTTCTTTTAAGCCCTCCAATTATATAAAAGATCTTATTCACAGAAGAGAGAGGGAAACCTGTTCAGTGGCACTCTGCCACATGGCCTCTGTGATTACTTACACAGGATGTATCAAGGGAAGTGACCCCAGTCCTCAGTTCTATAGTTCTTGTAGATCACAGTTCACAACCAGACAGAACCTTTTATTCTTGTAGCTCATGTATATATCCATTTACTAGCTAGCCACAAATCAAGCTTCTCCTTTCAGGTTACAGAAGTTTTCTCAGCTGACCCATCTCAGCATCAGCCATTGACTTGGTCAGCCACCCATTCTGATAATCCAAATACTTCCCTCCTCCTTCCAACCTACACACCAAAACCCTCAGCCAAGTTCCCCAAGCAGCCTGGAGAACATATGAGAACAGGTCAACAAAATTGTCATAAACTACTCATTCCCTTCCAGTACATTTCTTGACTAAAAACCCTATCCAGGTGCATCAAAAAACCTCTCCAAAGATGAGTCTCCTTTTAAAAAAAGGCTACATTCCATTTTTAACTCTTTCTCTTACTTTTTCCATCAAGTATAGTATCCTCCCTTTACATGGTCAAGAATTCACATGAAACACCTCTTTATGTCCCCACACATACCTTGAACACCATTATCCCAAACCAGTCTGCACACTGGACTTAAAACCTACTTGTGCCATCCTCTTTCTCTTCACAAGCCGTGACTGAATGACCCTCTCACAACCTGAAATTAAGAAAGGTCCCACCTAGCCTACACAGGCACCTCAAGATTGTATTGTTGAGGGAAAGAAGGATGAAACAAGCTCCAGTCATAGAATCAACTGGGTTGGAAGAGACCTCCAAGATCATCAAGTCCAACCCTTGATCCAACACCACTCTGATTACTAGACCATGGCACTTAGTGCCATATCCAGTCTCATCTTAAAAACCTCCAGGGATGGTGAATCCACCACCTCTCTGGGCAGGCCATTCCAATGTCTGATTACTCTCTCTATAAAGAATTTATTTATAATATCCAACCTAAACCTCCGCTGGCAGAGCTTAAGCCTGTGCCCTCTTGTCCTCTTACTGGTTGAATCATTCTTAGGTGAAACCAAAACTGTAATCCCTGAATTTCAGCTAGAATTTAGGTTCTCACCCAGATTTGACAAAAGCAGGAAATGTTCATTCACCCTCAACTTCCCTGCCACTTTGCTGGTACAAGAGGCTTCCTGGGACCTGCTAAGCTGGATTTAGAAGAGTTAGCAACAGCTCCTCTGATTCCCTGTTTTTAGAGTTAGTGACAGTTAAGTTGGAGGCTTAGGATTCAGGCTAGTATGGGCTGCAAGGATTAAGTAGATTTTGGCAAAGGAAGGAGTTGTGCCATAGGAACAGATCTTCTTACTCTTTCCTAGTCAATAGCAGTTGCTGATTGCATGCCTGAAATATAGGGCTGCACACTGGCTTGGGCTTAGACTGAGTATGGATGCCAAATCATTAGGGACTGGGTGATAGGATAAAGATCTGCCAGGAAAGGTGCAGGCATCACTGCCACAAGTTTTGCAGCCATTCCACAAGCAGCTGGAAGGAACTTCAGGTCGAGTTAAAGTGTCAGTGACCTAATCGCTTGTACTGGGGGCCAATCCCAGGAAACAACGCCTTGTCCCACATCCCTGCTGATCCATACTTCCACATAGTCAGGAATTCCCTGCAAGTGCCAAGTTACACCCAAATTCAGAAGTCAGCACACTTTATCAGGCACTAGGTATCTGAACACAGACTTGGATGGCAATTCTCATCTCACCCCTAACCCTTCTCTCATGTCTCTTGCTGTCTCTAAAGCTAAAGTTTGCAAGATCAAGACCACAAAGACTGCCTGCTGTTCTAGAGAGCTGCTCCTGACCTTAAAGTGCATACCAAAAGTGCCAGAGGGCACAGCATAATTCTTTTATGTCTTTATTCCCAACACCTACAAAGAAGTATACCAAATCTTTTTTGTCATGAATAATGTCAAAAAAGAGACATCAAGGCAAGAATAATAATCAAAAGGAACAGTCGCAAACAAGAAGCTGTGAAAACAAAGAAGTTTTTCACCTCTGTAGCAAGAACTTATTGAAGGATAAGATCAGACTCGTTCAGTCATTCACATGGTATCACTCCACTGAAGCTTCAATACACTATGCCTGAAAAATGAGTGACAAATTGGGTAACCTTCCTTGCAGTACATGTAAACATGCAACATCAATCATCAGATTATGAAAAGAAAGGCTCTGTTATTAGCAGCTGTTCCTTTAACTCATGTTTGTTCTGAGGTTTCCCAGCTGTGGGTGCAAAGGATTTTTGCAACTTCACAAAAGAAGTCAGAGCAAAATACACCCTGAAAACACTGTGCAGCAATCACCATTCCTTAACATAACTTCATGAAAATTACTGTGTTAAGCATTTTTTTAAGGTTTTGAATGCTGTCCTACAAACATGGAATGACAGCAAAACATTATTTGTTGTTTTCCCTAATCAGTGTTTCCAGCAAGCTATTAACAGCCATATATTCTGATTCCAGGTCTACCTAGAGGTGTTTCTTTGGACTTTTTTGCTTCTTGCTTTTGTCTGGCAGTCAACAGAAGAAGCATCCCATGCCAAAAGCAGAGCTATAATTAGCCTTGTACCCTGCAAATCTTTGAGAACAATTCAGTTAAGAAACAGTTTGGGAAGTGAGGAACTAGATTTTCAGAAGTCTAGTGTCTCAACTTCTAACACTGCTCCACACACAGAATTAAAACTCAAAATACCCAGAAGAAAGTAGTGGAGGAAAAAAAAGCTGAGAAAGTTTTGAAAGCAGCTCCTGATTTTAGACTCACAGAAAACCATATATATATTAATTTTCAGATGAGATACATGCATTCTGCAGCAGAAGCTGACTCAGACAGAACACATCTTCAGGATTTATCCCTCAGGAGGTAGCATTTGCATTTGAGAATGCTTATTAATGTCATCTTAGTCACACATCAAGTTGCAATAAAAACTACTCCTGCAATAGTGTCATCTAGTAGACAATGCATCTTATTTTATCAAGATGTAAGAAAGTCACAAATTAAGACCTTAATAATACGAAGAGTAATTTATAAGATGCAGGGGGGTAAATTCCTTTACACAACGACATGACCATGAGATACCCCTGCTTAAAGTTCTCACATGAGAGTTAACCTGAATTACTTCTGCAGATACATTTCCAAGAGTTATTCCTTTAAAAAATAAAAGTAAATCTCAGTAGTATTTGCTCTTATAAAAACACGCTTGGTGAAAATGTTCCAGCTAGTTAGGCAGCCAGAATTTCATTACAGAGAGCAGGGATGATCACACACACATTCAAGGACAAATCTCATGAAACTCATGTTTGACAGGAAATTGTACAGGAAGCTAATTTAGAGAGATCAAAATGAGGGTGGTATGTTCCCAGGACCCAGGGCAAGTCAAAAATCTTGCAACTGAATTTTATACATATGGTAACTTGATCAGAGTAGATATAGCAGAGAAGGGAAAGAAATCAATGGGAAACAAAAAAAAAAAAAAAAAGGAAAATCAGCATGGGAAGGAGAAATTGGTATCTCTGTAAAGAAATGGGATCACAAAAACCCTGAAATAAAAATAAAATAAAAAAAGCAGTTCTTAAGTTGCTTTAATGCCATCATTTGGGAGACATGCATCAGCCCCTGGTCACTTCAGTGGTAGGATCTGAAGTTGTTCTCCATGTGTTTTCACTTATCTTCTAGGCAGTGCACTCAAAGCACCCCTGCCTTTACACTGCAAACTGAAAAGCTGAGAATGAGAGCAAAACACAGGGAGAAACCAGTGGATTTGAAGCTAACTATGCACTTGGAAGTTTACTTCATTGTTAAGTGTTCAGCCTCAGATGATTGTAGAATGCTTCTATCTTTTTTAGTGTTTATTAGAAACAGGCAAATTGACTGTCTTTGCTACGTTCTCAGTATTTCCAGGACAGTGACAGAGAGGAATATCCCAAGTCTGTAGGAAATGTATGTGGGCTGCAGCCTGTGGATCCCACAGCCACTTGTACATATCATTTCAGGCAGCCATCTGGTGATTTGTGGTAGCATGAACTTTGATCACAAGTTGAAACAGTTTAATAACATGAAGTACAGCATGTCCAAGTAAGAGCAGAGAGCAAAGCATTAATTTGAGCTATAACACTGACATTCTCTGGGAAAATTCACAACTTACAATGTCTTCCCAGCTGCCTAAAATAAAAACTGGTATTTAATTTTCTGGTTTATTTCAAAATCCGCACCATCTTATTTTTGATCTTTGAACCAACTGAAAATTATAGGGACTAAATCATAATCTGTTTGAATGACTTTTCCTTTCTTGTCATAAAAACAGGCAGCTCAGCGAATACCAGTACATGAAGTGGAAATAATTTGAGCTTACACCCATTTGTTCTTTCAAGGGGCACAAAATCCAGCACTGAGTCTGTGCTCTGTATACTTTTGTTACAAGAAAGACACATCTTGGGTTTCTTTGGGGAGAATCCCAGAAGCCAAACAGGAAAGAGGAGGAGCAATGAATGGGAAAACACAAGAAAAGTAAGGTGCTTCCCACACAGCTATAGTATTTCTCTGGGGCTTTACACAATTTAGGCTGAACTCTCCCTCGGTTACATTTGTAGTACCTGACTGATTTCTGAGAGGGAGCAAAATTTGGCACTCTGTTTTTATCACTGCAAAATAAAAGACATATTTTATAAAAACGACTTAAAAGCCATATTCTTCTAAAACAAAACAACCACAAGTAGCAACATACAAAAAAATGAATTATAACTTACGTAATTCTTCAGACATATTTTAAACTTTCCTGATACAAAATCATGAGGAACCTATTAAATAAAAAACCCCAAACTTTTGGAATCTGAACTTAAGGTAAAACAAGTCAGAGTTCTGAAGGACAAAATAGAAGAGGACAGTACCGTTTAAAAAAAAAATCCACGAGATCATGGGCCTGTAATGAATAAAACTGAAGTCAAGCATGGACTTCTGGGCTCACACACAGGGCAAACTCTCCAGCACCAACCACGCAAGACAGTTCCATCAGCACAGCTGACGGGTGTCACGTATTTCAGCAAGATGTACAAATGGGAACACCCAAATAACAAGGCAAAAGTGTGAGAAGAGGCAGGCTGAAGTCACTTTCTTCCACTCTGCTGGATCATTTCCCCAGTTCTGCATTCCTGTAAAATATGTGATACTTGTCATTCTTGAGTGTATAATGTGGTCAGACACTTCATCCACTTTGTCCTACATTGTCTGTTACTTAAATGATTTGGCTGAAAACATGAGAAAGTCAGTTCTGTGCATATTTTGCTTTTCATTTGCTTGAATTTCTGCTGTGAGTGAAATAGGAATAAAAACTTCAGTTTGCCTGATGTACAAACGAACAACCACCCATCTCACTGCGAGCAGCAGCACACAGCTCTCCCAAGACCTGCCAGCACTACATGATGAGCTGTAGATGACAATTCATGGAAGTGCTCCTTAATTTAGAACCTTTGGAAAAGCTAAAGTTGTATGGACACATATGGACCAGCCTCTAGGAAATCAGAGATGGCTGAAGGGAGAACGACCATGTCTAAGATGAGAGATTTCTCTGCACTTAGGGTGCAGCTGCATCAGCTTTGTTCTGTGTTCATTTTGGGGCCTTATTGCCCAGTCATTAATACTAACACAGCATTGTAATCACACTCAGAGTTGAACTGAACTTGGTAGCAGACATGGACCAGAAGCTGGACAGCAGTCTATATAGGGCATACAACAGGGACACGAGATACATCAAGTGTGTCTCACTCCTCACCATCCCCCCAAGATAATCCACCACCACTCTCACACCTTATGGTAATGCAAAAGCACAAATCTGATGGACCAAAGGCAGTCCCTCCCACTTTGGTTACTGCTTTTCTTCCTTACCTGAAAAATTTGGGGGTTTCTCCAAGCCTGCACACCTGGTTTGCTGCCATGGCAACAAGATGAGGAAGAGATTTGACAGCAAGCACCACTCTTATAAGTTTACAAAATTGAAATCAGTGTCCTTAAAAGCCCATATCCTGGATCACTGCCATGGTTCAGTTCCACACACGCTCAGATGATGCACTGGGCTTTGGCTTAGAAACCACAGTACAGTTCTCATCCTACTCTTTTATCAGAAACTCACAGATGTGTCCATAGAGACTGCAGCCTGGTTTATTTTTCATCATCCTTAGCTCCAAGGACAGAATGAACAGTCTGGTCTTCCACAACACCACCAGTTTTTACCCTTTTCCCCCTAAGGCAACAAAAGAAACCCTTTTCTCAATCTCAGACACAAAACTTGGTATGTCTTTATTTATTCAAATAAGAAAGAAGGGAGAACATGGGTTCTCCTCTTCCCTGTGTGTTTTGCCATGTTCTGTACCATCTACACCCAAAGGGCAGGAACAGCCTAGTCAAATACTGCCATGACCTATGTGTTTACTAACCAGCCAAATAACTTCTGTCCATGAGTAGCAGCTTCAGTATGCTCACTGATGGCTGAGCACAGAACACTATTGCAGCAAAAAGTACTATGTGAGCATCTCTAAAGGAAAAAAAAAAATCACCCTTCTGCTCCTCTGCACACCCACACACTTATCACCCTGCCCAGATGGCACCTCCTGTAAAATGGCATTGCACTTGAAATACAACCACATCCTACATTTTTCTAAGGAGCAACAGCAGGCACAAAGTCTCTGCTTGCCTTTTCATCCAAACTTGCTAATGACTTACTGGTGTTCTTATTTCAACAAAGGTTTGATCCCAACTCTTTGAGAACATCATGTGTACTTAGCATAGTACAAGTACAAATTACAGTTGGCAAATGCTGCTGGAAACCTGTGATTTAATTTCCACAGGTGATCTTTTTCTTCATTAAATTCACAAGCAGTTGCATGGAAGAGTAAAATGCCTCTGAATCCAATTATTTAGTAGGAAAAGAAGCACCACCTTTTCACTTTAATACCTTGCTTATAATGTAAGAGCTTCCCAAACTGCAAAAGCTGGGTCCAATTCTGGACACTGCTTTGCCATCAAAACTGAATCACCTCAGTCTAATGAGTCACTGATCCTCAGAAGCCTTTGCCAGGTATCCATCAGAAAGGGAGATGACAGAATTCCGTTCTTAGGAATATTCCAGTAGGCATGAAGATGTTTGTGCTATCAAAATAATTCGAGTTTGGAAACGAGCAATGATCATTCCAGTAAAACACAGTTATTTTTTCCTTGATCGTGAATGTCCTAAAAACATCTCCAAACTGTTGTTCTAAGACTAACATATACTTGCAAGGAACTAATTACTCATTCATCTTCTTCCGCTTTTCCCAAAAGACAAACTAGTTACTGTTTGTAAATGGATTCTCAACATGAAGTTCCTTTTAAAGAAGGAGTAGGGGAGAGAAAAAAATGTAGGACTGCAGTCAGCTACAGAAAATCACTTAATGACAGCATTTTTGTTTTATAGATTCAGACATTTCTCAGTAATTTCATTATTGCCCAATAGTAGTTTAGTATAACATCAGTTTAAATTTACCGTAATACAAGAGGATAAACTTCATCTGAAAGTTGGGAAACATGATTCATGATTCACCATCAAAAGTGTAAGCCTAAAGTTACCATGAGTAACAGGAAGTTTTCTTACATTAAGGAAAAAAAAAAAGCTTTTACTCGGCACTCAAATGAGCTTTTAATCACCAGGATGAACAGAGACAAAGTAGCTGACAAGAAGTCTGGCATCGCTCCTTTATGAGTTGAAAATTCAATGAACACTTTCTGAACAGAAAGCAGTTATGAATGATATTGTCCTTCATTGAGACAGCATGAATATAAAGAGTCTGAACAAGGGACAACATAGCTCATATCAGGGTAGTCAGGAATTCTAGTCCCTGGCAAAATACCAATTGAAAACCCCAAATGTTTCCAAGATGAGCGATTTCAAAAATTTCCGGAAGAAACAAGTTTTACAAGAACATTTTTAAAAGCTGTTTTCTGTAGCCCCAGTAGAAAAATTAACTTTCCAATCTGAAGTTTTATAACAGTTATTCCTCTTTAATTTCCCTAGTGTTCTCCAGCTCTATCCTTCACAATAAAAATGTTCCTTGGCATCTAACTGCCTCAAAAGCAAACACAAAAGACCCACCTTTATACAACTTTCAAGAAGGTCTTTACATCCCTTCTCTGTTTTACCACTGGTCTCACTACCTAAAGATGTTGTTTCAAGCTGTCCTTCTTCACTATGTCCCATACTTTGCTCCCGCCTCCGGATCACCACTGAATCTGCAGTCATTGAAACCCCTAGTGAACCTTGGTGCAAATCTTAGAAGCAGTACTGTCCTTAGTCTTCACCAATGATCAGATCCTTCACTCTTTATGACCGCCCTGTCTGTGACATATTCCATACTGATTATCCCCATTCATCATCCAAAAGTCAGCTTCCACTTCTGATCAACCACAGATATTCGCTGATACTTCTTATATTTGAACCAAAAAAAAAAATCTTCACTGTGTTTATCATGCTACCATTCCACGTGGATAGAGCCCTCCAAAACCACAAAGTTATCTCACTTAGCTCTACAAGGCTATGTTGCCAATAAAATCATCAGTGCTGCAACTATTGAGCTGTCATACCCTGATTATTATGTTAGCCAACACTATTTTATTGTTCTTTTAGGTTCCTTATCTCTTATTACCTACTTTGCCTCTTCTATGTACTGATGCTACACACTTTATAATGGGATACTGCACAGTACAAGCCAACACTACTTTCCCACTATAGTTCATAACAATAGAGTATTGCACAGTAAAATCAATTTTTAAATAAAAAAAAATGAAAAAGAAATAACTTTTAGGGAAACTGAGTTCATCTTTCAGAAAAACAAGCAGATGAGATGCTCACATCCCACTGGAATTTGGATACCTGCACTGAATTTTGACTCAAGTCCACGCTGTGACAGCAGAAAAGAATATTATAAATGGGAAAACTACTTCATCCAAACACTCCTTGAGAATTAAAGCCAAAAGCATTCATTATACACATTCCAAAATAATATATTGTTCATTCAGAGCCTTCCCCTTTAAGGAATATGCAAGACCCAAAGTGAAATACAGGAAAAAAAAGTTTGAGACAAAGATCGTGAGAGAGGTTACTCTCATAGTACTTTTGATCTGGCTGACACAGAGAGGTAATAAAAATTCTTAAGATGACTGTTCTTGCACAACTTCCAGGGCAAAGACATCTGGCCAAAGCTGACTCAACCTTGACATCTTTTGATCCCCAGTGCCCCATTTCTTTGTAAGCAAAGGTATTGTGAAGTATTCACGGAAACACCTTTCCCAGTGGGTTTTGATGTAGCCTGATCACCATGGAATGGTAAGAAAAACTAAAGCTAGAACAATCCTGGATACCAAAACCAAACAAAAAACCCCACCCAAACCACCACAGGAAGAATTAAAACCTTCCCATTTGCAATAAACACAATTATATAGCTCTGCATGCTCACCATACACAGTCTTTGCCTTGCAGTCTCAGTATTAGAATTGGCAGATAATATTGATATAAATAGGCAATTTTAAAAAGTGGAATTTTTCCTACACAAATCAAAGTGAGTAATGTGATGTGTTTCAAGCTAAGGAAAGCTACAAAGCCAAACCAACAAGGTCTGGAAAAGAGGGTGTAGAAGACGAGAATTTCAGAAATGCACCCATGGGACACTCCTAACACACCTTAACTGACTAATTATGCCATACATGCCAAGCCTCTACATTTCCTAAGAAAATAAACACGTTCCATGTACACCTTTGGTTATGATACAGAGGACAGGGAGCAATGTCTTAGCAGCACCTGATGTGGGCAATTGTATTACTGTACTACTCTTGAGATCTAATACAGAAAAAGGCCCGTTCTACTATCTGCTATACTAATACAGAATAAAAGAAAGAAAGGCAAAAATCTTTTGGTATTATAGAAACCCTGGTGTGTTTGAAGTTAATAAATCAAACGTACTCACAATCCTTGAGTTCATGCTGTTGGTCAACATAATTTCTGTCTGATCCTTAAGGCACTGAGCTAAGTTTCCATAGTTACTTTTCCTCATGTTATGCTCTCCAAGCCAGTCTAACAATCACAATAGCATGGCCTAAGTTTTAGAGATGTTCAGCATAGATAACTTCCACCTCCAGTATAATTATGAGAAGTTCATCCCATCTGATATTAGGTCATTTAATCAAGATACCTAATACTAACTTTCAAGTTCAATTTTAATTGATCATCTCTGAAATTCTGAGCTAATTAATTTCAGCTTCAAATAAAATCAATTTGATGCCACTGTAAATCCAGAACTACTGCTATTCACACAGTCTGCACCAATGAGACTGCAACCAGGATTAACACATGGATTGCATTTAGCGCTGTAGTGCTGTTTCAAATACACTTCAGTTTCCTCTCTTTGGCCACAAAGACACACACATGGACATTGCCATTTGCTGTGTCTCATACAACTATGAGCTTTCCTAACATTGGAGTTATTCAATAAGGAAGGAAACTGAGAAAGGAGTGATTTAAAGCAACATTTTTATATAGTGTATGTCACCTTAAAAATACAATGGAAGTCCAAAGACAGCTGCTGAAGGTAGAAAATTACACAGCATCCTCCAAATTTATGTCAGGGACTGGAATCTGATAAATTTCAGATGGATTTGAATTAGGCTGCTGGACTAACTTCCAACTAGCTTTTCACATATGGGGAAAGCAATAACACACAGCCAGCAAGTGTGGAGTTTGCACACACATTCATTAGGGTACACTTATATTGAAGACTCCAACAGAGCTTATACAGTTTAAAGCTGCTGTGAGTGAACTAGAATAGCTGGGACTATCTTGGAGAGATACACCTGAACTGCAACTTCCTTCCAAGCACACTTAATAATGTATAAACTGTGAACAAAGCACAGAGGACAGGGAAAGAATTCTTTTTACTGGTAAGCTCTGTTCATATTACCATGAAACAGCCATGGGGACATGCCAGTTTGAGTTCTCAGAATATTTTTGTTCTGTATTTGCACATTTTTCTCTGAAAAAAAAAAAAAGCCAAAAAGGGAGGCAATAAGAAAATTCACAATATCCCTTTTAACTTAATTATTAGTGCCATGCACAACACACTCAGATTTCTTTGGTGTGACCACTTTTTTTGAGAGAACACAGGAAGCAGCTGGTAACAGCTTTGTGAGGGCAAATGGATGTCCTGGAACAGAAATATTTCCATGAGATAGCCAACTGCAGGCTGATTCCTGAAGTGACTGACAGCATATAAGTCAGTGCATCTGTTTAAGCTTGAGCTGGGGGCATCTTGCAGAAGCTAGCACTAACACCAGTAGAGAGAAAGAACCAATTACTTAATAAGTATTTACAGCTAACTTTTTCTACTTCTTTTAGCTTGCATTCAAGAGTTGAATACTTCAAACTCATCTGCTCAAGATCCAATTAAATTAAAACATACTAAATATGTGAGAATAAGATATTGTTAATATTCCCAAGTGTTATGTGGTTCTTTTTAGACACTTACAGATTCAAAATACAAAAGTTATTCATTAATTAGTTGCTGTTGAAAGTTCCAAGCACTATTTAAAACAAATACAGTTTGAAATATAAATGCTAATGATTTTCAGGAAACACACCTGATAGTCTGTGACTGTCTGGAAATGGCCCTGAACATCCAGCTCCAGGTGGCTCTGCTGGAGCAGAGAGCTGGACATGACCACCTCTGGAGTCGCCTTGCAACCTAAACCATTCTGTGATTAAGTAAATCTGTCAATCTATGTGCACAGAAGTGGATATAGAATTAATTATGTTTCATTTGAAAATTCAACATTTTGAAGAAGTTGCTCTTTGAGAGTCCAAATATTAAAGGCATAAAGCAAGTTATCAAGAAATTAAGAACATCCATATGACAGGCAGACTGAAAATCACGCATCATCAAATTGCTGCATGAGGAGCAATAAAGTGAAAATCACATGTTTTGCACAGAGATGTGCAAACTTTTGCCAATAAACCCTCTAATTCATATATAGTTTGCTTCTTTAAAAATAAAAAAAGACCATAAAAGAGCTTACTAAAAATTGAATCAATGATCATTTCCCATTTCACTATATTCAGATTTCTCTCTCTGGAACTCTCAGTGTCTCGAACTAAGAGCTGGCAAACATCCATCTGTGAACATAATTTATTAATAGCTGCACATCTAAACAATCACAAGGACTTTAAAGGTCATCTCCCAAACCATAGCAAGATTGAGGCACTTTTAAAACTGACAGCACCTATAAGTAGGTAACATCATGTCTGCTTCACTTTGCATCCCTTTTCCCCATTCCTTAAACACTCAGTCTTACAGAGCTAGGATCAGGAATTTTAGGAGCTAGTAGACATGCCTAGCAAAGTCTTTACACACCAAGTTAGACATTGAACAAATAAATTCTTATACAAAGCTGGACTATGTTAATAAAGATGACTGAAGGCAGAAAGGAAAGTATTTAAATCACCACATTTAGGTGCCTATGTGAGGAGGACAGTTTGCCTTTACAGGAGATGAAAAGAGATCTCCCCAGTGACTACGAAAGACTCTAGCAGGTGACCCCTTCGAGCTCAGGCACATCAATTAGGTGGGATGAATATCAACACCACTGCTTGTTCCCTGCCTACACTGAAATGTTGTGATCACACAAATCAGGACATTGGGGATGGCACCATAGATATCATCTCAGAAGGAAAACAGATAATCTTTAAATACAGAGGCAAACAAATAAGACTTAAACACCATATGCACAGCAAGAACATGCATTCTGAAACAGAGCACAGAGGATTTCACTAGAGCTTTGTGAAAAGACAGCAGAATTTCCACGTATCCTTGAGAAATGCTCCTGCACGCCACTGCATCTCAACAGTGATCTTTAGAGGTCCCCTCTATGTGAGTCTATGATTTGTTTCAAAATGGTGGTTTGCAATCAAATGTTGACTAAATACTGCCTTTTTTTTAGTTTTATTTACTCCTTTCTGGCTGTCCTGGTTTACAACAGAAACACCCGGCCACAATTTTCCTTACTCATAGTCACAAAAGAATCAGTCAGGCCAAAAGAGACAAAAAAGAGTGATAGGTTCCATTTAACCTATTTTAAGACAGACATATAAGGCAACCTACTTTGCTAACTAAGCAATATCAGGTCTGCAAGAGAAATTGTTTGTCTTTCTAAACAACACTAAGACAGAAAAACTTCCTAGGTTTAACAAAATGTTATCATAAGAGAAATTTCTTAAGAAAACTCGAAGGTTTCTATGAAGCCCTAAATAAATTTAGGCCAAAAATTGGATTATTATATTTTGGAACACCCTTTAATTAAGAACTAGGAGGAACAAGAAAGCTGGCTAGTGTCAAGCAGGACCCCTGAAATTCTTATAAAATGCTAAATGATATGGTTATCTGACAGCAAAACCTGATCCAGGTTCTGATCCAGAGGTTCTGGATCTTTGATTTACAATTGGTTTGTCTGATTGCTGTCCTAAGATCAGCAAAAGCTATGTTGATGAGAATAAATATAACCATATTAAAAATAATAAATTCACCATGAAATTTATGATCAGAAATCAAATCAGTTTCCACCTACATCAACCACAGAAATTGAAGCTAATGACCAAGTAATCCCTTACTAGCTGTTATATTACTCATTCAAGAAGCACAGGACAAATACCCACTTGTTTTAATTCTCATTTGGCAATAAAAATATAAGATTATATCAAACCTAAAGGATAAGGAGGGGAAAAGAGGTGTTCTGATGCAAGAATTCTTCAGAGCAAGGCAAAATTAGTCAGTTCTGTGTGGACAATCTGGCACCTGCTATGAAATCCAAAAGCTGTAGAAATGCAAGAACACAAACTACACACAGTAAACAAAGCAGGAAACTGGTGAAAGCCCTTAATTTACACGTAGAGCAAGGCCTTTGCTTTGGATTTATAAGTGTTCTCCTCAAGAAAGCATATTTTAAAAGTATTACTGTGAACAGGAGTAGTCCATGTAAATTAAACCAATTACACAAACTCTCAACATCAGCTCACATCTGAGACTTGATAATTTATGTTTTTTCATGTTCAAGAAGCTTCTTTAGACAAAGCAAAGTCTCACAGCACCAAAATTCTGTGGGAAAGACTGTCTGAATGGCATTTCTATCAAAGACAGAAGTCCCAGAAAACTTCCAGGAAAGCCTGGTCTCTGGAGGGTTCCAGACCAATTTTGTTTATCTCAAAAGTAGGCAACACGTTTTTGAGAAGCATCATAGAGTCATTCTGTGATTCTATGGTTTTCTTGGAAGTAAAAATGCTTCTTGAAAATCAAAGGCAGAATAGAAGTGCCAGAAAACCTCCAACAAAGCAAATTTTTCCCATAAGTCACAGAGTATAAGCTTATCTCTTCATCTAGGGCACTGCCACTGTTGGACTAACCTCAGATTTGAATCTAGACCACTGAAAACTTATTCCTCATGGGTTCAAACTTAATTCACATTATATTGTTTTTGTGTGGTACAGAAAAATTAATTTTTCTTTCTTTTTCAATCCAGTTACAGAAACCTTGAACATGTGGAACATGCACAGTGATACAGTCAAAATATATATATATATCATAAAATATATCTTTGCAACTTAATTACCTCATCTGTTTCCTTCCTAATAACAAGGAAGGGACAGGAAGCAAAGGAAAATATATAATGGCTGTGAACCTGGCATCTTCTACTGAAGAAGCTTACCTTGTACAATAACACAGGTACAGGCATAAAAAAACCTGTTCAGCTCCACAGGGATTACATAATTCCCATGCCATATAAACATTGCAATATAAACTTATTCTATAGATTAGAGGCTATCATTTATTATCTACCAGTTTTACTTACTCTAGCCATACTGATTTATGGACTATATTATTGGATATGCTCTACAGTATGTCTCTCTATTGAAGGGAATTTGGACTGGATTTATAGCAGAAAACATACTATCCTTCGTTTAGTTCTGGAAATACAAACAATTATTCTTGGCAAGACATATCGTGAGTTTTTCACTCTCTTTCTGAGGGTGTCTAGTATCTTTTATCTTCTCTCCATATTCAGTCCAATATTTTATCCAGTGCACTTTCAGTACTGTTACAATTTACTCCCATGGTAATAATAATAATAAAAAATCTTGTTTGTAACACTGACACGCCTCAATACCCTTATACCTATTCAAGACAAGCTACAAGTTCTGCATCCACAGTGCATTCTATGTCACATACAGTAAAAGGTTTAAAACTGAAACACACCTAAAGCTCCATAAAAAATGCTGAGATTTTTAGGTCCTACTAACAGCAGGTATCTACAGGTATCGCTCTGACAGCTGTGACTTCACCCTTCCAACACAGAGCTCATTACATCTGCAGAGTTAGTGGCAACTCCCCAGAACCTTAAATGCTGCAGTGATTATCATCAGAAAATGAGCACTGTATTTCTTTGACTATAAATGAACAGGCAGCAAATAAGTGGAAGGAAAACAATCAGCATAGGAAATGCACAAAGTAAAACCCTTAATGTACCCCACCCCTGTTCTGCAACAGGTTTGTAAACCAGTGGCAATAAACCCTAATGCTTCTGGTGTCACGTCAGGGAAACAGCCACTGTGACTCCCTGGAAATCATGACTGTTGGACTTGCGGTTCTTCTGTTGACACAGCCAACATTCTTAATTCCTCACAAGAAGTCTTTCTGTATATATTCTTCACTGTACAGTCACAGAAGGATGAACACTCCTGTGGCCTTCTGTTTCCCAGTGCGAAAATGTTGAAATTCTATATTGGGTCTCAGGCCTCTGCAAGTAGCAAAGCTGACCAGAATAATCCACTTTTTGAGTTGAGGCAAGATGCCAGCTGGAATTTACTTTAAATTTTAAAATAGGATAACAATGTAAAATGGCAACCAAACCTCCTTCACAAAAGGATTGGTCTCTAAATGCAATTTAGAATAACATAAGATTTGGTTCATTTGGGGTGAAATTTTAACTTCACTGAGAGACAAAAAGACTTTTCCAAGTGACTTCAAAGTGGTCAGGATTTCATTCCTTATATGCTCCAGATTTTTTTATTTTTTTTTTCAGGGGGGGAAGAAGCTGTTGAAGTGTAAAAAAATATGATTCATTTAGCTAACTTTCAAATAAACTAAGATGCTGGAACTATACCAATTCTTAAGTTGTAAAAGGGAAGAAAACCTTTGAAATGTCCCTTTAAAGAGAATAGCCAGGCTTTTTATTTAAGGGTCTTATTTGGCAACAACAAATTGTAGCATGCCTTCCCATTCCTCACTCTCCTCTTATAAATTTTATTTATTGCCATTACTGTGATGTGTTCTATAATTGGATCCTGGCACAGACCGGTGGAAAGAGAAAAATCTTTCCCATCTGATTCAAAATAGGTTTTACTTTGTAAAACATATATGCATAAAGATTATCTCTTTGCTCCTAAACCATTTAGACATAGTAGTCTAGTCTGACTTGAAATCTGCAGCTTTTGAAATTGTTTTTCTTTAAACTATCTGTGTGCTTCAGGCTTGGGGTAAAAATCTTTTCATATTTTTTGGATAGGATAACTTTCTACTCATGGATTTGGGCTGAGCAACTAATGTTCCTTTCAAGAAGTACACTTTGAATCAAACTTGCCTCTCACCTAAGAGGTGCAGTCATAAATAAAATAAATGTAGCACTTTACAACCTGAATTAACAGCTGAAAACCAGGCATGTTGACCAGGTATGAATCTGTGGTTCTAATTCTGCATCTATTCAGAAAGCATACTGAAGGAATTTAGAAGATGACTACCAGAGTTAAAGGACTTTTTCAAATCAATTGATCAAAAGCTGAGAACTATTAGCACTCTCATGTAGTCCTTAGCAAAGCACACACTGAGGGGACTTCAGGCTAACCAGAACAACACTTATACAAGGTAATAAAAAAGAAAAATGTGAGAAAAAGCCAAACTGTGCAAAATAGCAAGCTGAAAGTCCTTAACTACAATATCACTTTGTTTCAATTTTCCCTCCTCTCTCTAAAGCTCAAGCTTTAGCAACAGCCAGCACACAGCAATTAACACTATCAGCTTCTTCACAACAGAGAAATACTCCACAGTTTTGACATAAAAAGAATTGAAAACTTCCCTAAGCTTTATAACACCCTGCAGAGTCATAGTCACCAACTAAAGCCTATTTTACACCTTACCTCCCCCCCACTGCCAGCTCTTCTCTACAAAGAAAGCAAGCTTTCCCAAGGTGCCCTTTATCTGTTTCAGATCAACTCAGCTGTGCCAGTTTAATGTCTAAGTGTAAGCAGGTGTAATTATCATCAGGTGGACTTGGCATGAGGAGAATTAGAAATACATACAACATTCCTTCTCCTCACAGAGCTTTAGGAGGGGGATATGTTCAGCTTCTGGTCGGTGATAAGCGATGGATGGGTAGCACCATGTGAAATTGGGGTAACTACATTCAGAAGATGCTTGTTTGTGGCTTACTTTGAACTAGGAGAGAGGAGCTTCTTTACTTCAAAGCAATCATAGAGCAGATTCTGTATTCCAGTTCCTCCTACTGAAACCCCAAAAGAATACCACAAACTTGCAGAGATGTTCCCATTTCTGTGCAAAGATGGTTTTTAATAGTGCCATCCATTTTGAAAGCTTAGTACCAGCTTGTTTTTATTAAGTGGTTGAAAACATTTGACTCAATCATTTTGAAATCAAAACACCCTAAAATTTTTTCTTTCTTTAAAAAAACCCACAGGACTGCCACAGAGAATTTCACATGCATCTACAGTGATGTTATGTAGAAAGAGTGTATTTTTTAAAAAATATTGATAGTTTTGTTTCCTCTGGATATTTGTGAGTGCACAGAGGAGAGAAAGAAATATGTTTAATGGAAAATCTGGTTAAACTGACAGTTCAGTCTTTTGAATGCTTTCCAGGATAAACCTAGTCCATGAATATTTCTCTGAGTATGTATATATAAACAAATGGACCCCCAATTCTTCAGATAAATGCAGTGCATATCATGAGATATCCTGTCTTCCAAACAGAACAGGGGTTTTCATTAGAGTTTTGAATCTATCTCAGCTCTTCATTATTCAGGTAATATCAAGAATTCAGTTTTTAAAACTCTAGCAGGAACAATAAGGCTTAAAACCTTCACAATGAGTGTAGTGCTGTAGAAACAGGTGACCTAAACAAGACACTGTAAATAAGTCACAAGGAGTGTCTGTAATGAACACAGTACCATAACATTTTTTCAGAACTGTGTGAACTTTCTAAGCTTAATCAATGCAAACAATAACACACTACAATGGTAACTTTTGCAGCAGTACCTCAGCAAACAGGGTGGAATGGTATATACTTAAATGTAAGTCTTAAAATACAGAGTGTAGCCTGTAGAATACTGTAGGTCATGATAGGGAACATAACCGAGTAAAGAAAATATTAGAAGCATAAGTATGCACAAGCAAATTAGAGAATGAGAAAGCACAAGAGAGAGTTGCTGCCTTTGAAGAACGTCCTTCATAAGATGGTGACTGGTTGATGTTATCACTTGTTCAGGAAGGCAAGTGGTGCTCACCTTAGCCAGGGTAAATATTAGAGGAAAATAATGCTGTATGTAACTCCTTCTATTTACCTGCATTTACAACTGTTCTGAGCATGTTTTCCATAAAGGAGTGTTGGGATTTCCACAAGAAACTGAAGTCCCCCACTAGGCTTATGTGTTTTCATAGAAATGGTGGTTAAGTAAAAGACCAAAAATTGTTTTATTCTACCAGAATAAATAATTAAATAGTCTAGGTAATATCATTTCACATCCAAAGTCCTAAGTGAAAAGGAGACTGTCTCTAAAAGTATTATTCATCCACTTTCCTAAGCACATAAAATAGTCAAGAACCGTGTTAGTTGGGCAGAACCATCAGGTGACAAGGGTAGGCAAGATGTACTATAATGGAACAAACTTATACAAGGAGATGTCCTGAACCTGAATCCCCTCATTTTGATATAAATTGCCAAACATATCTGTTCAAACTAGCATTTCTTAGTATGCTAAATCATATCAGCCCTCCATGGCAGAAGGAATTAAACTATCAGTTCGTACTCACCACTATGAAAACCCTTAAACTCTGTTTCATGTTGAGACAACTCGTAAGGGGTGGGAACTTAAATCTACAAGCAGCATTATAATAAGTAATGATTAATTTAAAAAAAAATTAAAACCACAACAATTGAGAATTTGAACCCTTTAGAAAATTGTAGAGACAAGGCATGTGACTATCTGGAGGCAACAATTTTTGTTACTATCTCTAGTGAGTACTTGGCCTAGACATGTCTATTAATACCAGACTTATTAGGTCTTGACAGCTTATAGGACATCTGTTTGTTTCATTTCCCTTCAGTCTCGCCAAATGCTAGCAGCAAAAATCATACAAACTTCTTTCCCTACTTCTGCATAACTTGAAACACTTCTTTGCATACATGAATTTTGACAGTAAATGAGATCTAGTGTTCTGTATCTGATATATATGTACAGGCAGTGTATTCAAAGAACTGCAAAGGTGGGTAAAGTTCTTTAATCTGAGGACATTTATGTAGGAATAAAGGTGCAGTTAGTGTAGCTAACAAACTTTCCTCAGAGGTAGGATAGTTTTCACAGATTTGGTTTTTTAACTTGAACTAAAAAAGGCTGCAGAGACCAAAATATCTCAGCAGAAGTTTTTCACAAGCAACTCCCTCAAGTATTTCAGTATATTGCAAAATTGCAAGAAAGCATTACAAAATTACAGAAACTAACACTGAGGTTTTTGATATGGCCTCCCCCATTTTTCCCAAAGTCAGCACACAAATCCTGACCCAAGTATAAGGTATAAAGTAAAGGTTCTAAGCTAAGTTGGAAGCAGGTTTTTAGTCCATCTTGCATTTTGCTGGAGTGTTACTGTATTCTAGATCTAAATCCAAAAGGCATTTCTGTCCTATATTGCTCACAATCCTTGTAGATCTTCTGTTGTTCTTGGCCATTATTTTAGAAGTCATAGTACAGGTGAGATTTAAATATCACCTACTGAAAAAAAAAATAGGAAAAAGGAGATAGCTTACTTGTATATTACAACTCCACCACAGGCAGTTGCTGATGCTTTGATCCAGTTATTTTGCTACAAGTACATGCCAAAGAGCTAAACTATTTTATTTACAAGAATCCAGCTTTACCCACTCATTTGATTTTCACATGGTGGTATAAATAATCTGCTTACATTTTTAAAATAACTTCATCTTTGATTATAAACTTTATGGGAACAATATAATTTCATACCTATATATTATTTGTAATTATTTTTTAAAATGCCCCCATTCAAGTTGTTGGGGCCATTCAGAGTGTCAATACAAAGTATTTTATTTCGGTTTAAAGCTTGTTTGGATGCAGATTTCTTTAAACATTTTCATTCTCAGGAAGCTCATTTCTAGCAAGAATGCTTCAGAATCAAAATTTGATTTTCAGCCTTTTTGCAACACTTATTGAAAACTTACCAATCTAGATTATTATAGCCAGTAGCAAATTAATAATCATAAAAAATTCAGGAAGTACAAAAAAATATGAAAATTAATCAAAATTCTTAAAAAGCAGAAATAACTATTGCATAAAATTGCAGCAGCTGTCCAGTTTCAAGTATATTTTGAGACATAGGCACACAATGGCATGGTTCCCTTCAGTGTACACCGATGTGAATAGGAAAGAATGACACCATTTATGATCATTCCTTGACAATACAAATAAATATATTTTCCATTTCCAACAAGAGATTTATACTCACTTATGGCAGCTGAGAATCTGATCCAACAGTGTTGTAAGAATCCCACAAAATACCTTTGATTTCAGTGGTTCTGAAGTAAATAACATATGACCACAATCTTGATATGCATGTTTTCAGCATCTGTTTCACAAAAATATTCATGTTTTTTAGTGTATTCATAATACACTACTCTAAATAACTATAGAGGTTTCATCAGCCAAAAGAGAGCATGACATTCCCACCATCTTAGAACTGACTGAGTTAGGTTTTAGCACTATACGACTTACCTATGGGTTAGAAAATATGAGTTTTACATCCATAAGCAAGTGGAAAGCATTTTTCCAGATGTTCTTCCCTAGCAAAGTATTATTCAAATGACAAACTTCCATTTGCATGCATTTATGGGTTATATTTTTTTAACTTACTTCCTGAATAGTTATATTGAACAGCACATTAAATCAATGAACAGTTGATGAAAATTTGTGACTAGGAGAGTTAGTAGTTAAAAATTCAAAACCAGAGCTTACTGTTTCTTTTTACCTAAAATACATGATTTTATTTAAGTACTGATAATAGTTTGCTTTTGGCTATATTTGTAGGAATTATCACAGAAAACTAATATAATTATTTACCTGACTGTACCCAGAAATTGCATGGGTCTCAAATTCTACTTTTTTTAGTCTATACAAACAGAATAGTCTAACAGCTTGATACAAAGGACTTGTTGTAGACTTGGTTCTGTATGTTATTTATGACAAAAATCCAATATTATAAAATGAAAGTCCTTAAAACTGTAGCAGAATATCAGACAGGAAAGGAAGACTGACAACAATATCTCTTGTTCCTTTCCATTTCACGTTCTGAACAATCTGTAAGTACTAACTGTGACAAGAATAAAAATAACATTTAGTAATACACATGCAGTATTATATGCTGGTATATTTTAAAAGAATCATTAATTAATCTTTCCATAATTTCCCTTTATTTTTGAGGACATAAATCAACTCACAGTGGCTTGACACATGGAAATCAGCTCAGTTTCAAGTTATTTTATAAGGCACAGTAAGACTGCTGTTACCAGAGAAAAAAATATTTCTGTCCAAAGATAGCAGAATTGAGTTGGACCTTTTGTCTCCGATACTTGGATTAAGGCACATAAAATCATTCCCTCTTTTCTTTCCAGCACACCCTTCCTCTGTCAGAGAGCAGCAAGAGCTGGCCAGCAGCCAAGGGGGATGCCACGGATGGTTTGACATCCTCCCACGTTGCTTGTCTGTCTGTCTTTCCTCACCACACCAAACCCCAGCACTGGGATTAAGGGTAGAATAGGAAAATTCAACCGTTTGGTGTCCAGTGTATGAAGAATGGGCACACTCCCAGGTGTTGGAGACCCTACGGTAGGTCATCACTGTGCAGAGGACAAGGATCAGCAAAAGGAAGAATTGTGGCTGATGAACGCTGTAGGTGTCCAGTGCCTACAAGCACATGTGGAAAATATGAGCAGTTCTCATTAAAAAGAACACAGCAAAAGAGAGAAGGCCCTCTACAAAGAAGCTGGGATGGAAGAGGACTGAAAGGACCCAAGGGTAATTGGCTCCCAACCCTCTGAATCCTCAAGACCAGCTCAGATTTCTTGACAGTTCCAAAACTTAGTATCACTGAACTGTATTAACACAGCCAAGTGCCAGTAAAAGCATTTATTCCACATACTGTCTAACTTAAAGAGACATAGAACAATTCCCAATGACAAAATGGGTCCCGCAGCACTTTCATTGCACAGGAGAATTTTGTGATATTGAATTCTGTTGAATCAATCTACAGGATCTTTATGGAAATCACCCAAAATATAATTCTGGATTATGTCTCTGGCCGAAATGCAGAATTTCAAAATAGGTCCTTAATAGGAATATGTTATTATTCATTGCAGGTCTGTATACGGCTATTGAGAAGTTCCTGGATAATAGTAGTTTTATATCAGTCATACAGAAAATGGTGGAGTTGGTCTAATAAAAAGGTTTAGTATGACATTTTTTTGATGAGATTACTGATCTTTCTTTACTGAATGAAGTAAAAAAAAACCAAACAAAGAAACTCAAACAACCTAAAAACAAAAACACACAACAAAAATATGTATTTAGTTACCAACTGCAAGGAACCTGAGGTCCTAGCATAAGGACTTTCAATTTTCTCTTGATATAATAACATTTATGCTTGGCTTTTCTCATCCACATAGAAGAAGGTTTAAGTCATTACAACATCACAGCAAGGCCATGACAACATATGACAGCACATCATACTGGTCCTAGAGCCATGAATACAATCATCTCCTAACCCTAAACATGAGATACAGCCTGCTGCACTGCTCAAGCAAACAGACAGAATATTCCATGCATAAACAGAAATATAAGGATCATCCTTTGATGGTTGGGAGGGTTTTTATCACCAAAATCTAAATTGCTGTCTGCTCCTTCTTTCTTAAGTATCACATATCTAGATGTTTCTATTCACACTGTCTTAATGCTGTGTTAGCTACCTAAATGTGTGCCATGGTTTCCAATAAATGAAGTTTTTCTAGATAGCAGGAAGGAATGGTGACATTTTTTCCAGATACTTCGATCATTTGAAAAATCTTATCTTAAAATTACATTGCAGAGAATTCCTTAGACCTATAAAAACATGCAGAAGTTTGTAGATCACTTGATTATAACCCTGTAAAGAGGCCTACACATATTGCTCATAGTAAGATAATACATGAATATTGAATAAGAATTAGACTTTAATATTTCAAAGGAAAAGTACAAACAGCTTATTTCAACTCAGCTTTAGTAAGCCTAACGAAAAATTAGGTGACTTAGAAACATTAGAAAGAAGTGAGATGAATCAGGGTTTTCCATGAAAAACAGCTTCACTGCAGAGTAGCCAATAGAAATAATTTTAACCTTATTTAGATTAAGATAAAATGGCATTCTAATATCTCACTATCTTATCTAGATAATTTTATTAGTGCTTAAGATTATAAAAGACACATCTGGCAGCAGAAGAGCATTCCTCCCTGGCAGAACGTGTGTTCTGCACAGGCTCCCATCTTCAAATGGAGATTGAAACTTACTTTTGTAAGTTATGGAAGATTTTCCAAGCTGAGAAATTCTCCTCCTCTTAGTATTCTTTAAATCAATTTTTAATTTGTCTTTGTATCTGTTTTTCCTCCCTCCATTTTTTCTTTAGCATGCTTATGACCTCTCAGTGTATAATTTCACTCATTGCGTGATTATGTAACAGGCATCCTCTGTGACAAATTGCTATTTTACTGTTCTTTATGTATATCTTTTACAGCATACTTAGGGGTTTATGTAAAAATATTTTAATCTGTTACCATTAAAGACTGATCTTTTTGGAGCAGGGTGAAGTCCCTTAGCTCACAGCTAGTTTCAGGCTTGTCTGAAACAATGGGGATGAAGAATGAGAACAGATGAATATCCCCAAATGCTCCCTACAGTCAATCATTTTGCTGTCTTGGCCTGAAAAGAGAAGAAGAAAATAATTTTTTTATAGAGCTAACATTAAAAAACACATTCACTAAATATTTCAATAAACATCACACATTATCCTTTTGGACAGTATCCAACTTGCCACAGAATATGAACTTACAGACTTACAAGTACTCTTTTTTTGTCTCTGTTTTTTTTTTTGTACTTCATGATCAATTCAGTTTCCAACACAAACAACATAACTTGAAGATTTTTAAACACCATAATTCTAGAGCTGAAGTCAAAATACTCTTGACAAAATGGAAGTTTTATCTGAATTACCAGAATTGTAGACTTTTGATATATTGGAAGGGGCTCTTAGAAACATCTCCTCAGAGCCCAGCCACATAAAGCAGGTCACTCAGGACTATGTCCAGATGGGGTCTGAATATGAAGAAGGATGGAGATTCCCCAACCCCTCTTGCCAGTCTGTTTCACTTTTTGATCATCTTTATAGTGAAAATGTTTTTTCCCATGATGAAATTTAACTACTTTTATTTCGGTTTGTGTCCTTTGCCTCCTCTTCTGTCACTGAGCACCATGGAGAAGAGTCTGGTTCTCTCTTCTTTACTGCCTCCCACAGGTGTTTATACACATTAATAAGATCCAGCCTATGCCTTCTCTTGCCAAGGCTGCACAGTCCCAGTTCTCTCAGCCTTTCCTCATTACAGATGTTGAAATCCCTTAAATCATCTTTGTAGCCCTTTCCTTGACTTGCTCCATGTCTGTAAGTCCATGTCCAGACACAGCACTCCAGATGTGTCCCATCAGTGCTGAGTAGAGATGTAGCTTCACCTCCCTGGACCTGCTGGCCATACTCTGCCTCATGCACCTGCAGATCACTTGGGCTTCTTTTGCTGCAAGGGCACATCACTGATTCATGGAGAACTTGTTATCCACCAGGAAATCCACATCCTTCTCTCCCAACTTCTTTCCACGAGTAGCCTTGCAATGAGATTGGCTGACTCCCTAGCACTCATGGGTGCACCCCCATCAGGTTCTATGAACAAGAGCTTGAAAACTAGGGTTTCCACCCATGGAAATGGAGACCAACAACATTTCCTCTTCCAGTAAATCTTTCCTGAAATGTTCTTACTCTGTTGCATTTAACACGGTAGATAAATGCTCCCCAGAGGAAGCTAAAGTGCTCAGTAATTGAAGGGAATGAACAACATATGTCTCTATTTCTCCAATCTGCACACTAAAGGTCCAGAAGGCTCAATTCTTACACTAATTTTTCTGCCAAGGTTCTGGAAAATCTGTATTCACCCAATCCACAGTTCCTGGCTAATATTCCTGTTTGGGGTGCAATAGCTCCAGCAGTTGTTCCCATATTAAATGTTTGGCACCGTGGTCAGTTTTGTCCTTTACACTTCAATCTTTTTTTGCCTTGTGATTCTATCACAGCTTCAAGTTTCAAATTCCTATAGTCCAAAGGCAGGAATATTTCAGTGGTTTTAACACAGATACAGTTCCAATTATTAAACTAACATAAAAATATTCTCACTATAATGCTCTTTGAATTATAAATTCATATTGTAAATTGCCAAAATTTCTAGTCACATAAAGGAAATAGAAAAGAGACTGAGAAAGGGAAAAAAGAGAGGTGGAGGGAGGAAAGGAGTGAGGAAGGAAGGAGAGCAAGATAACCTTGCCAGAAAAAAGGGTATATTTGTGCTAAGAATATAAAGAGTTATTGATATGCCATTAGTAGAGATACAATTTAAATAAAGCAGCCACTGAGAAAACAGAAATGTTATGTAACAGAAGCAAATAACTGGTTTAATGATCACTGGAAATGATCCCTGAGTTTCAACAAACTTACATTTTCTGGTATGTACTCTAACTGAATTATTCTAAAGCAGCTGCACAGGTGCATGTATCTTTTTGAGGAAGAGATAATCTACACAAGATAGAAATACTGTTTGTGGTTTGGATGATTCTTCTTTTTCATGGAATCACAGAACATGCTGAGTTGGAAGGGACCCGTAAGTATCACTGAGTCCAACTCTTAGCGCTGCACAGAATCATCCCCATGTCCTTTTCCTCAATGACATGCAACTTTTGACTGAACCAGGGGTAGTAAAAGTTGAGAAACCTGCCCAACAAGTGTTTTTCAGACTAGCATGTTACTGTGAGAAGTTTTGGATTTACTGAATTCTTATTCACTACATCTGGATATTGAATTCAAAGCGAAACAGTTAATCACTATCACAGAACACGCTGAGTTGGAAGGGACCCAAAAGGGTCATCAAATACAACTCCTGGCTCTGCACAGGACTATCCCCAAGAATCACATCAAGTGCCTGAGAGCATTGTCCAAGTGCATCTTGAGCTCTGTCAGGTTTGGTGCTGTGGCCAATTCCCTGGTTAGCCTGTTCAGTGCCCAGCCACCCTCTGGGTGAAGAACCTTTTCTCATATCCAACTTAAACCTCCCCTGACACAACTTCAGGCCATTCCCTCGGGTCCTGTCACTGGACACCACAGAGAAGAGATCAGTGCCTGCCCCTCCTCTTCCCCTCACAAGGAAGTTGTAACTGCAGTGAGGTCTTCTCTCGGTCTCCTCCTCTCCAGGCTGAACAGACCAAGTGCCCTCAGTCACCCCTCATACGGGTTCCCCTCAAGGCCCTTCACCATCCATGTTTCCCTCCTTTGGACACCCTTCAATGGCTTTGTATCTTTCTTATATTGTGGTGCCCAAAACCGCCCACAATATTCCAGGTGAGGCTGCCCCAGTGCAGAGCAGGGTGGGACAATCCCCTCCCTCACCCAGCTGGCGATGCTGTGCCTGATGCCCCCGCCCCGGACATGGCTGGCACTTCTGGCTGCCAGGGCAATGTTAGCTCATATTCAACTTGCCATTGACCAAGACCCCCAGGCCCCTTTCCATGGCACTGTTTTCTGGTCTGTACATACACCAGTAATCCAGTATTGTAACCAAAGTATTCTGGTTCATTTTTTCAAAATATCCAAGTGGTTCCTAACATCATATTTCTTTTTATTGTTTGTATTGTTCTTTGTATTATAACTTCTGATTTTCTGAAAATGCTACAGATTATAAGCACACCAGCTGACTGCTTGTGAAAATGCCAGTTATGGACAATGTCTGGTTATTTGGATCTCAGGAATGGAATTTAGGACTCCCATGAGCTGAGGAACATGTGTTCCCATTTCAATCAAATAAAATTAACTCCTCCAAACATAACTCATCCTCTGCCATTGCCTCTAAGGTACTTGTATAAAAGGCACTACAGCTTCGGTTTAAACATCTGCAATAAAGTATACCTTTAAAATATCTGAAGGCTTCAGGGATACTAAAAACTTCACAAAATGGTGATAGTCTTGTTGACTCCAGCTGCAAAATCCAGGTATCCTTATAACTAAAGTATAATGGGTAATTTTGTAATGAGATTAATATGTTACCCTTACTCTGAATCTCTGAAGTTATGCAAGACAAGAGAAGTCATTTGCTGAAGACACAAAACAGAAGAGGTCAGAGGAAACACTTTCACTGGGATGAATCTGGTAGACAGTCCTCACTCAAGAACTGTTGCACAAAAGAATGCATGCACAGAAGAGCAGTCCTACAATGATGGTGAAAGTGTCTCTAATAGCTGAAAACACCCTGCTGTAAAGAACTGTATATTATCACTTCTCTCAGTAGCTGAGGTCAGCTCCATTTGCAACTGCAGTTTTTGCATAATTCATACATGAAAACTTCCTTTCCCATGTTACTTTCCTGAATACAGTAAAAAACCCCTAGCAGGAACAATTAAATATAATTTTTTATTTCAACTTAGTTTTAAGACAAGAATTCAACTCAGCTTTAGACACCTAAAAGATTAACAGCAGAAAAAAGGTCCAATTAAAAAATATGCAACATATAATAATAATAAAGAATACAGAACTGAGCAATTCAGTAATTTCTAATAATTAACACTACTTATGTGGGTTGGCAATAATAAAAGCATTCACAATTGTAACAAAGGCTCTCTTGCAATGGATCTTTAACAACATTAGTAAATTTGATTGTATCTTTAAATTTATTTCATTTAATAGTAAATATAGTTATGTTTAGAATTATGACTTGGCAGAACAAAAGTGTGTTTGAATGAGATCAGAAATACAAATTTTCTTTCTTTATGGTGGTTTTTTCCCTTTTTTTACAACTCTAATTGTTTAGACATAAAGGCCAAACAATCCCAGGAAAGGAATTGGGTCTTAACAATGTTTAGAGAACACAGAAGAGATTTAAGGATTGCATTCAATAAAGTACTCCATAAAGTCCCCATGGACTTTAACTACACCCTTTCCAGCTCTTCAATAGTTTTTCCAACAAGTTACTATATAGATGATTCTTGACAAAGCAAATCATTAATACTACACGTCTGTGACCAGACTGTAAAGGATTTATAACTACTTTTACTGGTATATGGACAATTTAGTGGCTTACCAGCATTTATTCAACTTCAGGGCAACTTGAGGTTTTGAGATTAAACTTTTCCACCCAGTTTGCAAGCAGTAGGCTCTTTGTGATTCTCAGCCTGATGTATGTTCCTTCAAACATCTTGTGTTTTGACACTTCATTTAACTGAGATAACTTTCTAGAAATAATAAAGTATTGCTATTCCAGTTGATCCAGATGCTGGTTTTTCCTGTACAAGATTTATCAGATCATTTTAAACAGACTACAGAAGCATGCTTTTAACTATGCAAAACTGGTAACATTCAAAACAATTTCTTACACGATTTAGTGCCAGATATTTTAATTCTGCAGGTCACTATCATCATATTCTCTATTGTTCTTTTCATTCTGCTTTTATTGGTTTAGGACTACATATTTTTATATCTTAGTTAGGAAGACTGTCTTTTTATATTCAAAAGAAACCCATATATGTTTAGAAAATAATTTCTGTGGTGGAAACTTGCCAGGAAATGAGAAACCTGAAAGGATTCAGAATTTCTTAAACTTGCTGGCAGGAAGGGATTTTGAAACTCTTGCCAGTACAAGCTGCTCCAACTGATACACTGGCATTTTTTCTTTTCATCAGGACAAAATATCATTAGCTATAAGAGAACTTTCCACTTTTTCTGCACAAGCTTTTCCACACCACTACCTTGACAGAAGAACAGTGATAGGAAACATAGGAATGACAGAAAATGCCACACTCTTATTATCATTGTAAATGCGACTAAGAGGTATTAGCAAGGTGTGTCCCAGACGGGTCAAAGAAATTTTCACTCTGGAACAGTCTCTGTTTATGGATCCAGCGTTTTTGAAACTCTCATACATAGAGTTTTACTGATTGTCTCAGGAACAGACTGTGATCCTGGCCAAACTTGGGGGAAATGCAGACCAGAAATGCTATACTTCATCATCAGATACCTATTCTCCCCGTTTTGCTCATGGCTCCTCTGCCGTCTGGTGGGATCAGACACGGAACCTTCCCGAGAATCCTGGGTGCTATCAGCAGGCTGCTACACTAAGGATTCCCAAGGCTGTGGCTTAGCTGAGTCCAGCAAAGTAGTTCGGCTCAGTTTCAGCGAGGAAACAGTTAAAAGAGCTCAGTGTTCCCCTGTGCCCGGGAGGCAGCCTTTTGTGTTTAACATTGGCAGGGGCTCAGTTCGGGCTGGAGGTTTGTTTTAATTGGGGGAGGGGGCAGAAAAGAGGGGACGCTCCGACTTCTTCGGTCTGTCTCTTTCTTTCACTGATTTAGCGGAGGTGGAGATTTTCAATCCCACCCAGTCAGACGCAGGCAGGAGGATCTGGTAAGACTATCCCAGGAAAAGGCACTCGGAGGAAATTCTCGGCGGCGGCGGCGGCAGCAGCCCCAGCATGAGGGTGAGCCCGGCGGGGAGGCGCGGCGGGGGGAAGTGCGCGGGATGCTGCGGGAGCCGGAGCCCCATCCCGCCCCGGGCACCGCTCGGAAACGCCCCAGAGAGGGATCCGGGGGCGGCCGGGCACCTCTGTGTGCGTGTGTGAGAGCGAGGGATGTGTGTGCGTGTGAGAAACAGCGAGGGAGAGAGAACGGGAGACAGGCACAAGGCAGCTTGGGGCAACTGTTATTAAATAAAGTTTAACAATATCTAGGTCTCGCCAGAGGCTCTCTATACAGGCTGCAGGGGAGGTAGCACTGATTTGCCAAGTGCGTGTTGAAATCGATGCTTTGCCAGTGGCACACGGAGCGCGTTTCCTTCGGCGTTACCGAAGGAGAGGCAGGAGCGTCCCCGGCAGCGCTCGCTGCCCGTGCCGGGAGAACAGCCCTGGGGAGTCCCCCTTGTCCCCTTCAGTGCCTTCCCTTGCTCCTGTTCTCAGCTGCCTTTAGGCTGATCAGTCCCTGGTAACGTTTTAGCTCGTCGTTAATACTTGGAACAATTCCATTTCCACTCGGTATGGTCTCTCCTCGTGAACGTCGGCATGGGAATTTTTCAGGCTTGCTACTCCGGGCAAGTGAGGAATTTTGTTCTCTGCATCCGCGGCTGGTTCTGCAGCGCTGCGGGAGAGCAGGCACAGCACATGCATGTGGCCCCCACATTAACACAGCAAGCTCACAGGTGCTCAGGCTGCATGTGAAGGGCAAGGCTACATTACCCTATTGCTAAAAGTTATCACGGGTCCTAGGATGTTACTCATATGAGGCAGTTTGCATGTCATATTTTGTAACAGGATAAATACTTTGAAAATACGGACAGAGGAATGAAGGACTGCTAGGAATCCGTAAGAAAAATATCCTTAGAAGTTAGTATATTAAAAACTTTCTAATTTTGGTTCTTAGGGAAAAGTTTCTTCCAGGAGAGGGAAGAGATGGTAAATGGCAATTCTGTTCTTATCTTTGCCTACTGGCTGCATGACTGCCATGCTACCACCATGCTCATATGATACATTTTGACAAGCAAATATTATTAAATAAGGAGGATACTAATAGAACTACTAAAACATAGCGGTGTGGGTTCTGTTCAGAGCTGTGTCACATTTACTTGGGAAAGTTTCTTAATAGTGATGCAGTTTTTCAGTTTGGAAATTGACGAACCATAGTTGTAGTAAATAATACATAGTTGTTGTAAATAATACCAGTACTAATACTTGCCTGAAAAGGTTACAGTCAAATATTTCTGTTGGGTTTGATCTGATTTAGAAACCTAAAGGTAATGCACTTGCATCGTGCAAACTGCTGCTGACTGCCCTGGGATACCATTGTAATTGTACCAGCATTTAATAAGGAAATGTTTACTGTTTAGTACATTAACCTTTAAAATCAAGTCCAGAGGAACTCACTGTTGGTCAGATTCTCATCTCATATACACCAGTATAAGGACTGTAAATGTGGATCCCTGGTCTGTGAGGAACAGCACTGCCAGACAGGAATACTCCAGTTAACATGGAATTTGCTGCTGTATAGAGGTACACACACACTTCCACAGACCACACACAACAGAAGCCTTAATAGTAGTAAATATTTATACTGTGCCTGCTCAAGAATTACTATCAGTAAATCATCTCCCTCTTTCTCTGGTAAATTTCTTGCTATAAACTCTGACTTAACAGCCCCATAGGGAATGGAATTAGGATTCATTTATTTAATAGGATCCTCCCAAATACTTCATGTGAGTCCCTAGAAATCAGAAAGTTATAAATACTTTATTTTCTGCTCTTTTTCTGTCAACACTGCAGCACTTTGTCTTGTTTTGCAGATATAAGCCAGGGGAAAAAAATAATTAAAAATCTTTATCTCAAATTAAACCGAGGCTTCAAGGAAAGGGACTTGAGTGACATCCTTGGTTTCCCTGGAGGTGTAGTATCTACTCCCACTGAAGCAGGGGTTACACATGGGCAGTCCCACTTACTGGAACAGAATGCTATGATGCTTCCTTTCCTAACTGGAAATGCCATGACTTGTTGCCTAGAATACTAAACCAGCATTTTTTTATCTTTAAAAGAGCTTAAATTTTTATAGTTAGCTTCACTGTGGCTAAGTATTGCACATGAGTTGCAGTGCCATCCAGGAACCAAATGACAAAGTTTGAAGGGCTTTTCCTAGCCAGAGGTCTACTTATACTAGGTAGACCTAGACCTAGACTGTAAAAGTCTTCCTCCTAATATTTAAGGACTTTGAATCTGGTCCAAAATTTGATTTGAAATACATGTATTTTCAGTCTTCATTTGAAATGCAGGTAATAAGTCAGATAAAAATAATATAGAGACCAATTGTTGCAATATATCAAAAATACTGAGAAAATTGACAAATTTACTACCTTTAACTATTGAGACATTGCTGTTACCTTACTTTTTCAAAGATAAAATAATATCTTCTTATTTTAGCTAAAATATCATTCAGCAGCCTCCAAGGCAGGTTGACTTTTCTTGCAAGACTATATTTTAAAACTGAGTTTCATCCACCTTATTTTTGTCCATCCATATACAAATTCTGTATCAAGCTAACAGGGTTTTGTGGACTCTTACTTGTATACGCTACCAATTACTTAAGGAATTTTTTGTGTTTGCCTTTTGTCAGACAGTTGATGGGAGTAATCTAGATTTCAGAGTAGTGTAGTGAGTATAAACGGGTGATAATACATATTTGCTGCAGAGACTGGATATTCAAATACCCTTCCTAAGTGAGAAACAGGGTGTGGTAGTCTACCTGTTGTATTGATTCTTTGTTTCTTTTTCCTTTTCTTTTTTTGCTTACTATTTCTCTCTGCAGGTGAAGAAGTGAGAAGTATCTCACTGAAAGACTGAAAAAGAAAAACCCCTGCCTCACTGAATTCGCTCTTTGGGGACTTCAGGATGGAAGCCTTGTGTTTAAGAGTTTCCTTGCTGCTACTGGTTCCAGGATTTGTCCTCAGTGACAGCTCTGACAGATACGATGCCAATCGGAGTGACTTGGGAAACCCCCTTTCCACTTTCTCAGGGATGGAATCCAGCTTACTCCTCACCACTGTGCAACCCCCGGTGTCCAACCAGACTGTCAAATGCTCCCAGCAGACTAAGATTGCTGAAACTTTTAAATACATTAACACGGTGGTATCTTGTGCTATTTTCATCGTTGGAATGGTTGGGAATGCGACTCTGCTGAGGATCATTTACCAGAACAAGTGTATGAGGAATGGCCCGAATGCACTGATAGCCAGCCTGGCACTGGGAGACCTTATCTATATTGTCATTGATATCCCTATCATTGTGTACAAGGTAGGACACCACACCACACTCTGACTGCAGCTTCCCTGCAAGCACACTGTCTGTCCTCTCTGGTTACTTCTCTGGCTATGTAGTGCTCTTTTGTCAACGAGTAGCACTCTTAAGAAAAAATACAACTCCTTTTTCATTTTGCAACACAAACCTTGCTCTCAGGTCTCAGCTCCATCAAGAAAAAGTGTCTCTCCCATTAAAGATGATGTAGCTCTTAGTTCTTAACCGAAGTGTGGCCTCGGGCATTTCACAGGAGCTATTCATTTATTATAGCTACTAGAGCTAGCAAAAGAATTTATAAGGGGAGACTTTTTATAAACTGTTCTCCCCCTTGATGGACTAGTTGCTATTTTTGGAATATCTTATCCTTACTTTATATTTTTACAGAAAATACTTCCTGTGATATGCAGGCTTCATGTTATGGCTTTGCAGAGAGAGATTATGTCAGCTAAGTTGAGTCTTAAGGTTTTCATTTAATATTCATTAATAGCAGATTCTCAAAATCACTCCAGAGTTAGTAAAATCAATTATATCACAGATGCCTTTTGAAATATTAAATTTCATCTGGGTTTGTCAATGTATGAAGAGGCTCCTCAGAAATTCTTTTAATCTGGTATAAATTTATCCTGTCCCAGTTTTTTTATTTTCCATTTTAATTAAACAAAGCCACAAAGAAGTGTTTTTTCTGATGCAGTATTTGTTTACTAATATAATTCAAGTCAGGACATGCTTGAATAAACAGAGCTAAGCCCTTCTGTAATATATCTTGCTGATATTATCTTACAAAATCATCAAAGAATTTTATAAGCTTGTATCTGTCTCTGTGCACTGCACACAGGTGCATAGCTGATAGGATATGAGGCTTTATCTTTCTTTTCTCAGCAAAAACATAAAGTGCTTCTATTTGTAAAAAAAAAATACCAAGTATTATAATTTAAAAAATGTTCATCATAATTCTGGCCCTTCAGGATTCTAAAGACTTAGCTTTTATTTACATGGGCTCTAAATGAAACATTTTAATGCGTAATTTTAACTAGTGTCCTGCGTTTCAAATTGGATTTTAAAATTTAAGTAACAGTGATTTGAAAATATGCATTTTGCATATGTATAACTATTGACATAATAGCTGCATTATAACACAGGTATTCATAAGGCAAGATCATAAATTTTGAATTAATTAATGGTTTAAAAATATCTCTATGTGCATATAATACATTCATACAGAGGCATATTATCTATAGTAAAATGCACCACCTGGTTCTGATCGTCCAGTAGTATAAATAACAGATAAATCTTTTAAGTTCTTCTGGTGTTAATATAATATGAATTTGAAACGAGAATAATGACTGTAACTAATAATGTATGCATTTATTGGAAATTCAAGTTTACACATTTCAATATTCCACCTGGAAAATTAAATTATCCCAAACTGTTGATGAGATAGCAGATATCTGTAGAGGATTTGGGGTTAACAAGTTGATGAGAAAGATTAGCCTCTGCATCCTCCATAGCTGTGTGAATGCTTAGAAGGACATGGGATGGGGGTTCTTACCTGGACTCGCCTACTCAAGGCCAGGCTGGATGGGGCTTTGAATGGGAGGTGTCCCTGCCCATGGCAGGGCGTTGGAACTGGATGAGATCCCTTTAAGGTCCTTTCCCACCCAGAGCGTTCTATGATTCTATGACTCTATGGCTGCACCTCCCATGATGCATTACAGTTTCCTCCCTGGTGAATTACCCTTATGAGCTGATGGATAATTGCTAAGGCAGTATTCTTACTTCTCATGCTATATCTGATAGTAAATTTTAAGGAAAAATGGCATGAGTTCTTTTCAGAGCTGAGTTTGGGAAGGAACAAGTATTTTTGTGGCCCATTTTTTCCTAACCTTTCAAGAGCAATGCTGCCTTTTTTTCACAAAGGGGAATGGAAATCTGGAATTAATTTTGTCTTTGAGAATTGCCTTTTGATGTTCTTCTGAAAATTCTTTAGGAGTTTAGTTAACAGTAGCAAACAATATTTTTTACATTCCCTTTATTATCTTGCAATACATTTTTTCTATTAATTTTCTGACACTTCTCTGGCATTCCACAGGTTCACTTGTCTTGCTGTATCTTACATGATGAGCTGAACTGTGGTCCTGAATAGCTCTGTACAAATGAAATTTTCTTAGCCTATATGAAAATTTATTTCTGTGCTGCAGAGAAGTATTTGACAAATAAAGGCTGTGAACGAAACTGCAGCCCCTTGACATCAATGTCTGCCAATTCCACATGTAGGAAGGCAGAACTAAAATCACATTTAAAGCATAATTGTAGCATTCACTTATTTTTTAGTGCTTTGGCCTTCAAAATAAATTACTTGAAAATTGCCATATAGAACCACCTTGTTGTCTAAGGTTAGCTGCATGCATTCTGATACAGGGAAGCATTTATAGCATTTACAAGGGAGCTGTAGGACTTCTGATAAGAAATACAATTATTATGTATAGTCCATTTTTCATAGGAACCATTCAGTAATATGCCTGCTTATATTAGGAGTTGATTTTAAAGTTTGTTAAAATGTCATTCCTGTTTGTATCAGTAGGGATCCTAAAATTTGTGTCACCTATTAGCTCCTCTTGCTGAGTGACAGTACGAAGGGTGGTCACTGGAAATATCAAAACTGGAGAGAGATAGTCTTGTAAGGAAAAAAAAAATTGAGTGTTTTTATTTTTGTTTTAAAGTTTAAATTTTAAAGTATTTTATAAACTTATTTCAGAATTTTATTTTAAAGATTCTTTTAGCTTCAGAATCAGTCTCATGTTGAACTGTATATTAGTATATAATATAAACAAATGATGCCAAACACCTAATACCTTTCAGGTCAGATCTTCATTTTTAGGAGGACAGAACATCTCTGAAATCAAAGTAAACAAACATTCAGCTGCATGCTAAAATAAAAAATACTACAGTATTAAGATGGCCACATTGTATAGAACAGAATATATAATACTGTATAATTATAACTGAATATCACAAAAATAGGTATAATCACTTTCCTGAAACACAGTGGTGGCCTTAACTACTTTGAAACTACTTCCAAAAGAGAGGTAGGTAATGTTACTGATGCTCAAATCCATTTCACAAATCCTTAGAAAGAAGCAGTTATAAGTTTATAGTAATTAACAATGTGAGGTCCCAGGAGAATTGAGTCCATTATTCTACTATACCTTTACACAATTAACAAAGACGTGATGCTGGGAAAAAAGTAATTATGTAATTTATGTCAACTAAAGATGTGGTATGGGGTGTTTGACATTTTTATCCTTTCTCTACAGTACAGTAGGCTCAGAAATCCCCCCTTACTTTATCCAGTTACTGTAATTATATAGTAGATTCCCCCTAGCAATTTATTAAATGGATTGAGATGTGACTAATATTCACTAGTTGGCTTTTAATATATTCTGGATGTTTTAAAGCCCCATTACAATTAATTGCCACTAGTATATCCACTTGTAATATCAAATCAATATTAAAAATAAATTGAGTTTTACAGGAAGGGTGCCAGTTATATATCCAACGTTAGCAGACCTAACTAAGGCAATTTAATTTTCAGTCATATTTTTATAGCACCTGGACCCAAACAGTTTCCTCTCTATCCAAAACATACCTATGTCAGACATTCAAGTTGTCAAAGCCTATGGCTCCAAATCAGTAAGAATGATTTCTTTCCAGGCAAAAGCAGACCAGAAAATACAATTTTTATATTTTATGCTACTGTAGAGGTAGGGTTAAGGCACTGAAGAAGAGAGAGGTTCCTTTTCTAGTATCAGGTGCCATTGGCACCACTGAAAGCTGCTGCATCACCCTCATTACCCATCAGTGCCATGTGTATTTCTAGAAGATGAGCTAAGATCAGATGCAGTACATGAAAACTTCTTTAGAGGGCTGCTTTCCATACTGAAACTAAACTATTTTCCAAGACTTTACATGGGCAGCAGCAGAGTATCCATAGCACCACCATGGCCTCGGCTGCACTAAGACCTGGAAGCCCGTGTGGCTGTTACTGCTGTCACTGGTTAAAGTTTAGCAGAGCAACAGTAATAACAGCAGATACTCCCCACAGAAAATGCTGTCCACAGCTCTTTCCTGAGCTCATGGAGCTTGAAGCACTCTAGACCAAGGCTCTCACTTTTAGAATGGCAAAATTCAGTTTTAACTCTGTCATTGGGAAGTCCTGAGCTGTCCCTGCTTCCAGTTTTACACACGTTAGAGAAAAATGTTTAAATGAGTTCTATTTATTGAAAACTGGCCTATATAGGATTGACAGACATTACATTGCCTTACATCATAATATGCTTAACTCCTTAAACCATGAGTTTATAAAGCAGATGAAGCAAATTAGCCAGCTTTTACCCTGTTTCTTTAAAAGTCAATAAAAACATTTTCCTAATTATTTTACCAGGATAAAGTGCAAGACATCTACCCAGGGAAAAAAAAAAAAAAAAAGCAAGTGTTCACTGCTCAGAGAGCTTAAGAAGACAATGTCTCCTTTAATAAACTAGGGGGGGGGTTGTTAATAAATTCATACTTACCTTAGTTGCAACAGCATCTAAACCTGAGTAGTCCACCTAGAACATGAATCCGAATATAGAAGGCAGCTGGCAGTGAGCAAACATCTTCAGGCATTTTGCCTTCATTAAAGGAAGACTTAGGAGAGGCATTTCTAATCATGGACATTTTTCAACATCAGAGCACATCCCTTCTAAACCACAAATTATTTGGCATATCTGAATACCTTTACCAACAGAATTAACATTAAATTAATATTATACCTTAAAAGGGATAATTAAACACATTGGCACTGATCTTGTAGCTAGCAGAGCAAGTGGCATCTGTAGCAGTTATAGTTTTGTGCCAAAGGAGTATAAAGCCAAGCCCACAGCACACATAAAGTTAAGTGCACTTAGAAAAGAAACCCTCCTTGGAAACCAAAGTTTGCCATGTGTGCCATGTGTATTTCTCAATGAAGTACCGACACCAGGAGCAAATTCTGAGGCTTCAGCTTAACCACATTCTAGCTTTCTTATCAATGATTCTTATCAGCGACTCCAAGGAGCAATGCATCGGTTGTTCCAGTGTGATGCAGAAGTCCATATAACCTGCTCCAAGCACCGCCTGTTATTTGGGTGTATGTCTCCATGTGGTGATCATACATAAAAGAAATCCAGAGGTAGCACAGGAACTGATCAGTGAGTTGTGAAGGCAGAAGTTACCCAAAATGGAGCACGAAACGGAAGTCCGTTGGGAATGTGTTCTCTCCATTTACAGCTTCCTAGCAGAAAGTGTTCAAGGAGTAAAGGCAGAAATGTTCTAAGTCTTTGTTCAAGATAGACTCCGCCTTTAAGCAATGGCTGTACTTTGGGGGAGTGAGATATACGTTCTTATCAATGCACGGGCAGCTCCTCTCTCATCTTTGATTTCACATCTCATGCCTGCCTTGCTGTTCTGTGGATTTGTGATACTGCACAGTTCTGAGAGACTCCAGGTTTAAGAGAATAATTTAGTATATTTGCTCTCTCTATTTTTCAATCAGCTGAACTCTACAGCTAACAAGGAATTGTTTTGATTGTGCATATCCAGGGTTTACCAGTTCTGCAGTAACTTCTTAACAATCCTGTCACTCTCTTCAGCAACACACAAAAGACAGCAGAGCTGGAAGAATAACAAAAGCAGTATTATGACCGGGGATTGAAAAAAATTCCTTTCAGCAAATCACCATGCACATAAGCACACCTTACAGCTCATTTCCATGAAGAAGAGCACCACAGCTTGAGAAACAGTTTACCTAAAAAGGTGGGAAGATAGCCAACACCACGGAACAACAAAAAAGAAACTAATCCTACTTTGTAAACAGAAAAAATACCACAGGGGAGATGTCTAGAGTTGTTAGGAATGCTTTACTGCTAAGTAGATTTTTGTAATAAATATAAACATTTTAACAAGAACATAAAGCTTAGGATTTATTTTTTCACCAGTTAGTTGAGACAACTCACATTTGTTGAAGGGCACTTGTTTTCTTACTTTTCAGGATCTCTTGAAGTAGAATCTATTTTCTTTTGTGTAAGAACTATACATTCCCTTCCACAGCTGCCTAAGCAGGAAGAAAAGACTGTAGGCATTCAGTAGATGTCATGAGACCCTCTGCTACCTCCACCTTTACTCAGCTGGGCTAAGATGAGCAAAACAGCAAAAAAATCTGTGGTAGGGCCATTCAGAGTGAAAAAATGTCTTTGATGGTTCTCATGCATCCCCACATAACCTTTTTCCCTTCCAGAAAAAACCTAGTCAGTCTTTTATCCACCCAAAGTGGGAAAAAAAGACAGTTCTTGGTTGTAGCACAATCAGGAATGTATCTCCTGCAAAGAAGAGTTGAAAAGATGCAGTGTGCTCTCTCTACCATGGCAGGATTGTGAATCTAAGTATAAGGAAATAAACAAATGATACCAAAGTTGGAAAAGCTTGAACTATCATCTCATCATTATATATTCAATATTGGTCTCATGCTTCATATTATAAAGGCTAGCCTTGTTCTTTGTTTTCTTCTAGTCACTGTCCTTACAAAATTTGAGGTTTTTCACTTCAGCAGTGGGAAGGGACACTTAGAGACAGGCTATGTTCTCTCTCCACCCTTACAGCTCTCCCTCTTTCCAGCAAAGTGGTGGAGCACAGCTGAGTTAGGTCTGTGGGACGAGCAAGTCTGTGATTCCCAAACAAGGAGTGGATGTGGATTGTCCAGCAATGCAATTTTCTCCTGGATATATGGTTCTAGGAAGAAGGGAAAGGCTTGAGAACATGCAGTGAATTCTTGTCCTGTGATGTTTCATGAGGACAGAAGAGGCGTGTTTGAGTCACTACAATCAAAATACCACAGCAGAAGACTCAATACATCCTTATCCCTACACTAAGCAGTCTTACAGATCAGGGATAGGAGAGACACTTGAGTCAGAATCATCAGTTTTTGTCATTTAATGCAGTCAGTGCAGTTGTATAAACCTTAAACAAGTCTGTGTTAGGTCAGATTTCAGCTGGATTCACTCGAAACACCAGGGATCACATTTGGCCCATGCCTTAAACAGACAAGGGCATGTATAACTGTAGAATACAATTTAAGACAGAGCTTTATCAAGACAGCTAGAGGAAACTAGCCTTTAATAAAAATGGACAAAATAACCCCAACAAACCCCAAATGTGCTAATCTAACAAAACCAGAGGAATTTCTTTTGTATTTCATTCCAGGCTATGTGGGAAGAAAAGAAAATCACCCCAGACCATGCTGGTTTTGTAACTCCTACTTGCCAGTTAGGAGATGCTGATCACTTATACAACTAGATCTTATCTGTACAGACAGAAATCTGCTGGTTTGGTCCCTTTCTCCATTACTGCACAAATGTAATCTAAGTCACAGAATAAAGAAGCTATTTCTGTTTGTCCTGCTGAAGACAGAGAAGAAACTGACTTCCAGTGTTGTGCCAGAGTTGTTCCATCAGTATCACTGAACATTTAAACACCATAAAACTCAGGACAGTATCCTGCATGAGGGACAAGTGCTACCTTTATGGAATGTGGTTCAGTTTCTGGGAAGTAGATCTTGTGTGTCAGCACAACAATGGTCACAAGTGAATACAGGAAGAGGAAGACTAGAGCACTAAGATGAGATCAGAGCAGGAAAGAGCAGGTCTGAAACCTTTGCTTCCATGCTCAATATCATGTGGCAGAGAGAGAGGACCTCCTGACATGCACTTGTTGAACTAAAGCAATTCTAATAGAGCAGCTCAGAGCTGGTTCATATCAAGCACCTAACTCAGTCTATTTTGGGCTGAGCTCCAGTGTCACCATCTGCCTGTAAATGCACAGTATCAGCCTTGTCTTAGATAAACACTGTGGGTGCACATGAGCATATTCTGGTGAACACTCATGTGGTGGGTTTGCAAAATCCTCTCTTTTAGACTGTCTATAAATTGCTCGGGATGCACAGTGGGACTTCATGTTTGTACATCAGCTACCATACTGATGGGGGTTAGAAAATAGCAGCAGCAGTAGAATAAAATCAACTGAGTGACATTTAAAAATCATTGCAAAGGAATGTTCTCAGTGATGATGTCTTGTTTGTTTCAAGCTGCAGCGTCAGGGCAGAGAGGCCTTATAAAGCAGCAGAGAAGGGGGGATGCTCAAGGAAGCTATGGCTGTCTGGTCACTTTGCTGAGTTTTTTAGGACCAACAGTAGAACCCTGAAATCTTGGTTTCTGCTTTCAGTGTAAAAATACGTGTTGACTACCCTCTTTTCTCAGGAATTGCACCACAGGATGAAATACTTCAAAGTTGTAAACTGCGCAAGGGAAAAAGTACATTTCCTTTGTAGCATGTCCTGTTTTGAAACCTCAGAGATTTTGTAAGTGGGTTTGCAAAAGCACAGTCCATTTGACCAGCTCATGGACAACTGGGATACAAGTTGGGATAATCAGTCTGACTTCTCCTATCCTAGTGCCTTGAGAGAAAATGTAATTTGCTAACATTTTACACTCAGTTTGTTTGGATATTAAAATATGCAAAAGTGCTAGAAGAGCAGAGCCAGTAGTTCCAGTTCTTATATTGCACCTCAGTAAATCAGGACTAATGCAATTAAATTTCTGGGCCCATTTTTTAATACAAAATACATGTGGTTTGTCCCTCTGAAGTTATGCGCCATGTCAGGGCAGAAGAGAGGGCATCAGACTTATTTTGATGCAAAAATTAGTAAAACCAAAGACAGGATCAGATTTGCTGACTAAAAATATCTACAGAAGGAAAAACTGGCACCTGATCCAAGAGGAAGTAATGAATGTATAGCTGATGTGGAGTGATAATGGAGTACACCCACAGAAACGACTGCAAAGTGAATCTTATGAAAAACTTAATTCTGATCCCAGGGATTTTGATTAAAATCCACTTGAAAAGAATGTCTAATGATTTGGTACTGATATTACTTCAATTAGTGGAAAGTGTAAGAAACAAAAGGAATAAAATACTTTTAATCTCAAAAAAGGAGAGCTTCCTGGGGTGTGGGGAAGAAGCGTACATGCTGGAACCATGGTAAAGCTTCCCTGTGATGAGTAATGAGTTAGTGAACCTTTTTCAAGTACAACACTTCTCTTTTTGAAGCTAATACTTGCCTTGTAGTACCAGAGTTTCACAGTCACTACAAAGTGCTTGTTCATTTCTATTGCTGGGCATATGCTACAGCCACAGTCAGTGCACTGAAATGAATAGGTGGCTATCTTTCAGTTGCCTTTCAAAGTGTGATCTATAATGATAAATGACTTTTGGGGCTCTGATTGCCACAGGGGATTGACAGAAGGCTGCTAGAGCTGCTTTTCCCTGGCAGTGCCATTTATAATTCAGCTTTCACTCAGTGGTGCCTGAGAATTACTCTGATTTTACCCAAACCCAGACAAGAGTCTGGAGCTGAAATTCCACATGACTACAACTGGTAGAATTACCATGGGTTCTCATCATCCCTTCTTTATTCAATTTTTATTTGCTGCAGTCCTGACATAAACTAAAGCCTCCTTCTAGGCAGAAGGCAAAAATATGTCTATACTATTGCAAACCAATCTAGAAAATAATTCTGCCGGAGCTTTCAATGTATTTCAGTCAGTCTAGAATTAAAGTGTTCAGTCTATAAATATAGATAAAATCAGAGGAAATAATCAACAGCTTGCAGACATAAACTTAACACCTTTGTTACTGAAGGGACTGACTACAGTTAGCTCACCAATCCTAGTGATCCATTCCCTAACCTTCTGGCAAAAGAGGGATTTGCTTTCACTAAATATGATTGTCCTAAACTGGAATCCTACTGCAAAGGTGTTTGCAGTTTCTCTGCTGTGGTCTTGATGGTAAATAACATACTCAGCTCTCCTTGAACAAGGCAAGAGCTTTCAATATGCCAGAGAACACACAGCAACACAGAGTAAAAGAGCAAATGGAACCATGTTTGCATGACATTCTAACACTCAAAAACCAGGGAGTAGATAAACTTGGATTGATCATATAGCTTATGTTGAGTAATCTCATTTTTCTATTCAGTGGGAGAGAAAAAATAACTCAGATAACAGATAACACCTGTACTATTTAATGGGCAGTAGGACATATAAGTTTGCTTCGTAGCATCAGAACCCAGTTGGCTGAAAACTGTGCATTGCAAGTGAAATACAAGTAATCAAATAACAATATTGATATGATCCTAGAGAGACATGGACAATGTGTGACACATAGCTGCTTCCAGCATTTTTGAGGTATCATTTGGGAAAAAAACACAAGTAAATAAGCATTGTGATGAATGGCTATGAGATAGAGGGGATGTGAAAAAGCCAGAGCAGGACTATGAGACGAAGATGAATTCCTACAAATCTGGCATTCCGTGATAAACATCCTGTACTCTTCAGCAAAGTGCTTTGGAAAACTCATGTTATGCAAAACCAGAAAGGCAACTCCTGCTTTAACTGAGATAAAGACAGATGTGAATTTGAACTTCTCATAGTTAACATTTATATTGCTAAAGGCCGTGATTGTTAATATGCTTCAATTTAAGAGTAATTTAAATAGATAAATGTTTACTTTGAATTCTGCAATCCAGAGCTACAACCAAAATTTGTTTTTCTAATTCTGCAGACAGAATCCACCCACTTTTACTATATGACTGTGTTCCAGAGCCTAAGCTTCTACTGAAAAAAATTTTCTAGTCTTTGTGGTTGCAAAGCTAACTCTCAAAACATGAACTGCCAGTAAGCAAAGAAGTCTGCCCAAGTATGAAGAGGGCCTGGCAGAACAGGTCTGCAAGAAAGTAAACTCTGAAAACAGCAATTTTGATTTAATAATATTCTGAACAGTATAATATTAGTTTAGTTTCAACCAAAAAAATGTTAAAAATATGATTCACAGGCTGTGTTTATCATTGAAGGAACACAACATGATTTTGTGATGGCATGTGATGGCATCAGTCCTCCAGCACATTTGTGCAGATGCAAGTATGGCTCCTAGTTCTCTCCTTTCCATTTGCCACTCTTGCTCAGGGACAGCAAGCCTGTGGCACATTGCGCAAACTGTATTTATTGGAATGCTTGTTGTGCCACCAGTTCATCTCCATCTGATGCACTTGAAAATAAAACTGTTGTGAAGCTTAAATCAATTTTAGTTCCACAAAGAGTCCAGGTCTGGATCCAACAGTCTTCAACAATTCAGCAAAATTAGGTTTTTTGAAACTTTGGATAAGCTTGGGTTTGGCTTATAATCATTACTCCATAGTGTATCATTCGCTGCCTTCCTCTGGAGCAAATAAAAACATCTTCAAATCTAGACAGCACCATCAAAATATTCTGTGTTCTACCCTTCACTCAATAAGGTTCAATGTAAATCCAATGATTGCAGAGTATAAGTAGTTAATTATCCAGTAAGCCAATTATTACTTATTGCTGCCTTTAAAAATGTGCCCCCTGGTTATACAGGGGATACAACACCCACTAGGATGGTGATGAAAAGTTGGTGTGTCCAGCTTTGATGTTGTTGAAGTTATGTATCTGGCTCAAACATTTGATGTTTTCATTTCAAATCTAATGCTTTCTATTCACAACCATTTTAGTAGAAATTGATAAGAGCATAAGAACAGCTGTGCTATATCACACAAAGAATTCATATGACCTCTTATTCAGTATCCTACTCCTGAGAAGGGCTCAGTAGCAGAGACTTAGGGAGATGAAAAAAATGGTAGAGCAAGACTGAGAAGGTTTAGTGACTGTTTTTCAAAAGAACTATTCATGGTGGCTGAAACATTCCTTACATGAGTGGAAATAGCTAAATTAGGGCTCAGCACTTTGTATGGACTCAATAATTTTTCATTTATTACACTTACTTACATTGAATGTAATCTGCCAATTTACTGTCAGCACCAGTAAAGGGAGATCTTCAGTGACTATGCAGACAGTTGTAGATTTGACTATCCTGAATAATTTTGTATCCATATTTTGCATGTGTATGTATATTTGCTATCAAAGCTTCTTTCAAAGACATGTTCAAAGCTTTACCAGTTATAGCTAGAAATATTACTATTTGTATGCTAATTCTTTTATTCTTCAACTATGCACATGAACCACTGTACTCATATTTGTTATGTAAATGCCCCCTTGGAAAAACTAATCTAAACCCCAGCCGCTCACTCAAACCTTTCCAACGGATGCCTTTTTGTTGCCTTGACGTACAGCCCACATGTAGGCATGATGCTAGACCTTTAAAACATAATATGGAACAAATTATGTATGCACAATATTTTCTTCACACTCTTCAGAATCTGGCAGTGAATATTGTCATGAGTTACACAGTGGTACATTTACAATGAAAAGAATCTACTTGCGTGCAGCATCGGAATTTGGCTCTGAGGTATTTCATTATGAACTCTGAGTTATGTTTTGACTGCTTGGTTCTGGGACATGGTAATTGCAACCATGTATGACAGGGCTGACTTAGATTTTCATCATTCACTACTGGTGGCTGATGCACAAAAATAAAATAAAAAATCTTTTAACAATGCAAGTTACTATTACAACATGGTCAACACTTAAGTTTAAACTTTCACCCTTCTATAGTAGCACTTACTTCCCACATTCATTTGGTACCAAGGATATGCTTAAGGTATGGAGAATTCAAGGTTACCATGGCTGTGTCTAAGACAAGAAATAACTACAGTTGTGACATACTTGCTAGGTTTAAATACACTGATTATTTTATATCTTCTCTTTAGCTCCTTGCTCAGAAGTGGCCTTTTGGAGATACGGAATTTGGACAGTTTCTTTGCAAATTCCTTCCCTTTATCCAGAAGGCATCAGTGGGAATCACAGTCCTTAACCTCTGTGCCCTTAGTGTGGACAGGTATGTTTGACCCTTTTGATACTGTTCTTGGCCCTGCAGTTTTCCTAAAACTGGGAGCACTCAGTACGGTCTTCTCAGAAGGCAGATTGCAGCATAGATGCCACTGAGATTTTGGGTTTTGATACCCTGGCTATAACAAAGCACCACATCTGTGGCTCAAAGCAAAAGACTAAGTCATTAGGGTAACAAACTTTACATGTTTTTTAAAGGTATTTAAAAGCTCTAGTAAAGCATTATTTCAACTTCCTTTACAGACAAAAATTTATTGGGATTTGACTCAGTATTCAGACTCCTTTCTTTCATATGACCTCATAATGTTTGGTTTGTATTTGAATAAGATTGTAATCTTTAGTCTTAAAAATTATTTTTTCAACTGACTGCCTACGGACTACAATTACAGGGTTTATTTTGATAACTTTTATAACTAATTGAGCAGTACTGAAAAACATGTTGGAAACTTGCTTTGATAGTCTGACATTGATAGTTTGAAAATTAATACCTCTGCTATTTTGTCTTCATACATCTAATGAAATAGCAGATGAACGCTTGACTTCTGTAAAAGCTGTTTTTAATGGCCTTGAGTTTACTTGATCATGTTTTATTCCAAATTATCAGTATCTTCGATACACAAAAATATTGTTAAATAAAACACACTATGTGTATTAGTACAGTGATGTAAAGTTCAAAGAAACTTTAAAATTAATCTTGTTTTGGTTTTAGAGGAAAAAGTTAATGCCCAAGATTTTCAATGGGTGAGTCACTGAGTAGTATCCATACCTGAAATACACTTCCTTACTGTATTAGTACCTCATTAGCAAAAGCCAGAAGCAAAAAAAATGTAACAGAGGCAATTGTTCTATTTCCATTTTTGAGTCTGCAAACTATAGAAAGAATTCTATTTCTCAAACAATATCTGCCCAGCATAAAATAAAATCCCATGGACCACTCTAAAGAATAAATCATAGATCAAGCACATGAAATGGACAGGTTGTTAGATAAATTCTGACAACTGCAGTTTCACCCAATAAAGTTATACTGTTGTTTACATTGCCATATATTGGAAGTAGCTCAGCTGAAGCTACCTCTTTGTATATGCATATATTTAATCTTTTTTTTTTTTTTTTACAAGGACTGATTTTCTAATCCTCACAACAAGCAAATGTTGTTTTCATTTGATTATAAAATCTTGTATAGGATCAGACTCAGACTATGTAATTTCCTCCCCCAGTTTACATGTTTTGCCAAGGACATATTCTTTATCATCTGGTGCTACTCTAGTAAGCGGTTGCAGAGGATGTGGGTTAGAAAACAGATGTATACAGCCAGATTCTGATACTGGCTAACATGAACTGAATCTAGGTTATATCACCATGAAATCTGAGAGCACCTTCAACAAGGCAGGCTGGTCACTGGAAGTGGCATAGTCACATTAGTACAAGATTCCACATTAGCAAATGGTTGCTTTCTAGAATGGAAATTGAATAAATATGGAATAGTGTGCTGTCACAGTTAGACTGTTTCTTGTCTACATGCAAGTTAATTTTTGCTTAATAAAACTCCTGAAAACTAACTCATTTTTAATTATTTTGGGTATATATGTATAGAATGGCGTTCTACAACAGAAAAAGATGGGATCAACTGAGATATCAAATTCAGAGCTCCATAGCTTCAGCAATTGTTGACTCTCTGACCCTCTTGCAGACTCAATTTGGAGCAGGATTATCTTTTGTCCTACCAGGACAGTTCTCTGTGCTAACTACATCCTATTGTGAAACTCGACTCCTTACCACTGCCCTTCTCACAAACTGACTTGGCCTGACAGTGCATAAAAGTTTAACTGTGCATGCCCAGGGGCAACAATGTCCACTCACATGTGGAGAGGTTTTTAAGAGGCTTTTTCTTAAAACCAGTCATTCAGCCTTCAGAAGAAACTCACATTTTCTTCAGATGCCTCTCAGGCATTTTTAAGATCGAGGTCATGATGGTGGCGATAGTGTCACTGTTTTTCTAAACAGTGCCTGCCCGTGACTAAGAGGAAGAGTATTTCCCTTCCTGGGCTTTTACCCTTGCTTATGCCATGGACATAATGATTTTGGTGAAGAAATGGGTTTAAGAATAGTGAAGACACAGGTCTCATTAAATGTGCATACACCCTCTTCTTGCCTCCTCTGCATAGCAAATTGCATAGAACAATAATCCCAGAGTAGATACTTTCATCTGGACCAACTTCCAGTAAGTTTATGAGATAAGTGAAGACTTTACCACTAAAATAAAACTATTAGAGCTTTATTGAACACACTGCTGGCTATCTTTAAAACAAAGAACGGCTGTGATCTCTAACAATGAAGTGGAACAGTTTGGTACCAGGAAGAGTAGTGCCATTTAAGAACTGTTCTGACACTAATCTTGACAGTGGCTGCTTCTTATGTCCTTGATCTAGCCTCTAATCTTTCCTATATGGCTTTTCACTCTTACAGAGGGCTGATGATACTTGCAGAACAGAAACATGTTATATTAGTGGGCCATGTGAACACCTAATTTTCTAGTGCAGTTAAAAGGAACAGGGAAACAAAAGCACCTACTGATGTTCTCAGATCCAGACAAGATGTCCTTCTGAAAAGAATGCTTTAAGTGAATTATAGCTAAGTAGGAGTACAAAATATTGAACTGTATGTATGTATAGTTTATGATGTAATACTGTACCTCTCTAATTAGCAGGAAGGACTATAGAATCCTTGAAAACTAAGTTGGAATAAATAGCTAAGAACAGGGGAAGAGGGAGAAGAAGAACACAGAGGAGAGAGAGCAGCTGAAGGACACAATATACAGAAGTTAATAGCACATGAATGAGCAGTTGAAAATGGAAAGGGGAGAGAGAAGAGCAGCCACAACATTAAACAGAGAAAAGGAAGTGGCCTGGGGAAAAAGTATTTTAGACAAGGTTGGAGACAAGAGGGAAATAAACAGGGGCGGGGGGGGAAAAGATTAGACAAATCACACACAGATTGAGGAATTAAATGTAATGCATTATGCATGTATTTTATATCAGTTTCCTGGCAGATAGCCTATATTTTCTGAGTATGAGGGAAATAAACCCTGCAGTATTTTCTCTTAATTATGGGAGGTTTATGTCTAGACAAAGATCCTGTATATTATACAACTCATAGAACACCCACTTGAAAAGTTATACTACCACTATTTTTCAAATCACTCTTACAGTAGTGAGTAAAGAAACAAAGTAATTGTGGGTTAATATGCATTCAGCAAATTATGATCTAATTACTGAGCTTCTTATGCTTTAGCTGAAACCATTAATAAAACTATTCCACCAATAATTCCTTATCTGATAGTTATTTGAATTGTGAACTGAAAAAAGACTTTCTATTAAAATACATACAGGACCCAAATCATACTCATTGTGCATACTCGTTGTACATACTCATCTTCTCATGTGCAAAACAGATGTAACTCAAAAGGAACAGGTCCAAAAATGAAAGAAAGGAAATAACTGGATTCATGATTTGCAACACATTTGTTGTCACTTACATAGTTACACAGATGGCACCACACAAACTTTACATTTGCTATTTGAAAAATATATACCCTTACTTTGTAAGAGCATCAGTCAGTCAAGGATGGGATAGCACCTTGTGCAGCTGATGGGACCAGTTGTAATGTTGCCAGTCTGTAGAAAGTAAACTTTGAACTGATTGTTAAATATACAAAGTTCACAAATATTTGAACATTTGTGTGAACAGTTAAGTTTCTATGAATATTTCATTTAGACATTAAAGTCAAAATTTGATACTTGACAAAATGAAATACAATAGAATGAGTAATTATTTTAAATTACATTCTTATTTTAATATGAGTATTTGTGAGAAGATATAATACCAGATATTACTTACTTAATTCTCACAGTATAGTTTTATTTGTTTTGATGATCTCAGAATTCTAACCTCAGAGACCTTCTCCCCATGAATGAACCATTGCCTTCCTTTTTCATACTCTTTGAAGACAAGGATGCTTTTAGAAGATGTTTTTATTTTTAATCTGCAAGTCCAAATTGTAGTTTGCTTTAGCATGTTGAAAGTATTGATACATAGATTTCTCTTACAATGATGTAGTGAAAAGTACACCTATGCTGCACATGATATTGTCAGAGACACCAAAGCAAAGGTTTCTAGTTGTTTACTGCAAGAAGGGTGGCACACCAGGCCCTGACACCTTCCAGTGATGTTCTGTAACAAGGCTTTCTGAAGTTTTTGTGAGGGGCTTACAGCCTGGACTTGCATTTATGCATCTTCCTTCCTCTAACATCAAGGCTACAGGGGATTTAATTCACAAGTCTTCCATCCAGATAATAAGCACAATTCCAAAGCAAAAAGGGGGTGTGATACAAGAAATCAGAAGAAATGCTTTATGTGTGAATCCCGTTAGCATATTGGTTAAAGGAGGAGTGAGGAAGCCTTTTAATAACTAAATTTTACTGATCTCTGTAGCCTAGGTCCTATAGCTCTCAATGAATGCTTTTCCCACTGGAAGCTCTTCAGTCCTTCGATCTCAGAAATTCAATACTTCCCAGTACACTCAAAGCATCCTAATCCAGAGTTCTTAACTACTCCCTTACTTAAACCTTTATTATCTCCAAGCCTTCAATCCCATGCCAGAATTCTGTATTCTGTCCAATCACCTTTCTACCATCCCACCCTAATCCTTCCACAACCTAATCTACCAACCTAAGGCCTTCTGATCTAAATTCCTGTTCTTTCCTTCCCTTGCCAAAGCTCACCCATCTTTACACGTCAGAGCCTACATACTTACAAGTTGTATCCTCCTGGTCTGTTGAGGGCATCTCTTTCCCCACACCTTTCACCTTCCTTGTGCCCACTGGTGCCCTTTTGTACTCCTCTTACTTGCTGTCACCAGCTAAAACCACCATCCATTTGCCTTTCTCTGAATAGTCTGACCTTGGCTCATGCCCTGGAATGTTGTTGGAAAGAACAAAGGCGGCAGCTGCACATATCCTAAAGTATCTGCCAGGACTCAAAGGGGCAGAAAATGAGGACTTGTCTGAGGAAGAAAACAATACTTGCCATAAACAGGACAGTAAAATGACACAGCTCCTTACAATTTATAGTCTGCTTCAGTGACTTCTTATTCTGGCATTTTTTAAAGCAGCTGAACAACCTTTCTGGAGTTTTCTCCTCAATGGAAGAAGACTATTTCATCAGTGGATGCCATAATATATTCACATAGCATTGTAATTTCAAATAGGAAGGTGCTATTACTTTAGGGAAGTAAAATAAGCAGTTTAGAAACTCTTACATCTCTAATGACAGAAAGCTCTCTAGCTTGAATTTCAGATTAATACAAGATCAAATATAATATTGGCCCTTTACATAATTTTTAGATAGCACTGTCTTTGCTAAATTGTTGAAAGTGCTAACTAATTTACTGCAGTTATTGCTGGACAACAGTTACATCTGCTACTGAAAATTTAATTCATGGACTGGTTTGTACTCTGTATTGTAAGGCTCTCAGTCTTCTCTGAATAATTTTTGAACTTTTGGACCACAGTTGGCAGAGAGATTGAGGTCTCAATGCTAATACATTTCTACAAGTTCCTTGAAAACTGGAAGACAAATAGAGGGGAAATATCCTCTCAGTTCATTGAACAGTGTAAATAGAGCAGATGCATTTTCATTTCATTGAGAGTGTTTTCCCAGTATTTCATTGCCTGGAAGCTGACAGCTTCACTTTGGATAGCACTGCTGCTACAGCTGAGATAACTGAAGGAGATACCAGCTTTCTATCTATTAGACTGGCTTGTGTGCCTGCAAGCTTTTTATCCTCTGTTATATCAATTGATCTAGTGAAAGACATAGCCTGTCCTCACAAACCTTGTCTCCTGTAATTAGAAATCATTGGTGTAGTCCACATAGCAGAATTCCACACAGCCCTGCACCCAAGCTGAACAGTAGCAGCCAGCTCTCCACTCCTTGATGTGCCCTGCTGTGTCCTAGGTGGGTTGACAGCTGGCAGAAGCCCTGGAATAGGCAGAAAAGCCAAGCAATATGAGTCTCAGATGTCAGCTTTACAATTTTTACTTGCTATGTAGCATTGAACCATGATCTTTTAGGAAAGGAAACTGAGGGCTGGAAACTAATGGCTGACTCTTTCAGGTACAGAGCAGTTGCCTCCTGGAGCCGTGTTCAGGGAATTGGAATCCCTATGATCACTGCTATTGAAATTTTCTCCATTTGGCTTCTGTCGTTCATACTGGCTATCCCAGAAGCAATTGGTTTTGCTGTGGTACCTTTCAGATATAAGGATGAAAGTTATGTCACCTGCATGCTCAGGCCTACAAATAATTTTATGTTGGTGAGTACCATCCTTCCTTCTCTTTTTGGAATCCAGAGTATATAGGTTAGAGAATTAAGATGCTGGATTATAATAGGTTTTATTAATGTACAGAAGTGCAGAATGTAGTCTAAGGTGTATTGGTGCAAAGAGGATCTTATGTTTACAATGGCTTGTCTCCATTTTGAGCCAGAGAGACTAAACGAGACTTTACAACATTTTCATTTCTTCATTACCGAGGATTTTTAATACAGACATTTGCAATTCAGTCCTGCTTAAAGTGCAATCAAGAGATGTATCAGGGTAGCCAGAGCCTTGGAAGGTTTTGAATTTCCAGTTACAACACCTTGGAGCTTGTAATTGTCAAAACACAGGTTTTAGCAAGATTAGTCATCATTTTACAGGCACATAAAGAGAAGGGTGGGGCCATGTTATACGCACTAACAAAGTCAAATAAAACATAATCATTTCATTTACAAGACGTCATGATTACAAAGCTGACAGACCCACACCTCCAAGCCAGGTAGCTTGCACACTGTTAGCTGTCATCTAGATACCGCAACTCAAGAGCAAGACAAGTGCCTGAGACAAACCAGGCTATTTTGGCAGCTCTCACAGCCCTCACCCTCTATGCTCCTGCAGCTCAACAGTTGCCAATATCCACATCAGCTTGTTCAAAGCAAGTCAGGTGAGGAGTCACTACAGAATTAATAGATTACTGCAGAGGGGGATAGTGATTTTCCACCTTACACTGAGAAAATATTTTGATTTTCTAATCGTGAACCCACAGAAGGGCCAGGCAGCATTCACTCAGTAATGAAAAGGAGTAACATTCTGATTTGTCACAGAGAAGGTAGATAGCACCAGGCCTTAAGTCTTGAGAGAAACTCCTTATTTTTTTCTGGACTAGAATTTTTCACAATGGAGTGCAAGTTTCTCTTTTTTGAATGCCTGGCACTTCTCCTTTTATTATTTATCAGAACAGGGCTTGGCCTAGAATTGAGAAGGATAGGGTAAAAAGGAGCTGCAAGTTTTAGAAAATAGTAAGTGTGGATGATTAGCGTTTTTCAGAGGAACATCCTCAGCTTTGGTAGGGTTACACAGACTGCAGGGAGGGCAGAAAGAGCAAGAGACAATTGCAAGAGAAGACCAAAGGAATTCCCTAATGGAAATAATTAATGCAGGTGAAGATTGAGTGGAATTGCCCAGGACTTACTATATCTTTGTTTCTGAACTCCACAGACTATATGACTATAGATAGTACAGTAACAAGACTGTGATTTATGAAATGCACACTGCAGCAAATTTCCCTTTTTGTAATGGCTGTTTTACTCCACAAATGTGTTTGGATTAAATGTTTCAGTCTTAATTCCAGTCTCCCTAAAAGAAAGAATAGTTTTCTCTTCCTTCTTAAAAACACTGCAGTTCAGGTCTTCCATAGGCATGCGAACTTTAATGATTACTGTTCTGGTCTTAATGTGCTAAGTGGAAATGCATGGTTTGTTTTATTAGTAGGAATTTGTATCTTTTACTTGCTCGGTATAATTGAAAAGTGCCAAATCTTCCCACACCAGTTTGATTTTCAGGGAAACTGGTTATGCAGTTATGAGAGTAAATGCTGGATGTGTCAGTCAAAATGGAGAGCTTTGTGTTTGAAAGTGTTGCAAGCAAGTACAAACATGAGATTAAAATGGGAATACCATTTTAACCTTAACTATAGTATTTACCACCACAAACACCACAATAAAAAGTTACTAAACTTTGAGAAGGATTTATTATTAACTTTTGGTTTTAATAGGAATTTTATTTCTGTTTAAAACTATCCTTGAAAGACTTAAAAGATTTATGCTAGACCATGATTCCCAAGAGGTTGAGTGCACTAGGAAGCTTGTTTAAAATGCACATTTCCTGTAGAAAACCAGTTCCATGTGGGCTTTCAAGACAAACAAAAGAATGTCTACTTCTCTTAAATCAACCCATTTTTGTGCTTTGATGTAAGCTTTGTGAAACTCAGATTCCACAATTAATCACTTACAGACATTTCTGAGTAGGTTTTATAACTCCACGAAGCCAGGTCCTCATACAGCATTGATGTATCGGTCAGGGTTGTGACACAGACCTCAAAGTGTGTTTTCCTGACTGACAGGCAATGCTCATGAAACCTGGCAGACTGATGGGACAGGAAGTTTTCCTTGTAAACATGGCATGGATTCATGCAGTACACATTTTGTCCTGCCCAGCCAATACGATTCTAGTCTGCCTTGGAGGAATTTGCCATGGAAAATATAATTGTCTCCGTGTATTCGGAATCCTTTTCTCTGCAGAAGGAGTAGTAATTACATTTGCCCTTGGTACAAACTCTTCAAATACGAGGCGTATTGTTTTCTAGTTTTCTGCTTGCAGAAGCTCAGCTCCCAGTGGGGAAAATTCTGCCCCCAAGGAAAGTGCAATTATGCAGCAGACTGTAGCCCCTCCTCAGGGAGGAGGCTAATGAGGAGGAGGAAACGAGTTAATCAACACAAGGCAGTGTCCCAAAATGAGGTGGGATTGTGGCCTAGATACCAGCAACGTAGTCTAAGTTAGCAAATTCTTTATGCAGCTGTGTTGGGGCAGAGGGAGAAAAATCAACAGCATGCTCTCTTTCTCAGTAAATCAACTTCCTAGTGTAACTAAAGTGGATGTTAAAGTGACAATTATTAAATACTAGTGTTGACTTTTTTTTTTTCATCTTTCAAAGTTTAGTACTGTTTGGTTTTGACTGCAAACAAGATGTCAAAAGTTTGAATTTTTCAAACAGGATTCATAAAATCCTCAGTCATAAGCCTTTTGACATTTGGTGTGGGAACTGTGATGTTAGAAGAGCACATCCGCTAGGAATAAACAAGATAGGGGAAAGAGTATCACACATCCCTTTTACACTAATAACATAGAGACAGGAAGTATTTCAAATGCCATATTTTAGTGCAAAATTTTGCCTGAGCCTAAAAGTTAAAAACCAAGATACAATATTTTCTGAAGTCTGAAAGCACGATCGTCTACAGAAAAAGAGTAATTTTAAATGTTTGGTCAAATGTAGTATTTCCCATAACACATAAATGCATTAAGTTACAGCACTGTTGACATCACAGCCAAGATTTAAAAATCACACAGCAAAGTACTGCTAATCTATCAAGTACCTCAGTGTCCTGTCACTAAAGGCAAATGGTATGAATGGCAGGTAAGGGGTTAAAAGTAACTGTACCACCAGAAGCCACCCGTCCTAAGCTTTGCATGGATCAGACAAACACTTATGAAGTGGCTCCTATCTGCCCAGCACATAAGCAAACCAACTGCCAACCTTTTCACTGATAACAAAAGGTGATTAAACTTACAATCCATTTTGAATTTTCCTTTTTTGGAATCGGGACAGAAGCTGTAGAGGTAAATGGCATTTCCTGAGACAGGCTTTTAGTAGGATCCGTTATCTCAAACTGACACTGTCTACATTTTGGCATGTCTTTTCCATGAAACTGGATTCCAGTTTTCATGAAGGAGTTTAAATGTTCAGGAAGCACAACCAACAACAATGAATTCCAGCTCAGGACAGGTTGCAGCAAAGGTACAGGCAAGCTATCCACAAGGCAAAGTAAATGTTTGCACTGCCACACTGCCCATTTTGATATTGGTCCAAAATAAATCAACAGCAAGAAAACAGAGAGAGACAAGTGTACCAACTGTCATGCTTTCCAAGACCTTTCTGTAGTATTTTGCATCAAATCATAAAATATCTTCTCTTTTCTTTACCTTACCTACAGTTTTACAAAGACGCAAAGGATTGGTGGCTGTTTGGTTTCTATTTCTGCATGCCACTGATGTGTACTGCCATCTTTTATACACTAATGACTTGTGAAATGTTAAACAGAAGAAACAGCAACTTGAGAATTGCTCTCAGTGAACACCTTAAGCAGGTAAATATTAGAAACACCAATGTTTGAAAGTACTGTTCTTCTCTCTGTGGGCTAGCTTAGAAATGTTTCAAAGTGTACTTGAATACAGCAAACTACAGAAGTAGAAAGTGAGGACGTAGGTTGTTTATGATAAGGTATTCATTTAAACCTGGAACAAAAGACCAAATCACAGTATAAGGAGGCATTGAAGACAGAATGTTCAGGAAACTAGCCAGTTTCTTTCTTTTCTTATGTATGACAGTTGTGCTCTTTAACCTCAAATCACTACTGGCTAAATGCTTTGAAATTTAACTACAAAGGTTGCCAAAAAAATGTTTCCTTTTATTTATAAAGATATGACTCCATGGAACCTCCCTCCTTTTGGCACTCTTTGATATGTAACTTTAGTTTCATATAAAAAGCAACCGTAGAATAACCCAGTTTAGAGTCTAGTGGATTTTGTTTTCCAGGGTTATTGCACTGTTGCAGTGCCACTGCTGTAGCTGCTTTGAAAAGAGCAGTGGGAGAATAGTACAAACAAATGATCACAGAACAAAGTCGCTCACAGAACCGTCAGGTCTCGCTTTGCTGTTTCTGCAGCGCTCTCTGATGTTTAATTCCTAGCTGAAATTTTAAAAACAATCCATAGCTTTTCCCCTGGGATAACATCAGCCCTTCATATTCCGCTCTTCCTTTCAAATTCCATGTTCACAGATGTGAATTCCTAGAGCAGTCCTCTCTCCATCAGAGTGAGTTCTCTCAGAGGTTCCTCCTCTGCTGGTTCATTCCAGAGCAGGACTGACCGGAAAATCCTCCCCTTGTGCAATTCCTCCCCTTTTTCCCTTCTTCAGGCCCCAGGGCCTGGAGCACAGTCTGTCTCAGGGCCACACACAAGCTACTCCACCCATTAGAACTGGAATGGTATGTATGAGGTGGGGAAGTCCACCCTCCAGCTTTCCCATCCTGACATGCAGTGCCCAGCAAGCTACTCAGACTGGCTGCTGGAGGATGATTTTATGCCACAATTTACAAATGCTTGCCTTCTTAACTATCACTTTTTGCTTCTCTTCCTTCCCTTTTTTCTTCCCTACAGCCTTGTCCACGTTAACGTCTAGTCACGATCCTTTTCATATTTTGATAAAAACTGCTATTATAAAAAAAAGGAAACAATAACAGTCATATTCCAAGCCTAACAAGACTGTAATCACACATATGACTTTAAGTTTTTTAATGACAGAGCCTTGCAGGGCTTGTTACTGTTGCATTACAGTGGCAGTTTCAAGAGTAATATCCTTACCCCTTCATATGCTTCTCTTTATCAAACCCATGCCTACCAAACACCACTGGTATGCATTGTCAAGAGTCCACTAAAACATCTGCAGCTCTCTAGAGCCATATAAAATACCCATTAAATTGAAATTAGTTCCTGACTAAGTATTACAAGATTAAGCTGTAATACAGACATTTCTAAAATGTTGTTTGTAGAGGAACTATTTACTTGAGAACACCAAGATCACACAGCAGGGATCACGTAGCAAAACCAATACACTGTGCAGTATCCCTTTATGTAACACTATACATATTAAATATAAAAGAATATATTAGGGAGAATTTGACTTCCTGACTAGGTACGTGGTTGAATGGAACTTTTATTGGCAATGATTTAGGTGCCTTAAGTTTACAGATTGCCCCACATCAAGGGCTAGGTACAAATGGTTTATCAAGCAGGTGTGAACCCTATTGCCTCACACATGAAAAGGTTTTCTTGCAGGTCATGCATCTTTTTGAAAAAAAGAGGTTTATCTGAGGGATTGTCAGAAAACTAATCCAGATAAATGAATAAGAAATGCTGGGAAGGTAATCAGGATTTTCCTGGGCTAACTTCTACAATGTTCTGGCAATGACCTGTGTGCTCCAGCTGCCCTAGTGATGAGCAGGTTCTGTTGAGGATGGCCAGAATCAAGAACATGACAAGCCCCATAAAAAAGCATTCAGGGACATCAGGTAGTCTGGAAGCTTCATTTTGGGAATCTTGCATCCTTTTTCAAGATAACTCACTTTGCTGCCAACACCACTCCACTACAATCACCTGTCGATATGAATTAGGCACTCAGTAAACACTGTTACCTTCTTTTTCTAGCGTCGAGAAGTTGCAAAGACGGTTTTCTGCTTAGTTGTGATTTTTGCTCTTTGTTGGTTCCCTCTCCATTTGAGCCGAATTTTGAAGAAAATGGTATACAATGAAAAAGACCCCAGCAGATGTGAACTCCTCAGGTACTTCATTTTCTGTGTCAATAGTTAATACCAAAAAAATGTAATGCTGAATACTTGGAATTTATATGAGTAATGTCATTGTGCTTGCAACTGTGGTTTTTACTTTTCAGCAGCACCCATTTTCAATGCTTTTGGTTGTAATGGGGTGGCATAATTTCAATAAATGTTGTCTGTCACCACTTCAATCACTTTCCTCTGGCTTTTTTGAAGTTCTGTGAGACAGATTGTTATAGACATGGCATGGTACAAGATTAGATTCAGGGAGTTAGGTAAGAGAGAATTAGTTTCTCTGACAGAAGAGACTGTAGCCACAAAGAACGCGGACACTTCTGTAGCATATGAACTGTTTAAATGTTTTGCTTTTTCTTGTCTAGTTTCTTGCTGCCCTTGGATTATATCAGCATCAATCTGGCAACCATGAACTCTTGTATAAACCCCATAGCTCTGTATTTTGTGAGCAAGAAGTTTAAAAATTGTTTCCAGGTAAGATCTTGATAAGATTTTATGTCCTGTTAACTAACTGTATTAAACCACTGAGTTGCTTTGCACTTTTAACACTTGGGAGAAGAGGCATGCAAAGGAATGAAAGATTATAAATTGTCTGGTGTAGCAGCTAGCAGCTCACATAGCACACATACCAAACTGAAAGAGGAACTGTCCACTTATGTGAAATGCTAAACCAATAAATGTTTGACATAGTCCTCATGTGTAAACATGTAAACTGAGATAAACATGCTCTTGTAAATACTATTTATCTGCATGTGACATGTACATGAAATAGAATTTGGTTGGATAACATTTTCCACTCTCAATGACACTAAGCTGCCTGCATTGAACAATCCCATTAACAACTCAAATTTTCAGCCTTCAATACCAAGCCTGGCACTCGAGTTGACTTTGGCTACATATTATGTGTTCTACCTGCATTTTTCAAATTCCTACACATGCAAATATATTTTAAGGCTAAAATAATTTCCTTGTGATAATGTGCCTCTGCAAGTCCCTGTCCACTAAGTAAAAGCAATATAGGAAGAAAAAAAAAAAAGAGAGGTAAAGAAAATAATTAAATAGGAAAGGAAGACTGAAATAGCTTTATCTGCAAAGGAAAACAGAAGATGACAGGACTGTGCCACCAAACTTAAAGTCTGAGAATAGCAGAACCCAAGCTACTGAAAAAAATGTAATGAATTATTAGAGTAGGGAATACCTGTTTGTCTAGGGCCTGCTCAGATTTGCAAACTATTTTCAGAGAGAATTTTTACATGATAAATAAGAAGTCAGTGTTGCTTTTTAGTATTCCCTACTTCATTTGGGAACTGTGGAGAGGGTAATAGGCCTGAACTTGTCTTCAGGTGAAAGGGAGAAGTAGCGATGGTTATTATCAGGCTGCTCTTCATACTGTTAGTTTATTCTTCCCTTTTGTCCTTCCAAATATAATTCCCACCCAACAACTCTAATTAAAGAATTTTCAGCAATTTTTTTAATCCTTCCCAGCTTCTCATTACAGCTTTCCCTTTACCTCCTAGTACTAAGGTCATTAATTCAGGCAATCTCTCCATTTTGTATTGGAGTTTCTTACCCTGCCTCTGTTACTGTTTTGCATACCCACCCAGAGACAGACAGTACATACATCTTAAGTCTGGCTTTACCTCTCTGCAACACCCCCTTCTCACTGAGAAGGAGGATGGGCCTGAATGGTCTTCTGTTCTTCACTGTGCAAAATGATACGGCTCAGTATGTTCACTGTCCCTTTTCCTAAACAGTTTTGTCTTCTTCTAACATGTGAGAAGAGACCCAAGTCACAGGCTGGGGAATCTTCTTCTTTTCTCTTCCATGCTAAACTTGAAGTACAGTGATAAAGAGGAGGAAAAAACAACAATCCAGACCTTAACAATATGTATTGAATTCTGTCAGTTCTCAATCTATTTACCTTAGTCAAACAAATTTCCATTTTCATACTGTGAAAGTTATTCTTAAATAAGAGGCACAGGCTGGGCCTAATTTGCTGCATTTGTGATGTTTAAACACAAGAACTGTTTGCATCCTAGGATAAAGACTTCTCTGAATGCAGCTACCACTCCCTTCAGCTAGAATTGTCTTTTCATTTCTGAATGAAAACTATGGCTGGCAATCTGCATAGAATTGATAGATTTGTCTTAACCACTTTTTTTCCTATATTTATTTCCAGTCATGTCTTTGCTGTTGCTGCTCCCAGTCTAAGAGTCTAGTGACTTCAGTGCCCATGAATGGAACAAGCATTCAATGGAAAAATCAAGAACTAAACAATCACAATACAGACCGAAGCAGCCATAAAGACAGCATAAACTGAAAATTAAGGACTCTCATACCAGTTTGGAATGAAACAGGAAAAAAAGTCACTACAAAGATATTGCAACAGGAAGCCCAGTGACTGTTCCATAATAATTCAAACATGTGCACCATTGTACCTAATTCTAGAGGTGACTGAGCAGGACTGACTGTGATGTTCTGTGAACTGAGATCCACTGGATGGTGATTCTGCCTCTGAAAATTATATTGATGTGATTATGATGCCAAAAAACTGGCTTGAACTGCACAGATGGTTTGCTCTGCTGAACCAGACAGGAGCTGTCCAGTGTCCATGACTGGTACAATACAATCTTTTTACCTGATTGTCACCTAAAATTAATCACTCTGGAATTTTTCAGAAGATATCAAAATGGAATCTGTCTGTGACTGTATTTTCTCTCTGCCCATTTGTCTTTTAACTTTTATTTGTGTGGTGGGTATATGCCATGCACCCGTATGTTTTGCATGTTGTTGTTGTTGCTGTTTTTCAGGTGTATGTTGGAAACTGTTTTAGTCCACACCAGCATTTTAATTACTTATGTTACAATGGGTCAGGACATTAGCTGGGCAGTTCACATTTGTAGCACTTCAGTATTCAAATATAGGAAGAGACCATTTAAATAGCATCAACATTTGGCACTTAAGCACAGATTAATACCAAAAAAGGTATTAATAATACAGTACTATACTGTGTTATTTATTCTAATGCTCTGTACAAAATAAACATAATATGTATCAGCAACAAGAATGAAAGATGCTCACAGAGGGGCACCTTACAATGTGTTTTTAATTAACCTGCCATGTTACTTCTTAAACTATATGAACCTTTTGATCTCTTTAGACTATAGCTGTGTTAAATCTAAGTTCAAATGAAGGTCAGGGGAACACAGTGAAGCATTATTAAAGATGTCCAAAGAGTTCTGAGAATACGATTATTATCAGAGCAACTGTGCACAACACTACTTATACATTGTGAACATGAGGTTATAGTCTTAGTGAATGTGGAAGTCCGTAACAGCTGGATATGCAAAAGGATATTTTGTGCCTTACTGCTTACAGACTTCTTTGTCTTACACAGTGTTCAAAGATTTTAATGGGGTTTAATAGGTTACCAGCATTGGTAACCATACAAATGCTATTAATAATATATAGAAACTATTGCTTGCATACACAGAAACTGATGATTTCCTTAGTATTTCCACCATTAAGACTACATGGCAAGAGATTCCTTTTTTGGCTATAAAAATTTCTAACAGGTAGCCTTTCAGGAAATAGTGGAATCAAATATTGTGATGTCATGTGTAATATGTCTCATACACAAATCTGCTAGGCAATTTATAGCATTATTTGTGCTAGGCTAAGAAGCAGAAATAAAATTCCACAAATTTTTAAACACCCATTTCATTTCAAGGGAAAGATATAATCCTGCCTATTTTTATTTAAGAGGTCAAAATGCTAGCACCTACAGTGACTTCTGCTGCACAAGTTTCCCCAATGTTTTCATTCACACAAATCTTCAAAGGTATATTTAAAAAGATTCTTTAAATTGGTTTATGTATTTTTGTGTGCTTTTGTCTCTGTGACATATATGCGTGTATAAATACATATAAATCATATGTTATAAAGCTAAATACAGGCTTCTGACAGTGCTCTGTGGTAGTGCCTAAGAGCATGGTATGCAATGAGACTTGGCTGAATTTTACTCACATTTCATCCTCAAACTGTATCAAAAATCGTAGTAAAGGAGTAACAAAGATTGAGTTACTGAGTCTCTTTACGCCCTGAAACCTTCCCTGCTGCTTTGACAGAATGCATTGAGGAGATGATAAAAGTAAACAGAAAACAGACATGAGGAATGGCTTTAAGTTGTAAATTGCCCCTTCTTTATGTCAAGGCAGGAAAAAGCTTTGTGCATGTTCCCCTTTCCTGCTGCCTATTTGATGGGTAGATAAACCAAAAATTCATACACCAGCAAACCAATGCTTGCTCAGAGACAAGATTTCTACCTGTCCATGTAGGACAGTGAGCAATAGAGACAATCTAGGTCAGAAACTTTAGGGCTCTTCTGCAAAAAAACCCCCCACCTACCTGCACAATTTTCAGACCCTGAAACAGCCCATTTTTATGCTTTACCCACATTCATACAAACCACGAGTCATGAAAATCTAACACTTTTCCTTCCAGCACTAACACTTCCAACGTCTATTGCTTTCAGCCCAAAAAATTACTTCATTATGTGGCAAAGATGCATGTATGTGCACACACTTCAAAACAGTTCAGCCTAGATGGAAAAAACATCTTCCCACTCCTCAAAATGCTGACTGACCTTAGCAGCAGCATTATAAAACACAAAACTTTTTAACTAAAGAAAAGAAGAGGGTAAAGTACCTAACAGATGTGAGGGGAATTTTTCAGAATCCTTCAGAATTACTTTTTGAAGCTTACTTTGGGATCAAAGCCTGAATTGGTGATCCGCATTTCATCTCCTCTGGATTATGGAAGGACAGAGAGAGTCTAAATAACAGTGACAAGTGAGGTTCTGGGAGGTCTCCTCCTTGCTCTTGTATTTTCAGTGGTGGCTGCTGCTCCCACTCACAAACCAGTCTTAAGGACAGGGGGTGTTATGTGGCAGCTGTGGTGAGGGGGGAACTGTTTCTGCAAAACTTATTAAGGTACTTAAGTTTTTAATTCTCTCTCCTCTTTCCACTGAGAATGGTAAATATTCCTCCTGGTATTGTATTTACCCTCAATTGGGAAAAAACTGCCTTTCCAAAAGAACTAACAAAAGTCTTCCATAATTCTGAAATTAAACCTTTTTGAATTTAACCTTTCCCTTTGCTGCCAAGTTCTGCAAAACTGTTCTCTGGCTCTTCTCTTTGTGCATCAAAACCAGTGTAGATTTAGTTGGCATTTTCCTCTGGTGTTACACAGAAGTTGCTCTCTCTTTTACATCAGAACTTTCCACAAATATCCTTCCATCCTCCCATTACTATTAGAGATGTTTCTATGCCTGCTGTTTGCATTCCTCTCAGCTGAACCAAGCCCAGCTTTTCTCTGCAGCTGACAGGATCTCTATTCCACAGATTTCAGATTAACTTCAAAAGCTTTTTTGTAACATCTGTTCATTGTAATCAAAATCCATTTAACTATCACATTCATCTTTTTTTTATGGACTTAAGAATTCCCAACTCTTTTTAGTCCACTCAGTGTAAATTTTCACTGACAGTATCACATCTCAACTTCAAACACTCTGCAGTGGTTTCATTAATTTTAGACTACAGCTATTCTCCTCATTTTCAATATGCTTTTTTCTTTCCAAAGTACCTCACTAAATATTTCCTCTTTGGTATATTTTACACTTATTTGCTTCAAAGATACAGCATACATAAGCTTTTGCTTATGTTTATGTTTGTATTTATTTATTTACATATGAAACTCTGTGCTTCAGGCCTGACCTAGCCAGGTCCTGTGCTTTGGAAAAAAGTGCTTATGTAGTTCATCATAAATCTCACCTGACAGTACTATTCTGTGAAGAGATGCTTATGCAACCCTCATATCTGAATATGTTTATTTTTGCTTTTAATACAGTCAGTTTCAGGTGTTTACCTGTCTGTCCCTCCATCCTTGAAAAACAACTACGAACCCCCTACCCAATTTCAATAAATTTTACAGAACAGAGTTATCATCACTATAAAGCTACAGAGAATTTCACCAAAACTGCAGGATGGGTGGAAGAACACAATTCTACTCACTCTGTATACAGAAAATTTCTGAAATGTAGTTTATACCTCCTGAATAAATTCACTTGATAGAAAGATGTTATGAACATTACAGATGCAGAAAAAGCCTTGATCAGAGCCTGCAACTTGTAAGACATCTGAGAATCAAACTACAACACACAAATTCTTGGAAGTCAGGATTTGTAAGTTCTGCTGCTTATGGAATTACTTGCTTTTTTAACTTTTTTTTTCTCCCTGGTTTTCTTTCTCATTTACACATTTACTGCAATCTTGTTACTATATAATTTGCTTCTGTGAAGCCGTATGGGATTCAGTTTGTGAGAAGACATGGTACAAATTCCAATTCTGCTGCATTTGTATGAACACATTTCTGCTCAAATGTCCCCGAGGCAAAGCACACATTTTCATTAGAAGAAACACCAGCGCTGCCTGCTAACATTGCCTAGCAGAGTTTCTTCCAGACAATCAGTTGTGCAAAGCTTGGCTCAGCAAAGTTTTCCTAATTTACACTCCTCACTCCTTCAAAGATTAAATAAAGGTTATTATCTCCAAAATCAGGGTAAAAGAAGACACATTAAAAGTGCATAGACCAGAAACAACTCCCAAGCTGCAGAGGAAAAGAAAAAACCCAACCAAAACCAGGCATGTTTAAAATGTGGCTGTAAAAGAAACACAGCTTATCATTAGTCCAAGTGCAGGAAAGGAAGATAAGAAGTAAATAAAAAAAATGTAGGTCATCTCCAGTTCCTTTAAAGGAAGACAAAATTAATTGACCTCTCATAGCTCATCTGGAATCAGCTTTTTCCCTGCACAGATACCACTGCTTCTATCTATTGAGTCACAGTTTTCCAGTCCTATCAGTCACAGCAGCTTATTATTACAATAATAAAGATTAACATAGTGTTACAACTGATAAAAAAAAAAGAATCTAATCTGTAGTCAGCATTCTGCCCACATTTCTCAGAGTAAGTGAGTGTCTGCAAACTGCTCTGAAATCAAGGATTTGGAAATAACTTGGTGCATCTCAGAATAAGGCCTTTAATCTCGTACTGCCTTAGTCCTTGGGAGTAAAAAGACTGAATATGGAAGTTACTGAATGAAGCATCCAAAAAAGTTAATGAGAAGCATTTCTAAGCCAACCTAGAGAACATACTTTCTTGCTATATATTTTAAACATAGGGAGAGATTAGAAATTCACCATTACTAGACACCACCCTGTAGCCACATTTCATATATATTGAAATGCGTGTGTGTGAAGTTTTTTTTTTTGTCTTTTCCCCACTAAAATTCTTGTACAGTGGTCTCCTTGGTATTGCCTCTGAATAAAGTATTCATTTGGATTAGCTTTCTTTCAAATATCTACATGGTAGTAATAATGTGTTCATCTCCAGATACGCAGTATATTCCAATGCAGCAGCACAACTAACCCACACTACCAGAAAAGTCGCAAGTTTTTAGGGTGAAGTTTAAAACAGAAAATTAACATAGTCTTCATAGGATAAATGAATACTACAGTTCAGTACTATTAGTGGAAAATACATTGATTTTTGTAATAGAAAAAAGAAGAAACTATATCACTTTTGCTTATTATAAAAAGAGTAGGTGTTTACATGAATAAAGAGAAAGTTCACATTATATGAGCTGGAATAAAATAATGTAAGGGCTATAAATCTTTATGCTCCAGAACGTAAAATAGGTTTAAATTGTGGGGGATTAGGATGATGTAACTCTTCAATGCAAGACTCTCTCATTTCTCTAAAGTATTAATTTCAAGACACATCTCAAACTCAGAGATAATTGTGAAGAAAGGGAGATGCTTACTGAGTGTTAACTAACATTGCCTTCTTGCCCTGCAGAAAAGTCTTGGGCTAACATTTTTCATAATATTCAGCATCTTCTGGCTTTCCTGTACCACAAATGAACTGCAACAACTGCAATACCAAGGACTACTCCAAAATCAAGGAATACAATTTTCAATTAGTCCCTTTTCATGATCATTTGTATATACGAGAATTTGCCTGCACAGAACTTTACCAGTGGTTGTGCTTCCATATAAAGTGAATTAATATAACGTCCCCCCTCCCAACAAATGGATCTTCTCTTCCATTTACTTTAAAAGTGTGAGCAATTTAGAGATAAAACAGAAAGAAAATACCATGTAATTGAACTACAAGCACTTCCATACCACATGACTGTGCACTATGATAACCAAAGACATGAAAAGCCCATTGAGCAATCAAATACAGAAATGTTTTCACATAAAAGTGCTTGTTAAGAAATATAAAAGAATTAATATATTCAGAACAATTGAAGTCTGTTTCAATATTCAGCACTCTAGAGAAGAGACTAGAACAGTAATAAATTTGAAAATTGGGTCAACTCACTTGATGACAAATACAAGAATTTGGCCTGGACACCCAAATTTGTTTAAGCTTCAAAATTGTTTGAAATACCATAGGGGTAAAGGCATGAGAAAACCATTGGCTACAACATCAGTATGAATCTAGGATTTTCAAATTTTCAAATTTTTCTGATTAGAATTGGTCTTAAATATGAACTGTATCTCAGATCTGGGATTTCTAACTAATTTCTCTTTCCAGCTAAGAACTTCCACATATTTTATCAATTTTGCTTTATTTTATATAATCTGCTTGGTAAGTATGAAAAGGACACCAAGTCAGTCTAGCTTTACTTATCCAAGATTATAATTCACATGAGAATTGAATGCAACTACACGGATGGAAATAAGAAGAAAATGAGGAAGGATGTTATTTATTTGTCAGCTGAAAGTATTACCTCATTTGAAGTTAAAACTAGACATTAAAGTAATCTCAAGCTTCAAGTAGTAACTTGGGATAAAATGCTGAACCTATCGAAGTAAAGGATAAAGCTGCCACTTTTTCTCTTCAGTAGGACTGGGATTTCAGTCCAAATGTCTGATGGATCCCATTTGAATGGTAACTGTGGCAATGTGACTGAGCCCACTACAGCTAAGCAGGAGAGAAGTAAAAGATTCTGTGGGGCTTGGATGAATAATTATGAAATTACCACCTCATATGCTCAGGTGGGGGAAGAAGCTTTGTCACACTTTTTCTCCCATAAAATCAGCTTAATAAAAGAAGTCAGGAGTAACAGCGTTGTCCCCTCCCATCACCCCACCAACAGAGACAGGTGGCTGTCTACTTGTGGGGAACAATTTGCATTATAGACTACTGATATTCTGAAAATACAAAGTACTGTCCTGATCCTGTCCTTCCTCCAAGATGTAACTCTTACTCATACCAGTTATTGCAGGATAACAATGGAATTATCTGTGTCAGTGCCCTTATTGCATGTCTCTTCACTGTTCAGGCAGATGTGGGAAATGCATTGTTGTATGGAATATCCTAACATTATGTAGCCCTGACATGCCTGCTGCAATTATGCAGATCAGTTTTACTGAAACAATTCTGGCCTACACTGAAATCAATGTGGACATACTATAGTGTGAGCACTTATCTCTCAGAAATAAAGTAAGCCTATGTCAAAGAAATCACAGGATCAATATTTATTACTGCAGGGGATGTAGCATGATGTATTCCTGAAGAATTTGATATATACAAGAGAAAAATACCTCTGTGGGGTTTACCATGCTGAGTCAAACTGAAAACCCTTAACAACCCTCCTGATATACAGACCTTTGGGATCTGCCTCCTTTCAAAAAATTTCATCTTCTGATCACATATTTAGGTGTTCTAAGGATGTATTTTCTAGGCTCTGGAAAAAGAGTTTGCACTAACTAAACACTGCATGGGAACTGTCATGTACAGTCATTCCCATTTTGTAATTTTTTTGCCACGGGTATGGGATTTCATAAATATTTTTCTGTATGCAAATAAAACAATCAAGTAAAATAATATGGAAAATATATTCCATGAAAAAGAATTATATGTAACAAGAAAAAGAGCTCTTTAAGCCAACCTGACATACTTCTTATAAAGATCCACTTGGTAATAGTAGATTACTTTTTACTTGATTTGCTCATAAATTTCAATAACCATTCCCTTGAACCAAAGATACGAATGCCACACAATGCTTAACTTAGTGGATAACTGGTTAACTTTTTCTATGTTGAGTCTCAGAATTGAAGACAGATAAGTAATTTAATATACTGCTTATGTCTTAGCCCAAGCAAGGTTCCCTCACCTCTGCTTTTTCACCAGAATTGCCGTGGTACCCACAGACCTGGTTACCAGTTCCAGATGTGTTAGCAACAATTTGTTATACTGGGTGCTGAGATGGAAAATGGAAAGGAGCAACCAACCCAAATAAACAAACAGTGCAATTCAAGAGCAATTCTGAGCTCACCAGGGAGCTGAAAATCTATTCCAAATGCTGCTTTAACTATGTGTTGTATAAATACTCTAATAAATTTTTTTCCAAAACTCTGCTCTACAAAGCCCTGGCAACATAGGCTGCATAACGATTTTATGGAACACTAAACCCAAAACTTTATAATGTTTAGTACTGCAAGTCTGACAATGAGTAATGACGTGCATTTTCAGTGTTAACTATTTTTCATTATCCAAACTCTACAGAACCCTGGGAACTCTGCAAGGTAACAAAACCCCTCTGTGAATAGTTTAATACGCAAGTTACAGAAATTGGAGGTTGAAAATTCCAATTTGTGTGAATAGTCTAACACACAGGTTAGGGAAATTGAAATTTGAAAACAGAGTCTAAACTGAAAATTTTCAAATTCCCATTTCTCTGACTCTGTCAAGCTTACAGTTTGCCCTTGACATATTTTCTATTATCTTATCCTTCCTTCTGAGATCTTTTCTTATCCTTGACTTACCATTGCCAATAAGCAGGATGAATTAACTTAGGTTGAACTCTTTACTGCTTCCACTGCTTCAAATGCCAGTGTCATCCAGGCCTAAAGCTGCCCTTAGGTATTACTGCCTTATACCAAAAGTTCCAGTGTGAACATACTTTGAGTTGCCTCCCTAGTTCCTGAAGATAAAGTGATTAAAATGTAACAGTTTTAGGGCAGGCGATTATAGGAAACAGTATAAAATTAATGGGGGAAAATACAATTAAACATGGGTATTATGAAATGAGTTTTCCATCCTCAGGAAAGGCTTCCTGTCAATTTCTCACAACTTTTCTCTCAAAACCTCTTCAGAATGACGATCAAAAAAAGATGAATGCTTCTGTCGCACATCAAGGAAGCAAAAGGTTTTATGCAGTCTTTACACTAAACTAAGACTAATAAACAACATTTTAAACTTTTAGTTATACATTATATAGAAGACTTTGATGTCTAATTTCCAATGGATTAGTTTCAGAAATGTCAAACTACAGATAGAAACAGATATAGCTGAAGTAATTTTAATCTAGATTCAGTATTTGTAATCTCACAACACAGACAAAAAGCTCAGCCTAGACAGCCCAAACTCTGCTCAGCAGCACAGCAAACACTGTGATGTGCAACTGCACCTAAAATGGTTACAGGTACCCAAATGAACTTATTCATAACTACATCAAGCATAGCTTTGGCAGTCCTGATTTTTGTTATGAATTTTAAGAAAGAAACAAAGGTCCAGAACACAAAATCTCTTCTGGACTCCAATTACAAAATGTATCCTTAATGAGCAACCTAACACAAACTAGCTTTTTGTCCCAAAATTGCACGTTTACAAGAAAACAAACAAACAAACAAACAAAAGCAAGCCGAGGCCTAAAGTATTTGTTTCTATCTGTGGAATTCAAAGGGTACTGCATTAGAAATTTCACCAATAAAAAGACTGACAAATACAAAGGCTGCCTAGGAAAAGCCCTTTCAAGTCGAACTTGAAGTGTACTAACAGAGAAATGTGTGGAATTTAATAGTGTGGGAGTTTACAGGTCTTGCTGTATTACTCATAATGCCAGCATAGCTAGCGAATTTATGTTCTAGGACAATCAGCCTGACACCTTTCAAAAGCATTACTTTAGAAAAAACCTAAAGGATTTAGAAGATGAAGGATTTACTATAAACAAGTCAGTAAATCAATTTAATTTTATAATAAATTCATAGAACAGATTAAATCCTGAAAAGATAAATATAGACAGAAGATAAATGGTATCAATTTGTGAAAAAGGAAAGGAATGTTTCTAGAGAAGATAATCAGATGGGAATCTAATGGGAAGATGGAATGATGGAAACAGACCTCCAGGTGACTGTGATCATCAAGTAAGTGATGTGTTTGCACTTGAAATATGGCATGAAGAAAGAGAAATGCAGTTTGGGTTTAATACATAGAGACATTAAGTGTCACAAGGTAGGGATTTAATATGTGACTGTAGTGTGATTATATGTGAAATAATTGCATTCAGACTACACAATTGGGATTTGAAATATTCAGTTTTGATAGCTTATAGTTTAGGGAGTGAACAAGCCCGTTTCTTGAGAGGTCCTTCAAAAGTAAAAGTAGGTTTTTTTAAAAATGGTACAGGAAAAAAATGAATGCTGGAAAAATAGATTAGAACTCCCTGTATAAAATTAAGACATTCCTGTCCAGCACAAGAATCACTTCTGTTTTGTGTATGTATGAGCAGTCCCTCTTTGTGTTAATGATCAAATTTATCTAAAATCCAAAAGCAACTTTACTGAATCAGACCTTCCTGTCACCCACGGTGATAAACAGCAGACACCTAGGGAAGGCTGCAAGGACAGTACAGGCATAGAGTAACACTGCACTGGTAGACTGCCCAAGCATTCACCAAAATGAGCTGAGAATTGGCACATTTTGGGTAAATGATAGTTATTCGCCATGAATTTATCTTTTCGAGCCTACGCAATCCCTCGGTATTCATAGCTCCTTGAGGAATGAATGCAGGGATTTAACTTACACTGTGTGAGGCTATTCTGTGAACTTGCCATTTGATCATTTCCTTCAATATCCCCCAGTTCTTGTGTTAAGAGACTTTTCCAGGCTGATTGGTCTGCTTAGTCACATGTTATATGAAAGCTGTTCTCTAACACTGATCATCTTTTGCCCTTTTGTCTGAGTTCTACTGTGCTAATTTCAAGATGGAAGGGTTTTTTTCACCGTAACTCCTTTAAAAACTGCTGTATTTGGGGTTCTTAATCACAGACAATACTCAGAATAACAGGCATTTCACAGTACAAGGCCAGGCTGGATGGGGCCCCATGTAAAGTGGTCTTTAAGGTCTCTTCCCAGCCAAACCATTCTAGGATTCTGTGTATGTTCTGAACACACGTGAATGCCCTTCACAACTGCCTCTGTAAGTTCCCCAACTGCACAGGGAATCACGTAGACTAAACTTATTTTGGACTTTGCATCTGTCTCCCAAATACCAAGGATACTTCTCCTTGCTTAATTCAATTTATGAAGTGTAGATGTGTTAAGAGTGTTTGGTTTCTGAATACTGCAAACCCATAGAAATGTACATTTTTATTTAACTGTATCTGTAACTGTAGCTGAAGAAATTTTCCTTTAAGCTTTCCAAAAGGAAACAGCTTAAGGATGACAAAGCATGGAAAGCTTTGTCTACAACATGTATTATTGCAGAATCATAGAAGTAAATAAAAACACAATTTTGCAAGGGAAGTATATAATTTTGAAGATAATTACGTTCTCTTTGGCAAAGCACACACTGAAATGGAATTCACTGCGCGTTTACATGCTAAACTGTATTCTTGGAAGGCAGTGGAAACTTTGCCTGAGAAAGCAGGATAAGGACAAGATACTTAAGAGGTGATTCAATTGTCTGAGTGCCTTTCAGAACTGAATTAACCATTTAACTCAGAATTTCATTTTGAATTGCGTGACGGCAACTCCCACCCAAAGCCACAGAAGTGCTCATATGCACTTGGGAATGCTGGCTCAGAAAACAGGACCAAGCTTATGAAAATGACCTCCTGCTGTATAAATGCTCTATGTGTATTGATGTACAAACACTCTCCAAATTAACTGAAACAATCAAGTTCAGGGTGCCTGCCCCACAACTGCAATAGCAGCTGTAGCACTGACTAAGAGTCTGAGATGACTAATGTGGGTTTTTTTTGCTGTAGTTCTCTACTGACCACCTCCTCCTACGGCCCTTCTTCAAAATACATCAGAAGAAATTTTGGGATGCTGTAGCTTTGAACTACTTCAAGCACACACAGAACAAACAATGTGCCTACCTGGAGCATGAAATGAGCTTACACCAAACACCAGGTAGCACAAAAGTTGGAGGCAAATGTCGAGAAAAAAATCAATTAAACAGAAAAACTTCAGTTTCAGTGGCAGGGATATTCCTGTTTCTAATGGAAAACTGGATGATGCTAAAGTTTGACAAGGTCTAGCAGTGGAGAACAATCCAAAGAAATGCTACAGACTCACTTGGATTCACTTCTAGTCATGGCAACTAAGAGCCGAACTTGGGCCATACGTTTCTTCTTCTGGGCAATGTACTCTAAATACTTCATAGATAGAAACATTTTCATGTGGTTGTAGAGTAAATGTAAGTGTATCTTAATGCCTGGCAAAATCAAAGTATACTTGCGTTAGAATAAGCATATCTGATCTATAAAACAACATTAGGAATCACAGTGCTGATAAGAGAAAAGCAAAATGCTAAACCAGCATAGGACACACAACCAAATTTCTTGTATTTGTAAGAAATCCAAGGAAAAGCATTGCTGGGTTCATTCAGAGGCTAGTTTCTATACTGTACACATTTTGGAATCCTGTAGTGAAATCTCTCTTTGGGAATTGCACTACTCTTCTGTCCAGCACTCAAAGTTTATTAAAGTTTTGTGGGAAAAAAGCTGTTTGGCAGCATCCCAGTCCATAAGGGTCTGAGAATGATGTGCCAGAAAGACTCAGGAGGCCTAAAAAGCCACTTTAAAATATGGAGAGCTTTATTCCTTTTTTTTTAACAGGGGCCCAATTCAGGGGGTTTCAATCTGTTTCATGGATTTTTCTCAGCTGCAGCACAAAAAAAAAAAAAAAAAAAAAAGCCGCGAATATTATAATGTTTAAACAAAAATGCTGCTTTAGAAGGAAAAGTTCTGGGTTTATGGCTTTTCATCATTATTGAAAAAATGGGGGTTTCCCACTAATAGTTAATAGCTATCTATCTGTAGAAATGTAGAAATGGATTTGCTGTGAAGAGTATATTTCAGTCACATCAACGTTTACATGTTCGCAGGGATTAAAGTCCATTTTCATCTCCAACTCTTCATGTTTCTTTATACCAACATTTCTCAAAAAATGAAAACTTAGTCTTTACAATGTTGTGCCATAATGACTGCCTAATCATATACACAAGCTGTTACAAATATGTTAGCTAAACATATCCTTGCAAAGATAAAAGCAAAAACATGCATGTATTCTGGAAAGAAAAGCCTATTTATTTTTATTTTTCTCCTTTTTAGCTGTCTTTTCAGTCACTTAACAGACCACATCTCAGAGAATTTGAGTTTAAATCACTATAAAATTCCTTTTTAATTAATTTGTTTTAAAGTATTGAGACAGGCGTTGACTTGGTAGGAATAGCAGATTTGACAAATCACAGAAGAAATGCATTAGTTTTAGGTATAATAGGTACTATACTGGTGAATTCTCCAAAAAATCTTATTCTATTAATAGTTGGAGCCCAATTCCAATTTAATTAACATCACAAAGACTTTTCCCTTTGACTTCTGAAGAAAAAAATCAGGCTCAGACTATATTTCTTATCTGTTCATTTTAAGGACTGACCACAAACATTGAGAGAAACAGAGAAACGAAGCAAGAGAGAAAGGGAGGAAGATTCTGCTTCAGTTGTATCTGACAGATCCCTACTGCTGAACCTGGGAGAGATCTGAAAAAAGACAAAGCACTGCACTCCCAAGTACCACAGCATCTGATTTTGATCTTCCTGGCCTGCATAACTGAGTCCAGAGTTCAGAGTCTTTATACAGTGCACAAAGACAAGTTTTGCATTTGGTGCACCCACAGAAGTCATCATGTTGTTTAGGAAGCAGACTAATACAAGCAGGCACTCACTGAAGAGCACTTCATCCTAGGTTCTAGTCCCTGCTCCTGCAACTATTTTTGTACTTATCCAGAACTGAGTATTTCTCTGTTTTCTGAAAAATTTCGTAAGAGTTCCTCTTTATCACCAATGTGCCACAACTGCAGGACTTAAAAGCTGACAGTGAATAATGAGTATCTTCTTTGGAAAGAGGAATTGAAGATGAGAGAATCCTTCCCACACTCTAAGAAGTCTTCTGCCTGCTGACTAAACATGGTCCAAAGGAGGGGTTGAATCCTTTCAGACAGACAAGGGAATTGAACCTGGACCTCATCCAGCTCTCTGTCTGTACTAACCACTGAGTTACAGTCTGAAGGGAAACAGATTTTTCCACTGTGGGGCCAGCTGTTGCATTTTCAGGGCTCACCTACTGGATTGAACTCTCCAGGGAGACATGTGGAGGAATGCTTCATTTCTGGACACCTACTAGGCATTAGCTTGAGTTAATTACAAGCCTGCTCAGTCCTATTACAGCTTAAGGACCTTTGAGAGCACAAATGAGCATGGCTGGAGAACTTCATGCACCTCAGAATAAAAAATGCCCGAGCTTCCAGTTAACTGTATGTACCTCCAGGGTTTCATGGCAGATGTGTAAACATTTTAGGACTGCAATTTTGACCCACAGCATCTAAATTTCACCTGACTTGAGCATCAGCTCTTTATGTCCTTTGCTGGGCCTCATCCCAGGTTAGAATCCACAGCTCAGAAATAATCATATTATCTGCAAAATGCTGATTTTCAAAACTATTTATAAATATTAAATAATTAATTTTCATATTGCCCTGGGCAAATATTTCCATTTTACATACACAAAAAATTGTGATAAGTTGCCATAGGCTACAATGGAGTCAGTATCAGAATGAGAATGGAGGAATTCCTGGCTCTCAGACTAGAACACAGTTCACACCTCTCAGAAGAAAGGAGAAAAGTTCTTGCTCTTCAGAAAAAAAAGAGTTGTTGACACGTTTTAATTGACCAAAGAGTTTTTCCTTTAAAGTTATAGGCTGGATATTTTTCAAAGAACACACAAAACTTGGCAGCACTGCCTTACAATTCTGGTAGACTATTTAGCAACATTGATAGGTAGATAACTGAGAAAGCATGACCAAAACTTCTCTTCAGTAAACCTCAGCTTTTGTCTGATTTTAGAAGGGAATTATTGGAAAAAGTGTATTTAATATTATGCAAGCCTGATGCATCAGTTAGACAGTCACTCAAATTAAAGAACAGGCTTATTAAATCACTTAATCACTACCAAAGGCAGCACTGTCTGTAATACATAGACATTGAAGTATTTGAGAAATCTTTAACATTTTACACTCCTGCTATGGTTTTTAAAATGGAAAATCAGGAAAGAAGAAAATAAAAAAAAACCAAAGTAAAAATCTTTCTCCCTTCGTTGCTGAAGGAATTCTATAATTCTGGATGCCTGCAAGAACTGTTGCTGGCTTGAAAGGACTTCTAGCAACCAACCCCTTCACATCACATTCTGCGCTTGAACAGTTTAAACAGACCCCTCCAGAGGTTCTCTTGCATGGCTTATCAATCTGTTTTCTATATACCCAACTTTAGAGCATATTAGCCACTATAAAGGCACATGTGCTGGAAAATTCTAACACATGAAATCCTTTCTAGGGTAAAGGCTCAAAACTGACAAAACACATCAGTATTACTGACATGACAAACCGTGAACTTTAACAACTGTGCTTCAAATATTTCCATCATGCAGATTTCCTGAACTCTACATTTCAATAAATTGTTTTACAACAAGTAATTCAGTATATCAGTTTAAATCCACAAGTTTGATCCATGTTTGCATTCACAACAAGCAACAGAACACCACAACAGAAGTAATTAATTAGAGAACACATTTAAATTTTTTTTGTGCAAAGGTGTTGCATGTATTGCACATATGATATAAACAGGAGGTCTTAGCGCAGAGACCACACCTTGCGACAATAACTTCCAGCAATAAAAGTTCTAATGTTAGATATTCAATTAATTAAGTATGGACGTGGCTGTGACATTCCTTGAGCAAACTCTCACTTCAAGTATGCCAGCTAAGGACAGTTGCATGATAGGAAAATTTGCCTACCATTCAACCACCACATGCCTTTCCTTACAAACCCCTCTATTTGTACGTCTCTGAAATCTCCAAATCAGAATACTACGGGGGTTATGTTCACATCACACTTGAGAATTTTGAAACTTCAGTCTCTGAAATACCAGGGATTCAATTTTAGGCCTACAGCACATCCTAGTGGGTACTCACACTATTCCATGGCATTTTGATTATACTACACCTCAGTCATAGCTGCATAAATACTCTCCTGTTATACTTCAGTGCATGCACTTTTCTTCTTTCCCTCTGTGGTTCAGCTAAGAATGAAGCTGGGAATTTGGAACTATGTGCCAATTAATAAAACTGAGATAATTCAGTGACACAGAAGACTTTGAAATTGGTTCTATACATCTTTGAAGCAAAAACATGCTTCTGAATATGTATAATTTTAGCTATTTTCAGGCAGAACATACAGTGAACTTAGTGTAGTTTGTTCTTTTGTTTTCATTTGCCAATAGGAAAAAAATCAAGAGAAAATGGAAATAAAATGTTGCTTAACTGTGTTACATTTTGTAATAGCCACCTTTAGAGATTTTTAAATGAGGTGACATGTACATACCTTAAAGGAGCAGACCTGGCAATGGAGTGTTGTATCCTTGACTATATGCTGAATTGTTGGTGAAAGGGGGGCTGAGAGGGATATCCCATGAAAAGCAGCTCAGAACTCTGGGATTGTCTAGTTTGGAAAAACAGAGGCTGAGGGGGGACCTCCTTTGCTCTTTACAGCTTCCTGAGGAGAGGAAGTAGAGAGGGAGATGCTGAGCTCTTCTCCCTGGCATCCAGTGATAGGATGTGTGGGAATGATTCAAGGCTGAATCAGGGGAGGTTCAAACATGACACCAAGAAGCGTTTCTTTACTGAGAGAGTAGTGAAACACTGGAACAGGATTCCTAGTGAGTTGGTTAATGTCCCCACTGTTGGCAGTGTTTTAGAGGTGTCTGGACAATGCCCTTAATAACATATATTAACTTTTGGCCAGCCCTGAAGTCATCAGGGTTGTTGTAGGTCCCATCCAAGTGAAATAATCTATTCTATTCCATCCTATTCTAATCCATTCTATCATTTGCCTGCTGAACATCAGCTTCTTGCTGTGGCAGCAATAATCAGAAGGAAGCACACTTTTGCAGCAGAACCTGATACTGTGAAGAAGGTGAAAGCAGTGGTAATGAAGTCGACCTTTCCAAATTGTTTTTCCCTCATACTTGGGTTCACATATTTCTTTCCTCTTCTTGAATCAGTTTGAGTTATTCCAGGGTAATTTCATTGTCTGATATATTTTTTGTATTTTGTCCACAGTTAAAGTGTTTAAAATCATTATATGAGAGAAACACATTTCCTGCTACTGATATATGAGTTTTCTAAAGGCTCAAAAATCAAAATTCAGATAAAAGGATTCCCATTTCTTTCATTTAGCTTCACGGTCTTCTGCTACCTGACTCATGTTCAATATGTTACTGGAGGTGCTAATGTCTTAATTTGGCTGAGATGAAACCTTGCCCAGAAATAGTCCCTGTGCCCCACCTACAGGCGAATTCATCATTCCCTGCAATGCTGAGGAACACATGCAGGTCTCACATATTCTCTACTAAGAAGGGGAGTAAAAGAAGAGAGGTTCCAGTAGTCTCAGCTTTATTAACAATCCCAGGTGGGTGCATATATATGCTTTAAAGCTGTAACTGCAAGGTAAGAGATAACAGAGAGGGGTTTTTATCAGTTCACAAACATTTTCTAAAGGAGCATTGACTGTGGCTGTAACTGCAGGTACAACCTACACAAGGGTACTGTGCAGGAACAGAATGGATGGGAGGTGAACCAAAAACTGACCCAAACAATTTGCTGAAGCCAGTTGAAAATCCAAACTATGAATATGTAGTTGGATTAACTGAAAAGTGGATAAAGGAACAAACATGGTGTCAGGGTCTCTTCCCTGAATCTCCCAAAGCCTCAGTCTGCCTTTTTGGAAGAACTTGGCAAACATCTTGAGGTATGTTGTGATAGATTTTGAAAACTGAAAACTTAAGAAAACCCATTCCCATAATAGGAATTTTTTGCATGCAACATCCACCTGACCAATTATTCCATAGGGTTGCCTAATGCCTTTCAATATGACCAGCAAAACTGGCAGCTCACACACCTTCCTTTGGGTTTGGCAAGCAGACAATTTTCTATCTATGTCTCTCAGCACTGTCTTAGTCTCTGGAGTCAGGCATAGTGGAGAGGTGAGGTCAGCCTCTCCCTTCAATAACCGAAACAAGGGCTCCATGGTGTCACTGGTAACGCTCAAAATGGATCTGACCCAGTTATTTGTCCCAAGCAAGGATCGTAAATTGTGCAGTGCCCAGATATAAGTTGGTAAGGTCACTTTTTGGGTCTGAATGGTGGTCTCATTGATTTTAAATCCCAGGTATTTCCAAGGAGCAGTCAACTGTTCTTTTCCAGTGGGAACCTCCAGGGCATGTGATAAAAGGATGGATTTCACAGATAAGTGTACTTGCACAAGTCGGTCTCGTGACTCCGCTGCCAAAAGTATATTGTCCATATAATGATTAGCAGGTGGCATCTGGATACTTCCGACGCACCGGTGACAACAGTTCAGCAGTGACTCTCTGGCAAATGGTGGGGCTGTTCTGTGTACCTTGGGGAAGGACTGTCCAATGGAAACAGCGTGATGGTTCCTCAACAGTAGGCACTGTGAAAGCAAACCTGGGGGCATCCTGCTTGTGGAGGGCAATGTTAAAGAAACAGTCTTTAATATCAATTATTACCAGGGGCCAGTTTGATGGTATCATGTTGGAAGAGGGTAAACCAGTTTGGAGGGATCCCATTGGGTCAATGATTTTACTGATTTCCCGAAGGTCTTGTAAGAGCCTCCACTTCTTATTTGATTTTTGACTGAAGAAAATGGGGGAATTCCAGGGACTGTCCAAAGGTACAAGGCGTCCCTTTTCCAGCTGTTCATTGATCCGGATGTTAAGTTACCACAATTTTTCCCCTTTTATTGGCCACTGGTTCACTGAGACTGGCTCATTAGAGAGCCAAGTAAGAGTGGGAGACTGTGGCTCACCAGTGGTCTTAAGGTTATCCCCCACTGTCCTATGATACCCCTCCACCAAAGGGTCATGGGGATATCCAAAACATATGGCTTGCAAAGGTAACTTTACCATCAGAACCCTCAATTAATAAAATATAGACACTTTGGAGTGGAGCTTTTGCTCCGCCTACCCCCTTGATGTCAAGCAGCAGTCTGGTTGTGTTCCAGTCCTTAGGTCTCGGTGATCCCCTGGCTGATAATGGCCTCCTGTCTCTGTCATAAAGGGATCTACAGCTACTCGCCCAATGCAATCCTTTTCCACATCTGGGGTAGAGGCTCGGTGGCATAGTGGGAGGTTTCTTTTTATTCTCTGGACAATCCTTTTTGAAATGCCCTGCCTGCTTACACTGGTGGCACGAAGCTTCTTGGGGGCGCAGTACTGCGAGGGCCTCTTTGAGTAGGGATTTGGTATAATTGTGGGATCCCACACCCTTGCACACTGCACACTTTAATCATGTCCATAGGTGTTGGGTTTTGCAGGGGTCTTAAGATAGGCTGGCAGTCATCATTGGATTGCTCAATTGCCAATCTGAGGAAGACGGTGTCCTGGGCTTCGGGGTTCTCAATCTGCCTAGAGATGGCCTCTTGCAGTCATTCCATGAAATCTAAAAAGGGTTTGGCAGGCCCTTGTTGGATATTAGCGAATGAAGGTGTAGGGATGGATGATTCAGCCACCATCTTGATTGCCGGCAGTGCCAGATTTTTGGAAAGGGTTAACTCATTCCAGTGGATCCTGGTCTGTGCTTGATTGGAAATGTACGGGCCATCCTCAAACAGCAAATTAAGAGCATTGATCACAGGAACGCCAGTGATAGAAAATAGATCCTCTGCGTGCTTTCTGATAACGTGCTTCCGTTCATCTTCAACTAATGTTATACATATATATTATATATATATAAATATGTATAATGTTACATAGTGGTAAGGAGGGCTTTAACTAAGGGTTTTATGTCATTGGTTGTGAAAACATATGCAGAGAACAAGGAATTCAAAACACCAATGACGTAGGGTGAATTTAAACCATAGCCCATTATGGCCTTTTTAGCATCCTTTAGGACTGGGAAGGGTATTGGTTTCCAGACTGGTGGGCCATTGGGTTGGTTGAAAACAGGGAAGGCCTTGACAGATTCCAGGTCCTCCTAAAACAGGGTGCTGTCCCGATGCCAATCACGCGCTTCGACTGCTGTCCCTCACTATCCCTTCCTCAAAAATGACCAATTTTCTCCTCTCTATTTTTGACAAAACTCCCAAAATTAATCGCCATGAAATAGTAGCCTGCAACACTAAAGGATCTTGGTTCTGCATGGCCTGCCACAATTTACATCCTAATTTATCCCAGTCTGAGTAGGTGATATTAAAAGGGAGAGCATAATTATTTCTGGAAATCCATTTTACCAGGGCTTTCAGGGAGGCTTTGTCTATGGGGTGACTGTGAAGGTGGATTAGGGTCTTCAAATGGCTCTAGCTCTCCCATTCCTGTTTTGATAGGGAAGCTCCCATGGTTTTGGGCAAAAGAAAACAAATAAAACCCAAGAAAAACCGTGGGGTGGGAACACAACTTCACAGCTGCAGACACACCTCATCCAGTTGGTAGGTCGAGGAAGCCCGACTGCTGAGCTGTGGATGGCCATCCATGGGCGGAGCCACAGCCACTCTGTTGCTTGAGCCCAATGACCCCTGAGGAATCCCCTACACAGCAGAGGGCTTCGCCCGGAGTCCCTGTTCGGGCACCAGAGGTCTGTGCCACCGTCATCCTCATATGTCCATTTCTTAAAGTGCTCTTTCCACTCTGAGTATGTCATGCATTCTCACACAGTACTGCCTGCTTGTCTACCAGGCCAGGTCGTTTTCTGGAACAACCTACCATAGTTCAGGAATCCTTGTCGTGAACAAAACAGTAATGTAAGGAGTTCTCAGTAAAAAGCTGTTAAATTCTTAACAGAAAGGCACGTAACAGACAGAGGAGAAAATATGCTCTTCAGGTAATGCTATTTTCTAGAAATAAATATATTTTTATGCTTAATGAAATAATCTGCATTTAGAAGAGACCTCTGGTCATTGTCCACATGACAGTTTTCTTTTCCTACAGATGATGGGGTATAGGAGTGATTTTTCTAACAGATCTTTGTCAGAGCTGAAAAATGTTGTTGTAGAGAAGGTGTTGAGCAGCATCTTTTCCACCAGATTATTCTGACATTGATTTTATTCCTATAAATGCCATAATCAGGGCTTTGAGAAGACCTATGGAGTCATCTTGTCCAACCCTCTTGCTCAAGCAGGGCTACCTAGACTCAGTTGGCCAGTACCATGTTCAGTTAGGTCTTGGATATCTCCAGGGATGGAGACTCCACTTTAGGCAACCTGTTCCAGTGCTCAGTCACTCTCACATTAAATAACTGCTTTCTTAACAAATTGTGCCAAACAGTCCTCTTGGTTGCAGAAAACATCCCAAAATTCTGTGAATTTTAATTTTTTCTTCACCTGGAGCATGGACTTTTAGCAAAGAGGTTTATTGTCTCAGTTAAAACTGAATCTCAGTGTTGTTTGTTCTTTACTGCAAGTCGTATCTGATAAAACATTGGAAAGGCTTTTACATTACAAAATTCTACAGGGAAATCCTTCCCTTGAGAACCAAGTGGTAGGAAGACTTCACAATAATCTTGCTGAATTTCCAAATATTTGGCACACATTCTTTCCCTTCTTTCACAAAACGACAGATGTGCCCATGTTTATGAGCTGTTTATGAGGGTTATTTACACTTGATATTTCAGATTTGCTACTTCCTTTTATACAGACCCCGTTATGTTGCTTAATATATTTTGAGGCATCATACATAAAATACATGAATAAAACTCTTTGCCAAGAAAAGATAGATGTCCATTAACACCCCTCACTGCAAGAGGAGCTCATGTTTTAAAGTGCCAAACAGCCTAGTGATAGGAGGGAGCTAACAAGTCCCCAGGGAGCTAACAAGTCCCCAGCAAGCTAACATGGGAAAATCTGAGTAACCATGAAAACAAAGAAACCACATCAAAAGTTACCACCCAAACGGCTGGTTACAGATGCTTCTGGATCCAGAAAAACCAGCCATTCCCTTCAATGATCAGGCACCAAAAAACCAAGGAAGTAATCAGAATGTGGTGGCAGCGTTTCCATAGCAAAGATCAATTTCTTAGAACTGACAGCAGTCCTCTGACAGAAAATTGATGATGAATAGGAAAAAAGAAATGAAACTGAGTTTTTAGCTCTCATTAAGTTTTTAAAAAATGAAATAAAAACACATTAGAAAGGTTGCTGGTGGGAGTAAGCCCCAGATTGGAGTGTGAACTAATCAGTTGAATATGCACCTCAAAGATCTGATAGTAATAAAGAGAGGGGAAATCTGTGATTTTCACGGCATGAGAATTTGAATTTAATCCCTACTGTCCACCTCCCAGTGAAATTCTGATCAGGCAAGATGGACAGCCCAGTTATCACTTGCATATACAAAGTCAGAACAAAAGATGAGGAAACCTATTAAACAAATGGCATATAAATAAAAATATAATTCATGAATAATAAATACCACATAGATTTCCAACCACAATTATAAAATAGTCTATTTTCTTTGCCATTTTAATTTAGTAAATTATTTATAGGATTCCATATACTAAGGAATAATCCCAGTTTATTATGTTTTCACATAACTCTCTTTCAAATAAATGTGAAATTCATGAGAGCAGAATGTACATAATGATTGACACCAACAATAATTCACATCACGCTTTCCAGTAGCAGAGAATTCTGCTAGTACAGCTGTTATCTCCAAGTTCTGGGGAGTAGCTTTGTTACTCTTTTCTCTAGTATTAGAAGCCTTAATAGTTAATGAAGATGAACTCTGTCAGTTTGGTTTTTACAGATACTTCACACTTGCTGAAAACAAGGAAGCTTATGTGTGTTCTGGAGATGGAATTAGTCCCATGCAGTTCAGATAATTCACTGACAACCCATACAATGGCTGAGAAACCAATTCCTTCTCTTATGGGTCAAAGGCAAGTTTTTCAGTACAAAATTGGAAAAATTTCAAATTCATGAACATGAATCCACATGTGAGGATGCGATTTCATACAGTTGTTTCCTGTGTTACTGAAGCAAACTGAGAAACAGAATAGTTTTTAACTATCAGCTCACAACAGCACTACATTTGAGGGCTGTGTTGTTATTAACTCATATTCATTTGTGTAATCAAATAATTTTGGCATATAAAGTTATTTTAGAAGCAAAATTGGTTCTTGACAAAGGAAGTTTGGCACAGCAAAGACAGAACATGCCCTCAGTTCTCTTAAAAGATGAGAGCAGTGAAAAAGAAGATTTACTAACTAAAGACTAGAACCTCACAGAGCAGAACAGTTCCTCTTCTGACCAAACAAGGAACACATTTTGGAGTCTGGGACTTTGATGCTCGACTCAGATTTGGCTGAAATTGGCCAAAAAATTCAAGTTCACTGGAGGAGGAGGTCAGGTTTGTAACCATGTGACACAATTGTGTTAAGCTTCTCTTTCTAAGAAATTCAAGTGCAAAGATACCAGCTTGTTCTGGCACAGATGACTCCTTTGGAACCTGAGGCAAGCACGTAAACCACCAGTAGATAGAAAAAGACTGAATAAGCTCCAAGCAATGATTTTAAGTCTATGAAGTGTTTTAGTTCTCCCCAAGGATTTTTTAAGGCAATCAGTGGTGAAGAATCCCTGAGAGTCCCAGAATCACTGGATTAATTAGGTTGGAAAGGACCTCCAAGATCGTTGAATCCAACCTATGACCGAACCTCCCCATGTCAACCAGACCATGGCACTGAGTGCCACTTCCAGTCTTTTCTTAAACACTCCAGGGACAGCTACTCCACCACCTTCCTGAGCAGCCCATTCCAGTGCTGGACAACCCTTACTGTGAAGAAATTCCTCCTAACGTCCAACCTGAACCTCTCCTGGTGCAGCTTGAGGCTATACCCTCTTGTCCTATCACTAGCTGTCCGAGAGAAGAGGTCAACCCCCACCTGGCTACAACCTCCTTTGAGGTAGTTGTAGAGAGTGATGAGGTCACCCCTGAGCCTCCTCTCCCCCAGGCTAAACAGACCCAGCTCCCTCAGCTATTTTTTGTCGGACTTACTCTCCAGACCCTTCAACAGCTTATTTGTCTTTGAGTCCTACAAATGATGCAAGAACTTGTATCACAAACATCACAAGAAGCTAGCCTTCAGCTGCATATTCTTAGGGAAGTAAAAAAAAAACCCAAACCAAACAAATGCTGTTTGTCATTTTGGATATATTAATTATGGATATATTACCATCATATGGGTTTAGTGCCTGTTTGAGAAAAGCATTTATATGTATGTACTTTTTAGTATTCAATATGACTGAGCTTCTTAGTTTCTAACTGACCTACTTCTTGTACCACTTTGCCAAGAATGGGTCACATGCAAACAACAAAGTTAAACAGAATAGGCACCTTAGTACTGATTTGGTAATACAATATAGAAATGTAGTAGCTCAAAACAGTATGGGAAGAACTGTTCTTTAGTATCAGTTAATATGATTTTGTTCACTAACTTGCCATAGCCTTGAGCAAATCATTTAACTCTGCTGAACTTTTATTTTTGATGTAACACAGGGGTGATCTTTCAGTTCCCTTAAAATATTTCTTATCGTTAAACTTTAATGTTGAATTTACAGCTAATTCACTGACTGGTAGAAAATGGTAGAAGTGGCAAACAGGGTAATCAGACTTTTTACTTAAGGTGGCCAGGGCTGCTGAGATTCAGACTCCTCTTTTAAGCTCTAGATAATGGTGGGAAAGGGGAATATTAGGCTAAATGTAATAGATTATATCTTTGTGGAGTCGAAAGATCTTCATATCTCACCCTCACTTATGGTGGAACCTAAAAGTTACTGGGGATAACAGTAACGCCTTAGTCTGCTTTGCCTCCTAAGACATCGTATGGAGAAGGAACATTAAGTATCCCACTGTCACAATCTTAATGCCTGGCTAAGGCAGCATAGTTCAGCTGTTGGCTAGTGGTCTGACTTCAGGCTCATGGCTTTTCCTTGGAGGAAGGGACAGGGAAGAGTTCATAGCAGGCAAAAACAACTCAACACTTCCAAGATGAGCCTCTGCCTCATCCCCGCACGTTGCCCTGCAAAATACTGGATGCCACACCAATGCAGTGTGTGGAGGGAAAGGAACTCACAAACAGGAACCTGGTCTCACACCACCGATTACCTGGGATAAGCAGTCTCACAAGTTTTGGGGTTTTGCAACTTCCCGAATGAGAAATTCCCTTTATCCATGCACACATCCAATGAAAGCATGTTTCCAGTCAGGTCCTCGTACAGACAGCAACTACTCAATAAACCGTGCAGCTTTACCATTTGGATAGTACAATACGGCACCACTGGTAACTGCACGGTGGAAAGCAAGGAAAAAACAAGGGAAAAACCCCTGGGTTCTCAGGAATGTCACTGGAGAGAGAAATGAGACCATGTTCCTTAATACCTCTCACTCCCCAGGGGTTCTTCCAGCACACACGTCTCAGTCGTGCCCCAAACTAAAATCTGCGCTTCCCTCCTTCCAAACAGCTGCAGTTCCTTGGATATTTGGCAGGCTGTCCCAATTTATCTCCCCGCCTTCGGGTCCGGTGTTTTGCCAGGGACCACTGCGGGGTTAAGGGGCAATTTAGCAGCTCTTACACAGCACTTCCACAGCGGGGAGGGGCGGGGGAAAAGGAAAATAAAAGTCCCAACAAATCCTTGAAGTTTAACAGGTGTTTTCCACAACTCGTGTGCCCGCTGCGTGCTCCACTGTCACAGCGCGCTCTTGGTGCTGTGAGGTGCCTCTCTCCAGGTGATCGCTCGCCCTGCCCTGCCCTGCCCTGCCCTGCCCTCGGGGGAGGTGTCTCAGAGCGGCGCTTGGCTCAGCGTTGCACTCAGAGATGCTCTCCCGCCATTCCCGCTCGCTCCCGCGGCTCCCCCCGCGCGGCGCAGACCATCGCGGGCGGGGCGGCGGGAGGCGGGGGCGGCTGGGAGAGACCAACCCTCGCGGGGGGGGGGGCTTGGGGGGGGTTGGGGGGGGGTGTCCCCGCCGCGGCGCTGACGGGCGGGGCCGGCGGCCAATGGGAGCGGGCGGCGGGCGGGGCGGGACGGCCGGAAGCGCTGCCGGGCGGAAGCGCCGCGGGGGCGTGAGCGGGGCAGGGCGGGGCTGGGCAGCGCCGGGGCGGGACGCGCCTGAGCCCGGTCTAAACCCAGCCCAAACCCAGCCTAAACCCAGCCCGAGCCGAGCCGAGGCGAGCCGAGGCGTTGGCGGCCCCGCGGGTGATGCGCGCCCCACGGGCGCTGCCGGCCCGCTGAGGTGGGCGCGGTGCCGCCGCCGCGGCCATGCCGTGCACCTGCGGGAACTGGCGGCGCTGGATCCGGCCGCTCGTGGTGCTGCTCTACATCGTGGGGCTGCTGGTGGTGGTGCCGCTCTGCGTGTGGGAGCTGCAGAAGCTGGAGGTGAGGGGCGCGGCCCGGCCAGGCCCAGCCCGGCGGGGGAATGTGTCGCCTCATCGGTGTCTGAAGGGGTGGGTGCCCGGGGGATGGGGCCGGGCGCTTCCCGGCGGTGACGAGCGATAGTAGGACAAGGGGCAAAGGGCAGAAATAGATGCGCAGCAAGTTCCACCTGAACGTGAGGGAAAACATCTTTACCGTGCAGGTGGCCCAGAGAGGGTGTGGGGTCTCCCTCGCTGGAGATGCTCAAGAGCTGTCTGGACGCAGTCCTGTGTTCTGAGGTGTGCAGGGAGATTGGGCTGATTCAAAGGAATCCATATTTAGTCTGTAAAACACACTTTTATTACGGCTGGGAACAACGCCGAGCTGATGCCCATAGTGCGTGTTCGATGGGCATACAAAATCAAACAACTTTTATACAGTTACGTTCAAATCCTATCTGCTACACACACTGTCCAGTTTCATCAATCTTTGTTTTTCACATCCTATCTGTTACATACAATGTTCAGTTTACGTCAATCTTGTTTTTCACATCCTATCTGTTACATACAATGTTCAGTTTGCCCCCCACCCCTTGCTCAAGCCCCCCTTTCCCGCTGCTAAAACTCGCTTTCTAGGTGCTTAAAGCAGTTTCTTTATCCATCTTTGTTCAAGCAAGCTCTTTATCTGGGATGCACATATTCAAG
>JAWWEU010000125.1:14334615-14417581 GCA_035583155.1 Acropternis orthonyx | reverse complement strand
TGCTTGCAAAAGCTGTTACACCCTGGAAAGTTACAGTCAAAACTTACAAAATTAAAAACACTTATATTGTATTATTTTATCCTTATTTCAGGGCCAGCTGGCCCGCTGTGGTCCCTTCCAGCCTGAGCCATTCTGTGGCAGGAAAGGCTGAACAAGTGCCACGGTGCTGCTGGGCATGTTTGTCCCGCTGCTCCAGCCCCAGGGAAATGCGATGGGACAGGGCAGGTTTCTTTCCCCTTCCTGTTCCATGGTAGCTGGTGTTTGAACAGTTGGTAGGATGCTGAGGAAATCAGCCAAGAGTCACAGAATGGGTCTGGTTGGAAGGGACCACAGTGGGTCACCTGTTCCAGCCTCGCTTCTCAAGCAGGGTCATCCCAGAGCACAGGGCACGGGATTGTGTCCAGACTCTTCTTGAAAATTTCCAGTGAGGGAGACTCCACAGGCTCTCCGGACAACGCGTTCCAGTGCAGAGTAAAGAAGTTCTTCCTCATGTTCAGGTGGAACCTCCTGTGCATCAGTTTCTGCCCGTTGTCTCATGCTCCAGTAGTTGGCACCGCCAAGAGGAGACCGGCTCTCTTCATAAGCTCATCCCAGAACTTAAGTTGTGAAACTTAGTAACGATGGTGGGATTCATAAAGGTGATTCTGTCTGCACAGGGAGAATTGAGGAGAGCATCTCTACTGATAGAGAACCTCCTCTTTCATGTTCATACAATAACGGTGGTGTATGAATTGCACACACATCACTTCTCTAAGAAGTAAAATTTAAACTTTAAAATACATGTATTGTTCAATGTGATATGGGCCTGTGCCACTGGAGGTAAGATTTTTTGTGGTATAATTCTCAGGACTTAATGACCGTAAGATCTGTCTTGAGTGTGTTTAAAACTTTCAATTTTGAAATCCTGCTCTGATGCATAATGGATGTTTATATTAAAGTTCATACCATTAAGTCTGATACTTGTAAAGAAGCAAAACTGGAAAGCAGCAGAAAACACGGGATGTTGATGTACAGTAGAGGATCAGAGAATAAATTCTCAGCCAAAAACCCAGATAAGAGTCTGTTGTGTTTCTCAGGTTTTGGTACTTAGGATTATTACTTTAGTTGTTTTTCAGAGTGCTTTGGTTTAAAATTTCTGCCCTGTGTTTTAGCAGACATTATGTTTTTGTGTATATACACGCATATCTATTTCAGTTTGTTAGATGCAACTAATTGATTACTTGTTGGAACTAGATTTTAAAGCTAAAAATTCTTTAAATTCCCAAGCTTTCAGAAACCTTATAATGCAGCACTGAACTGAGACAAGTTCCAGAACTAAAGCAAGGAATCTGTTGTGGGTTTCAGTAAATTCAATAGTATGCATTGCTCTGTTTCTGTAGGATGTTTTGTGTGCTTGAAATACTTCTAAGACTGAAACTTTGATCTTCCATTTTTCTTTTTCCTTGCAAGGTTGGAATTCATACCAAGGCATGGTTTATCGCTGGGATATTTCTACTGATGACTATACCAATATCTCTCTGGGGGATACTACAACACTTAGTCCATTATACTCAACCTGAATTACAGAAACCAATAATAAGGTAACATTTCACATTCTACCTGCGCTACAAATGCTGAATTTAATTCAGACTAAAAGTACTTCTAGTAATATTAAATGTTCTTTTGTTATTGTAACAGGATTCTATGGATGGTGCCGATTTACAGTTTAGACAGTGTAAGTGTTCTCTTACTTTTAACAGCTCAATAAAATTCTGTTTGCTGTGGGAGTGAGGGAAAGCAGTGTGACAGCAGAAACTGTGCTGCATGGAGAGTGGTAGCCCTAGAAGCTTCTGGGCATTCCTGTTTATGGAATACATCAGAAGCATAGTTCTAGTGATAATGCATTCTTCTTGTGGGGCTTTGGGGATGGCTTTTGCTAACCCTTCTTAACCCTGTCCTTGAGTATCCCTTTATGACAGATGTGGAAATGGGTATGACAAGAGCCTGCTTTTGATCCTTCCATCTTAGCAGCACAACTGGAAGCCAGACTGATCCAAGTACTGACTCAAATTCAGTGCCTTACCTTTCTTTCCCAAGTTAGGTTTACAACTAAATTTCTTTCCTGAGTTGGGCTTAGTGCTAAAATTATTCCTCTTTGCTTCAGGGGGCAAAGGATAAGGTCCTTTGCACAGTTCAATAGCAGTGTGACACCCAAAATTAGAAACTGAAAGCTCTGACAGCCGATCCATAATCACAGTTTTGCTAAAAAAGAAATAAAAAAAAATCCCTTTTCTGTCAGAAATTACGGTAATTACGGTTTAGAGTTGGCTCCCACTTTAAGGCTAATCTGTGCTTTCTTCTATATTTTGCAAATAGGTCAGAGCATACATTTATAACATTAGATACCAAAATATATCAACTGTATGGAATAAAACCTAGTTCTCAAACCCACCTTGACAAAGAATATGTGAATTTCAGGAAACAGTTTTATCTTGTTTCCTCTTAACCGGAATAGTTTATGTGTAGTTACTTACATAGTTACTTACTTAGTTACTTTTGAACAAAATACTGAATTGTATCATGGAAGATGCAAAGCATCTCTTGTGCTGTGCTTTGAGCTGCTTCCACTTGAAGCAGGGAAGGTGCATCCTGGACTTCTGTATTTTTACAGAATGTTACTTTCTAGCATTGCTCTCTCCTTAGCCGAGTGCTTCAAACCCTGGTTAATTAGTGCCTGCTGTCTCATGAGGTATTGCTTGCTGAACTACCCAGCCATGTTGTCATTGGAATCACTCTTGTCTTTCTTGCACGTAACCTTTTGTGTACCTCTCTTCTTACAGTGGATAGCTTTGAAATACCCCAACATTGCAATATATGTGGATACATGTCGAGAATGCTATGAAGCTTATGTCATCTATAATTTTATGGTTTTTCTTTCAAATTATCTAACCAACCGGTACCCAAACCTCGTATTAATAATAGAAGCGAAAGATCAGCAAAGACATCTGCCCCCTCTGTGCTGCTGTCCCTCGTGGGCTATGGGAGAGTGAGTATATGATGGCATCTTAAAATTTTAGGCTGTGTAATCAGATACATATTTTTTCATACTTAGCAGCATAACTGTTGTTGCTTGACAGAGTCAGTTTATGTTTTGTACAGGTTTTGTTTATCAGCCATGAGCCTCTGCTGAAAGTGGCTGTTAAGGTATTGTCATCTGGCTGTAAAGCATCCTATAAATTGCACTTAGTTACTAACATGCATTGCCTCAAGTGGTACATAAGGAAACTTTCTCATTTCTGAAAAATATTGGAAAGAGGTCTCTTTGAATTTGCTTCTTTTGCTATCATAAAATCCTTGCCAAAAGCCTCGTGTGGAATCGGGGGTAGGCCAGATAGCCTGTGAGTTTTACTTCCACAGGTGAGCATGAGAGGCGTCTTGTGTACCTGAACTGTTTATTTCTGCATGCTTAAACTGATAAAATCTCTCAAGAGATTTTGATAAGGCTGTTTAAAATGTTGAAGACAAACTTTGAATCTAAGCCATTCTTAAGCATCTTCAAATACAGCGAAAATTGCATTCTCTTGGTTTAGCCCTGACAGAAGCTTAACATGGCTAAAATAAGTGAATTGTTGAGTATTTCCTGTTATGTATCTGTAAAAGTCCAAGTCTTTTGTGTATTTTGTGTACACACTGTGTACTGTAGCATCTGAAGTCCTGGAAGCAGAAGTTGAAATTACCATAAAATAAAAATATACTTTAGTGAATCTACTGAGAAAAGAAAACTTCCATAAGTGCATTGTGTTTAAATCCTTGTACAATGAATTTTGTGTTTCTCTTGCAGAGTTCTGTTATTTAGATGTAAACTGGGTGTTTTGCAGTACACTGTTGTCAGACCATTTACTACCATTATTGCTTTGTAAGTATGCTCATAAATAATTAATATTGATCTTCAGGATGTAATTTTGAGTTACACTGGAAAGAATTTTTATGCCCTTTGTATTGAATCAAGGCAGTTTGAAATCAGACTCGTGTTACATACCAAATGGGTCCCAGCAGTATGAATCAACCTATAATTTCTTTATGGCTTCTCTATAGAAAATTACTATTTGCCGAATTGAAATAATAAATACTTAATGCCTGCTGCTGAAATCTCTGGAAGAGAATGTTAGGGTAGGAAAGACATTTTTATAATCTCTTTAATTTTTAGATTCTTTTTTCCTCCTCCCTTTTCTTATTGGCTTCAACAGTTGGGGTTTTTAAAGACAAGTTTCACATAAATTTTAAGATTTTATTAAAGTTTGCATGAAACAAGCTTGACTGTGTGCCTTCATATATATACAGACTGTTGTTGTAAAGAAACAGTAGGCAGCTACACATGCTGATGCTAAAAGCTAAATTTCACAAACTTTGTATTGCTGCCTATTACTGTTAGTTCTGTGGGACTGTGGCAAAGGTTGCTACTCGCAATGAATATCCATATAAGTATTTATATTATATATATGCTGTTGGAAACTGATTCTTGTGCAGGCCCCCAGTGCCCACATTTAAGTACCAGAAGAGTTTTTGGATTCTAAGAGTTGATTGATATAATGAAGATGTAGCACTCCAAGATGTGATCTGTTACTACACAGTGATTAACTCTAAAAATTCTTTCAGAATTTGTGAACTAGTGGGAGTGTATGATGAAGGAAACTTCAGCTTCAACAATGCTTGGACTTACTTGGTTATACTTAACAACATGTCACAGCTCGTGAGTATCAAGGGTACATCCTTCTGCTCTTTGAAGTCATCGTATTAGGATTGTGTGAATCTTCTATGTGAACTCTTGACAGTAATTGTGTTAATCTCTGGTAATTCTTATGGATAGAATATTTTCCACTGTAAGTCAAAGTTACTATCTGTTAAATATATATGCAAACCACTATAAAAACAGATAATCTAAAAATTTTATGATTTTTACTACAAAGCTCCATAAAGCAATGAAGTGTCCCACCTCTCTGCCTCAAATTATTTGATGGGTGAGGTGGTTATGGCCCATTTATTAGAGCTGCAGACTTGCCCCTCTTCAGAAGAGATGACTTCACTTGCTCCCGTAGCTTCCTCCCAGCACACATCCAAAGAATCAACAGTGACTGTGTTAAAAGTTCTGTGTTACTAAGCTGGTGATAACAACATTGACAGGAAGAAATGGAAATGGTGTGTGCAGTGCTCAGATTCTGGCCTGCCTAGCACCTTTTCTGGTTGGCTCAGCTGCCAGATGATGGCAGCCCCTAAAATGGAAAGGTTCATTTTGGAGGTCACAGACTGCTTTTACATTTCTTGGGAACAGCAGCAGGAGTCAGAACAGCATGACAACTGGGATCACTTGGAAATTGTGTCCTCCCCCCACTGCCACCCCTGTGTTGGATGGGTGACTGTTATGGAAGAAGGTGGGACAACAGTCCCAGCAGCAGCATGCACCTCTGGCTGTCCTGGTTGACATGAGTCCTTATGAAAATTTAATACTAAGAGGGTAGGAGAGTGTGTATGAAAAGGGAGAGCAGGTTTGGCTGTACTTTAGTTCAGATTTGCAGTGAAGTTTGCATTTGTTGCCTCATCTCTCATAAGAGATATTAAGAGAAGTCTGAAATAACATGTGCTTTTTATGCCATTTTCCGTAGAGTTGAGCTTGGCATTGAAAATATTTCATGGGACCTTCCTATGCATTGTAGAGTGTGTAGATAGATGACCTCAGTCTCTGCCAATACCATTCATTTCAGAAATACAATGTCAGGCAAAAATAAAAGCACTTTAAAACAGTAAGGCAAAGATTCCATAAATGTAAAGCCTCTTTTTTAAAAATAGATAGCTTTTTAAATTTGTATCATACTGTGAAACACCATCTCTTCAGTTAAAAAGTGTAAAACAACTCCTTCACAAAATAAACAAGGATTTGAAAGCTTTCCTTAATTTTCTTTTCCTTGTCAGTTTGCTATGTATTGTCTGGTGCTGTTTTATAAAGTACTACGTGAGGAACTGAACCCTATCCAACCCGTTGGCAAGTTCCTTTGTGTGAAGATGGTAGTTTTTGTTTCTTTCTGGTAAGTGAATTATTTACTCATTACTTCTTGGTCTCAGGGTCGATCACAAAAGCTAAAAAGGCTGGATTTGTTACTGAGGTTAGGGGCCTTAAAAAATCCAGCCATAATCTCAGTGAAGTGCAGTGAGGGGAGAAGGGTACTGTATGTTGGACAGAGCAGTCTTGTTCGCTTCAGATTATTTTTCAGACTTGCTGTAAGGTGATTCTCAAAAACATAACTTATTTTAGAATCTCCACTTGCATTTATTTCAAAACTAATTTTTTTTTTTACTTTTTAAAGTAAAAAGGTTACTTTTTCAAAATAAGTTACTGTAAGTATGCTGTTTAAGCACTGGTCACACTTAGCTGCTGCTGAGTGAGTGTATGTGACTATCTGACCATTACTGCAGCAATACCCTGAAAGAGAAGCTTCTTATTCTACTGATTAACTGGAACAACAAAGTCTCCTTTGGTTGTTTTCGCTGTTGGTTCTGTTGGTCTTTAGGGTCATGGATGAATGACATCTCTTTTTAAGTCTGTTTCTTCCTCTTAAAATCCAGATACGTAAACAGCAAGTTTTTTCTAAAACTCTTCCTGTATAGTCATATGAACAGGCCTAGTTTACCAGATTTGCTTGCAAATTTTTAAGGCACTACTGTCACAATAATAATAATAATAATAATTAAAAATAATCTTTATAGGCAGGCTGTGCTCATTGCATTATTGGTGAAAGTTGGTGTTATTTCTGAGAAACGCACCTGGGAATGGCAGAGTGTGGAAGCTGTGGCTACAGGCCTACAGGTAGGAGCAGACGGTTCCTTCTGGGGAGGAAGGGTTATATGTAAGATGATATAGCTTATCTCAAGCAAATATTATGACAGTCACTGTAATTAACAGGCTAGGCTAGTACTGATTTGATTTTGAGTTGGGCTAAGTTTCAGCCAGTCACTCCTACTGAGTTTTATGCTCAACACTTCTATATCCATGTGTTAGGCAGGAGGAATGCGCCGCAGTTAAATACTTCTGTTGGATCTTGGAAGTATTCACTGTAGAGCTACTGCTTGTTCAATGTGCATTTCAAGCAAGTTGGTCCCTGTTATGCCCCCAGCTCACTCAGTGAGCTTTTAAAGGGACTTGGGTACTTTGATTCCCTCTAGCAGCCGACGGGAGAAAATAACAAACTTTTCAGGAGGTGAACAACAAACTTTTAATTGCAAACTTTAGAACATTAAGGTCAAATAAGGTACTTGGCAAATTTTAAAACAACACCCGATCAAAGTAAGGCACTTCACAAAGAATTGACTTGGCAAACTCTAACCCGGTCCAACTTCAGGATACCCACGTTTCAAGACGAGGAAGTCAGGAGAAGAAAGACAGAGGAAAAGGAGAGAGAGAAAGATAAATAGTCACCACTCTGGATCCAGTGAGGTCCCAAGGTAGTGCAGCACATCATGTCATGACCTTTGTATCTGCTATCACTGGGCCCTGCCCCCAGGTAGGGCTTTCTGTGTACCAGTGGCTTGGTAGCCACTTTGGGGCTGAGTAAGAGGCTCCAGGGGTGGGGTGTGGAGCAGTGCACTGCCCCACGTATGTAGAACTAACCCTAACCCTTCCCCCTTACCCCCTTTAGTTGTTTTGAGCCAGTAATAATTTCTCCAGTCTCCTACAGTCCCTCAGGGGACTGGTTCCTGTATGTACATAGTGCATAGGGCTCTCAGAAGCCTGCTATGAGTATCCTCCTCCTGGTGGAAAAGCATCCCAGGGCAGCTGCGGTCTTTCAACTGTAGAAGAGACGCAGAACTATTTTTCTCCAGTTATGAATGATTAAGTCATTGTCTCTCTCACTGCAGGATTTTATCATCTGTGTGGAGATGTTTCTGGCTGCTATTGCACATCACTACAGCTTTTCCTACAAACCTTATGTTCAGGAAGCTGAAGAAGGATCGTGCTTTGACTCCTTTCTTGCAATGTGGGATATTTCTGATCTAAGGGCAGATATATCAGAACAGGTTCGAAATGTTGGTAAGTAACATGACAAGATCTGTACAGTCTGTGCATGTATTTCCAGCTTCATGGCACACTATTGCCCATCTCTGTACTTCTTGAGAACACTACAAGATTAGTGGCAGCTACATCCCTAGAAAATTTCATGGCTTATCTGGCACTTTGCTCTTTCCAGTCCTCCTGACTGATTTTTAGTCCAGTTTTACTTTTTTCTTTTAAAAGTTTCAGGTGCGTTAGGTAAAGAGAGGGATGTACTTCCTGCTTTTCTTTTAACTGGAAAGACCTACTTTTATTTATTAAAACTAACAATGTCCATGTAGAACTGATGCCAAAGACTTATGTTCTAATTTAACATGCCTGTTTTAGAGTTGATGTGTTCAAAGACCGGTGTAGTGCTGGAAGGATTAAAAAGTATTTTCACTTGGCTTAATTTTAGGAAGAACAGTTTTGGGCCAGCCAAGGAAAATGTTTTTTCCTGAGGATCATGAACAAAATGAGCATACAAGTTTACTGTCTTCATCCACTCAAGACCCAATTTCTGATGCTTCTTCAATGCCATCTTCCCCCATGGGTCATTACCAGGGGTTTGGACACACTGTGACACCTCTCACAACACCGACGACAGTCCCTGAAGTCGACGGTATTTATAACCCCTCTGCTACTCAGGATGCTGAGGAATCACCTGAACTAGAGCACGATTTATCAGAGAAAGCTTTGAATAGAAGTTAAACTGAGCTTTTATTTGAAAACTTGCCACGTGCATCCTCTTAACAAGTACTATTAGCAATGAAAGTTGAAAAGCTACTGCATGAAGAGGAAGAGGATAAGGCTGTAACTGCCACCTGAATTCAGAACCTCTAAGGGATGTGAGGATCTGTGAGTACCCCATGGATATAAAACACGCACACTGTAAAGGTTTCTGCATAAACAGAAGAACCATCTCCTTAAACTGCTAAACCCTTCCACGTCGTATCAAAATTATACTGACTTTCATTAATACAAAAGAAATGTCTGAAAAAATACTCTGCTCTTCTAAAGACAAAATGCAAGTACTACTAGCAATGAGAAAACTAAATTTCAAGAATGTAATTTAAGGAGGGCAGTAGCAAAAACTGTTTCTATTAGCTTTGGTTGTCCTCTTATAACGATGGTTAACTTCCATACCCCAGTGCTGAATGGAGTGTGGGTGAAACGGTAACTCTGTACAGATGCCCTCTCCTTCCCTTTCCTGCGTAGCCCTTTCATGAATAGAGTTACTACAGAGCATCAGTAAAGAATCTGTACAAAGAAAGCATTCCCTACAGGCCTTGCTATCAAATTCCATGGCCAGATCATATGGTTGGCTTATCTGTTGTCCTTGTAGCTCATAGTTTGTTAAGTCTTTTACATTAAGAAGAGACAGCCAGGCTGATAAGTTTTGGATTAATACCTTAACTTGACTGGATTTTTTTTCTACCCTTCTAAAGTACGAATAACAGTTACTACCTTAAAAAAAATGGAGGGGGGAATAAAGGATGTCAAAAAAGGAGGTAGCAAACAAAATTGATTTCTTTATTTTGGGCTGCAATAAATTCTTTAACGCTTAAGGGTTTTTTTAAGCTGTTAAAGCAGGATATCTTGACAATGTATCTGTCGTAATTTGTATTCTTAAATTTGTGTCTGTGTGTGATTGTGTTATGCTTCTAGTATAGCCTGGATTCAAATGTAGTAGCTGGTTTTTTCCCACCACCTCCCTAGAGAGACCTTTGCTAAGGTAAAACTATGTAGCCAATCTAATACTGGAGTTACTAGCATTAGATTTCCTACAGAGAAGAAGTACACTTGTATCAAACTGTTATTTTGCAAAAACTGACAGTGTCAAAGGAGTATCCTTTTTATCCCATTATCAGATTTTTACTACTATTGCATGTTTGCAATCTTGACAAAAAACTCCCCAAACCAACAGAGCACTAACCTTTTAAATGACAAGACTTTGTTTCTTTTTAAGCATTGTTAGCATTTACAGAATAAATGTTTAACTTCTGGCTGTCAGTAAGTTCATCTTAAGTGCTTTTTTTGCAGTACTAGTGTGATGTAAATATTACGCCTTACTCACTAGACTGCATATTTTATAGCTGAGTATGTACGTGCTGTATCTGAAGTTAGTGAGAACTGAAAATCATACTTTTCAATTTGCCAAGTCATTGCCTTTGTTGTAAATAAGCAAATAAAGATTTTATTTAAACTGTTCATCGTCATCAACTTGATTTACTGCTAAAGTAGCTTAAAGACTGTGAATGACACATGGCTACAACTATTCTCCTCAGGGAAGAAGGGGATCTTTAGTATAACTCCTACAAGAGTTTGTACTTGCAGTATTTTATAGCTTGTACTGAAAAGGGAGTTCTTGTTTGGGCTGATGAAGAATTAAAATCTACTTATTTATGCTTGATTCCAGATATCATCTTATCTCTAAAACAGCTACATTCTAAAACAAAACAAGTTGTAGAAGTTCACCATGCTGTGGGACTTCAGTGCCCACTGTAGCCCCTACAAAAAATAATCTGATTTCCAGCACCGATATAGGTAAAAAGCAGCACTGGTAGAAGTAACATCTGAAAGATCAGAGCCGCTGGAAGCTGAGTAGCTACTGTGCTCTAGCTTTCCAAAACCTCACACTGAAGGAATTTGGTTTTTAATACCTGAAATTATGTCTGTGTGGTGTAAAACCTAAGTAAGGTAGAGAAGGGACTTTGAGAGGAGAAAACAGCTATTTAAGTGTCTTTGTTCCTTCTTCCAAAGTGTTTCTGGAAAGCTGCTAAGTGATTTTATTATTCCCCAGTTATTCCATTTGCAAAATAGTCCTGCTTGGTTTTGGTTTCCGTTTGGTTTTGGGTTTTTTTCTGGGAGAAAAGTTATTTTTTCATTGCAGTGCCTTACATGAACGTAACTTTCCATAAAGATTGCTACTGAATTTCTAAAACAAATGGATATCATGCAATGACACCTACCCTGGCTTTTGAAAACTACTACCACTGTATTCCACAGCACCACCTCTTAGGATTATACAAAAAGTTCATTTGCAAATAGTTCATCTTTCTTTTAACCATATTTATTCCTCTGTTGTCTTATGCCCAATCTTGTCCTAAGTTGTTTCTTGACAACTCTTCAGCCTTCCTTTTGCCTTACTCAAGGAGACTAGAATGTCTTCAATTTTTCCTCGTACGTCATTTTGCCATCATCTTAATCGCTAAAAATCTTAATAAATACACCTAAACACTCTTTAATGTTTTTGCTTTTATCAGAGGTCTTCCTTCACTGTTTTCTATGTAGTATGGAAAGCCTCTGTCCTACTGTAATTCACTTACATTTTGTTATGCATTGTACCCCTTGGATGAAGGAAGGTACATAGTTACTTTATCTTCAGAAAACCTGACTTTGTCATTACCTCTGTTTTGGAAAAAAAAGATAAAATGGAGACCTTTCCTCCATCCTTCTAAAAGGAGCTTTATAACAGCAATTTGTCAGGTGCAGGTTCAGCTGCAGGCTGGGACAACCACAGCTCCACAGTCCCTGAGTTAAACTGAGAGAACCCATCTGAAACATGTGACCTAATGAAGAGTACAAAATAACTTCTGGCATGCTCTGAGGTTCTAGGAAAATTATTTATGGATGGCTCTTTATACATGCTGCTGTTAAGGAAAGACCACAGAAATGCTTCTTCTCCATTGAATAGACAGCACAGTATAAAGAAGCTTAGCTATGGAAATACGTTGCTAACAGTCTCTAGAGAGGGAGAATCAGTGCTGAGTTTGAAGCTTTTATTAGTCTTCCACTTGAACATAATTTAATAGAAGGAACTTCTTACCTGCATTATTCCACACTGTTAAAGGTATTCAGGAGTACCACTGTGACTGATGTATTTTATACAACTTTGATACAGACAAGTTCAGGCCCATTGTATTACAGAAATAATTCTGTGGGGTATTCCAAAAAATTTGCTAGCTTTATCTTCCATTATACGTAACTTGAGTTAGCCAGCAGCATTGCTCTAACAGCTTTTTAGGATTGTCTGTGTGCAACATTGACCTGTGATACTGCAACTGGAATGCTGTTACAGTCCCAACAAAACATCTCAATACACTGAAGCAGGAGGCTTTGGCACTAGAGAAGTGCAACTACAGTTTGAGAAACAAGGACTTTACCCCACACAGCCACAGCTCTTTACTTCTGTGCAGGCATCTGGATGCTTTTTTCCCTACTACAGATGACAGAGTGCAGAAGTCTGTCCCACTGCTGCAGTCACTACACTAGCCAGCAATCAGGTTTTTGCTGCAGTGAAGACAATACCTCCCCTAACTGCTTGGTAAGATACCCTAATAGTGCAAATTTTAGTCCATCAGTGGAATGTAAGTATTATTAAAGCAACAAAACACCCTTTTTGAGCAGTAGATAAAGTTTAGACTTTAATACAAAGTAACAGCAGTGATGTTATGGACAGTGAATTTATGCATAGATAATTAACCACAAGGCAGTTCACATGTGACATTCTTCACCTTTTGACTGTAATGCTGATATTGCTTTTATGGTGTTGAACATCAAGCACAAGTTCATCTCCAACCTGAACTGGGATGGGCTCATCAAGAACAACTGCAGCTTGTTTCCAGTGTGAGGACTCATCAGATGTATTCAAGCTATGGTCTTCATCTAGATGGATGTGATACCAGAAGGGAATTGCAGTGACTTGGCCAGACTTACAAATATTTACCTAAAAATATTTAAAATATTAATCAGTTATACTGTTTGCTTAGTTCTTTGGAAAGGAAGTAGTTCAAACAATTTCAATCCTTTTCAGAGATAGCTGCAGACAAGTAAATTGTGTATTGGAATTTCAGCCCAGGTGAAGAGTTAATGAGCAGCTCTGCAGAAGAGCAGTTAAATGTGCTTCAGACTTCATGTACACACAACTCACCTTCACTTCTCTGCTGGGGCTGTTCAACAGAGGGTTCATGAGATCCAGCCTTAAAAGCTCTTCTGGCTTGCTCAAGGGTACACAGGGTAACGTAGAGAGATCCAAATACACACGAACAGGTACCTGAGATTATATACCATAACTTCAGGCATCAACAGCCATTAAAAAGAAGAGTTAGAAAACTTAATCAAAACAGAAAAGTTGCCAGGAACTAGTGTAATGCTTGTCAGAGACAGATAAAAATAAAAAGTACACCCTTTTAATCCCTTTTGAAACGGGACCATTGGGATACAAGGTAACAATGGGAAAAGAATAATAGCGCACACACTCTTCTACATATTAGCATTGCATTTGTCATCACTGGACAAAAGCCAAACCAGTTCTAAAACATATGTCACCCACTTGAAGTTTATCTCAAGGTCCATGTCTGGCCACATAAACCTCTTGATAACATCAATATTTTTTTACAGATTACACCAAATCTAAATATATAGACAGTTGCGGGCTTTGAAACTGGGCCTGGGAGACACACACCAACTTCATACCTTGAACTGGTTGATAAAAGGGGCTATATTAAACCCCAGAGTTGGTTCTGTTCCTTGGACAGCACTCTCCAGTAACAGAGACTCTGATTCTACAAGCATCCCATATACCAACACATACTGTGGGAAAATCTTCCCTCCACTGTGAAGTAAACATCTGTAAAATGAGAGATTTCACCTGTAAAGCATGTCAATCAACAGGAATGAAAGAACATCAACTACATTTAAGAAAGGCATACTAGATCTTCCCCTGAAGTCAAGTGCTCCTAAGCATTTGAGCTGGACCCCATTTGACCAGACAGCTGGATCAGAAAAAAAAGAAACTTGTCACACAGTACTAAAATTATGGAACTACATAATCTCTTCTCAATGACAGTATTGGATATGGTGATATTTCACACGGAAGACAGTGGGAGTTATTCACAGCAACTGCATCTTATACCAAAGGACTGGCAGAAATGCTTAAAATCAGGAAGTATACACTGTTGGGAGGCACTGGTTAAGGAGGCAATATATCCATAGGGAAACAAAACCATGTGGGAATTTAGGTGTTAAACTGACAACAAGACAGGGGATGGTGGTTTTTCCTGAGCCTTGCTTGGTCTTTGGCTACAGAGCATCACACTGCTGAGGGCAGCAACACCACAGCAGTTTTCATTCAGCACAGTATCTACCACCTCCCATTCAATACTGATTGGTTTAGGTTTCCTCTTCCTAGAGCAAGCCTCATCATAGAAATTGGGTAGCTGTGCAATGTGCTATTCCATGTGTTTTCATGCCAACAAATTTGAGTCTTGTCATGTGACAAAAGTAAAGAGTAATTTTTCCATTTGTTCTTTCAGCAAAAAAAAAAAATCTTTGCAGTCATCCAAAGATTTATTCAAAACATAGAAAAAGTAACATGAGCATATATTGTTTGGAATATTCTGCCCTCATTAAGCATGAAGATTAACAAAGAAGCTTCCCTAGCACCACAAAAGGGGACAAAGCCATTTTATACTTTGTTACCCATTTCCTGTATTTTATTCCTCTTGCTCTGCCTTCCTTCCCACCCTTCTACCATGGGGAACAGCTAGTTTTGTTGCTGCCTCCCTGGCTGTTCTAGCACCACATGTTTGTCTTTTAACTGGTACCAGTTTGTTCCAACAACTGTTTGACACGTACATGAATATGGGCTTTTCTAACCTTGCAAAAAAGCTGCCCTGGTTATCCTGGGAACTTCTGGCACACCAAGCAATATGATCCTCCATTCATATTCTTGCATAAAAAATACAAAAGAAATCCATGACGGTGAAATATTGTCACTTATAAAAGAAAGATATGTGTATACAATGGTCATGCCAGAAACCCTCTAGGAGGTTCAATTAATTCAGGGAAAAAGGAGCTTTTTCTCCTCTACAGAACCAACATGACTAATTTTGTAGTTAGAATGTATATTCTCAACATTTTTCAGTTAATTATGGATTCCTATAAATACTTCTGCCCATTTGTACTGTACCTGGATATTGCAGCCTTTTCCATTACCTCCTGCTGGATTAAACCTGATGTCTCTATAACATCCAAGATAATAATACTCCACGATTTGTCTGATTTGGGTCTCTGTAGCACTACACTTTCTTCTTCTAAGTGGCTAAGCCAGAACTCCAATGTTTCTTTAGGGAAATGGTTAGCTTCTGAAATGACGTTAAGTGCTGCCTGATGCTGTTCTTTCTCAACAGAACTGTAGGCTCTAACTGGTCCAAGTTTGCCAGCTATAATTGGCAGGATGGAGAAGCCTTCAGATACATCTAAAACGTACAAAGGATCAGAAGCCACACATAGAGAGCTCTTGTTTTGATTCTCTGGGAAGTTTACCCCACTGCCATGTCCATCAACATCCATGGAGTGCAAGTCCTTACTTGGATTTAATGACAACAGCACTTTGCTCATGGCAGCTTTAAAGCATTCATGGTAGGGTACGTCATTCAGCAGGGCTATTTCTGTGGATTCCAACACACACACTTGGCTGCTGCCATCCTGTTTGCTGGTTGTCTGAAGTCCAGCCAGAGCATTACATAATTCAGCCTCATTGCCCAAACTCAGCGTGTTGTCTCTGTCACTGAAATCCATCCCACACTCTGAAGTCAAAGAAGAAATCTTCTGGATCTTCAAGTAGCAATCTTGGCAGCAAACCTCCATCATCACACTATCTCCAGTCTTCACAGAATAATCTTGGTAAAAGAGCATTAAAAAAGGAAGGGCAGTTACTTTACATAAGCATCACTGAAGCAGCCATAGAGTGTTTAAAACAACCGACCAATCAACCCAACCCACCCACCCCATTATTTCATCTGTTCATTAGTTGTTACTAATGTGTATGAAAGAGTTCCCGTTTGTACACACAAGCTGACATCTGCCACTGAGCATTAACATTTGCCTTAAACTGCCTCACAGTAGGCAAAATCCATTTATTCTCAAAATAAAATAATATCTATCATAGAAAGGCTTAAATGTTCTGCTGACAGCAGAGCAGAACAAAAACATACTGGTAACAAAACTGTTTTTTTAAAATGCTAGATATTAAATACTTAATCTTTTAGTAACTCCTGTAGACAAAGGTAAATTTGTAGTTAGATGGAAAACAACAGCTACAGTTTAGAAAGGGTAATTGATACAAAATAAATTTTATTGCAACATTTATAGTATGCAGCTCAGGATGGTTTTTGAATACTCTGTATGTTCCAAGAAAGTAAATCCACTGATACACACCAGAATCTCAAAACAAAAACGCTATAGTTTGACAAACATTTCTTTCAATGGCAACATAAACTGAAAGAGTTTCTTCCCTCCCCTATGCTTCCATTTGAACCAGTCTGTGGCACAGCTGTCCCTACTGTCTATGCATACTGAATTAGGAGAAGCTGTGGACTACCCCAGGGGCGGGCAGGCCTTACAAAGACATGGGGATAAACTTGAGAGCCGGGCAATTACCAACCCTATGAAATGTTACAAGGCCAAGTACCAGATTCTCCACATGGGACGGGATAATCCTGGTTATATGTACAATTAGGGTTACAAGAGGCTGAAGAGCAGCCCTGCAGAAAGATATCTGGGGGGTTGGGTGAATAGCAAATTGAATAGGAGCAGCAGTGTGCCCCAAGAGCCAAAGGGGCCAACTGTGTTCTGGAGTGGATCCACATCTCCAGATGGTCAACCGAGGTGACTGTCCGACTCTGCTGTGCAGTGGTGTGGCCTCACCTGGACTACTGTGCAGTTTTGGGCACCACAATATAAGAAGGACATCAAACTACTAGTGTGTCCAGAGGAGGGTGACCAGTGAAAAGAAGAGTGAAAGGCCACAAGGACAAGATTTATGAGGAGTGGCTGAGGTCACTTGACTTTTTCAGTCAAGAGAAGAGAAGAGGGGAGACCTCATTACATTGTCAAACTTCATCAAGGGTGGCAGTGCAGGGAGAGGTACTGATCTCCTTTCTCTGGTGTCCTGGTGACAGGACATGATGAAAGGGAGTGAAAGTGTGTCTGGGAAGTTCAAATTGGACATTGGGAAAAGGTTTTCACCCAGAGAGTGATCAGTCATTGAAACAGGTTCTCCAGGGATGCAGTCACTGCACCAAGCCTGCCAGAGTTCAGGGAGCATCTGGACAACACTCTTAGTCATGTAATTTAATTGTAGGTAATCATGCAAGAAGCAGGAAGCTGGAGTCTGTGATCATTATGAGTCCCCTCCAACTCAAGATGTTCTAAGAAACAGAAGAAAAAAAAAGGATGAATGGAAAGTAGAGGATGCTGAAAATGGCACTGCCAATGCCTGTATGTGAAGAACAACATACAAGTTGAGTCCAAAATGAGGGTGAGAGGTAGGTGGGAATGTTTAGTTTTGTTTTTGTGGCAATAGCAGCTAGAAAATCCTACCTCACCTTCCCAACCTCCTGTTGCTCAGTCACATCTTCACTAAGCAGAACCAGTCAGTAGCCCCACTTTTTGGAGTTATTCCAAAACGCATTTAAATCAGTATAGGGAAAAAAACCCCAACTTTATGAAAAGCATTCTTCCAGACCTCCAGCAGGTCCCTTATCTGCTTCACAGCAGAGTCTCAGGCACAAGCAGGGACTGTGCATTGCAGACCAGAAACATGACCAGGAACCATGTCACAGCCACTTGTTGTTGAGCTTCTAATCCTATTTGCTGCTACTTCCTAGTCTCTGACATAACCTAACCAGCTCAAAGCCAAAATGAAACAAAAAAATCCACAGGACGTACCAAGGAGGTCCTGCACAGGATAAACTGCCTGTTCCCAGCAAGTTTCCTCACTGGGACATGTAGATAGAGCATGTTCATCATCCAGCTGTAGTACAAACCACACCACAATAGCATCTAGTATTCCTCCTTGAGTGACTGGCAGGCTGAGGTTCCAGGGCCTTCTAGTTGCAAGGCTTTTCAGCTCCTGAGCAAAATGGAAAGAGGGGAAAAAAGTATGAAAGTTTATTTCCACAAATAAAAATTGTTTTTATTAAACTATATCACCCAAAATTTCTGCACCAATCCATAAGGACAACCAGCAGAAACTTAAAGTTAATGAGCTTCTACAATACCAATTACCATCATTACTACTCACTAGCATAGGAACTGCATTCCCACATGTACAACCTGCATCCATCAGCTAAAAAAGCAAACACCTATGTCTAAAAACACATATTTAAAACCAATGAAAACTGCAAGAAAGACTTTAGACTGGCAAGAGAAGTAGTAAAATCAGAGCCAGTCTTTTGAGCTGGATTCAAGCCAATCCTTAGGCACATGCTTCACTTTAAACTTGTGTTCAACCAGTTTTAGAAATACTGTGTGCAAGCACTGAAATTGCTCAGAGATTCAGAAAAATCACTGCAAAACCAATAAAGTCAAACACCTTTGAGGATGTTTTCTCTGCCACCTGGGTCACTATAGGGGAAGGACTAAGGTCTGCCCAAAAGGGACCAACTATACATTTTCTGATACTCTTAAGAGGTTTTCAATATGTAATAGGAACTAAGTCTTCTTCCATGTACAACTTATTTTTCTCATGAATTACCTCCTGCTACCAACATTCCCAAATATAAAAGGACCAGCTGTAATGTCTTAGTTCCAGCATAAGCCAATTAACAGGAGGTCAAGCATAAGGGACCAAAGGTTCCCTTAGTCACAACCATTCCGCTTAGTAACAGCCCTTCCTATACATTTATCAGCTTCCTGATCTGCTTATGTCAATGCTTGTCCTCTTTTAGTTTCTATCTTAAAATACACAGGGCAAAAGAGAAGTTGCACTCTAAGAACTTGAGTAGCTCTCACATGCTGCCTTTCCCCCCCTCACCTCTTCATTATCATTCTGTGTTCTCCAAGAGCTGGTCTCTCTTCTCACAAGTGAGAGACAGCTTAACAATGCACATATTAAAATTACTGAATGCTAACAAAGTTCATAATAACATCTCACTGATCTTCAATGAAAGTGCTTCACTGCTAAGCATTTTTCTGGTACCTTCTCTACTGAAAAGTTGAAACTTTGCTGGCATCAGGCCCCTTGAAGCAAGACAGCAAGAGCACAAGCATCCTTCTGTTTCTTCTGTTTCAGCTATAGATGTTTAGAAGTGTATTTGACATTAAAAATATTCTTCCTGATTATTCCTCAAAACCCAGTTGAAGGCAGTTATTTCAGTTTTCCCCATTCTCTACCATACTGCTTAACCCATATTTATTCCTCTTTAAGCCACTTCATAAACTTTTTTCTAACATTTATGACAACAGCAGATTTGAACAGCCCTGGCACATAAGGATGGCAATTTATCAAGTAGTCTTGTTAAAGAGAGAGCATAGAAAAGAAAGCAACGATGCAGGAATAGGCAGTAAAACCCCAAAATGATGCTACGCCACATATATCCTCTGAATGAGGAGAACTTGCATTAAAAGTAGCAAATGGGACTACAAACAGAAGGAAGAACTACAGAACGAATGCAGTTATCAAGTTTCCTATGTCTTGATCCTCAATTTCTCAATATTGCCCACCATAACTTCTTTTGAAAATTAGAGAGAGCAGATATCTGTAATTGCTGGCAAAAGCACAGTGCCTTTAGGGCCTGAAAGTGAGACTGATCTTTAATTACTGGCTGCAGAGGTAAACACTCACTTCCCCTCCCAATGGCACTGATCTGCTGCCAGCAAACATGCACACAGGCAGTACCTGGCGAGGTGCAAGTGCCTGCAGCCTCTAACTACGGCCACACCTCATTCCCCTGCCTAGGAGGAACTGAGCTGCTGCTGCTAACAAGAGAAGTAATAAAGCAATCAGCATAAAGCAGCTGGGTGTTTTTTTAATTTTTTTTTTTAATTTGACTTATTATTTGTACTGATGTCTTAGAAGCCTCCTACAGCTCAGTTTAAGAAACACTGTTGTACCTTATTTTAAGTCTAGTTCTCAGTTCTGTCAGTTTATGTCTGGATAGCTAATACAAGCAGAAGAAATGCAACATCCCCCTCATTCTTTGAAATATGAGTTTAGAAAATGGGTCTTGGAAATTTTCTTACTAGTGCTCAGTGATTTCTTAGCTGAATTTCAGTATTTAGTAGGTAATTCTGTTACTGTTTATAAACAAATCTAACAGGTTTTTTTAATTTCCAGTTGGAGCACAGACAATTTTTCATTTTGATTTTTAGCTGAACTGATTGAACATCCAGCTGTTGCCATGATAAACACAAAAAACCCCCAAAAAACAAAAAACAAAACAAAACAAACAAACAAACAAACAAAAAAAACCCCCAAAAAAACAAACCAGGTTGAAAGTAACCCTACCAGTGTTTGGAATTGCCACATTTGCCCAGTGACAATGTAACAATGAACAGTAATCAACGATTCCCAAACACATCAGTGACTCACATCAGTGGCATTTCTCCCTTTTTCCTTATGATATCTTCACATTTCATGACAGGAACATTCCATTAATCTAACTGAAACTTCAAAGGAGCAGTTCTGAAACACGGTTTAAAGAGTAACAGTGTTCTTTACTCTTTCAAATTATCTTTACATGTTTGCAGCAGGCAGATGCCTAAGAACAGACATCTCTCAGATGAGAGTAATAGTTTCTTATTGATGCTAGAAGCAGAAGAAACATTAGGTCAGAGAGATTGCTCCCAGTAGTATACTGAACAGCCTTGTCTTATTTCATTTTTAATCGCAGGACGTCAGACAAGCCAACTAGGAAAAGCTATTGATTCAGAAACACTGCAATTCCTGGCCAAGCAGTAGCCAAAAATAATTTCATTTATATAACAGAATGTATTTTAAGCTCTGACTCAATACTAACTCCTCACCACAGGTCAATGAGCAAGAGGCACACCAGAGATCAGATGCATCATCTTTTTAGCATGCCCAGCTGTGGCTGGCTGAGGTCCTTGCCTTACAGTCCAGGTCTATTTAGCATATGTATACAAACATATTTTGTTTAAAATACTCAAAATATTGCTGCTGTATTTTAGAATGCCGTATTACAGAAACATCCTAAGACACAGAGGAGCTGAAGGATGGAATCAATCTGGTTGAATAAGATAATTTCTTCATCTCTCTCTCTTTTACATTTGCGCATCAACAGTTACAGATGCTTTTATGCCAGACACAAAATACATCCTTTCTCTTGTCTTCAAGAGTTTCTTGAAGACCCTAACTTTAGATGAATAAACTAAGTCAACTCCAAACTGCATCAATCATTTAAGATGGGTCTATTGCATTCTTCCTCCCTGTGCTGAGGCTGGCAGCTGTGTCATCTTCTGGTGAGCTAGTTTAGGAAGTTCCCTAAACCATACCCAACAAAATAACCTCCACCTTCAAAAACTCAAAAAGTATCATCTGATGAATGAAACAACCAGACAAGTATCAAACCAGGAGGGGATTTCAGTGCAGCCCTGCCAACTTCACCCTTATGAACTGATCTGAAGTTGAACCCGAAATCAAATATAATATGAGGCTCTAGCTATTCATAAAACAATTACTTATAAAGGATGTAAAAATGAAAAATTATCATTACCTGCAGGTCATTGAAATCCACTGTCATTACTTGACAGGGTTCTGTCAGGGGTATGTAGCCTCCAGGAATACGACTGAGCTTCTCAGTGGTGTAAGGCTCAACAGTTTCCTCTGAACCAGCAAAAGCGTATGTTGGACTAAAGAACTGCACTGCATTTGACAAGCACACACCAGCAACTTCCTGCATTCCCACTCTGGAGTAAAGGAAAAAAGAGAAGAAATGAAACTCCAAATCATTTGATCAAAAACCTAAAGGAAATTCTCTCTAGGCTGGCTAAGTATTTTAAAATGTACAGAGTGTTAGAATAGAAAAGCTAGAAAATACTGAAACAATTCTGTGGGGTTTTTGTTGTATTCAGAGCAGCTCTAAAGCACAGAAAATGCACATCACTTTCTAGAATTGGAACTGTAAGCTGTCACCAGAAACCAAGAGAATGCCCAATGTGTCTTTTGTCAAAGGGCACAGACTTTTGTTCCCTTAAGTACAACTCATGAGTCTCGACAGAGAACTAAAGAAAAATAAATCCATGATAATAAGAACAAATAAAGCTTTTCTTCTGCTGCATTAGCCAGACAATGAAGGTATTATTTCTTTCAGGTGAACAGAATAGTGAGAACAAAGATAGATATGCAACAGGAAAATGGATTTTGGGAGTTTCTTGGGAAGTAACCTTTTATTTTGCAGTACTTTGATGTATTTATCAAGCAGAATGCAGGATTTTTCATAGTTACACAGCTGCAAGGAAACTCTCAGGTCCTGATTCCTTGGTGGAAAATGTTTTTACAACTCAGAATACATATAACCTCTCTTGTAAGACAGAAGATCAGCTGGATTTCTAGAAATGACATTATAAAAAGCTTCAAAGACAACTGCTAAACTGCTTTAAAACAATTACCTACACCGTCCATCTCTTAGGTTTGAGGACTTAAGATATATTCTCATATATTCTCCAGTATGAGTCAGGAAGTTACATAAGTCTTGCACAGGCTACACTTTACATTACTCTGAAAAAGTATACTTGCCTGAGAAGCACTTAGTGCTCCCCATTTCAGCGACAGCTATCAAATAAGTCTACACTCCTCTAGTGAGATCTAATACTCAGAATTTCAAATAACAACTAGTTAAATTCCTATTTCTAGAACTATTTTCAGTTCTGAACACTTTCTCAGGAACCGCCCCTCCCTTGCAAGAGATCTCCCTACAACTAAGCATGACTAGACAGGCTGTCTGATAATATTCTCATTATATATGGTCATCCTCTTGAAGATCACAATTGCAGAACTGAGTAAGTTGCCCTTTGTCATGTTCTTAGGTAAATATATTTTAACCATTATGCAAAGCTAAAAGACATTGGACTCCATCTTTGGAGCAGATTACAGTAGTAAGTACTTCACAATAAATACCAAAAAATTCTGCAACATTATCAATAATTGCAGTCTTCTCACCTGCTCAGTGAAGTAACAGGTATTTTAACAAATCCTCTGCATTTCATGCTAAATCTATGTATTATTTAAAAGAAATACTATCACTAAAAGGGAACAGCTGCTGTACAATGCCTGCATTGTGGAAGAGATTCAGATATTGATTATTCAGATACATTATCATGAACCCTTCTGGCTTCAATAGATAAGCAGAGAAGTTCAGTCACTTTATTGCCTCCCTTTCTGGGGCCTAATTGACTAAACATAAAACACTAAAAAACCCTGAAACCTGTAAGGAAATACAGTGACTTCAGGAGCAGCAGAGTTAGACCCTCTAGTCATTCCAGGGAACACAAGCAATGGGTAAAAGTAGCATCAGCTACAGCAAAGAAACATTACAACTGTCACTAAAACATGAAGTAATAAAGCTACGAAAAGGGGTAAATCGACACAAAACCTTCTGTAAAGTTGGCTTAAGTGCACAAAAAAACAGAATTACAAGAAAACTGGTATGATTTATCTAGAAATCCACTATATCCTAGGGGAAAAAAAAACCTAAAACAATCAGAGACAAGAAATGCAGCATAACTTAAAATTACTAAAGCAGTGGGACAGAATACAGAGTAGAGGATCAGATCAGACAGAGGTATCTGTGATATGCAAGCTTATCACCAATTGGACTGAAAAGGGATTCCCTCTCTCATTAAGATGAATCAGTGTTTGATGATAGATTAAACACACTTTTAAATGTACTTCAGGGAAAAAACCTCAACTATTCATACAATTCTGGGCTCTACATCTACTTCTAAGCACTCAAAAAAATTAAAGCATGAGGAAAAGGTCAAAGTTGTATTAACTGTACAAGACAGAAACTGTGCTATATGATAAAAAAGCATGGGGAAAGAGCTACTTTCACACTGCTATTTCATTATACTCAGAAAAAACATCCAAACCCCGAAGTTTTACTGTAGATCATGAAAACACCTAAGGAAATGTGAAGATGCATATCAGAACAATTCAAAGAGATCTGGATAGTTTAAATCTGAGAACAGGCAAGAAATGTTTTACATAAAACTTAACAGCACTTGTTAAAACAGACTTCAGTACTCTTACCATAGCAAAAAGCGATCTCAAACTATGGAGGTAAGAAATTTTCTTCTATGGCATATAATTAATGTGTGACAATCACTTCATTCCTCCCAGTCACCTGACTTTAAGCTATTACAATGGAATATGTCAGTCGAACAATTCAAAGCTAACAGGACATTAACTTCCATTCTGTGTAAATTTTGTAAGGAACAGTCAATGCACTGTTTCAAGGGAAAACCTCATTTAATTGATGAATAATTAACTTCTAAAAGAAACTATTCTATGATCATCTACCACAGGAACTTCTGTCTCTTTCTGGCCACTGTCCAGGTCTACATTAGAAAAATCACTGATGCAGCCTGGCTACTTTTCATTCAGTGCACTGAAGCTGCTTTAGAAGTTAGTGTTTTCTTTAATCTACAAGAAGATTAATCCTAAACAAAATACATCAAGTCCAAACCTCTCAGACAGAGACTGTCTTCGTACAGTGATACTGTACTAAAAGATGAGAATAAAAATAAATATGCAATTAATGAACTGACTATGAAATAAACATGAAATATGAAAGAAGTCTGAAAGCTGGTCTCAGTAAAGAAACCTTACGCTTTGCCAGTTCAGAAGTAGGCAAAGGACATATTCAGACAGATAATGTTAGCTGGGGTTATCAACACTCAGGCTTTCACAATCCTGTACTCATCTTCTGGAAGGGTTAGATCCAGCAGTGAGGTATGAAGCAGATTATAAAGAGGGTAAAATGAGGATCACAGCCAAGTGTTAATCCAAGAATCTACAATACAGAAACTGAGACATAATTCTACTGTTAAGGAATCAAATTCCTTTCATATGTGTTAAAGGCATGTATTTTCAGCATAACGGTACATCAAGAGCTTCTGATTAAGGGATCCAGAAAATCTGAACCTCAAAGGGGTAGGGAGGTGGGAAAAAAAAAAAAAAAAAGGATGGAATGGAAGAGTGAGAGTAAAAATCTGTTTAGTTAAACATTCAAAGCATAAAGAGAACAGTAGAAGAGAAATCCTCACTAAACACAACTGCTGTCTCTTTCTAAATAAAAACATGAGTTCAAACTGTGGTACAGTTTGAACACACCTGTGATGTCTGCGTATCTCTTTGCATTCCACTGCCATCCCAAATATTGTAGCACTTGCAGGAATAACTCTGCCATAGTCTCCAGCACTGATGTCTTGATTTTTAGGCTGTGAAAACATGAACAACAACATGCGATGAGACAGTGACCTATTTCTACCATTACTGAAAAGCCTAGGAGTTACATATCAATGAGACATTCAAGTGACAATCAGAAGTTCTTAATGACTAATAAAGATTCTGGTCTTTCACATTTTGTTGACCCTTAAAGGAGTTTCTTAAATACAGTGTTTCAATATATCCAGGTTTCAGCTTTACTTTTCAGTCTACTGCTTTCCCTGTCTTACTCTAACAGTGTTTTTTAATTTGCATTCTGTTAGAGCATGTTGACACATGTGAACACTTGTCCTTTAGGCATCATTCCTCTACTTAACACTAGAAGTCATCAGTTTCAATTCAATACAACAGGTTTCAGACAGCTAAAACTTTTTTAAATTAGTTGGAATCAAAACAACAATAAAATAAAGAGAAGTCCTTCTATTTCATAAGATGTAACAGAGATTAACCTATAAGGCTCTTTGCCATATTACTTTGCTTAATGTATGGTAGCTGGAATGCAAAATACATAAAGTAAAATGTGAAACCCCGTGGAATTGTTCAGTCTTCTAATAAGGTTCAAGTCAGGAAAAATAAATTAAGAGTATAAGCATATGACACATTTACCAAATTATAATTAGTGTTCCCTAGTGTCACAACGAGAAGTAATTCTACCATAACTCAGCATTTTCTGCTTAGACTGACTGACATGACTTTCTGCTACTAGCTGGTATCTTAAAATGACTAGGTTGTAATCACACTTGCAGGGAAATAGTGCCTTTAAACCTTTGTAAGCAACACCCTTTGGTGTTACTTACAGATAAAGGGGACAAAAAGGATTAAATCAAGAGTGAACACATTGGGGAAACATCCATTACCAGCACCTGTCTACTTAGAACACAAGCTCATTGAAGTACAATGTGTGGTGTTACCTCACGGCATCCACCAAAATTAAATTCATAGACCAAACCCCGACCACTAATTTTTAGCATCACAGAAGGAGGGAAATACCTACAACAGAAAAGTTTCTCACTCACATAGGTCTGGAATGAGTGAACATGTGCTCACACACACATGTTACTACGTGTGTGTGTACATATATATATACATCTATATCTCTAACTATAAAAAACTAAAACAGGAATCCCATTTATGCATAGGTAGCCACATCACCTACCTTTGGCTGTAGAAGTAGATGTTCCCAAGCATGTATTAAGCTCTCCACAATTCCTTCTCCAAATAAACCAGCATCAACTGTTTCAGTGACAACCAAGGAAACTCTACATAAGAAAAAGGGCACCATGAAATATAACGTGTAACACACATTCCTTTTAACAAATATTCTTTAAAAAAAAAAATCCAAAAAACAAATGAACACATATCAATGTGAGCTCAGAGCAAAACTTTTACCAGTGTTCTGAAGTTTCAATACAGATAGACAATTTAATTCTTCCCAAAAATTACATGTTTTGAATTGTTTTTAGACGTTATTCAAGATGCAGATAACAGAGAACAAATATTGAGCAAGAATTTACCATAAGGACTCTTGTTCAGCATTTATAAATAAATTGTGTGGGAAAAATCTAGCCAAAACAGGAAGATGTTTCAGCCTGGGCACACAGCCAGTGATACTGCAGAACATTTATTTTGTGCAAGAGTATGCATCCATGCATGTGTACAAAAAGGAATTAAAACCCCCAAAGCTATAAGCAAAGCACCATAAGATTACTACACAGACTAAAAACCCTAAAATCAAACCAAGAAAACATACAGGATGATTAAGAGAAGACATTTCCAGAACAGTAGTAATTTACTCCTGACAGGTGACATCTAGTAACTCATTATATACATTAAAAGGCCATATACGTTAGTGTAGCTCAGCTGACACAATTACACAAGGCTTGACAGGCCTAAACCACAAAAGCTTCATAATTTCTGATCATGAACCTGTACCATCACCAGACACTTGATTAAATGTCAGCATCTCCATCCTATTCAGAGGCTGCAGAATGGAGCCACATGCTGTTAAGTTTTACATTGTGTTAAAATTACTTTTACGATGTAGTAATCCAATTTCTCTTTTCCTGTTGCTGCAATATAATTATAGATGCTCCAAAGCTTCTACCATCAAAGAATTAACCTCCTTAATTTATGACATTGTTGATCTACCATAAAGATTAGTACAGTCTGAAGAACATGTCATTTCTGCACTGCTCTCTAAAAACCTAAAAGATATAGAGAAGCTTCTCACACTATGGGAAATAGCACAGCAGTGTTATTTCCTCTTTAGCTCACAAAGCATTTGCTATTTTCTTGAAAACACAAGAAAATTCAAAATACTATCACAACAGAAGGCAACAACGTACCTTTCAGGTATGTGCTTTGGAATTTCTATATCAAGTGACTTCAAATGCAGAAGTTTGATCTCTCTTTCCATATTATTTGCTGCCACCACATCACGGGCAAGTTCATACATGGTTTTGGATAATTCACAGGCATAGACACAAGATGCTCCTGCCTTTTTTGCAAACATACTGAAAAACAAGAATCAGGGTTTTTTCTCTCCTCCACATTTGCTTCATATTTCTATCAGTTCAAGTCCAAAAATCATCATTAAGTGAACTACTATCTCTTGTGTGAACACTGATATTGTGCAAGTTGATACCCTCTTAATATGCTATCAACAAAGAAAACCACCACAGTTAGCATAAAGGATATTTCCCCCAGTTATGCCAAATTCAGTCTTTAGAGTCAAAACTTAAAGACAAATGACATTGCAACTCCAAAGCCAACATGAGTAATTTATACAGCACTTATTGGCACAAAAAGCACCTGCAGCAAAGGTTCCAAAAAAATACAACTAAAAATACTATTAAACACTAACCTATAGACTCATTGACTCCTGAAAACTTCAGCTTCTTCTTTAGTTTTGTGTCCATAAAAGCACGAAAGTAATTATTTTTTTCACTAGCAACCAAATTTTGTTAGACAGCCAGCATGTTTCTTTTAAATTTGTGTTAAAAACATACCTCAAAATTCCTGTTCCTGTGCCAATATCAAGGACAGACTTGCACCCTGAGCTGACAGCGTTCTCGATGGCCTTCAGGTAGGTAAGGTTCCTCTTGGCATCGTTGAGCATGATGAAATGCCAGCGCTCCACCAGCCAGTTTGCAACGCGGTAGAAGTTCTCCTTTGCATCAGCAAAGTCTGGGTTGAGCTTCACTGCCTTATGAAAATATCCAGCTGCTTCATCTCTAAAGCCCATTCTAAGAGCAAAAATGACAAATAAATAGAAAGCATGCATTCAGCTGTAAGTATCTGTGGGTCTGTGGAAGTATTTTGCATTAGTTAGAAAGATTAGACACATTGGCACTGCCTTATGAAAGCTTTACATCAAATCACTGTACAACACAAAGGCAGTCCAAAAATACCACTGTGTGCCCCAACCTCCATCCACTACTGCATCCTTTGACAAATAAACAGGTTTCACAAGAACCTGCTGCAACAATATGACAGCAGCAACTCTGCAATCCAGTCTCACAGAGAAGAGAATGCCATAAACCCCAAAATTGCTTTACCCTATTTAACTGGAACATTCTGCCAAACTACCAAATTTTGAGTTGTCAGCTCTTGCATTAAGTGCCAACTTAAAACAACAAACAAACAGAAAAAAAAAACCCAAAAACCAAACCAATCATGAACTTGAAGCAAGTTTTTATGATACCCATAGCATATTCCCAACTCAGACAAGCACTGTGAAAAGCCCCAAATCTCTCAAATAAATGTATACGTATTCATAAAATGCTGGGAGAGATGTTCCTTGAAAACAAACAAAATAATCACAAAAATCAAACTTAATTAACACTATCTGGACTATGACCTATGATTTCAGTATTAAAATTCTAGCCAGCCTTAGAAGTCCCAACCAACAGCAAAGCACCCTGGTTTGCAGTGTTTGGAGTGAGCAGCAAAAGAACACTTTAGACTAACAAATAAAAGATTAAGCTCAAACCATGTAAGAATAGCCCTACACAGCACAGTATACACGACCAGCTTCTTCACTTCAGAAGAGTGTTATATGTGACCTCACAAAAGACCAGAATTAAGAGATAGTATTCAAAAGGTGTTAATTCTCATAAGATCTAACAGGAGAGAAAGAACTTCAAAAATTGTAGGTTAACCACTATTGTTGTGAGTCTGAACAACTTTGGTCTCTTTTTTGTTTAGTAATTCCTTAATAAATTGTTAGAAAATGTTTACTTTTAAGTTTTTATTCTAGTAAAAATACTTCTACTCTTTTTTTTAACTTTTGTTGGGACTACCAACATTTATTTTAGCATTGGCTACTCTATTTAAGCTGCCAAACAGATTTAAGTCCAACAGTACCCACTATACGGTATTAAGTATGTGCTTCCATTTACAGTGTGAACCTTGCAAAAAGTGAATATACATTACTACAAACCTAAAGAGATGTTCTCCCATACTATTACATATCACTTCATCATTCGGATACAGCTCAAGTGCTTGTTCATAACAGTTAAACAGATCTTGAATCCGTGCCAGAGAATCTAGTTCTTCTGCCCATTTGAACAGAGTAAACTGGAATGTTTCCTAGAAAATAAAACATATACCACTGAGTTGCTGGGAGTTACCAGAAGTAGGGAATTGAGTTCTGAAAACATCTGGAGGTATCCTGGCATGCACCTGAACACCCTCATTTCCCTAAGCATCAGCAGCATACAACTGTTTGCTATCATAAAATAGTAGCTGGCTCACTTGGAAAAAGAAGAAATAAGCTCTCGGATATCCAAGGAGAACCTAGAGGATCATCATCCAGCAGTGCTTACTAAGAGCTTGTGTGTGTATTAATGCATGCTCCAATACTAACACAGACTTATTTTTATTAAACTTCATTGACACACACAGACTGAAAGTGTGTGAACTCCCTTCATATAAGCTTATTACATACAGAGCGAATTGCACAAGGCATTGGCCATCTCCGTTATTACTGAGATTTTCCAATTCTGTCTTCAAAATGAAAGCAGAAATCACTTATATACAAAAAATCACAAGTACAAAACATGCACAAGAGCATCAAGGGAATACAATACATTAAATTGTTTCCAGTAATTGGCAGAGCACTTACTTTGACACTAGGTTTTAACTCGGGAGCCAGATTTAGTACCAGGAGATAATGAGCATAGGCAGTTCCAAAATCCTGCTCCTCCAGGCAGTGCTGAGCACTCTGCAAAGATCTGGAGACCAGCTCCCTCCTGCCAGCTTCCCGACCACCTCTGTGAAGTTTGGCATTGGAGTTTGGCATTCTGAAGAACGTAAATACTTACTTTACCTAAAAATAAAATAAAATAAAAAACAAAAAGTCACACACAGAGCAAACTGCGGGCCAAATATTGACACATCAAAAAACATTTTAACTCTCCACTAGAGTTAGTAAAGTCATCCCCCCAAAATCCTAAACGTTCAAAAACACACTTGCCTTTATGCCACTGATAATTCCACCAGCTCTGAGTGTTCACCACTCAAAAGCCATGTTAGATCAGGTCTTAGAAACAGATTACGTTTCTTGCTTTGTAAAATTTATTTTTGTAATAAGCATTTTAGCGTGCCTGTGACCAAACAGTTCTTGCACACTGGAAGCTCACGCACTCGTAAGTTTCACAATCAACCCACAAACCCTTTATCTTCACAAAGCAAAGCGAGCTGATGAGCTCGAAGTTTATTCTACACAGAGCAACGTGACTACTTTTCCGCTTAAACAGACGTTAAAGGGTTAACAAAGATGCACATTTTTACACCTGCCTCGGTTACCGCTGTGACTTTTGAAGCCACTTACGTGAGAAAGGCCAGCACCGCCCGCGGTATTCCCAGACGTGTCCCAGAGCTGAAGAAGGCGCAGTTTACGTGGAGAGGCACTGCAAGAAACACAGCACCATCACCGCAAGGCGCTTTGCTGTTGGGGGATTCGATTCCCTACCATCCCGCCCGGACCCGGCGGCGCGCACAGGGCCGCGCAAACCCCGGGAGGGCCGCGCGGCCCCGCCCGCCGCGGGGTGCGGGGTCAGGCGCTGCCCCACAGCCGGGACAGCCCCGGGAAGCTGCGGGGGACACAGGGGGGATGCTTTCCCAGCCGGGCGGGCCATCCATCACCTGCTGCAGCGCCATCCCCGCCGTGCCGCCATCCCGGCCCGCCGCCGCCATCCCGGCCCGCCCGGAGCCAGCGCGCAGGCGCGCGGCGTAAAGGTGTCCCCGCTAATCCCCGGGCTTTCCCCGCCCGCATCTCCCCCTTTGGAAGGCTGGTAATTCAGCTCGGGCAAACACAGGGATGGAGGAGCGATTCAGGGCCATGCTGCCAATCCAGCCCCACGCCGTTCTATGCCGGTCGGCTGTGCTCTACCAGCGCGGAAGAAGCGCCACCTTAAATGTTTGCCAGGCGCGGTGGGGACGCCGCAATTAATGGTGTTGCTGGTAATTAGTCTAATTCCTCCCCTCGCCAAGCCCCGGGAAGCGTGCACATCCCTTCTTTGAAAGACTGAGTTCACGCGGTCACGTCCTACTTCTGGGACAAGAACAGGCATTGTTCACTGATTAGGAAGTGTCTGGAAGCTGCTCATCCTCACTTTCCTGCTCTAAAGCACGAATGCAGCTCGTCCGGGCTTTTACAGCTGTGGGTTATTTACTGTATGCACATTCCCTTTTGAGGAACAAACGACCGTCCTTTAAAAATGTCAGGCCAGCGTTTTGAACGAGATGAAAATAGCCCCTTGCAGAGCAGGAGCACAAATCGAGGTGAAGCACAGTAGCAGCTAAACTATAATCCGTGGCAAACTTCATTATTGCTCTGTAATAAGAGGGGGCAAGTCTACAAACATTTTGAGAGAAGCGATCCGAAGGAAAAAAACTCAGGACAACCTGAACGGCACTAGAATCAACTTCTGGTGGAGGCAAGTCACGTTAGAAAACACCTACAATAACTCGTAAAGCACGTGGGCTGGATGAAGTCCACGAGGATGTACAAATATTAATATCAGAAAGTATCAAACACTATATAGGGAGGACTGAGCTCTGAAGGGAGATATCTTATTAAATCAGCTAGTACCAACAAGCCTTCCTCCAGTGTTAAAAAAAAAAAAAAAAAAAAAAAAAGAAGAGCTATGAACTTTAAATAGTTACATACACGGAACAACTTTCTCTGACTTGACCTTAATTATGCTTTCCAGCTAAAGGATGATAATATGGGGAAAAGAAAATATTATCATCTGTGGGATATGGGGAGAGAGAGGGAGAAAGAGTTAAGAAACCTACTGGCAATTATCACCTGTGGACAGTGAGGTGTAACAGAAGCTAGAATGTACCAAATACTGTAATGAGTAAGTATCTCTGTCACTCCATCACTCCCCAAACTAGTTCAATTGTTTAGGTTTTTTTGTCAGAGCAAATAAATGCCAAATGGATAGCATAAATGCTTTATAGTGCCTATTTTTAAGCACAAATGGAGTAGTACTGTGTGCTAATTCAACCCATTTGTGGAGGACAATTACTAAAAAGTGGCAGCGTAAAATCCTTGGAATTTGCAAGAGTCAGTTCAGGCCAAAAGCTGGGGAGGATATTTATTAATCTCATACAACTTTTTGTGGAATAGTTCAGGGGGGAAATGGCCACAGAATGCAATGTTTGTAACACTGAGAAAGCACACAACTGCATTCTAAAATAATTTGCTGGGTAAAGATTGTGCTGTGAGGGAGTGCCAGAAAGGAATGTCCATCTTATCAGATATATACTTGATTGCCATAAAAATAATGAAATTGGTTGACAGGAGAATACATAATGTTAGTCTGCATTGTGGGTGGTCAGAGATCAGTCAGTTTCCATTTCCACTCTTGATGGGTGAAACGTGCAGCAGAGTGGTACCTCTCATATGCATGAGACCTGTAAGATCTTGCAAGCCAACAGTGATACTACAGTCATGAGCACCATGGGAGTTAGAAGAAAACTCTATAAACCTTCTATTAAACCCATGGCAGGACTAACAGAGGTAAAAGTGCTTAGACAAGACTAGAAACTATAATTCCTTGGAAGGATGCTATTGCTAATGATGTTTACAACATCACAACTACATGTTGAAAATGTTGGGAGCTGCTATCACTGCTCTCTAATAAAATGTCAACAAAACTGAATGTTAAATTCACTAATTTCTAACTCATCTCTCCACAACACACAGCCTGAAGACACAACCAGCCCCAGATCAGAATATCATCTTTCATGAAAATCAGAATGATGATGAGACAGGAACTTAACAAAGGTAAGATGGAACAAAATGTGATATGCTGGTGTATGCCTATTGTATAAAATGATTTGAAGAGGGTATTTCCTGTAACCATGCTTGCAATCAATGTCAAGGGAAAATAGCCAAAGCAAAGAAAAATATGCTATTTATGGACAGGACATTGCTAGAGCTTCACATAGTCAATCTATGTCATAGTCTCTTAAAAGAAGCTACAAGAAGGCTATAAAATCTGATGACCCTGAGCAGGGAATGGCAGAAGAGAGGAGATTTTTCTAAACTGCTGATATAAAGACACTTCAAACCCTTAATTAGGGACAAAAGGGCAACTCCTTTTATTGCTCATTAGATAGCTAATTGTCCATAAATTAATGTGTTATTATTTCTCTTTTTGTTGTTTTTTTTTTTTTTAATCACAGTTCTGCAGTTTCAGAGTCTGACTGGCAGGTCAGGTTTAGGAAAAGAAATATTTAATTATTTTGATGGTAGGAATCCAGGATATTGTTTGGATACCAACATTGGATAAACAGCATAGAATATCTGAATTTGGTTCCTTGGTTTATTATGTAAGAACAAGTTAAGTCTCTTTATTCTTGGAAAAAAATGTGTTATGTTTATGTATGTATTTCTGTTGGACTAAAGTTGCTCCTTTTAGGTGTAACTAGAATGGAGTACATTTTTACATTATTGAGGCAATGTGGACCAATTTCCCTTAATGGGCCTGTCATGGTAGAACAAATCTAAATTTTAGACCTGATGGGGTTTTTGCCAGCTAAAAAGCTCAGTACTAAACTAAACATTGTTTTTCTCCCCTTTTTTAATTTGAATGAGAGCACAAATCCACACAAAGCATGTGATCCAATTACTTTACAACACCTTAGTGAAATTATAATAGGGAAACTACAGTAACTATAAACAAGCATGAAAAATATTATTATAACTAATGCCAAAGACAATTATAGGTCAAAGTAAACAAACTATTCATGGAACGCATATTTACTCTTGAAATGCTGCTCCAGTAATCTAAACAGAGATAAGGATTGTTTGTTATTTCTCTAGGGTGTGGGTCGTTTTGGTTTTTTTTTTAATTATTTTTAAACTGAGCTTTGAGTAATATAGTAGCTTCTCAGTTAAAAATATTAGCAAATAAATATCACAGCAGATAATGTGATCTACCAGAGTAATTTAAAATGAGATTCAAGAAGTGCCCACCTATTTTCACAGTTGAGTTCTGCAGGTCAGTGCCTCTGGCCATACAGAAAGGGGTTGATAGTTACACCACCAGTTATCTTAATCTCAGACATGCAGATTAGGTTTAGCTGTGGGCCCAACAATAATACATTGAATTAATATGAAAGCTCATTGTCTTAAATGGAGGAGGAACTAACACTTGACTTGCCAAAATACAGAAAACAAAATATATTGAAGTTACTCCGGAAGAAGACATCACATACATTCCTGGCTAAAATACATACTCCAAATCATCTAATAGGATCCCACCAAAGCACTATGAATTGCACTACTATCAAACCATTAAACCCATGAAATTATAGCTAAATTATAAATAAAAGTGTAACTGTGAACCTTTTCTGTTTCCTTCACAAGTTTCCTAACATTCTAAACTGAAACAATTCATCATTGAGTTGTCTTCTCAAGGTCTTGTCCTTGCTGGAGTACTTGTTCACAAAAACTGTTTGTATTAGTTTCTTGAATGAAGACATAAAGGTGAATGTGCATCTACTTTACTGCGTATTTCACAGGCAGGCAACAGATAAGCGGGACAAGGGCAGGAGAGCAGGGCCAGCCTTCTCAGCCAGCAGACCACCATGGCCAGGTTTGGCTCAAGCAGCCCGTGTGCAGCTCTGTGCATCCTCCCACCAAGACCCTGCTCTGCCCTTTCCTAAAGCCCCTAAATGTTTCTGTGAGGTGGAGGCAGCAGGTAGAATCAGAGAATATGCTGAGTTGGAAGGGATCCATCAGGATCATAGAGTCCAGCTCTTGGCCCTGCACAGGACATCCCAAGAATCTCACCATGTGTCAGAGCATTGTACAAATGCATCTTGAACTCTCTCAGGCTTGGTGCTGTGACCACTGCCCTGGGGAGACTGTTCTAGTGCCCGATCACCCTGTGGGTCAAGACTCATCTCCTGATATCCATCCTAATCCTCCCCTGACTCAGCTTCATGCTGTTTCCTCAAGTCCTGTCACTGGTCACGAGATTGAAAAGATCAGTGTCTGCCACTCTTCTGCTCACAATGAAGTTGTAACTGCAGTGAGGTCTCCCCTCAGTCTCCTCCAGGCTAAATAGACCAAGTGCCCTCAGCTGCATCTCATACGGCTTCCCCTCCAGACCCTTCACCATCCTCTTTGCTCTCCTTTGGTCACTTTCTAAGAGATTAGTGTCTTCCTTATACTGCAGTGCCCAAAACTGCCCACAATATTCCAGGTGCGGCCGCCCCAGTGCAGAGCAGAGGGGGACAATCCCCTCCCTCCGCCAGCTGGCAATGCTTTGCCTGATGCCCCCCAGGACAAGGTTGGCCTTCCTGGCTGCCAGGGCACTGCTGACTCATATCCAACTTGCCATCGAGGAGGACTACCTGGCACTGCTTTCCAGCACCTCATTCCCCACTCTGTCCGTACATCCAGGACTGCCCCGTCCCGGGTGCAGAATCCGGCACTTGCCCTCGTTAAACTTCACGCGGCTGGCGATTGCCCACGCCTCTAAAAGCGGATGCGTCTCCGTAGGGCAGAGGGTTCTCTGCGGTAGGGCAGTGCTCGCTCGGGGGCACCGGGAGTCGCCGGTGCCGGTGGGACGGGGCGGTCCCGGCGCTGTGCCCGCCCCGCCCGGCCGGGCGTGTCCCGGCGAGGCTGCCGGGAGCGGGGCGGCCCCGGTGCTGGGGAGGGCGGCTCCGCTCGGCTGTGCAGGGTAAGCCGCTGCTCTCTCTTTGTGGCCGCGGCTACTCCTCCTGCTGCTGCTGCTGAGGGCTCGCCGCTCATTCGGCTGCGGGTCGCGGGGAGCCGAGCCCCGGCGGTGGCGGCAGCCATGGGGCTGCAGCCCCTGGAGTTCAGCGACTGCTACCTGGACAGCCCCTGGTTCAGGGAGCGAGTGAGAGCCCACGAGGCAGAGCTGGAGAAGACGAATAAGTTCATCAAGGAGCTGCTGAAGGATGGGAAAAACCTGATCGCCGCGACCAAGAGTGAGTGGAGGGTGCGGGGCTGCTGCGGGGGCGGCTGCCGGCGGCTCGGGGCCCGGCCGGGAGCTCCTGCCCTGCTGCTGTGGCAGAGAGAGGGCTCTGCACGGCCCTGCGCCAGCCACTCCCTTGGGTGCCCCATCACCCGCTCTGGGGGCGCGGGGATAAAGGGTCCTCCTGCCCCTTGTAGCGCCTGTTGCATCTGCCCAGTCCCGGGGCCGGGCCTGGCTTGCGTGTTCGACGATCCCGGAGCCAGCTGCGGTGGGAAAGGCGCTGGGGAGTGCTCGGTTTTTCAGGTGTGGTGGGCGCGCTGCAGGCTGAGCGTCTGTGAATGGCATACCCGAACGTAACCATGTCGTGTATGTGCACTGGCAGTCTGTGAAGAGGCTGCTGAAAAATACCCCTTTGTCTAAAGAGTGTTCAGGGATTTTCAGGCTTGCGGTGCCGCTGTGGCAGCGCTAGTTACCAGTTCCGTGTCTTTGGCCGCTAAAAATGTGATAGTGTTTTGCTGATTTTGTGTTTTACTCGTTGAATGTGTGTATAGTGTATGTATATGGTTAGCTATGCTGTATTTTGTGTGGGAATCATGTTGTTTTCCGTGAATGACTATGTTAATGCATATTCTTGTTGTAGTATTGTGCTAATATATTTTTTTCCATTTAACTTAAGTTACAGTGGTGTAGTCCCTTAAGTATCTAGTAGGATGACTGACTATACTCATTATTCAAGTAAATACTAATACAGTGCGCTGGCACTGTGTTCTCAAAAGCGTGCAACATCTTTGGTATCATGGTAAACTTCTAAAGGCAGGAATCATGCTGTCAAGATATTTCCCTTAAACTGATAGGGATTTGGCCAATGCTTTGAGCAGTGTGGCTGCCTGAATATGGTGAAGTTTTTAAAAAACAAGTTAACTCATTTTTTGCAAGTAAAGAAACATAATTTTCTGATTTTTGTCTCTGATGTGCCTGAGTAAAAAGGTAAAAGTGCCATATCAAATTTCACTTGTTTGTAGCTGTTATTCTTTGACCAGTTTATGTTCAGTTACTGCAAATCATGATCTTAGAGCATTATTTGAAATTTGTGACTTGAAGAGTTCTTATAAACAATCTTAACTTAGAGTGTAAAGTCAAAAAGTGTCCCTAAACTTGGATAAGAACAGTAGAGGGAAATCATTCCACTTCTGTTCTTCAAGCATCTAGACAGTATTTTGGCAACCATGCTAAATGCTCAGTTTCTCATGTATGGTTATGTCTACCGAACTTAATTTGAAAGTGTGGAGCTGCTGCTGGTGAGGAAAGTCCTAACTTGAATGAGCCTCCTGACCACAGCAGAATCTCCTGCTGATAATTTTGGCTTGCTGTGTATTGCTCAGAGTGGTTTGTTGTGTGTGGTGGCAGCCAAGGGAGTCAGCGTACTGACTAGAGCCACCTGGCCTGACACTGCTTGATGAAATACTTAGGGCTAGCCCCATAGAAATATTTAGAGAAGATATTTGAGACCCTGCCCAGTGTTCAGGTCTAAGCAATGCCTTCCTGTCTGAAATGACAGTCAGATGTTTTATTCTTGAGTACAGTTGCTGTGCCTTATTCTAACAAACATATGTGCTTCAGTGTACTTGTTAGAAAAGTAGAAACAGGTTAGACACTTCCTTACATTTCAGGTTTCTGCAGTTGTCTCTCCCCTTTACAGTGCCCTGAGTGACATGGTTGAAGCTGAGTTGCCTTCCTCTGGTGCTGGTGAAGCATTGCCACAGTTCAACAAGACAAATAGAACCAGAGGAAACACAAGGGGAAGTTAAAACCCTTTAAAACCCCAGTGGTTAGGGTATTGATCCTCCTCATGTTTTCAGAAGAAAACATGGGCATCTGAATTCTTTGAGGAACCTGATTCATTTGCTGTCAGGAAACCAAATAGGATTAGTATTTGATCCGAAAAGCCAAGCTTGAGAAGTGGTCTAGACACAGAGCTAGCCATTCACTTCTGTTGAAACTGCATTTTCTGCACAAAGACAGGCTTGCTGCAATTTAAAGAATGTGATAAGACATAGTGAGCTTAGATGAGTGCCCCTTAGACAATAATTGATTACAACTTCTGGAAAATTGTTTTAGTCTTAAACAAAAAATGTCATCTTAACAATAGCTAAAATATTTCTATGTTTCTAGAACCAGGTAAATGATAAGATTTGCATCTGGTTTAATTGATTTCTGAGCATAATAAGCTTCTCTGAACAGTCTGTAAGATATAAAATGTAATAAGTGCACTGTTGTTCTTAAATTTGTGGGAAATGAAGGAACTGCAGTAGACACCGCCTGCATTTCTCCCCCTTAATGCTTTCCTTATTTCCCTTGTAAAGCAGCAGCTTACAACAAACGTGTCAGGGATTCTTTAGGTGTGAATAACTGATGTAATTGAATAGATGGCACTTCCTGCTTGACAGACAGCCTTGTAAGTGACTTTGATGCCGCCTGTACTGGGTTACATCTTGACAGCTGGAAGCAGATACTGCTACCACTCCCCCTCTTTCACAGGAATCATCAGTGTCTCACAGGACAAAACAGTAATGTGGTATGGATCTTCTCTTTAGCTCCTTTCCATTTGGGATTATACTGCTTAAAAATAAAAGAGACAATGGAAAAAAGAAGGATCTTCTGCATTTTAAGTTGTTGAATTTCCAGAGTGAAGCATACTTCAAGTGTATCTTTACACTTTAAAGTTTCAGTGGTTTTCAAGACTGTGATAGAAAGTTAAACAAGACTGACTCAAAGCTGTGTGTTTCCTGTGTAATGGTTTGAATCACTGAGTTGTCTAGTTCAAGTTAAATTGTGGAAGAATGAATAAACAATAGATGGCTCTTTTTTATGACAGTTAAATATGTTTAGAAGGGGTACAGAAAGACATTTTTTTTCCACTCTGTGATCAGTAAATACAACAGGATACATGTATGCTTTTCAAAATGGAAACACAATATTTCTCAGGGGGTTCCAGTTCAGTTAAATAAGTTAGGATTAAAATAATTTGTAAGTAATTTTTGGATGGAGCTAGTTGGGATTCTGCTGAAACTGAATTTAAAGGTGCCAGGTCAGGGAGAATCTTTATTCTGAATCACAAAAGTAACTTAAATTCTTAGTTCTAAGCTCTTAAAAATCTGAGATGCAAATTGTTGTAAGCTAAAGAATACACTGGATAAATACTGTGTACTTGCTTCTGATTTTTTCTTCCTGTGTTAGTCCAACTCGTGGTCTATAGACATGAAAGTGAGATTTATTTGGGATTTTTGAAGATATTCTTTTGAAGGTGAGACTTTTCCCTAAACCTATAGCAGGAGCTGCCACTTGTTAGGAGACATCAGGGTGGAGTAGGAAGAGTCAGCAGGAGCATAGATTTTGGCCTTGGGTATATCACAGAGGATTTGCAAAGGATACTTGCAAGTGTGTGCTCACAGCTATTCCCTGTGCCTAAAAGCAGAGCCTCCCCTTTCTTGGGTTTAGGCCCAAATCAGAGCAGAAGTCTGTTTGGGTCAACTGCAGTGACTTTGTTAGTGGGCTGGTGAAGACAGAAGATGGATGGAGAAGCTGAGAAAACAGAAGAGTTGAGTTTCCCAGGAGGCTTTCAAGAGATGCTCTGTATGCAGTGCCCATCTGAGGGAAGCCTAGACAGAGTTTGATGGGGAAGGGTACCTCACATGGGCCTCTTGGCCATGATGCATCATACAGCCTTTCATCAAGTCACTATCAACTACTGCTGTGTGACACCCCAGTATTCAAATACTGTTTTCACTCGTGCCAGAGTGTAGAGCAGCCACCTTCTCCGCTTGCATCCTGTGCAATTGCTACCCAGGGGCCCTACTGTGTGGTTTTCATTGGGGTAGACCTGTCCCTCTTTACATTGCTGTCTTTGTTTCAGCTGAGAGCAGGGTAATTCCTCCTGTACCTGAGATTTTGGGTTGTTAACTTGGTTCTGTGCTGTCTTAGCCATTGTATTTGGTGCAGTGGACATCCTGGCTACCCTGTTCTGGTCTCTGCAGGCAGCTCAGGGTGCTCAGGCTTCTGATGGCTGTTTTTAATTGCTGTTTTTGTTTTATGTTTTTCACAGAAGAGTTGTTTCTTGAACTCTTCCAGAGAATACAAAACTAGAACCGTATTTATTTGATCTGTAGAAAGAGCTGGTTGGAAAATAAAGAGTTATTGATAGTTGTGACTGGAGAATGCTGGTTTACTTCAGGAAGGATTTCTGCATTTGAGAGAAAAAGTAAGTGAATAGTTCTTTCCTTTCCTCTGAGGTGTTTTTAACTATTAGTCATTTACAGGTTTGCCATCAAGAAGTAAAGGAGGCAAGATATCTTGTTTGCAATAGGAATAAAGCTGTTCCCAGTCCCATCTCTCACCTAGTGGAACAGACTGAATCTTTCAACTTTAGAAAAGTTGACTGAAGAACCTTATCCAAGCCCAAGAACCAGTCTGATGTCTGTGTTGTCCAAACCCATATCCTTTTTTCTTGGCCAGTTCTCTTAGTGTGTGGTGGTGGCTGATGTTTCAGACACTGGTCTAAGGTAAGGTTTTGGTCTGACCTGGTATGTATATTGTTATGTAAATGTAAAAGTTGCAGTAATCCACAAAATAACACCACATAAAAGCCTCTCAGATCACTTGAGCCATGGTGCTTTTTTTAACTTAAGGACTAATTGTCCATTTTTTAAAGCTTTCCTTAGTATAATCCACAGTTATGAAACCACGTATAGTGTGTGCCAGCTCTCCAAGTCTTAGGAATTTTCTGCAACAAAAGTGCTGTTCTACTGACACTGCAGTGCATGTCAAAGAAGTAAGGTAAAACTATTAATATAGTTCTTATTAATAACTTCTAGAGAAGGAATGAACATGCACTGAAGATTTAGGAAGAAACAAAGACTGGGTAAAAACTATGTCATTCTTAATGGGGGAGTGGAGATTATTGCTAGAGGGCCTGAGTTCAACTTGAGTGCAGTTTCCCCAATCAGCTGTGGTTAGTTAAGACTCTGATGAATTCACCTTGAATTCAGTAACAGTTCTGAATTGATAAATCTTCACATTTAGCATTTTAGAAAGCTAGTTTATTTTTCAATTAGTATCTCAAACCCAAGCTTTATTTCTATTGTAAGGCATGTTTTAGGTGTCATAACCACAAGCAAATCAATGCTGTATGTGAATGCTCTGGGTTTTAAGTCTGAAATACACTCTGCTAGGGCCAAAGTAGATAAAAATTTCTGCTAGGGCAGCACTGGGTCCTATATTGCAAAAACTGCTGAGCAGTATGTACCTTTAAAAAAGACCCACCTTCTATTGGAATTGAGCTCAATAATGGAAAGATTAGAAAACTGAGGCAAGCAGGTAGTTTGGGGCCCATCTGATGCAGTTTTCCTTTAATAAAGAGCTGCTTCTAATAACATAATAGGATGTTACTTTTGCCTTCCCTTCAAGATAATTGCCACAACTGGGGCCTCATTAACTATGACAGTATTTCCACACCCCCCCCCCCCTGCCCCCTGCCTAGTAGATGAAGTTGCTTCTTGTAAGGGTGAGGGAAAAGCTTACTTTTAGGAAAGTGCTCTGAAGAACATTGTGTTTAGCCCCACCCCAAGTAAAGCATTCGTTACTGTGTCAGGAGCTATAAAAAGTGTCAGACTCGTTCTGTGGAGGATGCCAGTTTGTCATCTTGAATCTCGTCTTTTCAGCTTGAATTACTTACTGACTCCATTACCGTCTTTGTCCTGTAGTTGTTGCACTGTTCATTTTTTCCCCCTGTATTAAAAGTAGACCATTGTGCTAGTGAGCTAGAAGATATGATGTCAGAAAATGTGAAATTTCACGAATTTATGTGGATGTTCTCAGTGCTGAGGGATGTGGCAGGCTGTCCTTGAATGAGTGTCTTTTAATCATTTGGGGAAAACACGTCATTTTTCAGCTTTAGATAAGATGTGTAAGCAGTCATTAAAGACAACACCCATGATCAGTGTAATTGTCAGTCTTAAGGACAGAACCAACAGAAATGTTTGTAATTTTTAGAGAAGTCTGGTTGATCATGGTTTGGTTTTGTGTTTATTTTTGTTTGTTTGTTTGTTTGGGTTTTTTTGACAAGTCTTTTAGAAATATAATTTTAGAATTACATGGAACGTCAGTCTGTCTTAAGGAGTTGGAAAAAAAAAAGGGTGTATTTGCCTTACAGCCTGTAAAGTGTGAACACCTGCTTGCAATTAAGTCAAGAAAAATAGGCCCACTGCTGAGGCTGCAGGTGCACGCTGCTCCTGAAATCATCTCTCCTTGCCAGCTCTGTATTGCAAAAATGTTGCAAATTTTAACAAGCGGAGCTTACGACACTGATAACACTTCTCAAGTCAAGTCTGAAATAACTTCATAGTATTTTTTTGAGGCCGGAGTCTCCTGGTCAGAGCAGATTTTCGTTCCAAGGGGACAGAGAGGACAGTGCTATGTTGATACTGTTTTTTTTTTTTTTTTTTTTTTTTTTTTCCCCCCCCCTGGTGTACAAGAAGGGGAGTAGCAAACAGGCTGGGTGTTCTACCCTTGCTTTAGATAGGAGCATGTGGAAACATGTCTGGAGCGGCACTGAAATGCTGTATCCCAGTACTTTTCTGCTCCTCCCCAGCTGTTTTTTAACATTGCATAACTAATGTATATAGTTTACACTGACTTTAGTGCTTTTGTTTCACAGTGCCAACTTCAGTCACTGCTGCAGTACTTAACATGTTAACCCGAAAACCAGAGGCTTGGCTGTTTGGAGGAGGCAGTACACAGTGTGTCAATCTTGGCAATATGCTTAATGTTTTGATAGTGTGGGTTGTGGCTGCTTGAGATAATTTTTATGACTTGCTTCTGTGTGATAGGGTTTCCGTTTGGGTCTAATGACACTTTTCTGAGTTTTGAGACCAGATTTACTGTTGTTCTATGACAGTTGTTTTTGAGATGTTACAACATGCTCAGTGTTTTGGTTGTCTTTTAGAAGTCTTCAAGTTTTTGAGTTGGCTAAGACACTTTGAACAGTTCAATGCTTTCTGGAGTGTCTAGTGAATGTAAAATATATCATCAAATAAACTTGGGCACTTATTGGCAGATTAGTTTAAGATATTCAGCAAATTTAACATCTCTCTCTGCTGGTTGTTACTGTCACCCACTGTAGTTGTTATTCTTAATCAGCACCCAAATTCTGCCTTGTTGCTAAGTCAAACCCATCTGCTTTGCCAAGTTTAAATGAAGCCATCAGTTTTGCAATGAGTTGAGGCAGGCACATGTGCTCCATCCCAGCAGCTCCTGTGGAGGTTGTTGCCCTCTGGGTGTGACTTTGATAGAGGAGAGGGGAGTGATTTATAGTGCCTCATGCTAGACATCTGGGATAGATGTATGCCTTCTGTCCAAAGTGCATGTTTTGATATCTCACTGGGAAAGAAGATACTGGAAAGGGAAGTCTGTGGCTGGGTTTACACTATCCTCAAATTCTTTTTCTAAATAGACATTTCTGGCAATTTTTGACAGACAGCCTCAATGTCATGTTACTGCTTTTCCATGCCAACTTGTTACTGTGGATGGAGCTTCTTGCAGATACCCTGTTCTCTGTGAATACCTGTTATGCCTTCTGCTCTGTTTTTGTTTCCTCCCTTTGTTGTTCTTTTCCATCCTGTGTGTTTACTCATCTTTCAGGATAAAACCAGAGAAAACATCCAGGCTATCAGAAGCAATGTGGCCATTGCAGGCCAAGGCCAAATCAAAAGTTCCTGTAAATGATTCGTGTTAGGCTTGTCCTTTGTGGGAAAGGAACAGTGTGGGGGGGAAAAACAATCTACAGAGATGGAAAATCACAGTGTTGTTAAATGCATTGTGGTTTAACTACAGCCCACACCTTTGAATAAACGTCCTGTTGTTGCCTCTTTAATTGAGAGGACTGGGCAGGTGGGGTTCTCTGCTCAAGGGACAGGTCAGAGAGAGGCTTTGCCTCTCAGATCTGGTTGTTACAGCTTCTCTCACTTCTTGTCAGCTTTTACATATGCACCTGGCTGGTTGGGACTGCATGTCCTTGAAGAGAGAAAACAATGCTTTGTTTAATTTGGCAGAGAAAATTGAGTATCCAGGGTGAAACTGAGCAGGACTGTGTACCAGACCTGGGCCTTGAAGGAGTTTGTAGGGTGTGTGGTGTCCAGGAGTAGGTTCTCAGACACTTTGTTGCAAGTGAGTGTTATTTAGCTTCGAAATCTCTGAGTTTCCACCATTAGACCCATGCATGGTGGCTTAGAAATGATGAATGAATGAATGGTGAAGAATCTGAAGCTTGTGTCACACTTTGAGCATTTCAGCCTTAAGAAAAATTGGACTGCAGTGTATCTAATCTCACAAGCTGTGTTCTCTTTCCAAGCAGAGTGCAAGCATCTTATTTTTCTTTGTCTTAATCTGTGATTTTGTTAGTCATTAAACAGTTGCATACTTTGAAATACATTAATAGTGTTTGAATGTAGGTATGATGGAATAAAAAGAAAAAAAAAGGAAAAAAAGGAACTTTGTACCAGTTTTAAGTGAAAATATAGTTGCTTAGAATATGCCTCTTCAAAAGAAATCCCACTATTTTACAAACAGGTGGAAGGCACAGGCTGCCTGGTCACTGAGGATCTGAGAAAAACTTTTCAAAATACCATTGTGACAGTGGGTCACAGTTCTTAGAAATCTGTCATGGGGCTGAGCTTGTTGCTTATGTGGATTACCAGACTGTGAATGCTGCATAGTTTCAACCTTTGGAATACATCAGCACTCTGGGAACAAAGCAGTATAACTTGTCCCTACTTATTTCCTGTTGAGCTATCAGGTTGTATGGTATCACTGTCGAAGAGACCTGGACCAACTGACAAACTCAGTCATGAGCCAAATGGCTGTTTTTCCAAAGCTTTTTCCTGTTCACCTCCTTAGCCTGCAGGCTTTTCAGGAACAAAGGTTACTTTATCAGGTCTGCTCTCAAACACCTGCTCTGTAGTAATATTACTGTACTTGTACTGTGCTTCATTTTTCTTTATGTTTTCAGTCATCTCAAAGTGCACAGTTTCAAATTTCTTTGTTATGCCTCTTGCCTAACTGCTCCCTTGTTCCAGCAGATTCAGCATCTTTACTAAAAGAAATAAAAGAACTTGGAAGTATAGCTTTTTTTTTTTTTTAAACTTTTAGAAATGTTATGGTTTAACCCCAGCCAGCAACCAAGCACCGCATCGTTGCTCGCTCACTCCCCCACCAGCGGGATGGGGGAGAGAATCAGAAGGGTAAAAGGTAGAAAACTCATGGGTTGGGATAAGGACAGTTTGACAGGGAAAGCAAAAGCTGTGCACACAAGCAGAGCAACACAAGGAATTCATTCACTACTTCCCAAGGGCAGGCAGGTGTTCAGCCATCTCCAGGAGAGCAGGGCCTCATCACACATAGTGGTTCCTTGGAAAGACAAAACAGCATCAGTCCAAACCTCCCCCCACTTTATATACTGAGCATGACTTCATATGATATGGAATATCCCTCTGGCCAATTTGGGTCACCTGTCCTGGATGTGTCTCATCCCAACTTTCCATGCACCCCCAGTCCCCTTGCCAGCATGGTAGTACAAAAAGCAGAGAAGGCCTTGGCTCTGTGTAAGCCCTGCTCAGCAATAAGGAAAACAGCTCTATTATCATTACTGCATTCAGCACAAATTCAAAACTTGGCCCCATACCAGCCACTGTGAAGAAAATTAAGTATCTCAGCCAAAACCAACACAAGAAGTAGAGGAGTCTTACGCTAAAAAGAATCTAGAAGAGCTCTGTCCTATGACCATTTTTTGTTTGTTTCACAAAACACATCTCTGTGTCTTGCGTTACTGCTTGTCCTGTGGGGCTCTGTGGGGTTGCATCTGAGGGGGGAAGGCTGCCATCCTGAGGGGTAGGGAACTAGCTAGTTAAGTATGGAAATTCATTGTTGGCACTTCTTTCTCTTCTCTCACTGCAGTTTTTTGCAATTTTTTAGAGGAATGGTGCTAAGCCCCAGACATGCAGCTCAAGTTTTGTGTAGTTATTGAAACGAACTAAGGAAATATTTGTGTTACATTCTTGAATGTCATGTGTAGGAGCTTGGTTCTCTATTTAGATGAACTTTACTGAGGGTCTATTGCAAAATTGAAGGAGATTTGGACCTAGAGAGTTCAAATGGCTTAAGAAGAACTGAAATGTGTTCTCTGGCTCATCAATCTGTTGCAGAGCCCAAGCACCTGAGGACTGATGGCCATTATCTCTAGGTAGTGCTCAAGTAGTGTAACCTGCTCTGAGGGTATCGAGGACTAGAAATGCCTTCCTGGAGGGCTGATGGTCTGATGCCAAGCAGATTGGAAGATCCATGAGAGCTTGTGTCTGATTGACCTAACAGAAAATACATTTGGCTGTGTGTATGCAAATATTACATAATACCTGTAGTATATGATATCCTAGATGCAAATATTATGTGTAAAATGTAGCTTTGGGACTCAACAGAAATTATTATATTAATTCATTTATCTGGAAATTTTATATTTCCCTTCCTGCCTCCGTTAATAATTTCCATATATCTGTAATTGGAATGTGTCTTAAGTATGAATTCCTCTTTTTTATTTACAAAAATACCTTATATTTTGATACAACATAATTTGTATTGTGTATGGGGCTTTTTTTGTTTAATTGCTGCTATAGGTTCCTCCTATAGGTCAGTCTTAAGTGTCTTGCTATAGTGGACATGGTTCATGTCTGCAAGGTTAGATGTGGTTTCACACATGTGGATGATTTTATTGTATGAACAAAAGAGGCAAGATGTATCTGGAGAAGTGGTTTTGTGACCAGCTTTGGGCAAGCTCTTGGCCTTTCAGTATCTTTTTTTCCATCACTATTTAAGCTGTTGCCTCAAATTTGGGGACATTTGTCTATTAAGCATTTCATGAATATTGAAACATCACAGAGAAGTGTTGTCTGTCAGTCCCTTCTGCACCCACTGCTCTTTTTCTGCAGTCATAGTTTGAATTGAGCAGTAGTCATAAACTTCTCTTATCCTCTTCAAGTAAATTAACTTAATATAGAATCTGATAGGAGAATGTGCCATATTCTCCTACATCCATGTGTTGGACGTTTCAGTGTGGAGGGCATGACAGTATGAGTTCAGAAAGCAGCTGTTCTGCCCTTGCCATGCAGATTATTCAAGTGGAAATTTAAGTCAGCAGTTTGGCTTTTCTAAGGTTTGTAGCATATTGTCATTCACTTTTTTATAGACAGTATCCACATGTGAAGAAAAGCAGGTATGCCAACCTTACTATAACACTTGGGGTACATATTGAAATCCACTTCAGATTTGTAAGGAATTTTTATTTTCTCTCATTGTACCTTTTGTTTGTAGTTCTTTAAATGAAAGTGTTTACAAGAAAGGTGGCTTTGATACCTTCTTGAAAATTAGTTTGGCATTATTACCATGGATGCATTTGAAATTACAATTAGGAATTAAGATGTCAGTCAAGAAAAGTAGCAGTGGTTTTTTTTGGATGGAGGAAGCAACTGGACCACATTAATCTGATAGTGCCTCCCATGACACTTCTATCTGGTACAGGGAAAAGTTTCTCTAAATGGAATTTAACTGTGTTTGTAAGCAACAAGTAAAAGAAACGAGTAATCAAAGCCCCTCCTGAAACAAAAGCTTCTGATGCCACAAAAGTGGCAAGTAAACCCCAAATAATTCTATCAATGTTTATTTCAATTTCAGTCCTTTTATAAATAAAGTTCAGTGTGTGCTTTCTGTTCCTGTAGTGACAGCTATGGTTTGCTTTTATCATCTTTAAGACTTGTGAACAGGCAAAAGGGATTGTACGCTTTTGATGTTTTGGATTTGATAGTAAATCCTTGTTAAGAGAATTTGTGCTTTTAAGTGTAAAGAGCATTACCTTTTGAGTGAGGATGCTGTTCTTCATCGATTTCCACCCCCCCCCCCACCCCCGAAACCCTTTCTTTCAGTTTCTCTTTTAAATATAGAAAAATTCTATATTTTAATAGTGGTCAGGAGGTGATCTCGCATTTCATGAGGATGCTATTGAATGGCCTTATTGGAACATTGCTTCCTAGACACTATTATTAGTGTGGTAGCTGAGAGAGGTATGAGCAGCTGCTGAGTCTTGTTCTGAGTGCCTGAATGGGTGTGTTGGGATGGCATTCCCAGAGTGACAAGCAGAGACACTGGAGGATGCCAGGAAGGGGTTTTGATTGGAAAATAGTTGACATTAGGTCAGTGGTCTGTGATTCTATCTCTTCTCTCTCTCTCCCTTCTGAGAGGTCTTAGTAGTGTGACTTTTCAGATGATTCTTGCCATAGCCACCAGAAATTGCTGCCTGCTTCATCTCATCTGATGTCTTTGGCTGCCTGTTCTGGTGAAAATTTATAAAGCAAACTTATGTGAATGTTCTAGTTTAAGGATGAGCAGGAAAGGTCCAATAGGCATGGGTTTTAGCACTTGCTAGCATGGAGACAAGAGTTTGGGATAGAGCTTCTAGGACAGAACAAAGGCTGAATCAAGTCCTCTCTGAAGTATGTACCTGTAATTTCTTGCTGGGCTTTGGAAAAACATGTTTTAGATTTTTAAAATATTTTTTCCTTGTTTCCATGTGTCTACCATTGTTTTTCTCCTACCTAGTAGCAGTTTATTGAGTAGGAGTAATTTACCAAAAGAGCAAGAGCAGAACGAATGCTGTCTGGTGATGGCATTGCCACAGGCCACTGATGTTACAGAGGAGAGGATTCTCTCTGGCAAGTTAATGAAAAAACCAATGGGAATGTTCCTAGGCTTTTATCTTCCTTTTCTTTCCCCAGAGTAAACTGCCATCTCTTCTGGTTGCATCCCTCCCTTACAAAACCTTAAGTGTTGCCAATGTCATTGGAATTTTTAGTCACAGGAGAACAATTAGAGGAGAAAAAGAAGGGCTTTTGTAGCTCTATAAAATAGCAGATGGAATACATTGATGTCAATAATTAGTAATGTCAGGGAAAGACAGCATGTCAGTTCTCTTCTGAGGAGGGGGATGCTGGGGTTTCTCTCTTGCTTGTTTTTTTTTTTTTTTTTTTTTTCAAAGTCACTTGCTTATTCCCAGTTGCTTTACTTCCAGAGAGGGACCCATTATAATGCTCTCTAGTGCAATTTTCCTCAGCCTTCTCAGGTGAAGGATTCTCTAACCTTTTCCAGGAAAAAAAAAAAAATCCATACTGTTTTGTACAGTGTTGTAATATTGCTGTGGCAGTGCTCATTTATTGAGCATTATTGAGTGAATTTGTGCATTTGTTTTCCTTTTCCCCTGTGTTTTTTGGTTTGTTTTAACCTGTTAGGTTTGATTTTTGGCAGTCACTTTTCTCAAATTGCCTTTTCGTGCTGTGTGGACTTCTCATGCATTTGGATCAAAGTCTATGGGAATGTTTCAGTGGTATGTGCAGTATAGGGAGCTGAGAATTCCTTGGTGTCAGTTTGTTTTGTTTTCTTAAGTTATGATGTTTGTCTGTGAGCTGGTTGAATGTTTGTTTTCACTTCAGGAAGATACTAGTTACTGTTTTAAGTGGATAATGAATGTGAATGAAGAGAATTGAGAGTTGTTGTTCTGTATCTAAGTAAAATGAAGCATGTCTGTCTGGCAATGACTAATCCCACTGCATACTGTTAGTGATATGAAGTAATTAGGGAATTTCCTTTTGACCTGAATTCCTGCTTTGCCCTATGCTCTTGCAGTGAACAGCTTGGTGTGGTAGGGATTCTTGATAGCAAGAAGCTCCTTATTTAGGGTTGCCACTAGAGAAACCTAGTAGAAGGATCTGTGTGTAAGAAATGTCACGAGGAAAACCAAAGGCGAGTTTGCTTACTTATGATCAGCCAAGTCACAACCCATTTCAAAGTCCGGGTAATGACTTCCGGTGTTCTATTTGTAGCATTGCTTTTTTTTGTCGGGTAGAGTATGTACACTTTAAAACACATTAATAGGAGATTAGTCTTAAAAATAAACAAACAAACCTCTTAACCTATATAGCTTTTAAAAAAAATCCAAAGTGCATGAAGCGTTTTAGATGGTAACCTTTCAACATGCCGGGAAGTAGGTTGGGCTGCTAGTTTTGTTTACGGATGGGTGAAGTGAGAGGCAAGTGATTAGATAGGATTGCACATCAACACTTTGCTGGAGAAGGAGTTAGTTATTAGGAGGCCCTGACATTTAACCTTATTAGCTGTGCATAAGCATATTTTGTTTTGTAAGATAGCTTGGAGATGTTGGGATTGCACTGTGAATTGTATGACAGTTTCAGACTACCCATTCAATTCTCTAATTAGTGATTCCCAAACCAGAACTGTTTTGGTGTAGGTGCGTGCAGATTTGAAGATGATGTGTTGGATGTTAAATGCTTGGTTTTATCATGCAGTCATGTTAAATGTTCCAGCGAGCATGTGAACGCATCTGTTTGGTTCTTCGTACTTTCTGGAATATAAAGGATGTGGGATTGTGCTTACCTTGGTGCCGTGTTACAGCTGGGAATATGTAGGCTTCTGCTGGCTGGAAACATACCCCAAATCTAGCAGTTGATTCCAGAGGTACATCTACTCAGTCAATAATCTACAGACGCTGTACTAGTCACAGTACAGTGGCTTTGGCTTGGCTTATCCAAACCTCGCCTTGGGCCGAGCGATGCTTTCTGGTTGAAGGTGCACGTGGCCATCCCACCCTGTGCACGTGCTGACCCTGCTGCTGGTCCTGGCCGTGTCCCCTGGCTTAGTCGTGCCCCCCTGCTGCTCCTTGCTGCAGTGTGCCTCAGGCACAGGCATAGCCAGCTGCACCCTCTCAAGCTCACTGCCAATTGTGGCTTACTTTTCTCCTCTTCCTATCTCAGTGACCCTACCCAACTTAGTCTCTGTCTTAACAGATGGTTTTTACTGACACCAGTCCTAAATTTAGCCCTAAATTGTTCCTTCAGGACCCATCTTTAGTCCTAATTTGGTGACTGCAGCCTTTGGCAGATACAAGCCAAGAAAGGAAATTTTCCCTGCTGATGCTAATATCTCTCATCATCTGGCAAACCTCTGCTGAACCCAGCAATGAGTATTCCAACTGGCTGCTACCCAGCCCTGAAAGTAATTGGCTGAATTTTTGGATCCTTCTTTTTCTGTGTTGACAGTGGTAACTAATAACAAAAGGAAAGAAAAAAAAAAAAAAAAAACCCAAAAAACACCAAAAAAAAATAAGATTGAAAACCCTGCAAGTGAATCCTAGCTGAAGTCTTGCCCTAACACAAAGCAGGTGGCTCCCACTGAGCTGCTAAATGATGCATGAACTAAATCATACTTGGTTTCATTGTTTTACATTGGTTAATTATGGACAAATGAATCTTTGGAAACCAGGAGTGAAGATTATAAAATGTATGTAAAACCAGCGTGGCTCTTGTTTACACCAATGGGAAAGAAGATGGCAAAATGAGAACCAGAAGCGAGTTGAATTTTTCACGGGCAACAGTCAATTTTACATTGCCAATAGTTACAAAGTTTTCAATTTTGAAGGTAATTTGGTATTAGTTAGTATCACTTGCCTTATAAAGCATTTTCTTAATCTCTGTTACTAATAAGAAGAGGATAGTTGTGCTCTGAGTTGACATCAGACCAAGAATGCAAGAAGACTGTTTATGCAGAGGTACCCATTTGCAGATGCCTGCTGTGGTATAGAGACAGATAGCAGGGGAAGAATCCCTTCCCATAACCTTATATGTGAAAGAAAACAAGTGCTTTTCCTTTTTTTTTTGTATCCATATAGCCAATTGTATGTCTCTTCTGTCTTGATGGCACTGTGTTTGAAGTTTTAAATATAGAGGGATTAGATAATGATTTTATATATGTTTTACTGAGAGAAATTAATTTCTGTGGAGAAAACTCCCTTTATTTACCAGGCTGTAATTAGGAAATCGCAGTGTATTTTCTGTCCTCAGTTCTGTATAATCTGTACAACTGCGAACATGGTTCAAAATTTACTATATTTGTCAGAGGTTCCTACACTGGTCTTTTGTATGTTTCACCTTGTTTTGATGTAGGTTGCTGTCATGTACAAATAGGGGGGGGAATCAGCCTGTGAAGCTTAAGTTTGTTTTTATTTTGTGTCTGTTAATGCTTACTCTAAATGTGAGATCAAATCACTTGTTTTTAAAGAGTGGGCTGTGCTGGAGAAAAGCCATAATGTTGTGCAGTGAATTTTGGCCACAGGAATAGAGCAGTCTTCTCAAAGGAGTGAATCTGATCTGATTTCTATTTTTCTTTAAAAGTTTCTTTCTCTTCAGACTTCTGTCTCTTGACATCCCAGGGCATCTCTTCTTTCTCTTGCATCACCACACAATTGTACAGTACTTTTTTGAGCATTCTTGTGGTCAGTAATGTATATTAGTACAAGTTGCACTCTCAGCTTTAAATGTGCCCCTAAAGAAGCAAAGATGGAAAAAGAAACAAGCATTTGAGAGTACTGAGACCTATGTTCACCTAGACACACATTTGTATTCTGAGTCTTGCACACTCTAGGTGTGAAACTGTGATGGTAGAAGATAGAAAGGCCCTGCTGGAGCTTTCAGAAGAAAAGCTAATGATGCTTTGCAGTACTGGGCCTGGAGTTAGATATTATCTCTTGCTGCAAGTGCAACCTCCCTAGTCTCTGGTTAATACAGCTTCTGTAAGGGAGAGAGCCTGTCAGTGAGAGACTTTATCCTGTGCCAAAGGTTTTGGTGCCAAGTCTCAGGCACTGCACCTCCCTCCTCCTTCTTGACCTTTTTTTCACCTGCATCCCCAGCTTGGCTTTCAGGACTTCTGTCTGTGGTTTAGTGACACCATATCTTGGGTGTGATGATAGTTTGTATATTTTAATGGCTTTCATGCTGTATACATTTGAATTTCAGTGTCACCATGCTCTTGGTATGTCACCTGTCATTAGCACCAATTGGTTTGCTATTAGACCCTGGATGTAGAGCCATCTCACACAACCTGTACATGACCAAGGACTGCAGCGCTGTGCTTTCTGGTGTTTGCTCTTGTGTGCTTGCAGAATGTTTGCTTTCTGTGCATGCTCTGCTTCTTCTCCTGAAAGATAGAGCTGTGTTTTCTATTTAAATAATTGTTTGTATAATCTCTCCTCTGTGCACTGAAACAAAGGAGTTGAAGTATAAGTTATCACAGAACTCTTGTAAGGTCGCTGAGGAATATGCTCTCCTTGCATATGTGAGACTGCAGCGTGTATCCATTATACTGGATTCTTGCTTAATCAGATGTGTCAATATGCTTCTCCTTGAATAGTTTTCCTTGTACTCCTAAGTTAGACATTTATGCTTGAAGTACTACCTGAGCATTTAATTATTTTGGATGGCTGTTTCTGGTAATAACATTCATATTGTGTTCCTGGGAGCTGCCACTATTTGTATATGTGCTTGTGTGTTGCATCCTGGTATCTGTGTACCCTTCACCCATGACAGGTAATAAAAGGAAGAAACATCCACTAACTAGAAAAACTTGTAATTCAGTCTATTTTCTTTAATATGCTGGCCCTTCCTAGACAGGGTTGTAATCTGAATTGCAGGATTTAAAGTTGAGGGCAGAACAGCCTGAAGCACTCTCAAACTAATACAGAAGCCTTCATAATTGGTACAATTAAAACCAGTCTCATTTCTGTAGCAGTCATCAAGTAGAAAGAAAACCTCATACATTCAATTGTAAACATAACAGGTACTATTTTTTACACATCAGGGGTCACTGAATTCCTGACAGTCCTCACAGAGGCTTTCTGGCCAGTGATTATTTATGTAGAGTAATGTATTTGGGGGGAAAAAAACTGTCAGTGAAGCTACAAGCCTCAGTTGAGCTGGGTTAGATTTGTTATACACCATGGCCTCCACTAGGGCTTTGGCAAGTCCACCTTTCCAGAATAATGTGAAAGACCTTGTCAAGCTGTCTCTGATAATTAGATTTGACATGGCTAATACCTGAAATACAGGCAGGACAGTCATGTGGCCAAATCATGGCTTGTCAGCAGGGAATGTGTTTGTATTGAGTTGCCTGTGTTGTTTTTGTGAAGGGAGCGTTGCATAAAGAATATCTAGAAAAAACTCTGTAGATGCTCAGTCCATTCTGTGCTGAAATAAAAGGTTGTAGTTCTTCTATGCCATTATTTATATATTTAATTAGAGCATGAGAATGTTCCTTGTTTGATAAGCAGCTGTGCAGACGTTGTAAAATACTGTAAACAGGTTGACTCTGAGTATCTGATAGGCACGTCCTGTGACTTGTCAATCCTTCCTCGTGCTGAGGTGCAGCAAGATTTAACTTTGTATCTTTTTAGTTTACTCTTAACCTTGTGTTTCGTTTCTCTCTTTTATGGATTATAATGCTGGATTAAGTAAGACTGTCATGCAATACATTAGGTGCTGCTGTTCCTTACTTTAATGGCAAGGGAGAGAAGCAATTTAGAGATAGAAAGCAACTAAAGAATAAGTGTATGGGAGTGTCCCTGTGCATGATCACTGAAATTGTAGATAACATGACCTAGATAATATAAGTTTTGCATTGGATAAAATAATCCTACAGCAACTTGAGATTTCTGTTGGCATAATTTCTGCAGAATAAATATACAATTTCCAGTTTTCTCAAACTCTGTCAAGCTTTGGACACAAAGAGAACTTGAATGTCTGTGGCTCAAACCCCTTTGAAAGCATGAAGAATGCCAAAGAAAAGCTGGGTTTGCAGATATCTAAAGCAACTTCCAAATGATAGCCTGGCTTTGTCACATCCTATTCTTTATTGGACAAATCTGGCTGCTAGATTGCTTTGGTGCAGTGCTGTGCTATGAGCAGCCAGAGGTTCCTTTGGTCCAGCTGATAGGGGGTTATAGTTGAGCCTCACTGAAGAAGTGTTAATTTTGCTTTATTGAGTCATGCTGTTTCAAATAACTAGAAGATAAACTGGAACAAATGTTTGTATCTTATTCCTATTTTGTCTGTTTGGCTGTATCACAGCATATTAAAGTTGTGTCACAGGAAGTGGTACTGTGATGTTTTTGTGTTTTTTTCCCTAGTGTATTGCTCACTCTCTTGTTTTTTCCTTTGTTGTCCTTTTGTTTGTTTCCTATTTCTGTGATGATGTTAGAGTTCTTTTTTTTTTTTTTTAAACCAACTATAAAGCAAACTTATCAGGGAAAGGGAGTTTCTTACTAGTATGTAAATGTTAGGTACAGAAGTGAAGAAATTATCCATGACAGAAATAGAGCTATAAAAAAATCTTAGAATATTATTTGTAGAAACTTTGACACTTTTTTTTTTTCTCCCTGAAGATGGCTACGCATCCTGGAAAGTGCTATAATACCTTCTGGTTTTGCCAGTTCATACTTAGCTAAAGTGCCCACTAGTAAAGACAATGAACAGAATGGATAGGAGAACAGTGCCTGATGCTTAGTGAAATTTCCCTCCCCTCAACTACTTGAATTATATCATTCCTGCAGAAGAGGATACCAACATTCCCTATGTCCTTTAACTATTAAAGAGTATATAGTGAACTTGTGACACAGCATGGCATGCAAGAGTGGAAATGGTGACAACTTCTGTCTCTAGTGAAGGACTAATACTTAGAAGATACTGGAGGAAATTCAGTTGTGGCTATGAATAAGTTAAACTGTTTCCAGGTTTCATAAATCCTAAGCTCCTAAAATAACTCCTTAATTGATAAGTTGTTAAAATTTTTAATAAATACAGACTGTTTTATCTCACATATTTGCACAATGTGAGTGTGACTTGATGGGCATGTCTTCATAGCATGATGTAGAATTTAGCAGCTAGGGGATTAAACGTCATTTTAGTGCTTGTGATCTAGGTCAGATATGAATCTGGTGATCTGGATAGTAAACCCCAAAACTGTTGACAGTTACCGTGCAGTGGATCTTTGCTGTCAATTACAGCTCAGTGCATTTGTCTAACATTTTGTAGAGGTGTAGAGTTCCAGCATCCTCAGTTTTTATTCTGTTGTAGTATTCAAAAGACCTTTAAAAAAATTCTTTTAAAATGTTTTTGTGAAATACAGCTAAGAAATAAAAAAAAAATTATACATGAAGAAACTTACCTTACTATGAGGTTATAAGTTTGGTTTGCTTAACATGTAAAAAGAGTTGAGGAGTGATGAGGATACTAATTTTTATATGTAGTTGAAGTTACTGTTTCTTTAATCATGCTATGTAGAGTTGTCTAGGTTAAGATTTATAGTGGGTGTCTGTTTCTTATAATGGAAGATCTGATTAAATATTTGTTGTAGTTCTGCCTCCAGGTTGCATTTGGATTATGCCAGTGCCTGTAGACTGTTTTTCCTGAAAAGACAGATCCCTCCATTGTCAAAGTTCTATTTTGTCATTGTACAGATAAATTTTCAAAGGCTTTAATTGTGATTTTGTGTATCTTTGCCGTATAAACAGTGTACTTCTGCCCACTGCTTTAAAACCCAGGTATTTAAGATTCATAGGTTATACTCCAGTGAAATAGCTGTACTCTGTTTCTTTACCAGTGTACCTGTATCAGAAGTGGTGAAGGTAAGATGTAGTGACCTGAATAGCTGAGTATGTTATTCAGTAATAGATTTTATCCTGCTGATAAGAGGCTGAGGTACCTTCCTGTGTAATGGCTGGGGCACAGTGTGAGTCAGCGACTTTGTCGAAGTCTGTTCGTGGGCTGGAACATGCAACAAAGTCTCCCAAGCCCTGTACTATTGGTTTATTCATCAAGCCAGTTTGTCTAATTCAATGCATTTATTTCTACTTTTAAATGCAGTTTATGCCAAGATACTTGAATACTGGTAGACATGCACTACTTTTTTTTGTTTATTTATTTTCTCAGGGCTTTTCATTAGCATGAAATCATTGCTCCCTGCTCCTTCAGAATTCCTGCCTAACCACAGTGGTTTTGAGCTTGGGATCCTCTGACAGTGACAGTCAGAGCCTTCCATTGTGTGTGTCATGCTGTGGGTTCATGACTTGTCTTTAATCAGCAGCAGGTTGGACTTGCCTCATGTTTGAATCCAGTCTTCCTTGCAGTGCTGCCGCATCAATTTGCTCTTGTGGCTTCTAAAAGGAAGAGTGTGGTGTGTTGCTTCCTCCGTGTGTGCTGTGTGTCCTTGGCAGCTCTTTTCCCATAGGTGCAGGGATGGGCATTTGCATCTTGGTTTCATGTTTATTGTGGAGTTACATTTGCACTTGGGGGAAGTAGCAGAAATAAAGGTAGTGCTGCACATTGATCAGGAATTTTGGTGCTTTGTTGAACATGCAATTTCACTTCAATTACCACCTCACTGCTTCTAATACTCAGCCTTTGTTGGAAAATAAATCCCATTGGTGTTATATATACATGCAGTATGTCACAAAATAGTGCCTCAGTGTTTGAAAATACAAAAGAAAAGGTTGTTCTTTTGTTTTTTTAAAAATCTATTTGACACATCATCTTCTAACCTTACTAACAGGGTTGGGAGTGATGGATACAAAGACTTTGAGATGCCTTATGAAATACTGGTTTGGGCTGCTAACTGAATAACCACTTTTCTGCATCTATTTCTGCCAATTATGTTTCTACCCTCTGGGAAGGGAATTCTGCATGTCCAACTGCTCTTTTTGTTTGTACAAAATGCACTATAAAGTTTTTCCCAACCTACTTTTGGAAATACTTGTTGAACCAGGACAGAGAAGTTTTCTTTCTGTGTCTTGGCCTTTTTCCAGCTCCAATATTCAGCAGTCACATGTTGCAGGGGTTATCATCCTGGTTTGAACTTTGTTCTGACTTTTGAGTGTGTTAAATGCTCCAGAATCAACATGACAGCAGTTAATGAAAGTACAGGTCATCAGTGTTTAGTTTTGAAGTGGGAACTGGCTGTGCAAGGGGAGATGTATTTCCTGTTACTTCATAATGTGAAAACAAAGGAGATGGTTGGACTTCTGTCTTCTGCTCTTCAGAGCTGCAGGCCTGCTTTCACCTGAATGAATTGGTGGAGGAAAGTAGGGAAGAGCTATAGTGGTCTTCGTTTTGTGGTGCAAATGTAGTTCAAGATGCTGATCAGTGCAGCACTGTGCCCTGTACCTCTGGATGCCTTACCTAAGTGCCTCTCATGTTTGTATCATGCTTAGGTGGCATCTTCCAGTGTAGTGAAAATAAGATGAAATATGACTGGAGTATCCTGGGCTGCATCCAAAACAGTGTGTCCAGTAGGTGGAGAAACGTGACTCTGCCCCTCTGCTCTGGTGAGACCCCACCTGCAGTGCTGAATCCAGCAAGTGGAGCAAGTCCAGAGGAGGGACACTGAGTTGATTAGAGGGATGGAGCACCTCTCCTATGAGGCAAGGCTGAGAGAACTGGGATTGTTTGGCGTGGAAAAGAGACGGCTTGTGGGTGATGTAATTGCAGCTTTCCAGTATCTGAAGAGAGTCTACAAGAAAGGTGAAGAGGGACTATTTATGAGGGCATGTAGAGACAGTACAAGGGGGAATGACTTGAAGTTTTAGATTAGATGTTAGAAAAGCATTCTTTACTGTGAGGGTGGTGAGGCACTGGCACAGGTTGCCCATGGAAGTTGTGGATTCCCCATCCATGAAAGAATTTAAGGCCTGGTTGAATGGGATGCTGAGCAACTTGGTGTAGTAGAAGATGTGCCTGCCCATAGCAGGGGGTTTGGAACTGGATGATCTTGTAAATCCCTTCCAACCCAGGCCATTCTATGATTCTGTGAAGCATAATGCTGTGATAGCTAAATAAAACATAACTTACCATGATACTTTAGAGTATAATGAAACAAAGAGATTACAGAATTGGAAAAAAGTGAGTTTTTATACATGATCTATCTGTGTCTTAGCTATGCATCTTACTGATTTCTGGTAAAGTTGTAAATATCCTGACTTTGGTAGAATGAATGTGGTAAAAACCCCAAACCAACACAAGAATTTACAGTCAGTTTTCTTGGTAGATCTGTTACTTCTGGAGACCTGGAGTTGTAATGCTGGTATGGTAAGTCTTACTATTGACCAGCAAAGATCCTTGGTATCTGTTCTCCAGTAGTCATTGGTTTTCTGGATTTTCTCATCTTTCTCTAGGACAACAAAAATAAGAAGGCAGGTAAATAAAATCAGGGAGTCTGTTGCATTCTCTTAGTTGGACACTCCTGCCCTTGAGTTAGTGTTGCAAAACCTCTGTCATAAGATCAAGTGGCACTTACAGGTCTGCACATGCTGGGGACTTTTTTGCTGTTTCCTCCCCTCCCCACTGTGGAGTTTGTACCATATGCAGTCACTCTAAAAACTCCCCAGATCTGTTTTGGCTGATGTCAACCCTCGAAATTTCTCATGGACTTCAGTCTTTTGGATAGAAAGGCAGGGGAGCTGTCAACTGTGTTGGGTTGCATTGAACCACATCTCACAGGCTGTGCAGGTTACTAGAGGTGCAGGGGACTGCAGCTGGAGAATCACAAGCACAGACTGGGCGTACAGCTCTAAAACTCTAACAACAGGGTGAATTGTGACTGAAAGTGCCAATTCAAAAGTGAAGCAGCCTTAGTTGGTGAAGCATCTTTAAAGGCTTAATGCTCTTTCTTATGTAGCTTCTGACTGATCCTGTCTGAGGTTTTCATGCCAGCATGGCCTTCATCTGTGCAGGACAGCAAGAAACAATGCTGCCATGATATTGTCATGTTTTTAAAATGTAAATAGTACTAAATAATCCTGGTAAGAGCAAGTACAAACCTACCATGGCTGTAACAGTGGCCTGGCCTGTGCTGCTGAGCCCCACTGAGCTGCTTTGTCTGTGTCTCTTCTCCCTTTTCCAGAGTCTGGAAGGTGCTAATTGTCTGCTGCTGTGGTCTGTGGCTCTTGCTGTTTTGTCCTGGTCATACTCAGAACAGCCATGGAACAGGTTGGAATACCCTAGATCTCGAATGGCTGCTTTTCATGGAGCTGTGTTTGTAAATGTATTGCATCTTGTTCCTCTAAGTCACAGCAAAGTGCCAGTTTAAGTGAGCAGAGTAGAAAATGGTAGTATGATTTTGACTAATGAATGTAGAGCCTAATCCTGTTTCAGAAACCAATTTATTTTGGAATATCCCAGCTGATGTGTTAAAATGGATCTTCTTTTCCCATGCTTCAGCAGTAATTTTAATACAAAACATGGACATGAGAAGGAACAGTAGTAAATGAAGGAAGAAATGGATTGAGGAACTTCTAGTGTAGGAATTATTTTCTGGTGCTAACTGGGACTAGTAAATGAGATGGACAAAGAATTTTAAAGCAGATGCATTAGTTGACCATGGGATCTTTCAAATACATTGCAGCTTTTTGCAGCATTCATAAAGAGCTGTTGTTTATGAGGAGCAGAAGAAATAGCAAGAAAGTGAACTGACAGTTTTTCTTCAATGCTTATTTCAACTTTTATTTCTTTAGGGAAGCTAAGCATGTTTGACTTTTGAATGCATCTCTCATTCACTTATCCTAACATAATAATGTTGTTAGATGATGTGACCTAGTAGGATAGTTGCTCAGAGCAGTACAGCACACTGTATGTATGTATGCATGGCCAGACTTTGCGAACGAAGATCTGGGGAAGGACTCTCCCCACGTGGGTGTGCGCTTCCAGCCTGTGCAGTGGATTTTTTAGGTGAGGCACAGCGTGCGCAGAACTGGCCCCACCGTTTAAGTCCTAGGGTCCATTTGCCACCGCCAAGCGAGCTTGGACAGTGAAATCCTCAGGATTGTCTACAGCACCCGGTACTAACCGGGGCTGACCCTGCTGAGCATCCAAGATCTGAAGGGAGTGGATGGCAGGGAGGCATTTAACTGCCATGGGGACAGTCCCTAGTGAGACTTGAACTCAGGCCCTTGGGATTCAGAGTCCAGAGTGCTCTCCTTTATGCCACGGGACCGCCCCTGTACAGCACATCAGGTTGTTCACATTGGTTCTGAGGACCAGCTGTGGACACCTTTTGTCAAACAGTTCATGTTTGCATCATTAGGACTAGTTTGGAAGCTCATGCTTCCTACAGAAATCAGCAAATTTCTTTTCCAGCTGTCACTGGCAAGTGCATTCACTGAATATGTGAGGATTTTCAGTATTTTGCTGCCTTATTTCCATATAGGGTAGAGTGAATGAGGCCAGCTCCTTTGTTATATACACTTTCTGTTGACTTTTATGTTTGGTTGGGGTTTTTTTTTGCTTGTTTGGTTGGGTTTTTTTTGGTTTTGTTTTGTTGACATTTCATTGATAAGTGAAGTCCTACATTTACAAAGCAGCCGTGCAGCACAAGTGAGATAGAAGACTGGGATACCTGACTCTTTCCTTCTGGTCTGTATGGCAAATGAGTTGTGAATTATCCAAAATAAAGTTTGAGCAAATGAAAGTATACTTGATTTGTTGTGTGACAGACATGTGTCTTTCATCAGAAAACTTCTGCCAGCTTTTCAAAAGCTTGTACTGGGATAACTGCTTCACAATATTCTACTAATTATGTTTGCTTTTTAAATACATGTGTGTTGAGCAGCTCTTGAGCATGCTGTTTCGCTGTTTTTGCAGGGCTAAACTTGACGTGTCAGACAGTCTGTGTTCCTGCTCTGTATCAACAATATTGCTGTTGTTCCAGGTGCTTGAAAGTTTTCTCATACAGGTAGTGCTCCGGATATGCAAAGTAAACTATTTCCAAAGCTAAAAAAGTACTCTTCATGGATCCTTCTGGCTATCTGAAACTACCTGTGAGAAATAGTAGCAGAATTTCAGCAAGAGGCTTTGCCTGTTGTAGAGCACAGGCTGCCATGAGCTGTAGCTGGATCCAAGGATACTGTGTTCATTCATGGTGGTTCTTCAGGGGAAAGAACAGACTCTTCAAGTGCGCTAATAGATTATTATCTTTCATTAAGGAGCCCAACTGTGCAATGTTTGCATTGTCAACTGGTGGATTTGTGTTCTTTGTGGATTCACTTGGGTTTTGGTTTTCTATGTGGAAAACATGGTAGAAGGTCCAACAGGAATAATAGCGTGTCTGTACATACAGAGAGTGTCTCTTGTATGTACATTTAAAATGAAGGTGTTTGGATTACAGTGGCACTTGGAAAGGCAGGGTGAGATTAAATCCCTAGTTTGTATTCTGCATCTCAGGTGGCCACCTTGGCAGCTGTTGTCTGCTGAGCAAAACCAAACATAGTTGTGGTGAGACCAGAGACCAAAACCCGAGGGGACACTTTTATGTCTGGTGTTAGACTTGGTTGCTCTTTCTCCAGCTACAGAACTTGTTCAAGTAGTTCTAGTAATGCTTTGTCCTGGATTTGATCTTTCTGAGGAACGAAAGGAGGGGAATACAATTATTTCAGTTCTTCAGAACAAGATACTTTTGATAGTACATCTTTTTTTAATACTGTGTTAGATACTTAATGGGGAGAAATACTGCATCATAGGTAAAACCCATGCTGTGTTGTGACTGACTTAACTGAGTAATCACCACATTGGTGGCCAGTCTTTCTTTCAGTGTCTTGCTCTCAGCTTGTGACTTTTTATATATGGTAAGTCTGTGCCTCTTTCATGTTAGCCTAAATTGTAGGTTTTCTTTATCCCTTCTGTGTGGAAAGAAGCAGGCTACTGAAGCAGCCAGATAGAAAGGTCTAGTTTTGGGAAATATGTATGGTACATTGTCTAATAACTCTGCCACTCCCATATCTGTTGAAACATGGGATTAATTTTATTAACTGGGTCAATTTTATTACCCAAGTTAATTTTAGGGTGTTCTGCACTGCTTAAATAACTCTTATCTCATAGTTAGTTCTGTGTTTTGATAAGTGTTTGTTAAAGGTTTTGGTTTTGCAGCTATAATAAATCTAATATAAAATTTATGAGACAACAAGGAGTATTGCATTAGGGAAGAATCAGCTTTGTTTTCTTAAAAGAAAAAGAACTTAAAAAAAAATAAAATCCCCCACCCACCCAATTACCAAGATCAGGTTCTTTTTAATGTTTATAAGTAACTTTGTAGCAATATTATTCAGTCTTCTTAATATACTTCTACATGCTTTCAGGAATATATGCCCCTGTGACCATTCTCATCACTTGTTAGAAGCTTTAAAAAAGGAGAAAGGGGTTTCTTCTATCTTCCAGGGTAATTCCTAGCTTATTCCAAATAAACCAAGTGTTTATTTTATTGAAGGCCTGTTATATCCTGAAGAAAGGTTCTAGAAAAATAGATGTAAGTGCATATTTGTCCTTAACAGCCTATGATTCTTTTTTTTTATCCCCAGAAATCAGTAGTTTGCATGTAGCAGTCTTGTCTCCTTCCGTTTCAAAATACATAGTCTTGATCACTTGAGATTGTGTCTTCATTTGTTCCAAACCAGAGAGTGAAGAGTGTTTAAGCACCACCTCTTCAGTGTGATCCACAGAAAATTGTTTAAATGTGGTTATTATTTTAAAGACAGTTTACAGAAGAGCCCTTCTCACTGAAATGTCAGCCAAGCAAATTGTTTTCTTGTTGATTTTTTCCTCTAAATGCATTAACTGAGGTGAACCACATGGCAGCTGGCTAAGTTGAATGATGATTTTGACTAGTAGTACTTTCAATTTTTTTTGGTAATGTGTGTTGTGGCAGAGGTTCAGACAAACAGAGGACAAGTACTTAGTCTTGCCTATCAGCCTGATTAAAATCTAGACCTAGTCAGGCAGTTGTCATGATATTTCACATGTGGTGCCTTTTTCAAATTTTTCTTTTGTTTGGTGTCCAGGCATTATTAGTTAATTACTTTGGCTTCTTCCATCATCTTGATTGTTTTCTGCTTGCTTCCAAGCTTGATCTGAGAATAAATAATCAAATATAAAAGGCATGCACATTTAGAGCTTTGTGAGCAGCCAGTACAGTTTGTACCAGTGAGTGCTAAATCTTGAGCTCTGAAGCCAGTACAGCTGGAGTGCAGAACACTGTGGAGTTTTTTCCCCCTCATAGAACAATTGAGTGTAGGTAGGTGTACATGCTGTCTCTGAGACCCTTCCCTCTGTTGTACTGATGCAATGTGATGAGCTTTTCCTTCAGATTGTTGTGTAATTTATCATCTCATATTCATATATATCATTAGATATATTTATCATTCCCCAAATTTGAAGTTTGGGGCTCTTCTTTGAGTACAGTACATGTAACAGTGTGCTCACATGGCCAAGAAGGCAAGTGGCATTCTGGCCTGTATCAGGGATAGTGTGGCCAGCAGGACCAGGGCAGTGATTGTCCCTCTGTGCTGGATACTGGTGAGGCCAGACCTCCAGTCCTGTGTTCACTTTGGGGCCCCTCATGACAAGAAAGACATTGAGGTGCTGGAGCGAGTCCAGAGAAGGACAACGGAGCTGGGGAAGGGTCTGGAGCACAGGTCTGATGAGGAGCGACTGAGGGAGCTGGGGGTGTTTAACCTGGAGAAAAGGAGGCTCAGGGGGGAGGGACCTTATTGCTCTCTACAACTACCTGGAAGGAGGTTGTAGCAAGGTGGGAGTCGGTCTCCTTTCCCACAGGACAAGAGGAAATGGCCTCAGGTTGTACCAGGAGATGTTTAGGTTGGATATTGGGAAAAGATTCTTCACTAAAAGGGTTGTAAAGCATTGGAACAGGCTGCTGAGGGAATTGGTAGAGTTTGTGATCCTTGGAGACATTTAAAAGACTTGGAGATGCAGTGCTCAGGGACATGGTTTTTAGTGGTGGACTTGGAAGTATTAGGTTTAATGGTCTTTTTCAACCTAAATGATTCTGTGACTCTGTAACAATGATTGCCACAGTCCAAGCAGGTCCTTGTTGTATTAGTTTGGTAAAATGTTTTTTTTTTTTTTTTTTTTTTAATCTTGTTTGAGAGAAGGGAGCCCACGTGTAGAATATTAAATTGACAACATTTATCATCAGATGTGGGTCAGCTTTAGTCTGCTTCCCTTTTGTGTGCTGCTCACCTGTTCTGACATGCAGTTAAAGCTACAAGTATGCTGAATAAGTCTGGGTTAGCGAGGCAGGGTTGTGGATCCTTTTGGCTGATGGTAAACAGGGACAGTACTTGAATATGAACTGTTGTTAGTGGGTCCAGGGAAGAGAGACAAAGGAAAAATCAATACTTCCTTTTTTATAAGCAAATTATCCCAAGCTTATTAATGCCTCAACCCCTGAAATGGCAATGGAATATTCAAAAATCCAAACATTTTAGAAAACAGCTTTGTATTTGGAAATGCTGACTCCCTCTTTTTTCCTCAGCTTCCATGAATGAAACTCAAACACAAACAAGTACTGAACTTCTGTACTCCTACTCTGCTATATCAAGTGTTCCTCATATCATCAGAGTGGTGAGAAGAGTCACTTCCACTGCAGGAAATACACAGTAGGTTTTAAGGGAACTTGTGAAAATTTTCGTGGTATTGGTCATCTTACGCAAGAAACTGCATTATCTACTTTGTTGTGAGACTGCCTTGAGTCAGAAATGCAGGGTGCACAGTAATGCAGCTGAAACAGTGAAGGAAATATGCAAAAGTTACATAGGCTTGTACTTTCACTCAGAAATTTTACATGTTCCGCTTATTTAGAAACAAAACCAGCTTCACTTTCCTCTAAGTTTTACTTAATTCGCTAATTCTTGTGTCAAAGCATAAAGGATGCGAGTAATGTAAACAAGATTTTTACTGTGTTATATACTGTAAATGTTCCTTTTTGTTTGAAAACAAAATGAAATATGAAATTGCATTAGAAAACCAAACAAGTATTTTTTGTTTCCTCTGTAGGATTGCAAGATGCTTCCTTCATGCCTTGTGCTTTGTATGAGGATATGGTGATTGCTCTTGACTGTCCTAAATTGCTTTTACTCAGTTGTTTTGGTTTTTGATCAGTCAATGATCTTTTATTCAGGAAACAGTTGCCACTGATACCTAGATTGAAAATTCATTTTGGAGAAATGTACTGAGGTCCCAAAGCAGTGAGGCTTTCACGTGCTTGTGTGTCTGAAACTTTAAGGTCAAAAGTTTTTTCCTAGTCAAGAGATAGTAAATTTAAGCTGTGTGTCTCTTTTGAATGCATAATGTTAACCTATGATTGAATCATTTGCCTCTTGTAAAATTTCTAATCTGAGACTGTCAGGAGGATTACAGCATTTTTTGCACATGGAGTTGAACTATTGCACAACTAGCCAGAGGAGAGATGAGTGAAGTTTCTCTTTTGGCATATACAGTATATTACATAGTTGACAAATAATTATTTCCTGTTAAGTTGTCTTAGCAGTTATTGGTGGCAGAAGCAATAACTTTATTCTTCTGCCCAGGCAAATAAACTGCAGTAGTTGAAGAAGCTGGCAGGTGAAATGATGCTGGAGCATCAGGGATTTCTCTAGCAGTAACTTTAAGAGACAAACAGTGAGAGGAGTGAAAGGGGAGTGTAAACGTCATCCTTTATTTTCTTGTTTCAAGTATTCCAGTGCTTTCTGTAGTTTCTATTTATTCAAAGGAATCCTGTAATCAGAATAAGAATGTTGAAATATTCTCTGCTGTTCGTATAAAGTTTTGGTCTGACCTCATTAGAAGCTTCAGCTTTAATATGTGGTAGTCAGATACGGTTCATGTAAGAACTGTCAGAAAAGTTTCTTTTTGACACTCAACTGTTGTGTTGCTTTACACATGAAGTCCCCACTTGACAGTTTTGGAAAAGTGTGAAGTACTACCTTTTTGAATTTGAGCATCTAGTTTCCTTACCCACTGCTATGCTGTCTGGTGATTTTTCAGGATACTCTATATGACATGAGTACAGGCTGTCCTCTGCGCCACAGTTGCTGCTAGCTGTTTTCTCTATCAAAACTTGGGTTCATTTCACTTTTGTGTCAAGCTGCAGCAAAGTTATTCTGGAACTCTTCCATCTTTGGGGGCCTGTTTTGGTCATCCCGTTGCCCTTCATGCTGAAGATTGACCTCGCCATGCCTACAGTGGACAAAAAAGGCTGTACCTCAGTAAAAGGAGTTTAATGCAAATCTTGCCAGAATTGCTATCCTCTGCATTTTGAATTTGGATTTTGAGTTTGTTTGTTTTTTAAATAGAAATGGATTAAATTGTCAAGTATTTTCCAAAATGCACTCATGCTCTCACCTTTAAATAAGTAAATAAATACCCTAAAGGTTGGGCACTTGGACTCTGTGCTGAATGACAGATCTCAGCTACTTATTTATCTGATATCTGACTGTATTTTCCTCTGTCCTCTCCCACCTGAATCATGTTGTACTTGGAAAAATAAAGCAGTACTACCGAAGGTCTTTACCTACTGGAACAGTTCTCCTTAATTTTCATGACTCATGAGCAGAGGAATTGGTGAAAATATAACTTTGTTTTCTGAGCCTTTTGTAGTCGTAGTGATGACAAAGTATTTGGTAGCCATTTTGTGTAACACCCCAATTGCAGGTGTGCACTTGTGCTGAGTGCGTGTTTGAATGTGTCATGCTGTGGAGAAATCACAGTTTGATCTCCTTTTGGGTTTTTGTCTACATATGCAAATGTTCAGGCAGTAATTCCATACAAGTGACAAGAGTTTTGAGATATCTGCCATTTTAAAGACAGAAAACATTGTGAATGATGTTTATTTTTCCAAAGGTATTTCATGTTTAATGTTGACATTTCTGCAGACTTGATATACAGCTTGATAAATATATTTCAAGCCATCAGTGAACAGCATGTGCTTTTAAAGATGACAAAAAGACTTGCTCTAGTCAATCATTATGGAGGTGGCTACCAGTTCTTCTTGTGTTTTAGCTTCCCACTTCCCACTATTGTGTTGTCATCTGACTTCTTGTGAAAAGCACCACCAGACAGCTGGAAACAAGCAGGCAAGAGAACTCTGTCTGGAAAAAAGCCTTTATTTGTGTGAAATTCTGCTCAGGATTCACGTAGCTAAAAACAGTGAGGAAAGGTTGATTTGTTTGGGTTTGGGCTACCTGTCCCCTCCCCCTTCCTTTCTTGCTGCTGTGGAGGAAAAAAAGAGATCTTGCTGAAAATATTTATTGGCTATGAACTCTCTGAGGTGATGTGCATGCCCAATGGCAGCAGATGTGGAAAACCTGCAGGCTGTGTTTGCGGTGACATTCCCATCCCAGGATGAGCTGTGCTTCCCCTCCAACTTGCTCAACCAGATGAAGCTTCAGCCATCTGTGTGCTTTCCAAGACAATAGACTTCATATAATGGAGTTAGTCCTGTTTCTCGAAAGGGGAAAATCTCTCTGCCTTGGTGATGGGTCAGGACCTCTGCTGTTGATGTAACAGCTTTAGCAGACTGCCATGAGCAAACTTGGGTGACTGAAGAAATTAGCTAGGCCTGTCCTGTCAGTTATTTGGATTTTGAAAAGTGCTTTGAATTCAGAGAAGATTTCATTTAAGATGACTTGTGAGGGGTTAATGCTTCATTGCCCATATTCAGAGTATGGATTTTACTATGTGGGGTTGCCCCCCAACTGTAAAAGTCTTTTATAATTTGGAGAATAGAATGGCAAAATTTAACTTCTGACCAACAGTAAATTGTTATTTTCTTTTGCAATGAAAATAATATTTCAACACAATATATTCTTTTTTTAATGTAAACATTATAGTTGTTGTCTGGGAAATCAGCCTGAGAAAGAAGGCAATACTCCAGAATTAAAACATTGAGAATGCTGAGTATCTGTGCAATAAACACATGTTTTTCCTATAACTGCTTTGTCTTTCACTGAGTTTCCCAGTTGAGGAGAATGTTTTCAGTTAACTGGCACAATTTTTCATCCTTAAGCTTCTGGTTTACATGCTACTGAAGAGCAGACTGAAGGCCTTCAAATCTGTGGTGTTTGACAAGAATTTTAATTGAAGAACATAACATCTGGAAGTTTCTTCTATTTAGTGGTGAGAGTTGTCTTATAAATATCTTAAGTTGGTTTTAATTTTCTCCTTCAAAATTCATTACTAGAAATGTAATCTCACCTTCTGAATTTACACATCCTCAACCATAATAAAATCCTGATTTCTTAAAAGGAATTTTTTCATCTCACACTTTCTAATTCAGTCACTTTTGGAAAACAATCCCCATGTCTGTAGAAGAGCTGAAGGTGTTGTAGAAAGATTTACCAGTGAAAGCTTTGATTACACAACTATTTTGCTATTGTGTATTGCAACTGTTGCTTCTGGATTGATGCAGAGTTTTCTTTTGGGAACAGAATATATACATAACACGGGGGTCCCTCCTGCTGCTGTTTGGTGCACTGTGATACAGGGAAACCTTTGCAGCAAATCCTGAACTGCTGGTTTTTACCTTTGGAAACCGTGTGAATTTTGTGAAATGCTCTCAGAATTTTCTGCATTGCAAATTTGTTTTTCTTAATCCTTGCTTTCTCGTTTATTGTTTCTTTTGGTCTTTTGTTGTAAGAGACACAGAGTTTGTAAGGATTAGGAAGATGGTTCTGATTCCTTTGAAGACAAATTTTCTTTGTGGTACTCCACCAAGAACTTCCATCACAAGACCCTTCAGCAGAGACTTTGGGATACAAGTCTCATGTCAGGGTGGTTGCAGGAATGTTTCTCCACTCCTGAAGCAGTGAATTTATTGGCAGGGGTTTGGGGCCAGGATGGGGCTTGTAATTTTCTTTCATATACTGTGTTCTTGAAGAGGAACTGAAAGATGTAGTCGCCACCTGAGCTGGCAGGGGAGTGCACCTTTTTGTAAGAGCTGTTGGATGTGCTCTAGGAGAACCTTAATCTCTGCTCACATTAAATGTGCTGTTTTGCCTAATGCTTGTGATGCAAAGACAAGGAATTCCCTTGGCAGGGTGGAGTAGGGCTGGCTGGCAATTTTGAAGATCCAGTTAAAAAGGCAAATAACCAGAGCCCAGAAGGCTGTGTCGTAGCCCAAGGACAATATGAACATGATTTGGCACTTTGCCCATACTCACATAAGATGATGCTTTGTGATATTTAATATATGGTAATTAATATGTTAATTAGACATTTCTTGATATGGGGGAATGTGGAGTTTGTACCCTTGTACTTGCAAGGGTAGAAAGAATAGAAATGAGTCAAGTCTGTTTTCACTGATGAAAGTTGTAGAACTAGAGAGATAGATGAGAGGCATTTTGTGTTGTTACACTGCGTATTTTCAAGAGGAGAAAAACTTTGGTTGGAGGTTATGGCATCTAAAACATTTTGCCTATTAAAAAAATTAGTCTACTTTGCTAAAATCTGAAAACTTCTTAACTGTTTCAGTTGATAATGGAGAATAATGGTGTTTAGATTGTGGGATGATATGCATTTGAAAGATGGAAAATCATAAAATATGACAGAAGTAACTTATGAAATAGAAATCTTGCAAGAATTGGGTTCTCTCTTTTAAGAAGTGGGGAAGTTAGAATGTCTCTGTTGTGCTATTTACATGTGATTTGTTCAGGCCAGATAGCCTGTTTTTACTTGTCAGAATTATGCCACAATTAATGACCCCAGCATGCAGTAAAACTGGTAATAGGGAATGTCCAACACTGTGGAAGAAACATTTAAGACCAGTAAGTTCCTAACAGATGCACTGTTCTGAAGAATAATATTCATTGCCCCAGTAGTCATTTTTCTATCTTTTTTTTCTTAAATTGAAAAATGAAAAACATGAACAATAAAAACATGCTTTTCTTTTTTGGTTTCTAGATGTTTTCTTCCTGTTGTCATTGGCTAGGAGAGTCATGACAAAATTTGGACTCCAGTGTAATACAAGAATGGTATCAGTTCTTATCTATGACAAGTTAAAAAGAAAAATTCCATTAGAGATTAATATTCCTAAAATTGATTTCTTTCATTTACATACAAATTACCCTAGGGTTGTTGGTTTTTCATTTTTCTCTTTGATGCTGAAATTCCAAGTTTTTGGTTTTGTGTATGTTTTTTCTTTTTAAAAATTCGATAACAAAACCCCCCTTCCGTGTTAAAATTCCAAGGACTCTTCCTAAAATATTGCTGCTGCTCTTTCTTGGCTCTTCCTCTTTTTTGCTGCATTTTGAAAATTTAAACTCTCATTTGTGTGTGCACGTGTGCCTGGAGACTGGATCTAGAGCAGTTTCATTCTGACACCAAATTACTGAGGGGTTTTTGTCAATAATAAAACATACCATAACTTTGGTATAATTGGAGTTGTCTCAGACCGGACTATATATAAATGTGAAAGGTGGGAAGCTGTCAACTGAGAACACTCAGGAGCCATTGGAAAGGTGCCTTTGGGCCACTGGGGAGCTAAATGCAGTTAAATTGAGCTGAAATGGTGAGAGGTTGTGGTTTTCCTTGTTTGTTTTAAAGGTGTGGGATGGATCAAAGGCACTGTATTATGCTGGGGATATGGGGGCCAGGGAGGTTGAGGTACTTGCCAAGTCAGTAATCCATTGCTTTTTAATCCTCATACCCAAATTTGCTAAGCTTTCAGAAACTCATGAGCTGCCATGAGTAACGTGACATTATCAAAATGGAACTCCAGAAACATTGTAGTCTTTGAACTTGATTTCCATCCCGGTTTTGGATGAAAACGAAGAACTTTGTATTTTAGTTGTGTTGTAAATTTTCTTGTTTTGATGACTTTTTACTAACTCATTTTAATCTGAAAAATATATTGAAGAAGTTAATTTGATTTTAGGGAGTTGGAACATGTTACTGCTCTTAACAATTCTGCCACAGGGGTTGCATCTGCTAAGTTGCTAAGTAAATCGTGTTTTTATCCACCTTACTAAGGTAGTAACTAAATCCTGTTCATGTTCTCAGTGTCATGGGTTGTATTAGATCCATTGTCCACTTTCCTAAAGGGGACACAGAAGAAGAGCACAAAGTTGCTTTTTAAGTGTTGAGATGGTGCATGTTTTATATAAAACATCATACAAGTCTGTACTGCAGCTCTTGGACAAACTATTTTAAGTGCTCTGTTCCTCTGAAGCTGCTTTGTTAGCTCTTGCAAGGAGATTGATGCCTGGGAAGAAGAGGGTAGAGGCCAAGTCTCACTCAGCTTGTTCTTGCCTGTTTCACAACAGCCTGTAGCTTGCCTGATCTTGGCCTAATGCAAGGAAAATACATGAGAAATGTAGTATTAGTTCTTGAAGTAGCAACATAGCTTGAAGATGAAAATTGTGGTTAAATCATTTTGGCTTTTTGGGGAGAATGTTGTTTAATGAAACCAGAGCAATTTTACCCCATGTTAAATAAAGCAGCTAGAAATCTGTCATTCCTGGGGCATATCTGTTAGAATCAATGAGCTTTGTAGTTAGGGATGAGGAATGGCAATGCAATTCCAGGCCTTAGTAAAAGCTTCATGCAGAAACCTGCATATTGCTGTAGAAAAAATATTAATACTAATACAAAACTAGAGGGTAACTGTTCTGGTGTTCAAAAATGCTAGATCTAGGATAGCCTTAGGAAGCAATATTGTCTGGCTTTGTGCAAGACTTGGTTTGTGTGGCTAGCACTGAGGTTAGTATTAATCTTAAAGGCAGTGATTGGAGTCTGGTGCTGTAAGTCAGGCCTGGCCACCACCCAGCAACTAATGGTCTTGTGTTGGCTCAGCTCAACTCAGATAAGGAACAAAAGCATTTTCCTTCCAATCCAAATGGAAAAAGTATAGAGATATTTGCGTGGGGCACTGGAGGTGCATCTGGCACAGGACAAACTCACAGGATCACTTGTTACTGAAGTGTTCCAGAGCAAAGCGAGGGAACAGGCAGCTGCTCCTGTTTCTTCTCCTGTGTTTTTAAGTAGTTGCATCCAAACATCAAAAAAGTACAGTGTACTGATATGAATAATGGCAAAGAGAGAAAATTAAAGGTCCTGGTGTCTTTATGTCACTTCCTTCTCTCCCTGCATGTGTGTTTTCAGCCTTTTGCTACATTTAGCAGATGCTTGGTTTCTTTTAGTGTTTTAGGTGAGTCTTTGAAATGACTCTGCCTTCTGGGTTTGCCAGGATTCCATTGTATTCAGCAGTGTTAGTGTTTAGTTGATATTTAAAATGCTCTTTGATCTTGAATGCCCTGTTCATCCCTTTAAATGGTAAGTGGCTTTTAACAAGCAACAACCTTATTGCCGCTTTCTATATGTATCTATTCGGTGTTACACTGTAGAATGTGGAGATTAGACACTAAACCAGTTAGTTTCTGGCCCCCTAAATTCTTTGTTTTTCAGTAGGCTACAGCATTATTCATATAATCAGTGTAACTTGTCATGTTGTTTGATACATACCGTACTCATGTGCTATCTTATTCTAATGTACGTAACTGGAATCTGTATATGTTTGCAGTCTGTTACATAACACCAACACTGTGCTGGTCTGGCAAGCTCTAGTGCTGGTGTGGAAGAATATTGGGATGTATCTGTCCGTGCCAACCAAGTGATTTTGCTGAAGTAAAGGTCTTCTGGCACAGCATGGAAGAAAGCCAAGTTGCATTTATGAAATTTTCAACTTGAGCAACAAAGCTCAGCCTTTGCTTTGTAAAACAACAATGAGAGACTATAGTACTTATGATGATATCAGCATCTAGTTTGTTTTTATAGACTTTTAGAAATGCTTATAATTGTGTCAACTTCTGTGTGTGTACTGTAGGATATGTGGAATTTATCGGTAAAAGCTGGAACACTTTGATGATGTTTGTCTCACAGTGGATGGTTTGACTGCAGGTGGTCTCACTCTGGTTGTGGTTTGTCAGGTGGCAAGAACCTCCAGCACAGGGATATGTTATCTTTTTGTGTCCAGCCACCGTCCTTGTAATTTTTCCTGTTCTATAGCAAAAAAAGTTCTTGCTCTGACTTTCTGAGAAAGTTTTCCTCCATCTCTGCTTGATGCTCAGTTTTTTTCTCTTAGTTTAGCTAAAGCCAATTCACATTTTCATTCCTGTAGCTGCATACCAGTGACTCTGCCTTGCAAGGTGCTAGTTTTGTGTTAGACCAGTGCTGTTTTGGTGTAGGGAATGAAAACAGAATGTATTCTTAAATATAAGTTTTGCTAAAATAATCCAAGATTGATGGATGATATATAAACATTGGAAAGTGTCTCTTGTAGTTAACACCTGCTCACTAAGCAGGCTTAAAAATGACTTTGTTCTGGCAACAGTTAGGACTCGGGTCATTGCAGAGTCTTTTGAAACAAATGACTGGAGTGTTCTTCCCCCAGTCAGGAGGTGTGTTTTGTCCAAGTTACATCTTGCAACATGTGATTGGCTTTTATTTTGCTTCAGTGACTTCTCACCTTTGTTGAAAGTGCCAAGTTCTTGAAATTCTTCAGAAAATCTCTTCCTATTTTCTTGTATTTTCTTCTAGGTGTTGGTTCAATAGCCAGGTATCTGCAACTTTTCTTGACCCATCAGGTCATTAGTCTGTGGCCCAAATCCCCAACCCTCCTGTATCCACTGATGGTTTCCAAAATTTTTTGGAACTGTTCTTAAACATTTCAGGAATTATTTGTGGAAAGATGTTGCAAAAATATAATGTGTCTTTGTGGTATTAATAAAGAACTTGTCAAATTTAGCTTTGATGTGTTAAAATTTTACTGCTTCCAAACACAGTCCTTGGGTCAGTAAGTTCCAATCCCTGAGCAGATTCAGTAACGAGAGGTGCATGGATGTGGGTTCTGATCCTGTGAGAAGCTCTGTGTTTTAATTCAGCCCCTTCTCAAACTGATAGAAGATGCTGTACTTTGCAGTGGAAGTCTAGTTTGTGAGCATAGGTTCTGTTTGCTGTTACTGTCACCAGAGAGGTGGTTTTTGGTGGAGAGGAGGGATATGGAGCCATGCAGGAGGCAGTTTCACAGCACTCTAGAAAGGCTTATAAGTTCACTTTCAGTCTGTGAAGGGGAAAGGGGATAGGTAGAGTGTGCATGTGGAGGTGCATGCTGCGCTTAACGTGTACCTTGCTCAACATTATTTGAATACTTCACCTCTGCAAGTGGGAGAAAACATAATAAACAATTCCTTCCTCTAGTGTGAGGCTGGCTCTCATATGATAGGGCTTTGGTAGGGGATTATTGGATTCAAGAAAATTAAATAAGTTTGGGAGGGTGTGTGTTGTTGGAGCCATTCTCCCATAAATAAACTCTCTTCAGCCTTGTGTTGTGACCTGGCACACAAATAAGTGTAACATTAGATGGTTAAGAACCTTGTTATTTTCCATATTTAAGCCTTTCACAGCCAACAGAATTTGTTTCTTTTGCTGCCTGCTTTATGGACAACTGTTCAGCCCACAAGATATTTGAATTAAAACACCCATGTTTCCTTTCACGTGGGAATTACGTTACTTTTTCCTTCAGCCTTCTTATCTTTATTATTTCAACCCTGTGCAGCATCCTGCTGCATCATCTGTTGAAGGGTACACGTACAGGCTTCAGAAGCAGCTGCACAAGGGAAGCAAGCTCAGCATCGCAGGGAGCAGCGCTGTTACACAACAGTTGAGGAAAGGACTGATGGGAAAAGGGTGAAAAGGAAGAAGTGACAAGGAACAGAGAGCTTTTTTTTTTTTTTCATTTTAGGCAGTGTTTTGCTGTTTGTAGAGTATTTGTCACTTAAGCTTTTAAGTGGTTGAACTGAACTTTCAGTGCAGCATTGTATGTCAAAGTTGTGCTTGACTATGACTCATAGTAAAATATATGATGTGTTGGATGAAGGACCTATAATAAATTTGGGGAATCTCTTGTCTTTTTGGTTCAAATAAACCCCAAACAGCAACAATCCCCCCCAGTAAAAAGCTCAAGTTAGTACCTGTTAATATTAAAGAGCAAACTGCTTAGCTGGTCTGTAAAAGAGTAGTTCTTAGCCCTTCAGGACTGCATGTGATAAGAAAAAGATTACAGATTAACTGAATATTTTAAGTCATCCTTAACTTTGGCTGACAACAGAAATGTGAGTAAAACCTTTACTACTGGGTCGAGTTGTACCAGGATCTGCAGCCCTCCCCCCCCTTTTTTTTTCCACTGAGCAATTCCATCCTTGCAGAACTTGTGACATTCCTAACCTGCAAATGTCACCACAGGAGAAGACTGTGTATACAGTATTTATTTACAGCTTTAATGTATTTTATTAAGGGTTTATAATGATAATATTGTGGCTGGGTATGGAGTTTGATTACTTTCTGAGGGATGCAAGAGTGCAGTCTCCAACCCCAAACTGTCAAATGTTAATAAGTAAAATTGGGTTGCTGAAAATGTTTTAAAGCTATTATAAAACAGTTATTATATATAATTAATTTTAATGCTCTGCATTTAACTTTTTTAACTTTTGGCATAGTTTGACTCGATGGAATTTTTAGTTCCACTTCAACAATTCTTTTATATTTGGTTTATGTAGAAGTGTTTCACTAACAGAGCTAACTATGCATAGTATATAGAAAATTCTAAGTGCTAATGAACGTACCAGTGAATTTAACTTAACAGAGTAAGACAACTGCCACAATTTACATTAAGTGTTGTGCCTATAACTTCTGTAGTTACAGATCTGTTTGTATTGCCTGTGCTCTAAATTGTAGTGAAGTGGTCTAATATTGTATGTGTGCCTTCGACTGTATAGCCTTGCATAAAGAATCTGTGTGACAAATTCCCATATGTGATCAGAAGAGTGTCAGACAACACTGAATGTCTTGTAATGTCAGACCTGTGTTAAGAGTTTCATGTAAAAGTTGATTATTCTAAGGATAGAGGTACCTTCTGGCCTACCTAAAATGATCAACTAACCTTCAACCTGTCCTTTTTCTCCTTGCAGACCTTTCAGCAGCCCAGAGAAAATTTGCCCATTCTCTGAGAGACTTTAAATTTGAATTCATTGGTGATGCAGAGACAGACGATGAAAGGTACATAGGTAGGTAAGAAATGATTTTAAGTGGCTACATTTTGCCTTACCATCCTGCAACATGATTAAATCCTTCTTTTCTGGTTTTGTATTACAGATGCATCACTTCATGAGTTTTCAAACTTTTTAAAAAATCTTGAAGAACAAAGAGAAATTTTGGTGAGTTGCAATGAAAGATTTAAAAAGCTGTTCATTTAGCAAAGAGTAAGATCAAAGTTAGTTGAAGCTGGCTACTGCTTTAACTACCCAGATGTTTATATCACTAACTTTATAGTGCGAGCTCTTGTGCAGCCTCTGGCTCTGTGTCTGGAGTTACAGACAGCAAGTAGTTCTTATTAAAGAATAAGTCTGTATTGTAGGGATGGATATGTATTAGATGGTTTAAAGTGGTCGTGCCCTGATAAATTGTTGGTGGGGTGAATGGGAAAACCGCCGTGAGGTTGTTTACCATTTACAGTAAAAAGGAAGATGAAAGAGTTAATGCTATATCAGGGTTTGGCAGTTGGCCAGCTTTGGATCCAGAATCTCTCTATCTCCAGCTTTCAGTGCTTATGTGGATCTGGGATGCAATCTGTTTGTATGTAGTAGCAGACTTAGAAACCTTTACTTTGTAGATGAACTTTCTGGTGGAGGGTTGGAGCTACAAACATTTGGTTGCTCTGTTGTCTAGGAGTGAGTTTCTTCATTCAGTTGCCTGTGATTGCTTGGGGTATTACTGTAATGTGGCTCATGTTGCCTGCATGTGGGCTGTGGGCTGCATGTGGACTGTGGGCTGACAGCTCTGCAATACACCTTGCTGTCTGGATTTCCTAACTTTTCCAGGAGATGGGGGAGGGTTTCTTTTTGCATGGTACCATTGTTCTCAGCAGCTGCATGCCCAGCTTTTGTTTCAGAGCAGGAATTCACAGAGCAGGTGCTGTGTACCCAATTTTCATCAGTGTTGTCAGATTGCACATAGGAAATGTGCTCAGATCTGCATCGATAGCAATTGCATTTCTTGGTATTTGCCATGCGATTAAATCTTTGTCTTCCTGGAAATCAGTGACCATTTGGCACTACTGACAGGAAACTGAGACTAACCTGCCTTCTGTGTTTCTCTCTGCCAGAAGCTGTGCCTGAAGTGAAGGATAGGTAGATAAGTGAGAAAAGAACTTGTGAACACTTTTTCTTTTAATGTTTCTCTCTCCAGCAGTCTTGAGCCCAGTAACAGTTGTGGTTTATTTTACATGCTGTGTTGTGTCCCAGAATGTTGTTCTGCTCTGGAACCACCCTTGGGTCTGAATTAGGGTCAGTGTGGTTCCTCACACATTCCTAAAGAGTACTGTCTTTACTCAGGGGGAGACCATTTTTCAGTGTCTTGAGTTGCTTTGCCAAATTATACGGTTTTGCTCAAGCATGTTTCAATGCTTCTTTTGTTTTTCATAATTCTGCAATATAGTTTTAACTCTGCTTTTTCTTGCCATCCATAGTTGTATTTTATTTAACCAAGTTGCATAAATCTAATTAGTGAAAGTCTTGGGGAAGTTACACAACGAAAAGTACTTTATGGACTGTCACATTATTTTAATATCAGGCTTTTTAGGGATGTCAACCTCAGAATCATGTGGCACATTTTAGTGGCTGTATCAATAGATCTTCAGCAGGGAGATTACCAACACAGTAGGCTGTGCAGAATCCAGTGCTCTCTGTCTGCATAGTAAAGCACAAAAATACAAAAACAGTTGTTGAAACTGAATGCCATGAAATAGTATTACTTTTTTTGCTATGATGTCCATGCTTAGACAGAAGGTGTTATCCCACTAAAAGCTAATTAATGTCAGTGTCTTGGTAGGAAAAGAATAAAATGCAGTATTTGTTAGAACAGTGACAGTTCGATGAAAAAACAGGGAGTAATAAAATGTTATGGGGCAAATATTTAATACCAAATAGAAACAGAATATATTCTCTGAGTTACCAGATGCGTGACCTTTTTATTGCATCTGCAGTCTAGCAAATGGTATGTGTCATTTCTGGAGTGAGTCAATATAACAGTGGCCATAAGGCTCTGAGAAAATGATTGTGTGGTGACTGGAAAAGCTCATTTTCAACTTCTGCTGCTCTTTTGTTTTTGGTTTTGTTTTTTTTCCCCCCAGACTTCAGTGGATGTTTTAACAGTGGCATGAGCTCTAGGGATACTCCCATGGAGAATATTAGGGCATGTTGCATTCACAGATGTTTGGAATCAGGTCAGGGATCCAAAGGCTTTCCAGTAAGGTGCATAGTATATAGCAGGATTTTTTCCAAAAGCATTCAATTGCCTTTGTTAAGAGTGCTTGTTATTGAGCATTTTCCCCCTTACTATTTTGAAGATTTTTGACTGCTCAGTTCAGTTTCAGTGTGTGATTGAAGATAGATTTCAGTCACATAAAGTAAAATTAAAGATGTTGATGAATGATTACAGAACTAAGGGCATTTCAGATATTGCTGTGTATTTTAATTTTTTACATACTTGAGAAAAGTTGTTTTTGGTTGTGTTTTTTTTTTTTTTCCAGAACCACATTGTAAATGAAACAGATTTGCACTTAAAATACATTCTAAACTGAAATTATATACTCCTCACCTACACTTCTTATGGTTATCTGAAAGTTTTGTTTGTGGTGAATTCAGATTCCATAAGGCTTTCTATCAGTGTTTACAAGAAATTTACTTTTTTGGTTGTCATTCTTCTGGTGAGTATTTATTTGGTGAATATTTAATAATTTCATGCAGATATTGGAGTCTTGCACTTCATGGTTTTACCATTTCTCCCATCTCCTTCAAAGGCTTCTGAGATTATATCTCAAATGTCAAAGGATTTAGCTGCTTGTGAAAAGGCAAGTTGGCATCCAAACATTTCACCAAAATTATTATTGAGTGGCCAATACAACACAAATTACATTTTTCCATAGCACTGTAGCTTGGTGACATTCCCCAGGGCAGATATGAAGTAAATCACTTGGTCCCTGAGAATATTCTGGGAATTACTGTTATGTGTTAAGGATGAATGGAGTCATAGGACTTTACATTCTGCTCCTTTGGCATTACACAAGTCTTGTGGAAGTTCGGGGTTGAAAGGGAACTTTGCAAGACCAGTAGGAAAAGGTGGGGATGAGCAAGGCTCAACATGGTGATGCTCATATCTCTGTCCCACTGCCTGGCTATTCTCCTGCTTGCCAGGGAGAGCACCAAACCTCCATCTCAGCCCCAGTTCCCCTGACAGCAGAAAGCAGGTTTGATTCTTGTGATGGACTCAGAACAAGCTTCGCTGTCTGCTCTCATTTAAGCTGTGGTGATGAGAAGGGCAGGGCTGCTTGATGGGTTCCAGTTGCTGTGGTTGTTAGCCTCCTTCTTCACCTTCCATTTTACCACCTTCATACCTCCCTTTTTCCATCTCAGTCTTCTGCTAAATGACCTGCCTGCCCTTAATTAGTTTTCCCAGTTGATTCCAATCTTGCTATATCATAAGCAAATTTGAGAGCCCTTGTCTTGTTCCCCCAGTAATCTCAGCAGCTCTTGGCACTACCAGTGTGGTCACCTTGATGTGCTGGCTGTGTGTGCTTCCCCTTCTCCCTGGAGTTCCTCTGTCCTGCCTCTTACCTGCTTCTACGGTTCACGTGTTCTCATATAACTCTCACCTAACCATGCTGGAAGTCCAGTCAGCCCTCGTGGCACTGTCTGCAACTCTTGTCAGCATTTGTGGGCAGTGTGCAGCATTCTCTCAGCTCCTATATAGTACTGTCTCATGTCCTGTTTGGTTTGTTTGCTCCCATGTCAGGACTGAGTTGCTGCACTTACCTGCAGCCCTGCCAGAAGTGTCAGTCACATCAGGGTCACGTATACCTTGATGATCCTTCCTCAGTGCTGGCCTAGCCTATTCCTAAAATAGTTCCAGCAACATGGATTTCTCCTTACTCCAGTGTTTATTCTTCAGGTTTTTTCGCCTGATGTGCATACTGAATTTTCATTACTACAAGTTAAGGTGGGAAATTTCTGAGAAATTTTCTACAGTAGTCATGGAGTAAAACTGATCATGTTTCCTTCATAGTAGTATTTTCACTGTTACCCTTTCCAAGTGGTGTTTTACATCTGTATTTTTACTTGTTCAATTTAATTACACTGAATTTAGACCATCTCTCTTTCATGTCAAAATTATTTGAAATCCTGTTTTCTGAAAGCATTGACATTTTGGCTTGGGTTTGTATCACTCCACACGCATGTTAGTGTAATGGAGTTACTTGTAAGTCACTCTACGAATTCCTACTGAAAACTGGATAATGTAGGAAACTTGGGTATGGTTTCCTGTATGGTACATGAAATATCCTCTTAGCTGGACAGGTGTTTTTCAGGGTAGTTTTGCAAGCAGGATGTTGTTTGCTCAAGAGCAAAGAAGAAAGAATGAGAATGTCATGTGGATCAGCACTGAAGTCTTTGTTGAGGAGGTCAGTTACTGTGCTGATCTCAAAAAGTAAGCTGGATATTGTACTTAACAAATGCAGAATAGTTTTAACTTTCTATAGTTCCAGGACCTGTGAGTATCACAGTTGCTGTGCCTGTTCTGAAAGTTGCTCAGTTCTTGCTTTCTTCTCTCTTCTCACTTTGAAGTTGCTGCTGTGTTTGCTCCTCTACCATCCTGGGACCTTGGTTGCCTCTCCTGTGGTTTGTTTTGCTGAGTTCCTAAACTACTCTGAAGCAAAGCCCCTTCGTACTTGAATGCAATTAATTCTTCAGTTGCATAATGTAGGAATAAATCTAATTGCTCTTAGGGAATCCTTGATTCCATTACCATCCATTTCCCCCCCTTTGTCAGATAATTTGCTATAATTGAGTTTTTTTTTCCTTTGTGAAGATTATTGAAATCTGCTGTTGTCTTACACTCACTCCATTGTTGCTTTAACACCCTTACCAGTTAAATAATGGTTTTATAGCTTCCTTCCTTGTTGGTTTTGGAGGTACATAGGAAGAATCTCTTTTCTTTAGTGTTTTCTTTGCCCCTTGCCAAATAAAATGTATTTTTGCCTTTGTCTTTCTAACTTTACCCCTAAGTACTTGTTTATTTCCTTTTATTCCATTACGTTTCTCTTTGTATAGGATTTCTGATACAATTATCTTCACCTTACTGTGTTTCCTCTCATTCCCTAAGGCAATCTAAATGAGTTGTTTTACTTTAATATGTTCTCTTTTATTTCCTACTACAGTTTTTGCACAGTTCTATTCCATCAGATAGCTTAAGAGGAGAGGTAATATGTAGTTATTAAGTCTTTTCTCTCTCTCTCTCTCTCTCTCTCTCTCTCTCT